>JAWWEE010000105.1:67185508-67221387 GCA_035221455.1 Xenops minutus | reverse complement strand
GTGAGTTCAACCTAGCACCGGTCTTTTCTATCTGTTACTTGTCAACACGTGTTGTACTCTTTTATACTTTTATACTCCTTTATATTCTGTACCCCAAAACCCTGTAAGTAAAGAATTTTTCTCTACTTTGCCCACATAAAGTTGTCTTGGAAAGTTTTTTCCCCCTCTCCTTATGGCAACATTTCCTTCTTTCAATTAAGTTTTGCCCCATTTAACTTACAGATCACAATTTGCCATGATAATATTTCTATTCAGAAATGCTTAGTCTTAAATATCAAAC
The DNA here is from genome assembly GCA_035221455.1 of Xenops minutus. Taxonomy (NCBI): domain Eukaryota; kingdom Metazoa; phylum Chordata; class Aves; order Passeriformes; family Furnariidae; genus Xenops; species Xenops minutus. Next base: position 67,221,107 of record JAWWEE010000105.1, on the reverse strand, counting down.
CATTAATAAAAAGATCTGCTAGCAGGAGAACTCTTGCTTAGAAAAATTTAATATTCTGTGTGCTAACACAGCAGTTGGTGGGCTGAAAGAATAAAGTGTGTGTCATTCTTACTTTGTTGGTCTTCTTGCATCTCCTTAAATAAATATTCTTTCTGCAGTTTCAGTATTATTACTGAGAGTACCACATAGGACAGGTAAGGTTCAAAAGAATTTCTGGAGATCATGCAGTCCCCTCACAGCAAAGTCAAATTTAAACTGGTTATGTTACATAGAGCCTTTTCCAGTCAGTTTTTGAATTTTAGGGATAGACACTCTACAAGCTCCCCAAGCAACATATTCCAGTGTTTGACCACTCTCACAGTTAAAAAAAATATGAGTTCTTGCATTTAAATGGCATTCTTTGTATTTTGACTTGTTTCCTGTCACTGGGATCCAAAGACAAGTGTCTGACTCTATTGTTCTCCTTTTGAGTCCCTAGATTTTACTTGTACCTTTCCAGGCCCACAAAACACAGTAGTTAATATTCTAGGGTAGCTGTTTCTGGAAAGCATTTGCCCAAGCTAAATGTTCATGGCTGGCTGGAACGAAACCTGGTGATACATCAACCTAAATTCACCAGCAGCATTTTACATAACACTGCAAACATACAGTTTTCTGAAACACACTATGTACATAAAAAAACCAAACCACCCTTAATAAAACTATTTTTAAAGTAGAAATTGCCATGCAGGCAACTAAGTTATTTATTCAAGCTCTGCATTATTTGCATCCATAGTAGAAAGATGTTCTTCAATGCTAAGACCTGGGTTTTTTTGTAGTTGTTGTTATTAAGAATAACATTTTAATCACACATTATGCAGTCTGGTTGATTATACTGCCACATTCTGCATCCTAATCATCAGTTGTTTATCTTGTCAGTATATATAGTTTGTTACATCATGAATGCCAGTCTCCTATGGTAATTACCCACTGGCAAAGATGCCACCTCTGTTCCTGGCATAGCTACCGGCAACTTTGGACAGTTAGTCCAAATAAAACTCTGATCACGCCTAAAATAACAGCATTTAAAAAAAAAAACAAAACTATTTCCCTTGCTCCAACTTTACCCCCGAGAACATCCCTGTCCAAAACAATGCTTATCACTTCAGAATACTTCGTTGCTGGATCTTTCCCGAGTCTCCACTTCAAAGCCAAAACTCCCTGTCTCTACTCGTCAAAGACGAGTCTCCAAGAGGCAAACTCCAACCTTCAAGCCCTCCAACCCACCCCACGAAAGCTCTACGATCGCCGTTCACCGACACGGCGCACTGGGGGCACACAGGGCTCGCCCGCAGTCCTTTTCTCCGCTCAGCCCCGGAGCGGACGCCTCAAGCAACGCCCTCCCGCCTTCAGTCGCTCCCTTCCCCTTTCCCTGCGGCTTTTCCTCCGTCGCTGTCCCGCCTCTACACCCACCGGGGCCTCGGCGCTCTCGGGGATGCCAGCCCAGCGGAGCAGGCACTCCGGGAGCATCGCATCCCGTCCCACGCCATCCCAGCGGGGTGCGCTCACCCCGGGCCGCTCCCTCCCTCCCTGCTCCCCGCCGCGGCTCACCGGTGCCCGGGGCGCCCAGCAGGTGCCCGTGCCGCTCCCGGACGTGCTCCTCCAGCTCCCGCCCCGCCGCCTCCCCGCAGAAGGGGCACTCGGGCGGCGCCTCGGGGCGTGGGGAGCCCGGCGGCCCCAGCTGCGGGCGGGCCGCCTCCATGTGCCGGCGGGGCTCGCCGCAGCCCGGGGAAGAGGCGGCGGCGGCGCCGCAGGGCGGGCAGCGGGGCTGGCGGCTGCACGGGGCCGGGCGCCAGGGGAGCCGCCTCGCCGCCGCCGCCTCCTCGGCGGGCAGCGCCTGCCCGCACACGTCGCACCGCACCATCGCGAGGGCGCCCGGTGCTCCCCGCCCTTCCCTGCGCTGCCCGCGCGCTCTTCCCGCCGGGAAGCGCCGTTCCCCGAGCCGGGGAGGGAGGGCGCGCGGCGCGCAGAGCCTGCCGGGAGCCGCGGGCTCCGCCCCCTCCCGGGCAGCGCGGCGCGCGGCGGGGCGGCGTCCGCCATCTTGCGCCGGGGAGCGGTGTGGGCGCCGGGCGCGGCGCGGTGCGGCGGGGCGGGCGGTGTCTCGCGCGGAGGGCGGCCCCGCTGCGATGGGTAAGGGCGGAACTGCGCCGAGGACCGGCGGGCAGGGGCAGCGCCGCACCGGCGGTGGTGGGGCGGGGGGCCCGGTGCAGTAGGGCTCTCCGGCGCAGGCCGGGCTCCCGCTGGCTCCGACCGGGCATTGCCCGCACGGCGGCTCCGTCGGGGCCGGGCCGGGCCGGGCCGGGGCCGTCCCGCGCTGTTCTGCGCTCGCTCAGCCAGGAAGGCTCTGCCGTCATCCCGCTTCCTTGCCCTGCTGCTCGCGGACTGGACTTTTCCCACCCCTCATTCAGGGGACGTGGGCGCAGCGCTTCGCTGCTCGCCGCGTGTGGCCGGGGTGGGTGCGTGTCCGTCCGTCTGTCCGTCCTGCCGGACTGGCAGGTCAGGCAGCGGGCCCGGACTGGTCCGCCCCGGCGGTCCGGGCCGGAGCGAAGCCCGTGAGGAGCGCCCGTGCGGGGCAGCGGGGCGCGGTGTTCGGGGAGCCTTGGGGAGGCAGGTAGGGGGGAAAAAGGGAGCGTGAGGGGTCCTGGTCTAGGCACAGCAAGTGGGCGAGATGCAGCATGTGGTGGGTGGAGGGATTTGCTGCTAAAACGGGTGTAGTTCTGCAGCACAGAAGTGCAGGCTTGCTTGGATCTAGATGCAGAAGGTGTGAAACCAGGGACTGCCAAGTCTTCTTGCCCTTATGGTGTCTCTACCAGAACCTTTGTGGGGGGAATGAAGCTATAAATTCCTAAGCTTTTCTCTTTGAACAGTTTTAATGAGACCTTCCTTCCAGCTGACTTGTAACTATAAAGCTACTGGTGACTGGGTTATTTGAATGTACGCTTTGCTTCACCTTACAGTTTTATTGGTACAATTGAATTAGGAAGACATGAGTGATGAAGAAAGGGATGGTGTTCTAGGACTAGTTAAGCCAGTAGCATTGTTGGAAAAGTTATCTTTTTAATTATGCCTCAAAAGTTAAATGACTATTGCTAGAAACTTGTTTTGGACGGTGCCATACTTAGCATTGTGGTCTAGAGATGGCAGTAGTTTACTTAGGTTCTTGTGAAGCAAATACGTTTGGGTGAAACAGGCAGCTGAGTCCTTGGGGTGTCTTGTTGATGTCAGCCTAAGTCTGCAGTCTGTTTTCCTCACATAGCTTGTGTTTATTGCTCAGTAGTCCTTGGTACTGCTGATATAAAAAAAATCCAAACCAAACAAATGAACCAAAACCAAATTATCTCAGCGTGGAAGTTGATACAGAACTGTGCACAGCTCAAAAGCTGTAGTTTGCATGTTTTCTCCTTGTAGAATTCTAGATAAGTGATAGGTTGTGTAGAGACTTGACTCATATTTTCGACAGTTGTTTCTCAGATGAAGGCTACAGTTTTAGCTTTGAAAAAGCACTGTGCTATTAACAACCCTTTTTATTCAGTTTGATCATTCCAGTGACAGAATCATGAACTATTACTTTTATCTTTTCACAACGGATACGCCTGAAATGACAGTCAGATCCTAATCCTATTATCTAATAAACGAGCTGTTAATTAGAGCAAATCAATAATTTTGTTAGTTTAAAATGGAAAAGAGTAGCTTATCTGGGTGCTACTGACCCTTAAATTATTTTTCTGTGAATGGTTTAGAAGGAAATGCAGCATAACCTTTAGATCCTGTCGTGTTTGCAAGACAGTGAAAATAAAGAAACAATACCATAAGGTATTAAATGCAGCAGTAATTACTGAAGGTTTTCTTCTTGGGTTGGTCCTTACATGTAATACATTTAATGTCATCTTTATGAGAGGAGGAAGCAAATTTCTTTACTTGCTGACAGAATCAAAATTTTTGTTTTGCAGTTTCCTCTTAAGACCCATAATTTCTCTTTACAGTAGCGTATGCCCTTTAATGACATATCTGATCCTTGAGATGCACTGTAGTTTAATCTGCAGTTATCTAGGCAAAGATTTTTCTGTGATTTCTACCTTAAAAGATTTTTTGTTGATGAACTGAGTATTGCAAGCAGGTGCAGGAATATATAGCTGCCGCTGTAGTTACTTTTTTAGGACAAGAGAGAGCAGATTTGCTTTGCAAGGTTTGGCTTTTTGGAGTAATTTTTCTTTTTTTTTTTTTTTTAATAGACAACATGGCAAGCCCGGGTAAAGATAACTTCAGAATGAAAAGCTACAAGAATAATGCACTTAATCCCCAAGAAATGCGCAGGCGAAGAGAGGAGGAAGGAATCCAGCTTCGGAAACAAAAAAGAGAAGAGCAGGTAAGTATCTGGGTGAGCTGTTAATTGTTCAGTGCCTTTGAAGGTGTGTTCACATATGTGAAAGGACTTGAGCAGACTCCTTGTGTGGAGTAGAATCCAGAGCTCCATGGTGAACATTTGTTTTCTTTGCAGTCTTGGGAAGCACCAGGCACTCCCCAATAGCATCATAACAAGGTGAACAGAAGCCCTTTTAAGTCACTAGGACACACAGAGGAGAGACCTGCGACTTTAATTGTCTAGGTTTAAACATGTGAGACTAGACTGAAGGAATACTCTTATTTCCTGTAAGGATTTGAAACCTTGCATTCTCTTCTAGAGTTTGGGTCAAAGTTTTGCTATTTGATAACTACTAAGAACTGTCTGAAGTGTTCCTGTGCAGTTTGTCAAGATACAGATAGTGTTTTTCTCCTGTATGTTATTTAAACTTTCATACAGGATTCCACTTGAATGGCTGAGTAGGAAGGTGAGTAGTTAAAATTCCTTGACTAGTATTGGTGAAAGCATTTCTTCAGGTGTATGTCATCAGTACCCACTCTGTGGTAAGTTCTAATGTCTCCCAAAAATTTCTCCTTCCTTTAGCTGTTTAAACGCCGAAATGTTTCTCTTCCGGGAAATGAAGAATCTATGGTAGAAAGTCCAATTCAGGATCCTGATGTCAGCTCTACTGTACCTATTCCAGAGGTAAATATTTTAGTGTGTGTTTAGAATGTTCCCTGTTAATGTGCATAGTACTAGACATAAGAAATCCTCCTTGCATTTTTAGGAAGAAGTTATTACAATAGATATGGTACAGATGATTTTTTCGGATGATCCTGATCAACAGCTCACAGCAACTCAGAAATTCAGAAAATTACTATCTAAAGGTAGGAACATATTGCCTGATTTTTCCATTTGCTTCCTTCTATGTTACTATGAATTGTACTTACAGTCAGTTAACCTTTAGTTATGTTTTACTTTAAAATAGAGCTTGCAGAAACTTCTTGTTCTGTTTATAGAGAAACTGTGCCAAATCTCTTCCGACCTCATGGCTAAATACAGAAAGCTTCATTATTCTAATGTTAAGTCTTTCAGACAAAGTAACAAAAACAAGGATGTTTTGATTGAGGTGTCCAGTAACTAACTGCACACTAACATACTTACAGTAATTGTTGCAGTGATTCAGTTTCTTATTCTGTAATCAAGGGGAGAAAAATTACATGGCTGCTAAATAGCAGTTGTAACTTGTTTTTGTTGGGACTGTAATACATGCAGTCTTGAGTTGATCCTGGTAATTTGTATAGCTTGATAGGTAAAGGTGTACTTGGTCATTTAAAATAATATCTAGTCATAATTGCTTTTCCACTGACCTGAGTTATGTGTTGAAGGAACAGTGTTTTGTAATGTGTTACTAACATGCCAATGGATAATAGTAAGTGTTACTGTTATTATACATAATAGGGTGTTTACTAAATTGTAGCACTCCATAGAGATGATCCTGCAGTCTTCTCAAGTCAAAAGTTTGTAACCCCTTCATTTGAAAATAAAATGATTGAATGAAATTAAGAACTTCAGATTATATTTATGTTTTGTGTCATATTGAAAAAGTAATTTATTTGGTCTTTTTACACAGATATGTTTGTTTTTATTCCCTAGAACCTAATCCACCTATAGATGAAGTCATACAAAAACCAGGAGTAGTACAGAGATTTGTGAAATTTCTAGAGAGGAGTGAGAATTACACTTTGCAAGTGAGTTTGGCTGGTACTGACTGGGGCTTTGGAATGGGATTAGAAACCTTCCAGAAGAGCTTTGGAAAGCACATGTTGTTTTGGTGGAGTGTTTTAATAATCTAATTATTTTTAATTAATTATTATTTAATTCTTTTTAACCACTGAAGCCATACATTTTAGTTATTGCCACTAAAATTGTGACCTGACTCTTGTGAATTTCATAGTAGTCTTTAGAGTGATGTATTCATCTGGACAGATACTTGGGTGTTGAAAACAGAAGGTGTTCAAAAGAATTTACAGAGTGGTATATTAAGATCATCAGCACTGATGTGTGAGCAAAATCTGTTTTGTTTCTGTTGAATATATTGTAGTACTTTTCAATTGAAATCTTAAAAGATAATAAAAAATACAGGAAATGGAAAGGTTTTATTGAAACCCTTTTAGAAAATCTTCACTAAATATCTCATTAATGGTAGGCATAACTAGTTCTGTCTACTTGCCCATGGGAATGCCACTTAGGCCTCGTGGACATTTGTACTAGAAGAATTAACTTAATGTAGTGTAAACAAAAGGGTTTTTTACTAGTTAGTAGTGATTTGAAATCTTTATTACAGTTCGTGTTGTAAGCCAAATTGTAAAAATAGTGTAGCTACTCAGGTTCTTATTAAATAGGCATTTTGTAAATGCCAAGTATTTTATTGAATAGAAAATACTCCTAATAGTAATTGCGTTCCAGTGTCATAGGAAAAAAGTTGGAAAATTAACCTCTGTAACTCTCACGTCAAACTATATTTCATGAATTTAAGTTTTACTGGTGAGTGGTTTAACATGGTTGTCTCTGTGCTCCTCAACAGTTTGAAGCAGCTTGGGCATTGACAAACATAGCATCTGGAACTTTCTTACACACCAAAGTTGTAATTGAAACTGGAGCTGTTCCTATTTTTATTAAGTTGCTTAGTTCAGAACATGAAGATGTACAGGAGCAGGTAACTGTTTTCTTGAGGGGTTTTTTATAATTCTTTAAAATTCATTTATGTTTTGTCTTTTTTGGGGGGTGTGAGGTTAGAGAGGCTATGATCCCCATTTGCTTACTAGCCTGTCGATCTGTCTCCAGGAAGATAAAAATATACTGTGAGTGTGTTTTTTTCCTTCATGGATTTTTTTCTATTCTAACATTTACTGTAAAAAGTATAGATTATCTGTAAAAGTTGATTTGCAAGCATGTATAAATTCACTTGGATGCTTTGCTTTTTAAGGCAGTGTGGGCTCTTGGGAACATTGCTGGTGATAATGCAGAATGCAGAGACTTTGTTTTGAACTGTGGAATATTGCCACCCCTCTTGGAGTAAGTATTATAAACTAATACTGTTAACTATAGTGTACATGTATAGATAACTGTAAACGTCAACTTAAAATTGAAAAGAAGATAAGCTTTTTTTTTTTAATTGAAAATGCTTTTTTTTTTTTTACTATGTCGCTATGAATCTAGTGATTTGGTTTGCATGAGATTCATGCATATTCTTTAATCAATTAGTCCATGACTGGAAGCTTTCCAATGTTTGCAAAAGGAGAGAAGTGTTATTTCGTAGGATAAAATTTCTGTGTTGTGCAGAACTCTGTGTTGCCAGATTTCTGGATATATAGTGTGGGAGACGTGATTTTAATTCACACTTTTATGTTTCCAGCTGGCTGGGCAATAGGCTGGTTTCCCCACCTTTGTCCATTAGCTCTGAGCTCCAGTCTTCCTATTTATCCATTTGCTTTTTGAGATGAGCCGAGAGAGTAGTTGTTATATGAGCTGTGTTCCAGTGGAAGATTTCTCTTCATTAGGAATATCATTCCAGCATTTACTTAAGCTTATGATAGTATGTAAGGGAGCTTCATCACAGGGAAAAAAATTTGCACTACACAAATTTTATCCAGTTTATTACCTCTTAGAGTAATAAAACTGTTTAGAACATTTGTAAAATAGCTTAAAATAGCAGAGGAGAACATGATTACCGTCTTTGAGGGTTTAAAGGATTAACAGTTTTAGACATTTTGGTCTGTATCTGAAAGTGAATCTGATTTTTAAAGTATTGAATCTTTCATGTTCTATTTGAGAAAAAACAGTAAAGTGTTAATTTTTTTAGAAGATCTTTCAAGTCTAACTTTTTAATGGGACTATTTTTATTAATTGCATTCTCAGAATGAAACCATCAAAATTCATTCAAGGGAGAGTTTAATCTCCTAGCCCTTCTAAAAATCCTCAGAAAAATTAGTTCAATGATCTTTCATATAAGCAGTCTTTACTTTACATGCTTATAGAATGAGACGTCCATGCAAAATAACCTGTTCAAATTCAGTTGTTTTTAAGAAAGTATTTGCAGCCGATAAGCTATGAAGAGAAATAAATTTAAACTAGTGCCCAGTAATAGGATTGCTGTTCCTGATTTTAGGTCTTGTTGGTAATAATAGACATGAAATTACTTAACTTTTTAATAAGAAATTACTATTTATTATTGTTGTCTCTCTTTTACAGACTGTTAACAAATTCAAATCGCCTTACAACAACTAGAAATGCAGTCTGGGCTCTGTCAAATCTCTGTAGAGGAAAGAACCCACCTCCAGACTTCAGTAAGGTATAATAAAGTAGTAATTTTGAGAAATCAGAAAGCTGAAGAATATCTGCATTTGTAATATTTTATAGCAAGCAGAATCTTTGAATCTGGATATAGATTTGATTTTATGTTTTTAGTGTCCTCACACAGTTTTGTCCATTTGTTGTGTCATTTAATTTGACACCTATCAACAATAAAATCGCATCACTTAAAAATTTGAGACTACAGTTAGTCAAATGCAAGTAGTCATTCACTGGTGTGAAATGATGGACAAGTTATTTATTCAGCACTAAACCCTTCGGGGCTATTTTTTCTCCAGAAACATTTTAGAGGATGTGAATTATGATTGAAGCTTCTTTAATTTATTTTTTATTTTATGATTGTGAGTGCATGCTGCATGAATAACATTTTGAGTTTTCTGCTCTGTCAGATGCAGTTAAATCAGAGTACGATGACAGAGGTGATTTGCCTGTATACTCTCCCCATTTTTCCTCTTCTCACTAGTATGTGGTTATAAAGACAGGATCACTTAGAGGCTAGTAGGAGTTCTGGCTTCTTATTTTCATTATCAAGTTAATTCCCGAGAAGGTTAATGACATGAAAAAGCTGAACATTGGATATTCTGGTAAAAGAGAGGTTAAATAATCATTAAAGTTAATCTGGAGAAAGTTTACATCATAAGTTAGTAATTACTGTCATTACTACTTAATAATTCTTGAACAGATATTACAAAAAGGGGGTATTTCTGTTGTCAGTTAATCACTTATCTCACAATTGCTCTGCCTAAATTAATCTTTTAGTTTGTGTTTTGTTCTGGTGGTGAAAAACCAACAAGATTTCTCGCTGCTTGAACACAAAACTTGAGAGGAAAAGGATGCCCTGTAGGCAGCTGCTAATAAGAATAGGTCCTTTGCTTTTTGCCCTTTGCAGTAGCACCAGTTGGACACGTAATGGAGACTGAATTTGTATAACCCATCTACGGTAAAGAATTAAGTTCTGCAAAGAATATGCAATTCCCAAGCCGTACAGCAGAAACCTGTCAAGTTCCAAATGGTGTTAAGATGGTCTAGTTTATTTGGCTTTGTCTGTGTGAAAGTTACGAGAGGTTAAGGCCAGAGGGTAGAGCTGTAGGGAGAACTGAAATCAGACATTGCTTGTTTGATTGATTTGGTGAGTGTTGGGTCCTCTGTGAACTACTCTAGATTGATTAATGCAAATAATTGCCATTACTCCTGCAAAGACAGCAATTAAACCAATTTTATTTCTTTGAGATTCTGTTCCCTGAGTGATTTAAAAAAGCATCAGTAATTCCTGATCATCTGGTTACCTGTAAAAGCAGATGTCTTTTGTTTAAGCTGAGCAATTATATACTTAATATAGTATCTAAATAACTAGGCTGTGAATTATAATTAATCCAATTTGCCAGTTTGAACTGGATATCTAGTTTAATCAGAAAGTGTTCCACCTAGGTCCTGATTCATTAATGTGCTTGTGTACTTTGGCAGTAAATAGTTTTGCACATTTATGCCTTTGCAGAGTGTTTTCTGAAACATGAAAAATATGGAACACCTAATTTTATGCATTATTTTTCTTTAACCTAGGTTGCTCCTTGCTTAAATGTTTTATCAAGACTGTTGTTCAGCAGTGACCCAGATGTATTAGCAGATGCTTGCTGGGCCCTCTCCTACCTTTCAGATGGTCCCAATGATAAAATTCAAGCTGTTATTGATTCTGGAGTGTGTCGAAGATTGGTAGAGCTGCTTATGTAAGTCTTTCACCAAATAGATCCCTTACAGTACTGTTAAAATTGAGTTGTGTTTTCTCTTCCCAAGTCTTAATGTATTTTTGTGAGAAGTGATGAACATGAATTCAGTCTGAAAACTTTTAAGATGCTTGGTAGGTTGCTTAGCTCCTAGGATTATTCCTGAGATTGACAGTGAAAAAAAGTTTTCTTCAAAGTATTTCTTTATATACTTTAACATTTAATGTAGGATTTCTTATACCTATAGATGTCATGTACATATAGAAGAGTGAAGACTGAAGACCACAGTGAATTGTAAATTAATTTCTCATTTTTGTTTTAATTTCACTGTTGTACTTGCCTTTCTAGGAGATAATATTCCAATACAGACAGTTTTTTGACTCAACGACGTCCAGAGGCAGGCTTGAGCCACTTTTGAACTGTTCCAATATATGTGGCTTATGGTTTATTATTTTCCTAGAAAGAAAGACTAAATCTGTGTGTTCACATGGGACTTCAGAGTAGGTCAGGGATAGTTTTTCCCAACATTGACAACTCAGCACAGTTCCCTATGAAAAGCTCATTTGTCAGGAGGTGAGGTTGCTTTCTCTTCTGTAGAAGCTCTAGGACAACTGGGTAATTTCCTTCCCCCACACCTCAGGCAACTGAATATGGGTTTTATGTGTACTGCCTTCTAGGACTATTGACTTAGAGGGGCTGTTAAACTGTAGTGTACACCTTTTGTTTCTGTGGGTATTGAATGATGCATGTTCCAGTATTGTAATACTTGAGCTGGGTAAAATGGATCTGCTGGGCAGTAAGTTGCTCTGAGTTGTGTTGTTCCATAGAAATGCCCTTTCCTTGGATCAGCAATCCAGTTGTGGGCTTGCAGTAGTAAAATTTGGCTAAATAGGGGGAAAGTGTAATTAGTTTTTTGTAACTAAAAATTTAGCACACGAAGGAAACCATTGCTCACTGTAAATGCAAAATTATGCTTTAACACTTACTAATATCAAGTAATTTAATTTTTGTCTCTAGGCATAACGATTACAAGGTGGTATCCCCTGCATTAAGAGCAGTTGGAAATATTGTTACTGGGGATGATATCCAAACACAGGTAAGTTTAGTTGATTTAAAAAAAAAATATTTGGCAAGACAGAATTTTGTAGAAACTGTGACAAAATGCATGCCCAGTACAGGTATCTGCATATGTCACTGAAACAGACTCTGTAGAAATGTATTGTTAATTTGACAGTTTGGGCTGCTATTTTAAATACTAACTTAGTACCAGAATGAGCATTTCTTTTACATCATTGTAGGTAGTGGGTAGCTTTATTCCTGTATAGTACTTTGATTGTTGCTTCCCTTTCACCCCCGCCTTCCTTACTGGGGGTTCAATTAGTTATTATGGTACCCCTTTTTTCAATCTTCAAAGGCAGTCGAAGTTTTCACTTGTAAGCAACAGTGATACTTGATTTGTCTATGAATTTGTATGTGATAGTCTTACTGATGTAATTTGTGTCAAAGATTTATTTTCTTAATTTTATGCATGTAATTGAGTTTGAAGAAATGGAGGAAATATCAAGGCAGGTCCTGCTTTATAACGAATTGTGTCTAAAAGGCCGACAGAATTAGTGTAAAAGGAAAACAGGGAAAAAGGTTAATTACGATTCGTGAGCAAAATCTTCCCTTTTAGAGCTCAGGAATTAAATGGAAAACCTTTGTCTCTTAAAAAAATTTAACAAATAACTCTACAAATTAGATGTACGCTTCTCAGTTATTTTGATTTATTCATATTTTTAGCCTTAAGCAGCCTTATGTAGTCTTGCTCTTGTCAGCCTTTTGGTCTTATTTATTTGAAGGCAGATTATTTGAAGTTGCTGGATTGTCTGTTAACACACAAGAGCATTGAACACTTAAATTTTGCAGGATGTTGCCTATGATATTTTGTATAATATAAATGTGTTGCAAAATCTTTTGAAGTAATTTGTAAAATACATATTTTTATATATATGTATATTGCACAAGTCAATATATATGTATATTGTGCAACCCAGTTTTCAATTCTCAAATTTCTTTAGGTGATTCTAAACTGCTCTGCATTGCCCTGTCTCTTGCACTTGCTTAGTAGTCCCAAGGAATCTATTAGAAAAGAAGCATGCTGGACTGTTTCTAATATAACTGCAGGAAACAGAGCTCAGATTCAGGTAAAGCCTATGAAATTTGTTACTTGGTTGGTTTTGTTTTCATTTTACTACTTCACTTGATTTTCCTTCACAAAGACAAATAAGTAGATACTGCACCGACTCTGCATTATTTATTTTAGTTTTGTTTTAGTCTATAATTTTACCTAACTTAAATGTTTTCCTCTAAATTTTGAAATACTATTTTAAATAAAAATAAGTGTCATGATTTATACTAGAGAAGCTGGTACATTTCTCTCAAAGGGATTTGATCAATGCTTATAAAACAAAAGGATACTTCTCTTAGATCTGATATGAAGACTTATATTTTTTTCCTTGTGGGAGCATAATCTGCATCTACATTCTCCATAATTTTGTTCTGCATTGTAATACATGTATTAAAGTAATAAGAAACTTGCCTTTTTTTAAAAGTTGAAGCAAAACTTCTTGCACAAACTTGTCCAGAGAAAGTGGAAATGTGGGACATTTTTCTTGGATAAAAAAACCTCTGTGTTCTTTCATCAATGCTGAGTTGTATTTTTGTGGAAATTTTTAGATCCTGACTACTATTTCAAGTGTCTGGAGCTACCTAAAAAAGGTTCTGATTGATAAAAATGAGAATTCTGAATCAGGGAACATGTTTCAATATGATTTTTTCCCCTTCTACTTCAATCAGAGATGAAAATGTCACTTCTTGATTTAATTTAAAATACATAATGAAGTCTCTAATTTCAGACATAGTCTCCCTATGGAGACCACAAAACTCAAAGTGAGATTTTGTTCTGAGGCTTGATCTTCAGGTCAAAAACTCAGGATGTGTTTTATGATTTTTAAGTGGGCCAATCCAGTAAGCACTGTTCTGTCCACCAGAAACAGGGAAGTCGAAAAAGAAGGTATCCTGATGGCTGCTGCAGTACAATGTTGGAATAGTTCTGAAGTTCAGTTTAGTGTTTATAGTTCGTATGGTACCTTCTAAGAAAATATCCTCGGCTTTTATATCAGCTGGCATCACTAACTATTGTAGTTATTAGTGTTCTGAAGTATTTATTAATTATTGTAAAATACTACTATTTCATCTCTTAGGCTGTTATAGATGCAAATATTTTTCCAATATTGATTGAAATTCTTCAAAAAGCTGAATTTCGCACCAGAAAAGAAGCAGCATGGGCCATAACCAATGCAACATCAGGAGGAACCCCAGAACAGATAAGGTAAGCCTGTGTATTACAATTTTCTCTGCCTAAGTATCTTCTAGGATTCTAGGATTTCTGCATTTGAATCTTGACAGTCACCACAACGAAATCCTAAACATAGCCTCAATTCCTTGGAACTGTACAGGGACTAAACATAGAAATTCAGAAAAATCAGAGAGATACATGCCACAAATTTAATAAATTGATTGATTGATACTGTGTTTTTTCAGCAGTATTACCCTTAAGGCTTCCCCAGAGTTATCATCCAGAGCTGATATTACATTGTCAAACACAACTGGAACAGTTAATGAACAATTTCAGTGTTTGAAAACAAAGCTTTGAGAAAGTTGTTTAGAAACCATGTGCAGTGGGATTGTATATTTGTGGAGAGACTTTTTATAGCAAAAGTAAGTACCAGTAGCAGTAGACTAGCATGTCAGAATAAACGTGCTGGATTATCACTTGTTTCCCCCTCCCTTTGTTTTTTTTCTGTTACAAAGGTATTTGGTAGCACTAGGTTGTACCAAGCCTCTTTGTGACCTCCTGACTGTGATGGATTCAAAAATAGTACAGGTGGCTTTAAATGGACTTGAAAATATTCTGCGTCTTGGAGAACAAGAGTCTAAGCAAAATGGAATGGGCATTAATCCTTATTGTGCCCTTATAGAGGAAGCATATGGTAAGAAAATACTCTTGTAAAACTGTATACCTGAACTTCTTTATTCCAGACTGTTAAAAGAAACCATTGTGAGTTATTTTGAAATTTGTAGGTAAGTTTAATATAAGAATTCAAGCATAAGCAGACATAAAGTATCATAAATCAAGAAATGTAACATGATAGGTAAAGTGATTAAATACAGAAAACATCTGGGTGCTTATCTGTGGTCAGTTTATGAAATGTCCCTCTAGAGAAACATTTTCAGAAGTATTCAACAGTCTATTGGAGCCATGCTTTGCATAAGTTTATCAGCCATTCATAAATATATTTTTCATTACTTCAGTACATAGTCCTGTCTGATAGAGTTCCATTACCAACAAAGATGCAAGATTAGTGTTTGCTTTACTGATTCCCAAATCTTGATCACTTTTGGCATAGTAAATACCAGTAACAGGAAAATCAATTTCAGATCATAAAACCAAGTTTTTCTTTGTGAAAGTATTTTGTTCTGCTGCTTCTTGTAAGAGTTACTGAATTAAACCATGTTTTAAAGGCTATCAAAACTAATTTGTGCAGTTTCAGGACTGGAAGTTTTTGATTTACCAAAATTAGTGTTAAAGTTGGCTTATAATGACATTGGCATTACTTACGGAGAGTTACCTTTTTTGTAGCTCTGACATAACAAAATTGGCAGACATTTGTATTTCAGGAACTGCTAGTAACAGTTCTAGCTGACCACATTATGCCTGATTAGATGGTACTAACTTTTTGTAAAGCATTTTTAAATCTGAATAGCTTGTTTACAGAGTTTAATTTCTAAAATCAAGTGCATACTTGAAGAACTTTGCAATTTAATGTGTAAGAGGAATAAGTACTGAATACTTTAGTGGCATTTCTTCTCTTCCAGATTATTGAATGTCTGGGTTCTCTTTTTTCCTTTACCACTTAAGTATAGACTGCTGAAGCTGCAGAGTAATTCCAAGAAGGGAAAACAGCTGATTATATCACCCGCTTTGCTTTGGCCTCTGCAGTCACCAGAAGGGTTCATATGACCTCTTTCTAATCCAACTTAAGTGAAAACTGAATTATCTTAAATAGCTAAACAGGAGTTTACTATCAACCTAACTGACTGCCAAACACTTCAGCCAACAGAGCAGATGTTACATCCTCTAGCTTGCAAACAATAACCCTTTGGAAAGATAGTATCTTCAAATCTCACAGTTAAATTTGGAAAAAGATTACCACACTGTGCCCAGTGACAACTCCATAATAGAAGATAGAATTTAGAGTTGGGGAAGACTGAAAGAGTTAAAGAATTTGGGATATGAAAAACTGCTATAGCAACCAGTTTTATGCTATCCTAATTCTATACAGATTCAATTTCTTTGTAGGCATGGCATATTTCTTTGGAGATACTACAGCTTCCTCCTCCTTAGCTTAATTGATCTGCTTATAGCATAGTTTTAAAATTTATTTGACAGCAGAAAATGAAGAAGTAGAAATAGATGGTTAGGAAATTAACAATCAGTTATATTGAATGAATTGAGGTGATTTGGGATTGCGTTTTTTTAACCAAGAAGTACCACTATACTATAAGCTGTTTTCTTTTGAATTCATCATTCATTTAAGCAACTTGATTTTTGAAAATGTTCTATTTTGAATTTAGGACTTGATAAAATTGAATTTCTTCAGAGGCATGAAAACCAAGAGATCTACCAAAAGGCTTTTGAACTCATAGAACATTATTTTGGTGTTGAAGAAGAGGACTCTAGTATTGCACCTCAGGTGGATGAAAGTCAGCAGCAGTTTGTGTTTCAACAGCAGGAGGCTCCGATGGAGGGTTTCCAGCTCTAAGCTACTGAAGTGAATACAAGTGTAAAATTTAAATACTTGTATGGTTTGGGTTTTGGTTGTTTGTTTTTTTTCTCAGAGGTCTTTTCTTCATGGCCAAAGTTAGAGGAAAAGCTGAATGTGTTTTGCAGAAATAGATGAAGAAGCAGCTCATGCACTTTTATATATTGCATTAGAGACAACTGTTCTGTTCTGTATTTGTGTTTTTCATTATCTCCTATGTACAGGAAACAACTGTGAGTAATCATGTCTAAAAGCATTAAATGTGATTTAATAAGAACTGTTAAGCTAAGACTTGGTAGAATTTTAGGTAGTGGTTCTGAATTTTTCGTGTAGTCTCAAACTTCATATCAGCAATACAGTTACTGACAGTTGCATTTTTGGCAGTAAGCTTGACTTGCCCAGTCTCGTATCAAATCTACCTCTTGTATTGAAGCAAAAACATTGCTTCAAAACGAAGGCATAAAATAAAGAAGAGCTTGTAAGAAGCTGAATTGGAATGTGAAAAATATTTATTTAAATTGTGAAACTTTTATGCATTACTTACTTTACAACACACTGTTGGAATTTATTTATAAAATGTATTTAAAGACATAATAGATATACGTATATAATGCTAATTAGCTAATATAATATTGAATATATGAAAAAGCTTTTTCTGAGTTATGTGGAAGAAGACTATTTCAGAAGTTTTCAAATTGGAATCAGCAGAGAGCTTGCTGGTCATTTGATGCTGGCTCTGTAACGAAAGCTGCTAAATGGCATTACAAGTCAGCCACAACTGCAGTACTTTGCAGTGGAAACAGTTGCTGTAGTTACCACAAGAATGCTGCAATTATGAATGACAGAGATGGTGATTTGCAGAAATCACCAAGCAGACGGTTTACAGCTGTCTTCTGTCAAAATGTGGTAACACTACTTTAGTTTGAGAAACATTGCAATGTTTGCCTTTCTAGTACAGTAGCTTCTTAAAAGTTTAGACAGTAAGTGTTGTTTTTTGACCAAATATGCTACCACCACTTGAATTGTTCCTTAAGTTAATGAATTCAGTTTTCTTTTGATAAGACAATAGAAGTACTCCTTTCCCATTAAAGGAAAAGTTTGTTGTACTGTAAATAGCATTAAATATGTGGACACCAAAACTAACTAGAAGTTATTGTCATCTAAATATTTAGGCTCTACAATATACAGTGTTTGCTGTTAAACACTAAAAGAAGTAGAATTCTGATATTTATGTTAATAGTTTTGAATACAGAAAAATGTACGCTCTGCTTCAACTTGCATATAAGTAATGTTTCTGGTGTATTAGTAGTATATCTCATTTGGAGAATTTAATACTTTGGGTTATCTCTGAAGTATTGCTATTTTCTACTACCTGTAATTAATCTTTTAACATCAAACTCCTGGGTTAAGTGAAATCCTTGACATATGAGAGCATTTCATGCTTCATAAAAAGCTGCAGTTTAAACTTCAAATCACTCACCCATGGCACTGTGCTTATCACTAAACAATATTTTAATGCACTGAAAAATACAGGTTAAAGGTGGTATCATTTACAGTACCATTTTATATGTAGAATTTTTTTTACATGCAAGTTAAGATTCTAAGATGTTTCACTTTAATGTTACAGCAATATATTCTATATTGTAATTGAATGTGGGACTTGAAGTGGATTTTCTAAGATTAATGGTCAGTTTTGACTAAGATGTAACTGGGAGGGAAGAAACCTCCATTTGAAGTCTTTTTAGTGGAAGGTAGAAGTGTAAGAAGTGTATATAGGAGTGCTGTTACTTTATGAACTCTGAATAATGAGATATTTTAGCAAATGACACTTTAAACCTAGATTTGTACAGCATACAACAGTTTTGAATAGTGTGATAATATTGAGTACAGCTGCCAAATTTTCATATAACATTAGGTGATTGTACTTATGCCCTTTTTACTCTCATAGTTTTAGGTTTTCATACACCAACCTTCTTCATTGTGCTCCCCTCTCACCCCCCATCTATCAAAGTGCAGGGTAACATTCATGAAAATCTACCAAGATTAGTAGCAAATGCTGAATTTCAATATTATTCTAGTGTAAGGAAATTATTCAGGTAACAGGGTATTCCTTTGTTTCTAACAACCTTGTTTTGATAACAACCAGCTGTGCCTGCTTTTTATTTGAAGAACCCTGTAAAAACTACATTTATAAGCCTCCCTAATTTAAACCAAATCTGAACTATAAAAGTCTTGTTTGAAAGACTTGAAAATGAAGAAAAGAGGGGACATTTGAAGTATTCTATTTGTTTCAAAGGAATGTGTTCAGTTGTGTGGATATATTATTCTATATGTGTGAACGGTTAGTGACTGCACTTTACGCATTTAGATAAACTATATTTCATGCCTCTGATACATTTAAATGGAACAGTTTAAAAGGGAACTAAAATTGGTGGACTTTGGATAATGAAAGTCATTATTTAAACTCAACATTTGGTTTACCCTAAAATTGTTAAAACATCATAATGAAAATTCTTTAAAGGACAAATATACAGGATGGCCTCTCCTATTTTATCACTGGGTTTACATCATACTTTGTTAAAAGCACATAAATGAACAATATAAAACCAGAGATTATTACTCAAGGTCAGCTCTGTTGTACTCATTTGCAGGTAAAGGCATGATTATGATGATGTTGCCGAAACAGATGAAACCAATATGGAGAGAAAAACAAAATGAAACTGTGATGTGAAAATCTCTTAAAGTTTGATATTTAATATGGAATCTGAAGTGACCTATCAGTTATGAAGACTATGTAAAAATACAGGGGTTTGGTTTTAATTAAAAGGGTACCATTTGTTCTGCTTAAATGTGAATACTAACTAGCTAATCTATGCAACTATGCAGAGCATAAGATTTTTTATCAGTTCCTTCCTCTTGTTACACTGAATCATATCTAATTTTTTTCGTTGTTGCACTTTTGTCCAAGGACTGGTTCATACAGCTTTTTAAGTTTCTAATATTTGCTTTAAACACTGCTGCTAGCAGCAATCAGAAAATAGTAATAATGTTGGCACAGAAATGTTAGCTGTAGAACAAGTTTGCAACTGGAAACTATTGTTGGGCCTGTCTTTAAGAAAATAGTAAAGATGCACTATTGCCATTCTTGTATGGTTAATTCTCAGTTGGTTTAAATTTATTAAATTTTAAAACTGAGGATTTTTGTAATAGGTCTACAAATGGATATGTGAACTTGAACTGTGACCTCAAGAGTTCACTGAAATCTGGAATGAGAAATTTCGGTTACTTATGGCACAATGTCTTCATATAATGTGTGGAATCTACATTACCTATATTAACTTCAGATAGTAGTAGCGCATCTTTAAATCCAGGCCAAAGGCTCATTACTGTAACAGAACACATATTAGTAGTATGCAATATTATGGAATGTTGAATCTCCAAATACCATACAGAAACCAATAAAACCTATTTTACAGATGTTTATTGTATTTATTTAGTGGTTCAATAAGTGTGGATTATTAAACTAGAAAATGCAAATGCCATATTGAATACAGCATTGATGCAAATGAGTTCAAACTGGCTGATTTGTGTGCTGAAAAACTAGGCACTGTCTCCAGACAGAAAACTTCTTGGTTTTAAGTATTTTGTAATTATCTAACCAAAGATACCCAATATTCTTACAAAACTACCTCATCTCATTTAAAATGAATTACTACTTTTAATCATATGCAAAACATTCTAACTAATATATGTGCAGCAAGTATACCGAATATCTCTCTAATGAAAGAGACTCTCCCTTTCTTTTAGCGATGCTTTAACTACCCTAATTGGCTCCATTGTGTGCATACTGTAGTCCATTTATTGGTGAAACTCATTAATTGCTCTCAGCAACAGTTAATTTTGCTCCTACATTTGGCATTTCATACGAAGTTACTTTGCCTTTGACTCCGCAGCTAGTGCAGCCTCCTCCCGCCACTTGGCCTTCTTTGCCAAGTTCCAGCTTGTTAAAGACTCATGACGTGCAGCAGCCTGCGGAAGTAAAATGTCTCCTGAAGAGTAGCGTAGTAGGAGTAACACGCCCCAGGGAAAGCTACCCAACCTGGGGAACTGGCAGTAGCGACGGGGAGTGTGGCAGAGACTGTATTAGCTAAAACTTGGGCAGGAATAAGTTGCTGCTTATGGTTTAGGTTTGTCTACTTTTCACAGAATTCCATAATTTCTAAGGTATGTTATGAGGGTGTACTCACCTTTTTAGCTGAAGCAATCACCGCAAAGCAGGCAACAATTGATAGTCCAATCATGATGTAACAAGCTTTCACTCGAGCTTTGTTTCTTGCCTTGTCTAGCATCTCTGGCCTGCAATTAAAGTTGTTGAATCATTACAAAACAGTAAAGTATCTCTTCTTCAAAGCATCACAGACGTAACATCACAATTGAAAAATAAAAATAGAATTAGCTTCTGAAACAAGCATCTTGAGCTTGCTGTGGTTGGTTATGTACCACCCATTTTCTGATCCTAATCCATTTCCCTTGGAAAAGCAACATTTAATGATGTAGGCTGATTTTTTTATTCATTTTAAAAAATGAAGAAATTGTTCAGGCAATAAATACTTAAATGCTTGGGGTAAATACACCACAAACTTACCTTATGCTTTATTTCCACATAGTGAAAATTAAGGGGCTTTATCTATTTTAAACAGATGGAGAAGTAAATGTGTCAACCAGATGGGATGAAAGCAAGTTCCTTTTATTCAAAATTAACTAGAAATCAATTACTGTCATATCTAAGCTGTTTAGATGGTGTCCTGTAGAATAAAGGCTTTAAATACTTGGATTGGATTAAAGCAGAGTTTGTACTGCTATGAGTTAGAGGCTTTAGTTCTTTATTAAAACAGCATCCTCAGAGAAATCAGGCAGCTGATGCCAGCCACCTCACTATTACAGGAACACACACCTGAACAAGAACAATCTACATAATTATTTTTTGTTTGTCATCAAAGGCAAAATAGTGAGAACTTCTGCCCTCCCTTTGGCCATCGTTGCTGCAGGAGAGGTGTTGTATGGCCCAGCAACCTGTGTTGGTGACACTCCCATTTCCACCCTCTGTTCTGAGCTCAGAACCAGCAGTAAAGGAAATCATGAAAATTGTCCCAAAATTTTCAGCTCACTTTTTCCAAGCCAGATGTGTACAGTTGCATGGAAGTATGGTTTTTAAGATGTTCATTATAATGCTGGCTGTGCACCATTTTCCTTTGATGAATCATCATGGGAATGCTTTATATATATATATTTGTAAGATAAAGAATATAAATATGTATTTTATATGTATGTATGTATAAAACCACAACTATATATGTAAAAAGGGTAGTTTCATAAAGAATTCATTTTGTGTTGTAAGTAAAGATCATGTAATGATCTTTTTTCCCCCAAAGGACCTTTGGCTTTACTTCAAAGGGGAATGTGGCGGGATGAGGCAGAGCTGGAGTTTTTATGGTGGAAGTTCTCCCCATGAAAGCTTGTACCAAGGCTGAGAGCTGCAGTCCTTGTCTCTAAGGCTTAATGCAGTTGAATAGGGCAAATACTATGAGTGGCAATGCTGTACTACCCCCTTCCTTGCCAAGGCACACAGGAGCACATGTTGCGCACACCGTGTTCCTTGCAGGGGACTGACAATGCCTGGAGTTCTAAGTAACTGCTGCTGGTTTGTACAATGGTAAAAATCATCTTCAAAACAAACCACACATCAGAACTAGCATGTAAAATTATTAATCCAATAATCCATTTGTAGCAAGAAAAGCAAAACCATAAATGTTATTAGTGTGGCATATTAGCCTAATCATATTTCACAATGCACTAATTGAAGCTCTTCTGAAGCAGATTTTCACTTCCTCTGCTTTAAGGAAAACACCTGACAATTTTCTTCCCTAATTGCACATGACAGCCTTTGCTTCTCAATCCTTAATAAAGACTCGAGGTAAATCTCTGCTGAAGTCAGTGACAGCTATTTTAGAAAAAAAAAAAAAAAACAAACAGACCCTAACAACCTTGAATAAAGACTGCAAATTTGTCCTTTAGTACAAACTATCTTCAGCAGTTAGATTATGTTCACAGGCAGCAACATCTTGCAATTCCTTTTTTTTTTTTTTTTTTTTTTTAAACAACATGCAAACAGTGTCATGGTTCAGGTTCAGTGTATCACAATTAGCTACTTCTAGTATATTCCTTTTTATGACCTCACAGTTAATAAGACTTTGCTCACCCAGAAAGCACAAGGTGGTGACACTCACTTGCCAGGCTAGCTACTGCGCAGAAATGAGTGATGTGTGCATGTATGTATATATGGCAAATGCAAAGTGTCTTTATAAACACCTTTCAATGACTGGAATAGCATTTACAGCTTCTGAGACCTTGTCTGAACCGTTTTTTAGGGGAAAATGGTGAGACTAACACAGTGCAAGAGAGGTTAGACTGTTCAGAAAGCCACTGTCCAGCTCAGCAAACAACAGTGAAACTGTCAGGAACCAACAGGAACAGGCAGAGGATCTACCTGTTGGTTTTCACAGCTCTGCGTGCAGCTTATTCTGAACATGTCAGCCAAGACAGGGATATATTGTGATGATAAAAAGAAGTGTTCTGGAGAGAGACATCTAACATGCTAATATCCTAAGAAAAGGCAGCAATTGGCATTAGAAGGGTTTCACGTGTTTAGTGAGTGACTTCTGTGGGGAAAGCCTAACTTTCAGAAAGTCAGAGAACCACAGAGTCAGTGTGGTTTGGGTGGGAAGAGACCTTCAAAGATCATCTAGTCCAGTGGGTCAACAAGAATGCAAGGCTAAGGCTACATCAAGTACTTGGTTTTCCTTAGTGTGTGATGCTCCTCTCGTAACTTCCTTCCCTATTTTTTCCTCAAATTCTATAATAAATAATTTTTTGGATGTAATCATTCAGTGACAATCGGCTCCCTCAGAACTCTTTATGGGAGCTATAAACAGAAAATATTGTTTACTAATAACATCCTTCTCCAATTGCACATTAGGAGTAAGCAAAACAAACAAGCCAGTACGTAAATGTAACCAAGGCTGTCTACTCAGATGGATCCAGTTCTTAATCCCAGGCTCTTGGGACTCCAGAAAGGAACATTTTCTCATCTTAACCTCTAACCAGGACAGGAAATTCTCTTGCCCTCTAATTTGTTTCCAAGCGTTCAGTGTTGAAAAACTGACTGTTTCAAACTCTGTGGAAAAGCTTTAGATCAGAATCACGCCCCTGGTTTCCCTTCAGCTCCATGTTCCCCTTGGACAAGGGCAGCGCACTTACGGGATCCTCAGAGGAATCTCTTCTTCTGTCTTGAAACGTCCGGTCCAGAGGAGGATTTTTTTGTCAAACTTCGAAGGTTTGTAACTTGCAACCACCTTGTGAGCCTGCTCAGCTTAAGAATTAGGAAAAAATCACTTCGTGAAACCGTGCGCTAAGAGTGCAGTAGCAGTATCGGTGGAAGGGGAAGAGTAAGTCAGGGATCAGACCTCCAGGTCTCGCCTACGCAGAGTGACCTCCTGGCGGTCTCCGGAGCACCCCTGCATGCAACGCGTGTCCCTGCGGGTCTGCTTCAGCCTCCCCGCCGCCTGCGGGCGCGGGTACCCAGACCAGCAGGAGAACACCCGGGACCTCCCGAGCCGCCGTGCCACCCTCGGGCCGCCCCACCGGGGCCGCTCTGCCCCGCTCCATCCCGGCCCGCTCCACCCCGGCCCGCACAGCTCCCCTTACCGCGGGTGGTGCCCGGGCTGCGGGCGGGCTCCGCGGCCGCTCCCCGCGGCGCGGGCGGGCGGCGCGGCACGGCGGCGGACAGCAGCAGCGCGGGGCGGAGGCGCGCCGGCAGCATGGCCAGGGAGCGCGGCGGCGAGCGCAGGGACCCTCTGCCGCGGGGAGAGCAGCCCCGCTCCCGAGCCCGATCCTGGTCCCGAGCCCGGCCCCGCCCGGCCCCGCCCCGCCCCGCGGACCATTCCAGGCGCGCCCGGAGGACAGGAGAGGAGAGGCGAGACGGGACGGCCGCCGGTATGGGAGGAGATGCGCCCTCCGGAGAAAGCATCCTTGCCCGCCTGCCGCACTCACGGGCTGCAGTCCCACTGTTCAAGTCAAAACTCGGCTGGAGAAACAGCCGCGGAAGTTCAGCTTCGTGTCAGGACGTACACCTGCGGGAGCACGTCCAGAGAAGGGCCACAAAGATGAGTAGAGGGCTGGAGCACCTCTCCAGTGCAGGCAGGGTGAGAGAGCTGGCGTTGTTCATCCTGCAGAAGAGAAGGTTCCAGGGAGACCTGACAGCAGCCTTCCAGTGCTTAAAGGAGGGCCTACAAGAGAGGCTTTTTACAAGGGCAGGTAGTGATTCTTGTACACCTAATACAAGAAGTAGTGGCTTTAAATTGAAACAAGGTAGGTTTAGATTAGGAAGAAATTCTTTCCTGTGAGGTTGCTGAGACACTGGCACAGGTTGCCCAGCAAAGTTGTGGGTGTCCTGTCCCTCACAGGTTGGATGGGAAATTCAGCAACCTGGTCTAGTGGAAGCTGCCTCTGCCCATGGCAAGGACTGTTGGAGCTAGATGATCTCTAAGGTCTCTTCCAATGCAAACCATTCTACGATTCTATGTTTCAGTGCAAGATGAATTCCAGTTCTGTAACACAGACCTGCCCACATCCTGTTTCTCTAATTTTACGGCTTTCAGAAGGTTCAAACATAATGAATCTCATCATATACTTTCCCATTTACTTCAACTGAAAAACTTTTTTTTTTTTCCTTTCATGTCCTGAACAGATTAAGCCCTTATTAGAAAAACCCAAGTCAAAACAAAACAAAGAATAAAGCAAGTAACTTTTCAGTATGAACATATCCTTGAAAGAAAAGATTCAGTCAGCACAGAATACATATTTAGTAAGCAACAACCTGTGTCAGCATGATACCAGGGTCAGTGTAAGACAGTATCTCAACAGAATTGCATCTGATGCACCAAACAGTGGAAGATTTTATGTGCTTCGACCAAAGCCAGAATGATTGCTGATGAGCAGAGGAAGTCTTGCTCCCCAGGGATGAATCACTGCCCAGCAACAGCTGAAGTCCTGTGCTCAACATGACAGCACAAATGAGTCTTGAACTGTTCATAGCAAAAACCTTTTCTCTGAAAGATTACAAAGCTGTAGCCAAAAGCATCTTTTTCTGAAAGCAAATTATTGGGTAGAAGAAATGAGAAACTGGTCACCAAAGTGAGTTCTAGCATCCTTTATATTAGAACTCTAAAAAATGCCATTTGAACATTTTATTCTGGAAAGATATAAAAAAAAGTACTTTTTTTTTTTTTCCAGTAAGTAGTCCCATCTTGATGTTTTCTTATTCATACATGTACAGTTTTTATGCCAAAATCATTAAAGTAACAACATTTTCTTACAGTTGGTAAAACATCAAAGCCATTCCAAGCCATTTAACTTATACCAAGTTAAAAAAAAATAAATTCAAAAATCAATCTTCCTGCTGTTTGCTTCTCCAAGCAGAAGAATCTAGCTTCCTGAATCAAAGCCCTACACCAGCTTCCCATGTCCTTCATATACACTCCCCGAGCAGCTCTGCCCTCTTCCAGAATGTTGTCAAGGAGATGAAGACACATCAATAGAAATGACCTGGAGGGTGATACTTTGCTTTCTTCCTGCTCAAAGAGAATGGTGTTGTGTTAAGCAGTGCTCCTTGTCCCCAGAGACACAGCTGGGAAGGATCAGCTGGATAGAATCAGCACATCTGGGCTGGGCAGTTCAGTGTCATACATTATGAGCAGCATCCCAAATACTGCTATTAACTGCTACTCATGATAGTAACCCAGACATTTCAAGTCACTGTAGTTGTAGTGGCCATCAGCAGAGCTGATGGGAGGAAGCCTGGAGCTCTCATAAATAGTTTTCAGCACTTGCCAAAGAACTGCTCTAGAAATTCTGGGCTACTGAAAAGCATTTCCACAACCAGAGCTACTGAAATCTTGAGGGAATTATGACCTTGAGAAGAGGATTTGAAACACTTGGTGGCCTTCATAGTCTTCAGTCTCCCTGAATATATTGTACATTGTGTGATAGCGACCTCAGAAAGCACCATTTAGCATTATTAACACTGTCTGAGACCCAAAAAGTGATAAATAGTGTTTACATCCAGGGCAGCCTTCTGCTGACCTCAACTAATGGCATTTTCACATTTGATTTCTCTGTGGACAGCAGTGTATTTGGGGACATTTGTTCTCTCTGTTGCTCTCAGAGATGGAAAATGTGCTGGTGAGATGTTAGTGTTTTGAGAATTAGTTTCGGGATCTTTCCAAAATAAGCAAGGAGATTGTGTTGTGAGCCAAAAAAAAAGAAAGCTGACCCCTTTGGCCCCACATGACCTAACCTCTGGCTCTGAGAGCACCATGATGAGACTTTGCTCTGACTCTAGAAGGTGATACCTGTTTTGTGCTCAGGGGATGAAAATCTGGTTTAGGCTCGCTTCATGTCCCTTGACTGGTAACAGGAATAGTTAGATTGGTGGAATACTAACTGCTCTGGGCAAGTGAATGCATTTTAGTGTAATGAACTATTTTAAGCTTTATCATATCCTCTGTAGCACAATTCCTTTATGTTATACCTACATATGATCAGTTGCTTCTTGCAGACAAGACATTTAAAAACATGTAACACAGATGGGTATAGGGTCTCTTTTTTCTGTCAAGCCTAGCTAGAAAATCTGTTGTATCCTCTTAGCTCCACTGTTCACTGTGCTTTGAACAAGACCTGAGTAGCTGGAGAATTAGAGGGAGCGGGTAGGACTCCTTTGAAATTGTGCTATATATGGTTTCTTTCTTTAAAGATGTCTTGGTGGAGACCTTCACATTGCTGAAATCAGGCCCTGTTCCTCTAGACTTTCCTCATTCTCCTGTAGGAGGAATGCCCTACCACACACAGCTTCCAACCTAAAGGACGTTTCTAAGATGCAGACTGAGATCTACAGTGGAAATAAAACCTTACAGATGTCCGTATTGCTGTTGTTCAAGGCCAAACAGAAGATCAAGTGGAGAGGTAAGGAAATTAAGTAAGCAAACTCAATTTTAAATAAGAATATGGCTTTAATAATTCCCTTTCATGTAGCTTCAAGTCATGCTACACTCAACACTTTCAGAAACAATAAATACAGGTAGGACATTTGAGCCAAATTAACTTTTCTAACCAGCTCATTGCTGACAGTTGTGCAACGTAAGCTTTGCTTCTCTCTTTAAGGGGACAATTCTTGCTGCATTGGCAGTCATATTGCAGGAATTGTAACCTTATCACATGTATCTTCATATCCAAAAAAGTATTTGCAACAACTGAGCTATGAACAGCATTCGTCATATCAACATATATGCATAAACCTTCACTCCTCCAATCAGCAACAGAATGTATACAATTACACAAGTCTGTAAGTAAATTGCACTCTTGCCTTTCAAATACCTTTAAAATGTCTTTGTAGATACACAGTACATATACAGTTTACATGTCATAATTTCATTGCCTGTGTACATTTTCGAAATGTGATTTATAGCTATTTTTAATAAAATATGAATAGAAAAATATGGATTATAAAATGTTATAAAATTTTGTAAAAAACAGATATATTTTACATAAAAATGGTACAATCTAATGGACTTTATTTTGGCCTGCTACAACATGTGGTTATTCCAGATCAAAACAGAAGCATGGGCAAAACTCAAGTAATTTTGTATTATTTCACAGTAACCTGGCACAGAAGTTAAAATAGCAAAGTTTCTATATTCCAGGCTTTTAGAATATGGAAAAGTATTTTTCCTGGTCCTGGATTGACAAAGTAGCTCTGCTGTTTAGGGTCTAAAAAGCTCTGACAGAAAAATTACTCCTTCTCTAAATGTGCCTTTTGCCTCTGGTACAGAAGGCACAACACAGTTGTGCTCATGGAGCTACAGAGGCGATGCTCATCCAATGCAGATCATGCCATTCGGTGTTGTGCTATTTCTATGCACCGTAACTGTGCATTGGCATGTTCTTAATGAAAATCAGATTTTTTAGTATGTACCAAACCCCCTAAAAAAATTTCCAGGATGCATGCATGATGATACTGGTTGTGACATTATTTTGCCAGTGACAGGAATTGATCAGTGGTTGTAAGTTTTGACATTTACACATTGTCCTTACACTCTCAGTGAAGAGGACATCTGGGGACAAACACAGTAAGCTCTCTTTCCTTGTGCATCAGAGCTGGTGCATGAGGTGAATCAGTGTATTTCTTCTGGGTATGGGGGAAAAAGGTAGATGAACACATGTATAACTACAGAGCTCCAAAGAAATTCTTTCATTTTCTTATAGACCTGTCTCCAGTTCATTAATATCCTGGTAAATACAAGGAACTAGAAGACTCATCTGGAATAAGGTGTGCAATCTTGGGGAGGGAAAAAAAAAAGAGATTCACTGATACCAGGTGAAAAGAGTTACTTTTGGAAGCTGAGGAGAATAGAAAGCCTATCTTAAAAGTGGAGACTAAAGGACTCTGCTTGTTTATCCTAGCAAACAAAGGCTGGGACAAGGCTCTCTTTGATCTGTGAAATGGGGCCAGATGAGAAGAATAGCTCCTTAAACAATTGGGTATCAAAGAGGCAAAAGAAGTGGAGTAAACTCACGTGGTCCCACCTACATGACTGTAAGAAATAATAATTTTGTGATGCTTCTGCCTCACTAGAGGAAGAGAGATTACAGAACAGGTTCCCACAGTTCTGTGTGAGCAGGCTGGGGAAGAAGGGGACCTGCTGAAGGGGACTGCACGTCTTGGAGCCTGTAGAAGAAAGGGCTGGACTCTCAGAGCTAGGAAAGCCTTTCAGATCTGGTAATGGATAACTGCTTAAGTACAGGAGAAGGTGTTTCACATGGCCTGCTCTCCTTGGGGATGCCAAAAAGAAAGAGATCTGAAAGATAAATGGCTCCCTAAGATGGCTTTTTATCTTTCAGTACTTTAACTCTGGCCAGTCATATGCTGGAGACTCTTTTCCTGGCCATAGTTCTCACAGCATTTTTTGGAAGAACTTTGCCTTTTATTAGTGGCTGCCCAGGCACTTGGAAATGGCAATTTCCATTCACAGAGTTTTTCTCAGTTTTACTTGAGTCTGAGATAGTAGCTCGGAAGCTGGAAGACTTTGAATCCAAAGAAACCTGACTAACAGCAACACTGCCTGCACTCTTAGATGAATATGTGTAAACCATTTTGAGAAAGGCAGATTTTGTGTTTGTTTCTTGCTTGTAAATGATGATATAGCACTTTGGAAGAAAAGTGCAGCAGAGGATTCCGTAATTGGATATTAAAACAACAATGATTTCCACTGCTGGCAAGTATTTGCCAAATGTGGTTGCATAGACAGGGATAAATACAATCCATGCTATAAAGTAAATTAGCATTCCAAAAGTGATGAATTTAGCTTCATTGTAGTTCTCTGGCAACTTCCTACCTTTAAAGGCAAATATGAAGCAAATAAAGGCTAGGGCAGCAATGTAGCCTAACATAATCCCAAAAGCTACAACAGACCCCTCATTGCACTCCAGAATTATTGCTTTTGGGATTGAGAAATTTTGATTTACAAAAGGTGTCCTAAATATTAGCCAGAAGGTGCAAATGATAACTTGAATTCCAGTGCAGGCAACCACAGTGGGAATAGGCTTGTACACACATTTTAGGAAATTCTGAAGCTTGGGATCAAAGCTGAAGGCTAGTAAAATTTTTAGTGACTTTATTAAAATACATGAAATGCAGAGTGTAAAACTTATGCCAAAGAGCGCTTGCCTAGTTTTACATTTGAAATCTGTGGGTACATCTATGAAGAAAACAGTGCTTAAAAAAATTAAGAAGTGGGAGAACAAAATAATATAGCAGACAGTCAGACCACCAGATGCCTTTACAACTGGTGTGTTCAAGTTTTTAGTAAATATTACACAAATTGACAAAATCAACACAACTCCAAAAGCAGACAGAAGGAGGAGGAAAACAGCAAACCAGTCAGTCCAGGCAAGAAAGTAGATTGTCTTTCTGTAGCATGTGGTACTATTGATGGGAGCCCAGTAAGTTTTGTTGTTACATCGGTAGCAGTAATCCATATCTGGAAGCAGAAGAAAAGGACGATAACTTAGAAACCCAAAATAAATGAACTGCTAAGTGGATTGCCGAGGCTTGAGATACATCAGCAATGTGGGAAGGGATGCTAAAGGGAAAAGACGTGTCTGACTGCATCTGACTTCTGCTGTCGCCATCCAGATGGAGGAGCTGCAGGGCTGCGGTGGCACTGGCAGACGAGTGAAGGACGAAGGCCTGCCAGCTGGGAGCAAGGATTGCCTGCAGCCAGCGGCAGGGAGAGGACAGGGAGAATGACCAGGGTTCTAAAACGGTCCTGGTCATCACTGACCAGCGATATGTGACCAGGCCACAGCTATGGACAGGCAAAATTTAACTAAAACCTGAACAATGACTCGGGAATAATCAATTCTCACAGAAATTGGAACTATTTTTCTTTTATTTGTCTATTTTTAGAGGAAAACACCCCAACAGTCTCATTACAGACTGCTTTGGAAATACAATAGCAAGAACAAACATTGCTTTAGATTATGATTTGAAAGGTACTTTTGCTTTGAAATTCCTATCCTCTGATATGGAGAAATTTCATAATTAATTGAATAAGAAGATAAATTTAATTTTCTTCTGCTCTCAGGATATTAAAAGTACACAGTGCCACAATTTTTTTAATTCCATCCCTCTCTTCCTTGTTTAATTTTCCACTTTAAAAACTGTTTTCTTAAACCTGTATATGAACCACTGGTAAAGTACACATCAGATTTGATACTAGAAAATATTACTGTACAGTGATGTCAAACTGCATGGTATTCTGTGGTAAGACAAAAAACATTCCGGTAAGGAAAATACATAACCCTTGTACTTCACAGATTCATAATTCTTATAGAATGGTTTGGGTTGGAAAGGACCTTAAAGATCATCAGGTTCCACTTCCACTGTCAGGGCCAGGGCAAACTTCCACTAGACTGAGTTGCTCAGAGCTCCATCCAGACTGGCCTTGAACACTTCCAAGGATGGGGCATCCAGAACAACATCTCTGGGTAACCTGTTCCAGTGCCTCACCACCTTCCCAGTCAAGAAATTCTTCCTTATTGGACTGGGTGTACTATGGAAAGACAGGGAGGCAAAGCTTTATTTTGATGAGAATCAGTCTCACTGATAAATCAGCCATAATTTCCACCCTAACAAAGGATAATGCTAGTCAGCTGGACAGTCTAATTGCTTTAAATTTGGTCTTCTAAGAAGCATTTATATCAAGTTTTATGGGAAACTGAATATAAACAAATATTTAAATCCCATTCCAAAGTTAAACCCAAGGTTGCCAAGGCACATTATATCCAAACAAAACAGTTGTATTGATGTCTAAATAAACCTTTGTTTGGATCACAATTCTTTACCTGTTTGATTGCTGTAATGGTTTTCCGGGCAGTAAACACACTCATAGCAGCATGTATGTGGACTTTCTGTAACCTTTTTCATCTGGCCTGGCCTGCAGTTCTGGGAGCATGTTGACTGAACCTTCTGCAGTGTGCAGAGAACAAAAAAGAAACAAAAAACCCACTAAGGAACATTAATATAAACGTCCAGTAATTCTGCAATTTGTACCTAGTGTTTTTGGTATCATACATATTTTAAGACAATCTGAAAATAACATTGAAAAAAAGGCATGGTAGGGTCCATATTTCTTGTATTTTCTCAACACTGTCAACAAGCGATAGAATGAGGCATTATCTACCTGATAATTTTATTTTTTTTGGCCCTGAATGCCAATCACTGCATTTATATGTACCTTTAAAATCTAGATCAAAGTCTCTTATTCAGCTTTGAACCTGAATTTAGACTGCAGAGGATCAGATCCAAAGAATGCCCCAAAGCATCTGATGGGGGTTTTGAGTGAACTGCTTCACAAATGAGATCCCAAAATCCTACTCAGCTGCTCTGAGCTTAGGAGAGACACTTTGGCCTGGGGGAGACACTTTGAAGGTGCTCTGTATTGCAGCTCTGGCGTTTCTGACCCTCAACAGCTCATCCCTGACTCATGAAGCAGCACTCCTGGGTGTGTGATCAGGGCATTCTCTTGAGATTTGGACTCAGGTCCTCCTCCCAAAGGCAGTTTTTCTGTAAAACAAAGAATCTGTCCTGAAGCACACTGCAATTTCTTCTCCCTCCAAGACGGTGCTCACAAGGAAGTGGAGACATTCTGGAGTAGCATCCTTAGGACAAACAAAACTTCTCATCTTAAGAAACCTTCTAGGAGCATTCTGGGGAAAAAAAATCAATTTTAAATTGATGCTCACAGGCTAACATGCATCTCAGAGTGCATGGCAGTTATCAAATATACTCAGAAAGGATTCTTTGGTCTTAAAGGAGAATGTTAAACTACAAGAGAGATTTCTAGCTGACACATGCTTCAGTTGCAAATGCTGGAGGGTGAAGAAATCATATGAAACAAATTTCATGTGTTATGTCAATAAATTAAAAATTACCTTTAAATCCAGAAAATGTCTTTTTTTCTCTTCATCTTCAAAGATAAAACCACCTTTCTCTGCATCATATTCTGCCATAGTGGTGATTTCCATGTGACCATCAATTTCTTTCCAAAGAAGTACCTCATAACTGGTGCTCATATCTCCATTAGAGTCAAACTTGAATTCTTTATCATCATCAATGATTACCACTTTTTTTAGTTCTTCAAGAAGCTGTACATAAGTATAAGGAATGATTATATACATCAGTATCATGTCAGTGTGACAAACTGAATAGTTTAACATCTATGATAAAATCAAGTAAAAAAGAAATGTTTTTAGAAGTAAGAGAAATATTAAAATCTAAATTAATCTTTAAAACTGGTTACAAAATTACATTATATAGAAAATCCTGTTGACCTTAAAAATCTATTAATGAAAAATCCTAATTTCATAACTCTATGCAGTTATTATATTAGTATATTAGTACTTCTTCCCAGCCTTGGAAATTTTGATATGATATTCAGAGAAAATACTTTTGCTTGCAAGAACTAATAGTCCTTTGCCACTCCCCTGCTTGTAAAGAACAACAGTAAGTGGTGCTCCTGTTGTTACTTTACTGTTATCAGACTCAATCTGGGCAGCATTTTCTTCCAGAGTAAATTCCCCCAGCATGTCTGAAAATATCTAGCATTGTTCTCAGCTGTGACTCTGACTGAAATTCCGTATGGCAAGGTGAGAATGAAAACTGTTAAATGAACAATACGTGCCAGTTTGCTCAGACAAAGAGATCAATGACGCAACTGCAATAAAATGCAAGGCTGTATTTGATAGGTCATAGGAAATACCAAAATAAGAATGTTTTGATAAGGCAACTGTCCAGCTTCATATTGCAATCCATTCTGTTCAACAGGGGAAAATTTCTGCCTCCCTCATCACAAACAGCCAGATCTAAAAAGTCTGTGTGAATGTAGAAAAGGACAGGTTAAGACACATATAACTCAAGCCCAATGCATGGGGAGATTATAGGACTTCCATTAGCCACTGTGGTTCTTAATCGAAACAAAGGTTTAATTGTTTTGCAGCCTTAGTGATTTTGTGATTTTTTGGCAACAGGGATTAACTGACAAGGAAAAAAATTCAATGTTTTGGTGAAAGGCTGAGTTCAACTGCATTTGAAAGGCACACTCTTACACAGATCCATTTGCGATATTTGTAACATTTAAGAAACATGCTGACAAGGTATACTACCTCAATAGGCTTTGTCAAATATATGTAACACATATGGTGTATAGAGTATGCCATTTTTTCATGCATAATGTAATTTTTTTGAAAGTTCATATAATTTATTAAGAACCAGTGCATTTCTAACCAGTAGCGCCTTTGATTTGGATGCTGCATAGTTGTGTGGATCTGAATAGGATTTATTTTTGTTGTATATACTCAGACTAATCTTTTAATATTTCTCTTCTCCACTTTTCCAATTTCTCTAACAATATGGATTGTTAGAGATACCAGGATACCAGAGCTTTTCGAATACATCTACAGCTTCAGACAGAAAGGGCTAAAGTTTAGCAACATTTTGATGTAATCAACGATTATTTTTGTGAAGTCTCAACAATGACTCTGTTGTTTCTCTATATATGGAGATCAGTGATATGGATTATTTAGATCCTAAGATTTGTATATATATTTTTTTTTTTTCCTTTCCAGAGGGGTTAAATTTACTGTAGAAGAAACATATTACAAAAACATGAGTGCTTAACAGCTTAAAAGGACTTTTAATTTTGATGATTTGGGATTTAGTTCAACAATGAAGTACATACAGCTCCATAAAGTTACATTCCTACAGAGCAAAACTGATTTTGTTCCATTTATATTTACAAATTCATGTTAGAGTCTGATTGTTATTGGATTGTTCGTTGTTTGGTAGGGGTTTTTTTGGTTTGCTTTTTTTTTTTTTTTTCCAAATTCCCTATCTTGGTTTGACCTGCCCTGACCTAGGATAAGAGGTCAGAGCAAGCCAGAGTGGTTGTTTGATTTTTAGATGAACATTTGTTTAATCCTCTGAGTAAAAGTGTGTAAAAGTGAATACTTCTGAGCAGGTTCTTGGGTAAAAGGTCAGGTCAGGTTTACTTGTCTGATTTTTCATCTTCTTTTCCCACCCAGTAGAGTGTGATAATGAATATCTCACCTATCTTAAAGATTATGTCTAATTTTCCTGCCAGTCACTTCAGTATAAATCAATATCAGACAGAGGACTAATGTATTGCATTTTCAGTTTCAAAACAGAGACTCATTATAGAGGAAAATACTTGAATTAAGACAAAATGGATAAAATGGTGAGAGAGAGGAAAACTGAAACTCTTTGGTCAATGCTCCTGTCCTGCAGTATCCCCATCTCTCAAGAGCACTCATAGATGTGTATTACAGTCGTTTACAGCAACAGGACCAACCATTAGTAGTTGAATATCTGGTAAGTCAAATGTAGATTGTCTACACATTTTATTTTATCCTACATGAGTAGCTAGCAAGACATTCCAGCAAGGAACCTACAGAATGAGGCCTTCATTCAAGCTGTTGTCTAGTCTCTGTGCTCTTTGAACATGAGCTATCATCTCTGGTTTGCAATTAAGGTGCTGCAGTGGGACTAACGGCAGGAGCTTCTG
>JAWWEE010000105.1:67161087-67185498 GCA_035221455.1 Xenops minutus | reverse complement strand
AAGCTAAAGAATCGTTCTGCACCTGTGGAATCACATGTTTGCTGTTGCATCCATCAAGCAGGAGATGGTGGTTATGCAGTTACCACCATCTGTTAGCTATCTGTATCTACAGCAGAACACATGGACCAAAGAAAGGGAAACAAAACTGGAGTGTAGTTATCACTACAGCAGTTAAATACTGCTACTCTGGCACATATTCTGTGATTTCAGTAGGTTCAGAGAAGCAGGAAGAGGAATAAAATGTCATTTAGTAAAAGAACCAAGCTAGTAAATCCAGGAATATGGGAGTAAAAAGGAGATGAAAATTAGGCAGAGAGAATGAGACCTGAAAGAATTGACATTATACCTCCCATGGAGCGAAGGCAGAGGGATTCTTGCAGTTTCTGTCTTTACATTGCCTTTTAATGGCATGAGCTATGGCATAGACTGCAAGTCTAGTACTTTGGATAAATCCTGGTTCAATGTTAGCATTCAAAAAATCATGTCTCCAGACCTGATGTTTATTCTCAGTGTTTTCCAGTAGATCATCCTGGGACTGGTTTGAAATGCATGTTTGAAAATCATGATATTCCAGGTGTGCACAGACTGACGTAAGCATAATATATTCACGTAAAAACTTGTTGTTTTTAATGGGCTTTTCATGAAGGTTTCTCAGAAAATCTTGGAATGAAGAGATATCTCCACTTTTAAATCCAAATCCCACAATGGTTCCCAGCTGTTGGATATTGGGAATTGTACTGATTTTGACTGCAGCTGACCAGTTATCACTTGCAATCCAGATTTTATTAACATTCCTTTCAATTGCCTTCTTAAATAATTTGAGCACATGGAACTGTCTCATAAAGACAACAATAACATTTACTCTTGTTTCCTTGACAATCTTCTCAACTGCATGATCAACTTTGGTGTGAAAGGTGCCGTCAGAGAGATAGGCTGGCAGCATTTCTTTAAAAGCTATGCAAACATTGTTTGCCATGGCCTGGACCCCAAAGCTCTCCAGAGCAAACCGCCCATTGTCATCATCAGTGGCTATTACTCCAATCCAGTTCCACCCAGATTCACAGATCAAGTGGGTCATTGCTCTTGTCTGATGAAAATCACTGGGGATAGTCCTGAAGAAAGAAGGAAACCTGATTTTGTCACTGAGGATTTCAGCTGATGATGCAGGACTGACCTAGAAGGAGCAAGCAAGTCAGTTATGGAGTTGGTCTCCAATGGACATCAAGCGATTCAAAGCTGCCACAATTGCTCTTTCTTCCAACCTGACCCAGCCTCCCTCCTCCTGTGAGCAAGATCAACAAGCTGCAGCCAAATGGGGCAAGTTCCCACTTCCTGCTCTTAGCATGTGGACTCATATCCAGTACCAGTTCCACTTTCTTTTTCATCCTCATAATTCAGTGAAGGCAGAGAACAAAACCTTTCAAAATGCATATGGCAGTTATGATGGTGTAAAGATTTTGGCTTATTCAGTTCATATACTATCAATATACTATTCAAAACAATATTTAAAACATTGGAAGCATTACCTATTTTTGGAGTCACTATTGAAATTTCTAGTACTCTTATATTTTGCAATGTTTTTCTACCACTGAGCGTATTAGTATGGTTCACCCACATGTATATACTTTCTTTCCAAGATTTAATTATTATGTATTAAAAAGATCATTAAATCTGTTAAAACCTCCCAGGAAAACAAAACAAAACAAAACAAACAAACAAAAAAAACCCACAAAACAAAAAACCACCCCAGTAACTAATAGTACAGAATGCTCTAATTTTTCTATACAAAATATTTATTATCTTTTTATTGTGAATGTAGTGAAAAAATAAATAAATAGAACATTGCTATTTAAATCTTGTTAGTTTTAATCCTCCTCTATTTGTTTGTTGTAAGTTTTTTTCCCCTACAATGCTTGAAAATTCTTAAAAAAATAAATCTAATCTTTCCAAAATGAGAGTCATCTGTCTGGAGGGGATACCAAATCTTGCTGGGGTCAGAAGACTGCAGATGCTATTGATAAGAAAAATCTCCTGGGTCCCATTTTCCATCTAACAGATAGATGGAAGGTTTGTTTCATATCACTTGCATTTTGATTATGTTCAAGTGTGGCATTTTAGTTTTCATACTTACTATAGCTCCTGTGGTGGCATTGGAGGTGAGAATTACTTCCTACCATTGCAGAGGAGAAGATTCAGATAGAAGTTACCTTTAGTTCCGATTTTATGTTTTTTCCACATGTATGGTTACTATGTTGCTACTTTTCAGAGTTATTTTATATCATTTGCCAGAACCGAAGTGCAAGACAGGATGGTTTGGAAGTTGCTTGCTTTTTCATTGCTGGTCCCAGCCTTGACCCTTACTCTTTTACAATGGTGAAAGTAGGAACATAAGCACTGGCCAAGAAATAAGTGTGGGACTGTACTAGTCCTAGCAGAGTCAGAAATAAAGGATGCTTTAGGAAGGACCAGTGTGGATCTTTCTCTTCTACAACTGCTTGAAGAGTAACAGGAGTAAATCTGGGGGGTTTTTTAGAGCAATCTTCCTCACTTCCTTGTCTATAGTTTTAACTGACTCTAACACTTAGTTTCCCTGGGGCAGAAGAGAATCCACAAATTTTTGTCCAGATTTGATTTTTTTTTTTTTTTTTTTTTTTTTTTTTTAGCTTGAGTATTGTCATAGCCACGACCTACCAGACTAGACATGATGGGTACATTGGCATAACTGCACAACCAGGACTGACGAAAGGCACAGCCAGGCAGACAAGAGCCCAGCATCACCCTGAAAGAGCACTCAGATGCATATGCCTCAGGCATATAAAATATCCCTTACTGCTTTTGTTTGGGTAAGTGAATCAAGCCCTTCATTTGGAACTGAGGTCCACTCCTGCTGATCTCCTTAGATTGAGCCAAATCCTGCCCTGTAATAAATATATGACTTCTGCAATTCCTAAGATCAGGACTGCGCCTTTTTTGTAAGGTAAATTTGAACCTCTGTCCAAAATAATATAATTCCCTCAAACCTACCTGCGGGATCAGCTGCAAAGCCAACAGCCTTGAAACTGCCATTGACACCTCCGAGTAGCTGGCTCCTGTGACTGCCTTAATTCTTGGGATATAGTCTGAGTAGTTACACTTGAACTCTACAGCATCCTCAGAAGAATTGAATTTCGACAGAAATCTCAGAGCAGATGCCATGGCTTTTGTAACTTCTGCACATGTGTCGTAGATTTCATAGCCCAGAGTAACTCCAGATAACAGTGTTGAATTGTTGATCGTTTCAATAGCATGTATCATTGCAAGTGTCTGAAGAAAAACTTGAATTTCAAAGCTACCAGGAAACAAAGTACGTATCTTTTAGGAAAACATTGCTGGAAACAAGGCTGAAGCAAAGTCTGTTTTGAGCATATCTCTTAGAATTTGACAACTACTGAGAATAAATGATGGATAGTAAGTTTTGTGTGATTTTCTTGGATTTTAGTGCATAAAAGATTAGAAAACATTTATTTTTGTTTCACCTAAGGGGAGAAGTAAAATGAACACAAAGTTAAAATATTCTTCCAACAAAGTGTTTTTCTGAAAGAAAAAGGGACTAAAAATTTAATTTTCATGCTACATGACAATATGCAAGTGATATCTTCAGGAATATCTGTCAATGTCAGTGACAATATTCCAATTTACTACATCTATCCAGTAAGCTTTTTAAAACATGTATTTACTTTCATCAAAAGCATGAAGCAAAGAAAAGGAAGTACTAAGTATTTCATGATAGAAGAAAATATTTCAGAGGTTTAAGTCTCTAGAGGTTGCATTGGTGTTTCTAAAGTCCTCTTTAGACCTGAGGAAATCAGTACAGCTATTTCCCTTACCTCCAGTGGATGTAATAACAGATGTTTAATCAGAACTGTGTTAGCACGAAATGTCTGCAATATTACCAATCATTCTCTTAAGGAAGTTTCTCTAAAGTTTACAAACCTTTTGAACTAAATTAAACTTCAGGTGGACCTGAGACAATTTATGACTCCACAGTCAAATAATAGAAGAGTCACAAGATTATCAACTTTATCAACATTTTGATATAAATTCAAATGGACACCTTCATGCCTTTCTGATTATTAAGTTCAGATGTGGGATTTAGTTGCATGTAAAATTCAAATAAAATCTGAGGATTTGCACCTGTATTTAAACTTAAAATGCATATTTTGGATTCCTGGGCTTAGGAAAGCTTTATTATATACTTAAAATGAAGTTCTTCACCAAGTTTCCTTTTCAGGTATTCCAGAAAAATGATGTTTCAAGCACAGTAAGATTTGGAGCCAGCAAATTAAATATTCTGATGCAAACTCTGAACCTGAATGAATGCGTGACATGGTGTTTATATGTATTCTATCCTATAACATAATGTCCTGATTATAATTAAAAGTGTAATAATTACAGTAATTATAAAAATTATTACAATGGTACTATCATAGATTTTAACTGAGCTACCCTGTGAGGTAGGAGGCATACTTGACTATGGACTTAGGTAAAATGGAATAGTTTGCGTATGTTTAAATCATGTAGGTTCAGCTTTGTAAAAAATAGTGATCAGCTGCAAAGTAGACCTGTAGCAAATTAGCATTTCCATGGAAAGTAAATGATTGTTTAGCACAAACCTCCAAGGTTATTTGATTATGTATGAAGATTGAAATAGAATCAAATGATCATTCCCTTCCTTGGGCAGTCACAGTATTTTTTACTGTAACTTTGCCATACTTTGTCATCCTATACTAATTTATGTGAAATTTATCTGATGTCCAAGGCATTTCTAAAGACTAAAAAAAGTAAAAGGACCAGAATTGTCCCTAATGTAAGAGCTACATGCCTATTTTTAGTGATCTCTTCTTTGATATATATGTAATTTCCAGTATTACTCACCCAGCACAATTCTGAATTACTGGCTTGATGGGGATGGGATCTTCTTTTGGATGCAGCATTTCACTATGAACTGCAAACAAGCCTCCAATAACAACGTCCCCTGGAGAACTGGCACCCACGAAGTCATCAGCATTCTGGCAAGAGAAAGCCATATCAGTGCCTATTACAAAGCAGGAGATCAAAAAGCTAATAAATGCCATGTTTCTGTTTCACTCCTTCATTCCCAGCTTTAAGTCAATTAAGCCAGCTGCAGGGCCAACAAGGGCTCCTGTGTTGTCTGTAAAGAGCTGCAAAGGACAAAGGCTGCACTCGAAAGTTAGTCACACCTCATAAGGTGCTTGTATTTCCTTCACCAGCTGAGGCTGTTTTATTGAAGGTACTACAGCAATGCTGTCACAAACAATGTGAGTTTGCAGGGGTGTGAGAGTGAAGTGGGAGGGAAAAAGATAAATGAGTTTAAAAGGAAATACTGGCCATTAAATCTGTTTTGCTGTGTTCAAAGTATATTATATATTATCTGAAACACATGGCAAATATTTTGGTATAAATCTGGGCTTATTTTGGATACCTTCCAACTGAATGCAAGGTGCAAAGAAGCAATCATGTAATACAGTAGTGATACTGCTGTGACAATATTTTAAGAGTACTGAGAAAAGACCCCACTGCCACAGTATCCTTTAGGTCAGACTCTGATCCAAAAAAACCCCAACCCCAAGTTACCGATTTTTTTTTTCAACCCTTTTCTATATGTTTTAAAATCCTTGTATAAAAGTAGTTTGGTTAAGTTAATATTCATGGTTCTGATGGTCACCTGACTCTTAGGGACTTCAGTGGGCTTTGGATCAGGTTCTGTGTTTACAAGCCAGGCCAAATCTGCTGCTGGTTGATATGATAAACACAGAACAGTGGGAAAAATAATACTAGTCCTAATTTTTGCTTTCTTCCCCCTCTGACTGAGGACACCAGCACAGTAACAGCAGTTCCTGTGCTGTGGGAGAAATGGGAAGTAGCTGTTCTCACTGTCACCATTCCCCTCAGATTCACAGGAATCAGGCACTGTGCCAGAAGGGAACTGGGGAAAAAGTGAAGCAGAGACTGGACTCTTGGCTTTCATAAACTCCAACCATAAACACCAAAGTGAACCTCTTTAGGGCAGAAACATGACTTAAGCTAATAAACAATACCAATTTATGTAACTGACATGGATCTGACAATAATCCCCCTCTGATCTTGACATTGGTTTATTTCTCTGTTTTCTTTTAATGGCTTCTTCAGATTTTGCTTCTTTTGGTAGTATGCCAAAACTCTCTGAAAAGAACAGGTTCAGTCATAGTGTTTATTTTCTATGGCAGTATAAAAGCTGAGTTTTACATAGAAAACTTGAGTCAAGGATTACTTCCTGGCAAGCAAAAAGAGAAAAGGGATGTTTGTTATGTATTCTTTCTGATAAGCATAATGCATACCATATAAATTATTTTCATTACTCTATTTTGCTTGTTTTCTCACTCGTGTCTATGTAGTTAGAGTATCCATTTACAAAAGATATATTTCTTGTAAATGCAAATACAACAGGCATATTATTTGTAAATGCAAATGTTAATAGTTAAGTTAGCATTTGGCCTCTTCATTATAACATAACAGTTTGTGTTTCTTTCATCTGCCTTCTTTCTTTCCATGTGGCATTCTCACTGCTGGGTTAGTGTATATGGTAAACAGCTGCCTGTGTTCCCTTTAATGTATCTGATCACATACATTTATGGGCAGATGTTCATACTAGTTTATTCAGCTTCTGCACTGACATGCAAAAACTTCAGCTATTCTGAAAGTTTTCCTCCTGACTTATAGCAGTATAGTCACAAAGTGGCTCTGAGTTATGAGACATTCACTTGCAAATATTGATGCACTCTTTCCTCATCAGCCATGTAATGCACATCAAAGCCTGGTTCCACATATTCTAGTGCTTCCTTTACCTTGCATATAACTTTGTGTATAAAACTTGTGTATATTTAGATGTAGCTAAGGCAGAAGACTGGAGCCAGCAGTTTCCTTAAGCAAGTCACCAGAAATATTCAGTCATATGCCCTTAGAATAAAATGTAACTTTTAAGGGCTTAACACTAAGTATTGCATTAA
Organism: Xenops minutus; assembly: GCA_035221455.1. Lineage (NCBI taxonomy): Eukaryota > Metazoa > Chordata > Aves > Passeriformes > Furnariidae > Xenops > Xenops minutus. The sequence goes on along the minus strand of JAWWEE010000105.1, from coordinate 67,178,452 downwards.
GGACTCAATGAAAATGCAGTACTGATCATTTGAAACTTCAGATTTGTTATAATTTATGATTAGAAGCAGAAGAGGAACTTTAGTCAGTCTCTAAAAACCTATTAATTTCTATATAAGAGGATTTTACCTACAGGTAAAAAAATTCTTACTTGGTCACTTTGGGAAATGGAAGTTGGCAAAACAAATATCACATATAATGGGTACATAATTTCATATTGTTTGCAAAAACACCACAAAATGAGTTGTGCTTCCAATTCAACTACATAGTTTATGTCACAGTGTACAGTATTTTCAAAAGAAAGGGGGTTTATTGTTTTGTTTGTTCTAGACCTATATCTCATACTTGCTACTAGTGATGAGAAGTACTTAGATGTCTTACTGAGATAGCTCAGCCTAATCTCGTACTGCAGAATTGACTGGAATTGTTTGCAAATATCCTTTTTCTTTTGCATTTAAACACAATAGAAATAAATGTATAGCACAAAATGTTCCTTGCTTCTAGTTCAGTGACGTATCATTGACACAACACTAGACTTTCACAGTTGTCTGCATAGGAGTATTTTGTGGCAGGTAGAATCAATCATAAGGATCTTGAGGCACCGTAATCTCTAGAATGCAGACTTTAATAGACTATGCAAAGATGGTAAACCAGACCTAACAGTCCCAAAACTACTCTGAGAGTCACAGGGAAATTGTAAGAGGCTCTAGAGGATCTGCTGGGAGAAAAAGGCACTTTGTTAATATCTCTGTATGGCCCAAGGTTACTCATTGCCACGCCAAAATCATTACTTCTTCCACCTGTAATTCAACTTCACTTTGAGGAGAGCAGAATTGGTGGTGTTTGGACGGCCCCGTGGAGCTCAGCAGTAATCCTGAAGGAGGTTGCTTGCAATTTTACAGCTAACAAATTTTTGACAACAGTGCCATACCTGTTGAAAGGATCACAACCCAAAACATAAAAGAGAAGTCAGGGGGACTCAAATAAGACAAATTGAGTGTGCTCTTACAGCAGCTGATACCCGTAAATGGACCACCTGCCCATCGTGTCTTTGCAGCCTCTAGACCTGAGCAGGTTATGGCTTTTGCACAGAAAGAAGTTTTGCAACTCACAGTAGCTTGGTCAATCAAGGAGACACTATCCTGTGCAGGAAAGAAACACCAACATTTTGGCTGAACTTCTTTGTCCAAGCTGTTGTTTTTCATGGAATAGTTAATGGCTTAGATTCCAACAGGAGTATCTTTTCTCTGGAGGCCACCCAGTCAGATACTGTTAAAGAAGAAAGACATTTTTCATTACTTTCTATTTTAAACTGGTTTTAATTGTACTGTTTCGAAACCAACATACAACAGATAGCTGAATCCTCTGCCAGGCATGCACAATAATTAAGGAAGGAAAGAAGAAATTTGGATATTCTCATCATTATTCAAAAGAGTAGGACAACTCCTCCTCACTCAGACAGGACCTATGCTGACACAATCTCCCTGTTTGGAGAACCCAGAAGCATTCAAATAAAATCCTATCCTTTGCTTTAAGATTAAATATTGGTTAGGATTGCCAGCTTTCTAGACCAATAGAACCACTGTATTTAGCCCAATGATTTTGATTTGCTGAGTTTCTTTTAAGGAAGTTTAAACAATGAAAAAAATAGGCAGCAGATATTTCATTACTTAATTTCAAGTACCATTTAAAATTTGCTCTGTTTATTGGGACCCTATATAGCTTAATTTTAAATATTAAAATTTAAAAATGGGAAGATAAATACCCATTATTTTGATATGTGGTAAGTTATGAAACCAAACAAACATAAAAATTAAAAACACACCAACAGGGAAATGGAATTTGGATGGAAGCCAATGGTCACATTAATTCCTGAGATACAAACTAACTCAATTTTCAAGTTCATTGGGTTTGTCCTCTAGAGGGTGTCAGCTGAGCTGCACCTGGGAAGGACAAATGTTTTTCTTTATCAGATCACAATACTGTAATGTGCCTCCTGATGCTCCTTGAAAGTTGAATTTCCCCCAGTGTAAATGACCTTGTTGGAGTACTAGTGGTGAAAAATTGAGATGCTGGATCATCTGCATAGAGGAGGGCTATAACAGTACCTTCAGTCTCCTCCCTGGTCTTGTCAGGGCCATTCTGGGCAGCCTCATAGTAATTTCTTTTTCAAAAAGTGTTTTAGATAATAGTTCATGTTGTACATATTCAGTACACCTCTGCTATTTATGGAAGAAATACAAGAAATTAAACCAGAGTTGTGAAAGGGAAAATACAGCTAATTTCTAATTTTATTTTTTTTTTTTAGTTCAGATCAGAGTTCGTTGGTTTTTTTCACTTAGCTTCTTTCTCTGATCTTTTAAAACACATATTAAATTTCAAGTCAAATATGATTTTGACACAAAAAATCAAGGGGATTGGAATTTTCTGATGTTGATGACAAATGTTTTTAGCCATTCCAAAATTGAATTTACCTTTAAATTAACTGAGGCTTTTTTTAATTAATCCACCAAGGCTACCCCTATCCCACTCAGCCAAGATAGTCAGCTGCATAGGTTGGATCCAGGACAATTTTTCATAAGAGCCAGCACAGAAGACATGACCTAGCTTATTGAGATGCCATTTTCAGAATTTTTCACCGGGTTTTATTTCTTTTCTTTGATCCATCTCCTCCTTTCTTAATTGAAAAACAGGAGAGCAAAAATGTCATTCATCTGTTGACAATGCAAATATTTTTTCCCAGCCTGTAGTGAAAGGGTCACCCAGAGGGAAAGAAAACCTCTAGCTTAGGTATTTGGGCTTTCTCCTGAGGCGCTGGAGGCCAGGGGTCCTTCTGCCATAGAATATCCAATAGTGACATCTTTCCTACATAAAGGAGGGGGCTCAAATCTTTTTTATCCCAGTACCCTCTACTCACTGGAATCTCATTGACAATTTGAGAAAGCCCTTCTGGCCTGAGCATAAAGAACCCTCCTCAGAGACTCAGTATATTCAGAAATTCTGGGGAGGGTATTTGCTAGTCTATTTGGCATGTTTTGGAAATGCTTGTCTGCAAGAAAGTCAGGCTGGAGATATCTCACATGAAAATGCTAATGGCAAGTAGGTATGAAGCTGGTGTTAAGCCTTTCAGCCTTATTAATAATGAACACACCTTAAAATAAAATTAGGTTTATAGGGATTTAAAAATATAAGTGGTTACAATTTTTAGACATCTCCACAGGAATGGATTGTGGAGGATCTGAGTGTGTTAGGTTTGAATATAGGTTGTTAAAGGGATAGATAGCTACCTAAATCAACTGAGATCGCTTGGCCTGTTCAGCCTGGAGAAGAGGAGATTGAGGGGAGACTCATCAGTCTATAACTCCCTCATGAGGGGAAGAGGAGGGGCAGGCACTGATCTCTTCTCTGTGGTGACCAGTGACAGGATATGAGGGAATGGCCTGAAGTTGTGTCAGGAAAGATTTAGGTTGTATATTAGAAAAAGGTTCTTCACCCAGAGGGTGGTTGGGCACTGGAACAGGCTCCCCAGGAAAGTGGTCACAGCACCAAGCCCAGCAGAGTTCAAGAAGCATTTGGACAATCCTCTCAGGCACATAGTGTGACTCTTGGGGATGGTCCTGGGTAGGGCCAGGAGCTGGACTCAATAGCCCCTGTGGGTCTCTTCCAACTTGGCATATTCTGTGATTCTGTGAAATTGCGATAGCCATCTTGGTGACCTTGTACTTAATCTCATTAAATCATTTTTGAAAATAGCACTTAGTGACTTTTTAACTCTTACAGTGCTTGTCTCACATAAACTCCTTTGAAAATATGAGCACTTTTCTTCAGACATTTTGGAGATAAAACAGAACTCATAGTGTTAAACAGTAATTTGAATAAGAGAAATGGAAAAGGTCTTGGAAACATGGGCTGAAAATGAGGTGGACCCTTTGTTAAGGGAATACCTTAATCACTAAAATATGTCATGAAAATACTCATCCAAATGTTCAATTACTCTGCAAATATCAGCATAAAAACAAGTGAGAATTCATTTGCTTCCCTTCCTCATCATGCTTTATCAAGAACACTTTTGGAAACCACGGATTAAAGACTCTTCAGACAGAGGAGGAAATCAAGTACATTTCTCCTGAAAGTGCTGGCTGACAGTATCTAGAATGGCATGCCAGGAAAAGAGATGGCTTTCACTTGTTCTGATTTCATATAAGTCCCCATCTTGTCACTGTCTTGAAACCACATATCTGAGCTAGTACACAGCTGTTTACATTCTCCCCGAACACGGAGTTACTTAACACAAAGAAAGATACCTTGGGATTGGATTAGAAGATTTCTGGAGGTCCCTTCCAACCCAAGCTATTGTGTGATTCTTTGATAATGCTACTTTCAGTAGTGTTCTGGAGGTCTAAGTGTCCACAGATGCCAAACTATAGAAGACCCAAGTGGGATTGGAGGGTTCACTCAGGACAAACTACTGGAGGCAGTCCTGAGCTCAGCCAGCAGGTCTTGGGGAACTCTGTTTCTGAGAACCTAAATCTCCTTACATTTGTACAGGATATAAACTGCTAGGAGCTCCTTACAGAGCTGATTCCTGAAGGGAGATAGGATTTGTGCCTTAGTTAACTCAGTTAAGGTCTTATGCTTATTGATTCAAGGTTGTTGCTGTCACACTTATTCTGGACTTTTTAATTTACTTTGGTTTCCTTTTGAGAACTTAAAAGATCTCAGTTCACCTTACAAGGTTTAACTGATTGTGTTATAAAAGTAAACATACATCTGCAAAGAGAGTACAGGCAGAACAGGTGACACTTAAAGATTCCTTTCAGATAAGGAAAAGAACCCAAAACAGCAAATCCACAGGAGTCATTCTGGAGGCTGATTTCAATCTTCAGAGTTAAAGACTGAGGAAAAAAATCCACATATTAAAATCATTGTGAGTGTTTCTTGCTAAAAAGGTCACCTGTAAAATTTTGTAGATTAACATAACATTCTACACACTTTCTACAGAATATCATGCACTGTTTGCTAAGGAAAGCTTACATACACAAAAATACTGCATTACTGACTCTGGCTAACAAGAAAATAGGAAAGAAGATCTTGCTGTAAGTCATTTTGGTTCCCTGACAAGAAATTGGTTTTGAATTGTCTACCTCAAGGATGGATAAAACCATTAATCTGCAGTTACTTCTGCAAGCATTCTGCTTTTACGCATCTTTTAGAAATATAATCCAAAGTAGCTAGCAGTATATAAACCCATGATTGATCCTAAGTTTGGTATTAATTCTCTGCAATCACTCAGCTCTTAAAATACATTACCTATGTGAAGTTTTCAGTTACATCTCTCCAAAGATTTTCAGATATTTTCTCCAGTAGATTTTCAGGCATTCAATTTTCTGCAATTTTAAGGTACTCTGACTATTGCCTATATAGATGAAATGGTTATTGCCACACTGGCAGACAGAAATTTCATGATTTCATAGAAAAGCAAGGAAGTTTTATTTGAAAAATGAAAAAATAGTATTTTCCTAAAGGTATATTTAAATACCCCTGCTTTTAAAATATAGATATATTTGCCAGTGTTTTCTGTTAGATGGAGACATTTTGAAAATCTTGTAGTACAGGTTGCTCTAAAGATTCCACTTCTTCCAACAGTAGAAGTGTTTTATATCATCTTTATTTGGAATTTCAGGAGTTTGAGTCCAATGCATATAGTGTTTTGCCATCTGTATCTTTGGATTTTTTGTTTGTTTGTTTTGTTCGTTTGTTTTGTTTTAAAATCAGAATGGTTTCCTTCTTTTCACACATCAGTTTCTTTATGTAAATTCCCACCACTCACTGGGAAAGCTTTGTTTTCACATCATTCCTAGCGATAAGAAAAATCATATGTGTGTGGCACCTAATACAACTTTCAAATCCTTCCTCTACCTCAAATACATTGAAATGCAGATATTGCAATGAAATGCAGATTCTACTGTTCTTATGTGGATGCAGAATTCTTTGACATTCATTTTTCTAAGAAGTTGTGTGTTGGCAGCAGATTTTTGGACATATAGAATGTTTTCATCTGAAAGGGACCACTTAAGATCGTCCTATTCCAACCCCTCTGCCATGGGCAAGGACATCTTCCACTAGAACAGGTTGCTCAGAGCCCCATCCAACCTGGCCTTGAACACTTCCAGGGATGGGACAACTTCTCTGGGTGACCTGTTTCAGTGTCTCACCACTCTCATTGTAAAAAATGTCTACCTTATAAACAAAGTAAATTGACCCTCTCTCAATTTCAAGTAATTTTGCCTTGTCCTGTCCCTGCAGGACTTGGTAAAAAGTCTTCATCTTTCTTGTAAGCCCCCTTTATGTACTAAAAGGCTGCAAATATTTTCTCGTTGTTTTTGAGACAATATTTTGATTTTAAAAGCTAATGTCATTATTTCCACATATGAGCCTTCATACATCATAAACCAGGCACAATAAAAACATGATAATAATAATCATGATGATGATGGTAGGTAGATGACAGTAGATGATGATGGTTCCCATTAGAGTCTGTGAATATATCTGTAGGCTAATGAAAGATGATTCATAATAACATGATTCCAGGAAGCGAGGCAGTAAGAAAGGTCTCTGTACAGGTGCCACATCTAGTCCTATCTCATTAATATGATATTAGGAAACAGAAAACTAAATTATTTTCTGAATTACATGAGGATAATTTACAGCTTAGTTCTGCAGAGATGTTTCAGCCATACAAGACTGATCTGTACCCTCCAGGACTGAAACATGACTGAAACATCACACAGATTCAGTGTGAGACTATTATGTTTAGAAATGCCCCAACACACCTTAAAATCCAAAACCCGATGTGATCTGTTAAGTACCAAGGTCTTTGAAGACAGCAGTTTCAATACATGGCAATGTAGCATATGTATTGCATTTTTAGGAAATAAATGTTAGTGGAAGTATGAAAGAAAAGAAATGAAAAGCAAATGTTAGGGTCAGAATTACTTAATTTCATTGCTCCAACACAAATACTTAGAAAACGACATAATCTCCAGAGTTTCGCATCAGGAATTTCATTCCCATGGGAGCTTTTTCATTCTCACTAGGCCTAATCCTTATTCAGTCTGGTTTATTTATGTTATTTCCGCTTTGTAAACTGTGCATTTCACAAGTGCCTTGTTTTTAATGAGGTGTAGCAGTAGCATTTAATTAGAATTTAAATAGATGAGCAGATAGATTCAAGTCTATTTTCTGCAAGTTTATATGCATATATATGTGAAAAATTAAAAATGTAGCTAGATAAAAACCAAAGGCTCATCTTTGTTACCACATCTTACCGTTCTTTACCCCCAAATAGAATGAATGTATTATGTGATCAACAAAGTTTCTGTGTAGGATTCCCCTGACTATTGAAATAATGTGATATGTTTTAGTGGGCATGGTGGTATTCAGTCAAAGGTTGGACTTGATGATCTTGGAGGTCCTTTCTAACCTTAATGATTCTAGAATTCTATGAAAATAGTCCAAAGAAGGGCAATGAAGCTGGTGAAGGGTTGGAGCACTGAAGAGTCCTGTGAGGAATAGCTGAGGGAGTTGGGGTTGTTTAGCTTGGAGAAAAGGAGACTCAGGAGAGACTTTATCTCTCTTTACAACTACCTGGAAGGAGGTTGTAGATAGGTGGGAGTCAGTCTTTTCTCCCAAGTAACAAGTGGGACAAGAGGAAACGGCCTCAAAGTTGTGTCAGGGGAGGCTTAGATAGGATATTAGAAAATATTTCTTCACTGAAAGGGTGGCCAAGCATTCTACTGTCTGCTCAGGCAAGTGATGGAATCATTGTTCCTGGAAGAGTTAAAAAAACATGTAGATGTGGTGCTTAGGGACACGATTTAGTGATGGAACTGTCAGTGTTAGGTTAGTGGTTGGACTTGAGGATTTTAGAGGTCTTTTCCAACCTTAATGGTTCTATGGTTCTATGATTCTATGAAAAGTGAGAGAATCTTTTGTGGAGTCCTTCTAAAGGAAAAAAAACTGTGCCTGTAAAATATTAGGAGCGTCTTTGTTCTGTGGAAGATAATTATAATGGCCCTTTTAATAAATATTAAGAACCATGATACAACCATATTTGGTTTGGATTGGAAGGGACGTTTAGAAGTCATCTAGTTCCAATCCCCCTGCCATTGGCAAGGACATCTTCCACTAGACCAGGTTGTTTAGAGCCCCATCCAGCCCAGCCTTGTGTTCAAGGCCTTGTGTTTCCAGGGATAGGGTATCCACAGCAACTTTTCTGAGCAACCTGTTCCTATGTCTAGCCACCAGTATGTATCAGCATATACTATTACTTGTAATGTTTCTGAAGTTTGAGGCTGTAAGCAACTACAGTATACTATGTATAAAAGGAAATAGTTCTTCTCCTCAAAGATTTTCAGGCTAACTGAACCCAAGGAACTATTTAACTTCATTTTACAGACAGATAAGGTGACTTTTCCAGGGGCAAATCAGACTTGCTAAAAGCAAGCAATAAGATCTGTCTTTTAGAGCACTCTTTACTGAGTCCCCTCATAATAACCCACCCAACACTTCAGTATGCCATTAACATTCAGTATGCCATGCACATGTTGGTTCAGATTGTAGTAGGATGTACTGATAAATCCTGCACAAATGTTCTGTTCTCTTAATCTGTTGATAAGAGACACAGCAAAAACCTCTCTGATGTTTTGAAAACAAGTAGCAGGTGGAACAGGTGGTGTTGAAGGTGTTCTGGGTGAAGGAAAGGACTAGCTCAGGTTCACTGAAGCTGAGGAGATATTCAGCCTATTTTGGCTTGGTGTATTAAACAGAGCAGGAAATAGGCAAGCTTGCTTATTTAATGCCAGTGATTTGGAAAGCAGCCTGACCACCAGGAACATGACCTGAACATATCTAGTATCTCTTTCCCAAGGAACCCATATCAATATAGATCCTCTGTGTCATGCAAGGCTTCATACTGTGCCCTCACCAGGGCATAGCTGGGTTTCTATCCACTATCTCAGCTATCCTAGGAATCTTGTCTTTGGCCAGTATTTATTATCAGAAGCTCTGAAAACAGCATGACCATGTTGTGGTTGAATATAGATCTTGGACAGTAAGAAACATAACTTCTCTGACACAGATACCGAAAATTCATTTTCCACCAGAGCAGACTCCAGAATCTGTTACCAGCAAGAACTTATGATTTTACTTAGAGCACAATATTCTGTGACTGTGAACATGTGGAAAACTGAACTTTTATCTAGTGTTTACTTAGCAAAAGGACCTAATCAAGAGCCCATTGAAGTCAAAGGAAAGGGTACTCTTGCCTCTGGATCAGGCACTGAATTGCTCCGACACTGCCTGTTGTTAAGTGTAGTGTATATATTAAATGCTTTAAAATATATTGTTCAAATATATAATACAAAAAAAAAAAAATCATAATTTTTTACTTCTCTCCCAAAATTTAAGAATAATTGGCTGTAATGTATCCCTAACTGGGAAGCACAATTTCATCAGTGACAAATAGGGACCAGTGACAGCAAGCACTTGATTTGTAACCTTAGAAAACAATTCCTGAAATTGTTGTAATTCAGAGACTAAGAAATGCATGAATCTCCCTCTATCCAGGAAAGAGTCTCACTCCCTTTTCATTCAAAGCCTAACTCCTCTCACCCAAGATCATATGCTACAAATGCGAATATGCAAAGGGTCTGACCCGTGGTCTTGTTTCCCGGTTAACTGAGGGCCTCAGCAAATTCCAAGTGAAGGCACTGTCTGTCCCTGAGGCTTTGTGGAGATTGTTGCTAATTAATCTCGAGGTGGTGGGGGGGGAAGATCTTCCGGAGTGAAAAACAGAATTATTCAAAGCAACAGAACACCAGACTCAGATACAAAGCACTTTGTATATTCCTAGTGAAGCACATTTCTGTTCATGCCTAGGTGGAAGAACATCGGCAATATTCCTTAAAAAATAGAATAGGGATGGGGAGGAGTGAGAGGGGCGGGGCGAGGAGGGGAAGAGAGGAGGGGAAAGGCTAATTCTACATTACAAAATTGTAAAGTTGTATGGTAACTGTGTGAGATTATTTGTTCAAAGGTGGCTGTATAAATCTAAAAGGCACCTTTTGCACATCACCCATGACACCTATAAATGTCTGTGGTTCCACAAGCAGTTCAGCAGATTTTATTGCTACAAAAGTGAGAAAATACTGCTCTTTGGAGTCTCATTCTCACATATCCTCTCTCTTCTCCATCCTACCCCATCCTCCTTCCCTTTCCCTCAGTCCCACCTGTACCACCCAGCCCATATTCTATCTCCGATCACACATCTGGGCTGATTTAACTCACTGAAATGTCAGAAAGCTCTTCATTGCTTTCTTCAGGTCTTGTTTTTTGTTATTTCAGTGAATCAAATTGAAACAGAAGTGTATGAGAAGTGCTGAAGCTGGCACAATGTTAGCAGCAGGAGTGTGTGGCCTGGAATAGGGTGAACAGAGAGACACAAAAGGGAAAAACAACCTGTTTTCGGCAGTGGTGAGCTGTCTGTGAATGCAGCAGTTTAGCAAGCTGTACCCAGCTGGTGGTAGAGTCTTTAGGCCTCAGCTTTACATAAAAAGAATAGTCCCTTGACTTTAGTGGTTTGCTTCTGTTAACACCTATTTAGCAGTTGTTTGCAGATAGGCTAGGTGTGCAAGAAGAAGTGTTGCTAATAGAGCTGCTTGGAGTATCTACAGAAACTCTCAAAACCACTTCTTCAAGGGTGAACATATTCTCTAAACTCAGCTCTATTCTTGGATCATTCACAGAGAAACATAAGATGTTTGTATAGCTGCCCAATGAAAAACTTGGCTGGCCTCCTTACTACTCTTTTCCTGGATGCTGCCCACCAAAGCACAGTGCAAGTACACGGATAGTGAAGTGGCTGTTCAATCTGTAAGCATGTAGGAGCATGTACTTATATGAATACAAATATTTTCTCCCAGTTTGGCAAAGGAAAAAAGAATACATAATGAAAAATGGCATTTCAAAATCAAGATAAGTAACCTGAGATAACTGTTTAACATCGACTCGAGAGATAGGTAAGCATGGAAAATTTTTACTTACATGTAGCTACTACCTAAGTTCAGACTATACAGTTTACCTCAACTACCTACTAAGTGTAGAGTCTCCCTGTGTTTGTATAGAGACATATGAACTGTGAAGGGGTTAATGTAATAGATGGTTTATTTATTTTGAAGTTTGTTCTTTGTGAAGAAATACAGAACAGCCCACTTCTATACAAAATAAAATAACTTTTTTTTTTTAAGATAATAGGAACAGGCAGTGAGTAAAATACCCAAATGTAGAGACAGACAGAGATGTTTGGCTTTATCAGCTGGAGACAGAGTAGGAAATACATTATTAAACATCACCATCTGCTGGATGCCAGCAATTGTTCCTTACAAAGGAAACTATAAGCTGAATTAACTTGCCAGACAAATCTTTGCTTTCACAGACCTGACGCTGCTTGTAAAGTTATCAGCAAGTCAAGGTTTGTAGACCTTTTCAATACCAAGAGGGAAAAAGATTTTCAGCAATACATGATTATCCCCCTGGGTAGTTCATGTTGACTGCAGTTGCATAGTTCCAAATATTAACATTTTACTCTCTTGGCTGCACAGGTAAAGTTCATCTTTTTGTGATTTTACAGCATCAAGACTAGGAGTGGGTTTCAAAGAGCTTGATGAGGTCAGAAGGCACTAGTGCATGTTGCACTCTCCTGCTTTAGCTGCTGGGCTGGACTAGCTGGGCAATGAAGGATCCTTCTTTCCTTTCCCACTGAGAGCATAAGTACCCAGCCCCACAGCTGAGGATGCCACTCTCCTTGCCTGATGCATCTCATCTTCCAATGCATTTTATCTCTCCATCTCCTTTTTCTGCAAGTCTCAGAGAAGCCACAGCACTGAATGGCCAGCAGCAGATGATACAAGTGTCCTTCTCTGTGGTAGAAGAGAGATCTAATGGAAACGTGCTAAAATGTGAGGGTCCTTCTCTTTATTTCCCTTTGCTTTCTCTAAGGTTTCACTAGGTTGCATTCACAAAACTGGTGACTCAAGACACCAGAAGTAAGGAAAGTTTTTAGAGAAATTATTTATAAAAAGTTGATGAGGTATAAGCACATGGAGAAGGGCTCAGCAAAAGCTGCAATAAGAATGCAAAAGCAAAGAATTTTTCCTTATTAGTGAGCGATGATCTGAAGCCATCATTGCAATTAATATATCAAAAAGAACAATTCAATAACTATTGGAAACAATAAATCTAAATTATGGACAATGTTTCAATGCTGTGGTCCCTTAATTGAGAGGCAGATACTTATCTATTCTTGGTTTTATATCCTTTCAGAAGATGTTGCCAGTGACAGCATGAAATGCAGGAGCTTTTAGCTAAGTGCGTGGAGGTTTGGGTTTTTTCTTAAATTCATTTTCAAGAGCAAAATCCTCTCAAAAAGTAAGCATTGAGATGTGAAAAGGATCAAAATAAATGCGAATGCTGTCTTGTTTTAGTTGGTGGTGGTTGAATCTGTTTCTTGCAATGAGTCAGAGAAAACCAGAAATGGAGCCTCAGAAAGAGCTAAATATGTTCATGCTGTGTCAAAGCAGAGAAAATGGCAAACACTGATAATAATGAGAAACTGCTTTATTTTTTCCTTGTAGAATACTGGCATATACCGCACTGTACTGTTATTGTACTATCAGCATATTTGGAAAGAAACAGGTGTTAGAACCTACCAAATAGTCCTGACATCAACGCTGTATCAGAGATTCTGGGTAGTTCATTTGTCTGGGGAGGATATGAGGTGAATTTCCAAGAATCAAGTAAATATCATGTAGTTACACAGGAACAGATCAATAACAAATTGTATTTCTATTGATGCATTTATCTTCCAAACATTTCTCAGTTCAAAACAGAGAACCCCTCAAGTACTTTGTTGTTACTGGCCATTCACACTGATAAGTTAAAAAACATTTTGTTTCAATGTGTTGTGTTGGCAACAAGAAAAAGGAATATGAAATGGTGCAATACCTGAGTGCTGATATAAAAGATAGTTCACATGTATATTACAGAAAAAAAATAATTCTCTTGTGCTACAGAGCACATGCATCTGATATTTACTCCAGGCTGTATAACAGAATCTGTTGAATTTTGGTGGGATTACACCATTACAAAATTCACCTAAAATTAGTCAAGGCTTCCTAGGCTCTCAGTACAGACAAAGAAGAGAAACAAATTTGTTGAGAAAATGACTTGTTCCACTGGGCAATGTGCCTGGTATGAAATACTCCTGGGAGACACCTCTTCTTCTCTGTTGACTATAAAGGTCTGAGGTTAACAGATCAGGCACAGAAATCTTACTCTGAATCATAGTTAGGGAATTCTATCTATCTGTCTATCTATCTATCTATCTATCTATCTATCTATCTATCTATCTATCATCTATCTATCTAATCTGTCTATTTCTCTATTTCTCTATCGACGTGCAATTCTTGAATAGGAAAATTGCAAAAAAACAAATATATGTAGATATATGTTTTAACACTTCTGCTTCATAATTAGATTTCACTCAGTAATAAGCAATATTGTTAGGATCACAATTCTCACTGGATACACCACAAAAATAATAAAAATTTCTAGGCACTAGCAGTGTTGTAATTTCCATGGTACTTAAAGTTCCAGTTAGCCCAATTTTATAACTGTCCCCTCCTTTCTGTCTTCCAAACACTGGAATCATACATTTGGGTGGACTGTCGACTCCAGCAGCAGAGAGCTTAAATGTGGAGCAGGATTGTCCACTTGTCATAGCTTTTGGTGTCCCTCTTTTTATTCAGCAGGATTACAAATGGTCGTTGCAAAGGGTGGAACCTAGCTGGCCCCAGGGCTGGACCCCTCACTCAGTTAATCCCTGTGTTGATGATGGCTAGAATTCATTATGTTACTGAGGGTATTCTGGCATCAGAGCAAAGCAGAATCCTGTTCTTAAGGAACAAAAAAATACATTTAGCTCCATAATACCAAAAGACAATATCACATTGAATTTTGCTCACAAAAGATTCAACACAACAATTAGTAGCTGAGAGGTTTTGTTATCCCATGGAAATACTGGTCCTTGTGAATCAAACTCTGAAGTGCTCAGGCCAGCAAGAAGTCACAGCAAAGTCAGAGGGTTGAACGCAATTTTATCATAACCTCAAAATAAAGTCATTGTGACCAGAAGCTGAACTGTCCCAGTGAGTTACACTAAGAATTGATGCACTGACGCAGACAGGTATGGACAAAGTCCTATACAGCATCACTTAATGAAGTGGGGACATGGAAACTGAAGAAATGTTTGAATAGAGTAATCAATAAGGAAAGAAATACATTTTACGCAGTGGAAGAGGTGTAAGTAGAGCAGCAGAAAGTTCAGGCTAAATGCCATCTGATTCTGAGACAGATTTTCACAGGTCTTCCTCATTTCTGAAGTCTTTCATTTATTATTTACAATGAGGTTTAGGGGTTTTGTTAGATATGAGCACACCGGGGGTTTTGTTAAATATGGGTGTGATAGATGACAGCTGATAGCTGGTCTGTGCAGGAGTAGAAGTGGTCATATTCTGCTGCTTTGTACTGTTGGTGGGGTCAATGACTTGACATGCAACAAAAGACTGGAAGAGAGTAGAAGAAAGAACACCTCTACACAAGCTTTGTGTCTGTGACAGACCAACAGTACTTGATGGCTAGAAGAATGCCTCTCAATTCCTCCAATTCAACGTTTCGGGGCTGCTTCTCAGTCCTTATCTGGAGCAGCAAAACGCTCAAGATTTTGCTTGAATGAGAACATATCCAAACAGTGAATCTTGTAGTGGTCAGACTATTTTTTCCATCCTACTGACAATTTTGCTCTCTGGAAAAAGCAGGGACCATCTTTCTGTGATTGTGTCCTGCCATCTCTCACTCAGCATGCTGAAATGGAGCAAAGCAAAGCCAGATGAATGTGATTTGTTTGCATGAATTGAAGAAGTTTCGTTCCATCACCCACAAAACTACACTAGGAATTAAGGAAATACCGACAGTGCCAGGCAGCGCCCACGACCAGCTCCCTGTCTTGCAGGAGGCTGCTGTGAAGAGCAAAACGCCCGTCGGTAACCACTTGTCCTCCCCGGAGGGGTGGATGGAGAAAGCATCCGCGGCCGCCTTCTGCCCTGGAGGGATGAGGGGAGCGCCGCGGCCCCGCCTTGCCTTCGTCGTCGCGGTGCAGCTCCCTGACACAAGCCGGAGCCACCGCCGACGGGAGTTAATCATTAAGTCCTCAGCAGATCCGCTTCTGGCCGGCTCCCCTGAACCTCCCGGGCCTTCAGCCGTGCCCTGTCCACTTCTGGGCTGACTGAGCTCCGCGGAGGGAGGGGAAGCGGGAGGCAGGGACGGAGAGAACTCCCCGCCGTCTCCCGTCCAGCCACCTCCGCGACCCCGTCCAAGGCGGAGCCCCCTCCGCGGGCGCGGCCGTGCCTGACCGCAGGGGGGACAGGCAAACTCCCTGGAAGGCGTCCTAGGGCACACCTGTCCCCGGTCGCCACTCCCGCAATCGCGTCCTGCCCTTCACGTCGGCGCTGGGCTGACATCGCCTCCCTCCGAGGTGACACGGCCCCGGGCCATGCCTCAGCCGGCGCCCCCCGCGCCCTGAGGCCACCGCCGCCACCGCGCCAGCCCCGTCCCGTCCGGCCCCGTCCCGTCCCGCCGCCCATGGGGCAGAGCAGGGGCCGGTGAGGAGCATGGCCAAGGGGCCGGAGCAGGAGGACGCCTTCCTGCACCTGCCGGTGCCCGGCGCGGCGCAGGAGGAGTGCTACGCGGGGCTGCTGGGGCCAGGCTTGCTGCCCTGCGCCCGGGAGGGGCTGCCGGAGCCGGCGCTGCCCGCCGGCATCAAGGCAGGTGAGAGCGGGTCGGGCAGCCGGGGCCAGGCGCTCGGGGTCCGGCGGGGGCGGCAGCAGGAGGGAGGGGCGGCGTGTGGCCGGACCATAACGATGGCCCTGGGCTTCTCTTCTTGTCCCCCCCGGCGCTCAGAAACACACCTCAGCAGCGAAGCCTTCTCCTCGGAAGAAGAGGATGCCGATCCTCGCGACGGTGCGCTGACAGCCGCCGACCGGAGCCCCTCTGCGAAGAAGAGCATCACGCAGATCATGAAGGACAAGAAGAAGCAGACGCAGCTCACCCTGCAATGGTAGGGCTCCGGCGGAGTCCCCGCTGCCCGCCCCGGTGGCCCCAGCCCCGGCTGCAGCACCGAGCCGTCAGACTCGGAGGGACCTTTCTCTAACAGCTGAGCCGGCAAGGAGGGTGACATCTCACAGTTCTTTTAGAATTACTTGTCATTTGTGGGGTGTTCGGTTAGTTGGTTTTGGGGTGTTTCAGTTTTGTGGGTTTTGTTTGTTTTTTTTCGGTAAGCCTCATCTACAAGTATCAGTCCATCCATCCCTAAATTTCTGAATTTTGAAATTATCAGAGGTTTGTCAGCTCACAGAAGTCTGTCTCAGATTCTCACAGCACATGGCTACCGATGAAATATATAAACAAAATGTATTAATGAAATATTACTGAAGAATTAAGTTTCTGAATGGCTGCCTTAATTATTCTTTAAAGCTATGAGAGTTAAATTTTGACTGTCTTATAATGTATTTCTTTTGCATTATATTCTACCACCCAGGGAAGCTGTAACTTTGCTTCATTTTATCGAGGGAAAAAAAGTTAACCAAATAGAAGGTCAAATTCTGCAGATATTAATTGACAAATGTTTCTATTGAAGTGCACTTAAAGTTACGGAGGAGAGCTGTTGAATGAAATGGGAACCAAAGGCAGACTAGAAGTAAAAATATTTTTTTCCTTCTAACTGCAAAAATAGACTAATCCAAATTATTCAGTTTCTTAGTCTCGTTTACATCTGACCTCTGAGCTTAAATAGCTAAGTTTGGTGAGTCAGTGCAAAATTATTCAGTATGCCATGTTTACTACACAGTATTTTCTTACAGATTTGTGCAATTTGATAAATAAATTTATTGCACATCATACTAGGAGTAGTGAATAATGTCAAATGATAAAGAAAAACCCAACAGGACAGCAGTTAAATACCGAAGGGTTCCATTCAAATTAAGACAGCCAGCTTTTTAGATTTTTAAAATTTTACTTTAATGACCATTACTCAGCATGTGCATTCTGTAAACTGATTGGGAAGCTACATAAAAATGGACCTCCTTCAGAAAAGCCTGTTCTTTGTTTTTTTTCAGTGTGGTTTGGTCAAGAAGCAGTTTCAGGTCCAGAGTGGAAACTAAAACACAAAAGGAGGAAGAAAAGAGACATTAGCTC
>JAWWEE010000105.1:67040751-67160987 GCA_035221455.1 Xenops minutus | reverse complement strand
CAGAGTGGAAACTAAAACATAAAAGGAGGAAGAAAAGAGACATTAGCTCAGGTGTTAAGGATACAGTGGAACAGAAAATGCAAGTCCAGGTCCCTGCTCTTAAGTCCTTTCAATGAACAGGCTTAAACTCCATGTCTTCATAATCTAGTTAGTGCTCTTATTTTCGGAGCAAGGCTGGCTCTTAGATGATGATAATTTAATTATTTATAAAACCAAAAAGTGTTCAGACATTAAAAAGACTCACTGAGAATAGGGACCTGACTCCAGGTATGGAGTCAGTCTGTAGTGTCTGTCTTGTTCATCATGAAACTTGTCTGTATGCTCTGATGGAATTCTTCAGTAAAATAATTAAAAAAAAAAAAACAAAAACAAAAACAGAAAAAGAGAATAACAACAGAGAAATAGCAGTACCAAAAAATGGAAAACACGATCAGGAGAAACAACATGTTGCTTCTTGCTCTGGCAGTTTCTTTCTCTACACAGGCTGGAAGAAAACTACATTGTCTGTGAAGGAGTTTGTTTACCAAGATGCATCCTTTATGCACATTATTTAGACTTCTGCAGAAAAGAGAAGCTGGAACCTGCCTGTGCTGCAACTTTTGGGAAGGTAACAAGTAAATGTCTTCATAATTTGTCAGATTAATTGTTTCATAGAAGCACAATTTAGTACACTTATGTCAAAATCCCTCTGAAATTCACATGTTTTCTGTTGCCAATTCAGGTAAAATCAGGTTAACTACAACTACACTGTCTCATATGAAGGGATTTCATAACATTACCTTTAGGAGACTGAAATTCCTTTTGATTTATTGTTATTTCTTACAAAAAAGCGCCTCCTCTCTGAGAGCCTTTTTTTTTTTTTCCTTTCTGTTGATGACACTAATTGTTTATTTCCACAAAAACAGATCTGACAGGGAAGACACAATTAACTGAAGGTAGTGTAAAGCGAGATGTGACAGTAGAAGCAATACTAGAAGGGGAAAAAAATTAATAACACAAAGAGCACCCAAATGAAAAATTGTTGATTCAACAATTTCTACTCTTCCCCACAATTAATCCTGAAATAATTTAATGAAAGGGAGATGTGAACTCTCCAAATTAAATCCTGAGTATTTAGTGAAACAGGAAACCAAAAATGTTTCAGGGATCATCTTTTTTTAAACACTCCTCATCTAGTAATGGTTCATACATAGCTAATTGCATTAATTTAATTGAATAATAATAATGGATTCAAAATCCAGTTTATAAAATGTGCACTTCCTATTTTTTTCCTCTTGAATTGGATATACTGAGAAATTGTAAGTCTAATTTTCATTACAGTTTCAGAATAAATAAGAAAGACGATAGCTTTCCACTTAAACATTGTTTTGACAGTGATCTGTTAGCTGTATCTATTAGATCTACTTCTATTACTGAATTAATTTTTCAGATCACAATTTTCAAATAAAAATAATTTCTACTTGTTTGTCTTTGAAAACAGAGTTTGAGGGCAGAATTTTCCCTGGTTTTATTTAGATCTCTGAAGCAAAAAATACAGTTGTACTTTAGGAACTTGAACAAAACAGGATCCTAGTGAAGAAAACTAGATTTTAGTATGTAAAAGTGAAAACAGAAAGGGAGAACAGGTGGGAAGACGAGATACACAGCAAGATGGATGGGAGTGGAAGAAACCCTGCAGTGTGAAACATGCTTAATTGTTTATGTTGTGCCTTAAGTGTCACAAATATTTATTAATGAACAACCTTAGACCATATATTTACACTACAATTTTTCTATGAACAGGTTGCTAAGAAAGAATATCAGTGTTAAAAATTAATACAGTTATTTTCTCTTTAGACCATTCGCCAGAAATTCCCTCTACTTACCACAAGGCGGCTTGGAACAAGGGGCCATTCAAAGTAAGGCACAATTACCTGTGTATCAGCTTATAGAACACATTTGAAGAATGATGTGTGTTTTCATGTCTGTCTCTTTAATAAATACTAATTGGGATAAATATTTATTATTTAGATGATACACTGCAAGTGATAATTTTCATGTGCATTAGACTGATACTCAGACTTGAGAGTTTGAATTTGAAAACATTACTGCAAGCATAATTTCTAAAATTAAACTGATTATGCTTCTAAATTTTGTCATTATATTGATAGATCTGTGCATTTGTTGCAAATATATGTCAAAATCCTAGATATAAAAAGAATTATATAATGCATATATCCTTTTTTACAGCTGTTCATCTTTCTAAAAATAGTAATTTTATTTCCCTTTTGCAAGCCTAGCAACTTTCTGTATGTAACAATATGGATTCACTTAAATACACTACAAAAAAGCATTGTTTCAAGTAGAGAAGAAGGTAAATGTCTGTTCTATGTTGTGGTATCTTATAAAACTCTGAAAAGTACACAAGCTATAGTGCAGTCATTTAATAAAAATATATCAAATTTATTTTTATATTTGATCTGTGGAACATTAGGTTGTACGAAGAGATTGCAGAAAATTCTGTATCACCTATGGTGAAATTTTTATTATTTCTGGTTGTGGCATTATGCTTTTGGACATGATAATATTAGTGTAAATCTGTTTTGAACAGTGGTAACAAATTTATTTCCTCACATCCATTTTGCTAATGAATAAGGTAGAAAACCAAAATAAAAGTAGTAATAGAGGAAACTTAGACATTCTGTTTTTTTGGGAAAACTTAATTTTTAACTACTTGGCCTTGAAAGACAAAGTCACTCAGCTCTTTCAGTAGTTTATAAGCAAAATTCAAAGCAATAGGAGACTGATAAAAAAATCCCTACAAGACTGGTTTTCCTAAATGTTTTGCAATATACTAGAACTATCTGAAAGATGCATTTTTGACTTTTGTAATTCTGGGAGGGTTGTTGCATGTTGTTATATTTGATTTTCTCCCTGCCAAAGAGATAGTTGATTCCACCTTAGTTTTGCTGAAGAATGTATGTGAAATGTCATTTACGAATTTTAGATTTTGTTACACAAAAAAAGAACGTGGGCAGGAATTTAAATTCCAAATGTTTACCAAGATGTTCTATTTTTTGAGTATGTCTCAAGTATTTATTTTATATAACCCTTAATAAAAAAAAAATCCAAAGTAAATAAAGCCTTCATAGATCAATTTTTTTTTTTATTTTTTTTTAACAGAGGACAGTTCTTGCATGGTTTCTATCACAAATTTACAAATTTGTAATCTATTGATATTTTCTATGACATAATACACAATCTGCATCGTATGGAGAAATACTGGAACTAAAGTTCATTTCCCTTTATGTAGATGACCAATAGATGCTGAATAGAGGGGGTTTGAGAAGAGCAACAGTTAGAAATGCTATTTATTGGGGCACAAGAGGGATTTTATACATTTTCTGCTGTGGTGAACTTAAACTATGGTTACAGGCATAAAATGATGCAGATGTAGTTTTACAGATGGACATAGTTTTACTGCTGGTGTTGTGTTTAAGATTTTAAGAGATCTGGCATTCACAATCTGTGCAGGAATATTTGACAACCTTCATCAATGTCTTGGTGAATTCTTACTCAGATTCACAATCCAAAATATTTGGAGAACCACTTACAAGTTATAACAAATGAGATATTACAAGGGAAAAGTCTCCCACATCCTCATTATATGTTTTTCTGACATATCTAATGGATTGATAAACAAGATCCAGTCAGGATCTAAACTTCCACAATGTATCATGTATCTGCATAATTTAAGCACAGTAAGTCAACTTTTGCAAAGTAAATGGTTATGTTTCAAATGGGTATCTAGCTAAAAAATTTATTGTGTTGAGACATCTGTCACTATATTCCTATTTTCTCCCAGATATTTTACAGTATTAGTATAGAAATAACTCATGCCGAACATTTCCGTGGCAGATTCCATATCCCTACTGACCTTGTTGGTATTAAGTGCCATATTTTCATATGGATTAACTGTTCTTGAACAATTTCCTCCAAGGGATGAGGCATCAGCAGGTTTTGTTTGAACATCTGGCACCTCTTTCTCCTTATTTTTTTAATCAAAGCTTTCCTCAGAGACTTTTCTCTGCAATTCTCATTTCCACTAAGATACATTTACATTGATCTTGTTGTGCTTAAAAGAACCTCACAAACGGTACAAATGACAATATGTCCAGTTCAGAAACTTAATACAGCAGCACATAGTCATAGAGAAGTGGCAGTATAAATCATAGAATCATAGAGGCAGAGAATGGTAGAATGGTTTGGGTTGGAAAGGACTTCAAAGATCGATCAGCTAGTTCCAACCCCCCTGCCGTGGGCAGAGACCTCTTCCATTAGACCAGGTTGCTCAAAGCCCCATCCAACCTGGCCTTGAACACTTCCAGGGATGGGGCATCCACAACTGCTCTGAGCAAC
This sequence comes from Xenops minutus, assembly GCA_035221455.1. Classification (NCBI taxonomy): domain Eukaryota; kingdom Metazoa; phylum Chordata; class Aves; order Passeriformes; family Furnariidae; genus Xenops; species Xenops minutus. The sequence continues at coordinate 67,156,589 of JAWWEE010000105.1, read as the reverse complement.
CTGTGCCAATACCTCATCACCCTAACAGAAAAAAATTCTTCTTAATATCTAATCTAAATCCACCCTCTCTCAGTTTCTCAGTCTCTGATTATCTATTTTTCTGTCTCTGGTGTTGTGGACCATATCTCACTCCTAACCACAGACTCACTGAGGAGCAAATTAATTTCTGATTTCACCAGGTAGCAATTTGTCACACAAATATAATTTACAGAAGTATTTCCACTAAATTAATAAGCAAGTTAAAGGACTGGTTATCAGTCTTGGGAAATTAATAGTTACCCTCTTTTTATGTCAGTGTGGATTCTAGATGTTATAAGCTGTTTCTGGTTACTGGGACTGGTAAGAGAGTTCTTACTAGCAGTTAAATCATATTTTTAAAGCATGGTAGTGTAGTTACATCATATTATTTCTATCACTGCTATCATTATTGCCATATAACCCTAGTAGAAACAGTATTAGTACTATCTATTCCAGACAGTGATATTTTTTATGGCAGTGTTGCCTAGGAAATCTGATCGTTGTTCAGGACTCTACTGAGTCAGGTGCTGCAAAAGCATGAAAGGAAAAACACAATTCTTCACCAATGGAATCACTGTTCCTATATCACAAAGAAAAGTTAATGCCCCAGGAAAAAGGTATCTTACTGGACACTGCATGCATACACAGTAACCTATTGGTAGAGCCTGGCTGTGATCAGACAAAAGCAAAGAACATCAGTTCTCTTTTCCATCATCTTGAAGGTGACAGAAATTACGTTTCTCCCACACTGAAAAAAGGCCATGCTCTTTCTAGCATTCTCATGAGCATGAATGGGATTTGAGAAAGAGTTCCTGCTCCAGTGTGTGGAATATGGTTGCTGTTCTACGGTGTGAGATAAACAAATGTTAGTTCCTCCTCTGATCCCATTTGTCATCTCCAGTTCCGGACAAAGTACAAACTTAAAACTGGGTCTGATGATTCCTAGAATTCAAGTTAGTCTCTCTTTTTCTGGGTTTACATCCAACAACCCATTCAGTGTCAATGCTAAAACACTCATTCAAACATTTGGCCAAGAAGGTACAATACATTGGACACAATTTTGCTAATCACTATATACTGCTGAATGTAAAGGAAATTTTCTATATTCCTGCTCAGTGGAAGACCCAGCACCACGCATACTGCAAACTGCTCTCTTGGATGAGTATTTCATAAGCAACAGTTGTCTGTGCAGCAGGTTCTGAATCCACTTTTTTGCATAGGTAGTGTTGATTATACTGTGGTCACTGCTAGAATTCAGTTATAACCTTCACAGTGCATGAATTACCTGAAGCAACTATTTGGGAAAACATATAAACTGCTCAGTCCATAGGCATAGAGCCCTGTTTGAGCTCAAGTTACAATTTAATTTCTTTATAGACTTTGATCAATGATGAATCTTAGCTTTTATGCATCATGTCTGAAAACTATTATCTTATTTATTAGGAGTGATTTAGTGGGTTAATAAAACTGATATGGCAGCTGGCCCTGTGATAACAAGTTATTGCAAGTCCCTGAACAGCTTAAGCATATCATTTCCTTATCAGCTATCACTTGTGTCAGTGTATGCCAAAATCAGGACTACAAGTTGTGTAGGAACATATGTTACAACAAACCACTGAAATTAAAAGAGAAAAGCAGTTCAGCTTGTTTTATAAAACATTTGTTTCAAAAAAATTGAGATCAAGTTCCTTATGGTGATTGGTTGCATTTTATTAATTATACAATAGAAAACTAAATAGTAAAATACATATACACAGTACATACACATACAAATATGTACATAAAGAGACAGAAAGAAAGCATTTGAAGATGTAGGTTAAATATATTATCAGTGTGTCTGGGACTAGTATCCTACTCTCAACAGGGAGCCCAAAATAAACTATTCAACTAATGAGTTTGACTTGTAAGAGAATAATAATCTTCATACTCTATTATTCTATAAAGTATGGCTGACAGAGCTTGAAAAGTAAGATTATATTATTTTTAAATTTTTCTGTTGTGACTGGAAAGCTGTATTTTTTAGTAATAAAAATTCAACTACACAAATTGCTGGAGAAATTCTGAATGATAACTGCTGTGCCTTTGATACACACAGAATATGTATGGAAAATATTTATGGTCTACATAACAAAATGTCTCAATGCTAAGTTCTGTTATTTTTGGGCAGTACAGCAGGAGCAAGTATATTGCCTACCACTGGAAACCTGAGAATCTAAAGCCCACAACAGTTCCTTTCTTTAGTCCAAATATATTAATATCTAATTAGATGTTTAATAATCTAGGTATTGAATCCTAACTTTGTAAGGAAATACTGTTTTTCCTTGCCTCTGTACCAGTTCTTTAGCAGAAGGGAATACAAAATTTGTGGTGAAAGTGTAAAGTTTTACTTTTAGAATTTAAAAAATGGCATGTGATTGAAACTGAGAGATTTAAGCTATTGCAAAGAGATGTAAGCAACTGCTTGCTTACATAGCCAATGAAAAATGTACACATAACATTGTTAAAGAAGTGGTCACAGCTCTATTTTGTTTTTCATCCTGTTCAATCGACAACATTTGCAATGTAGAGACTAAGTAAATGCTGCTATTTCAAAGAATCCATATATCTATAATTTCAATACCTCTTGAGTCACATCTAAAATTACTGAATTTTCATTTAAGAATTAAAAATATTTATGCCTTTAGCATTTGTATCAGAACTCTGTCAAATACTAGGAATTTGCATATCCAGGTTTTTAGTCTGAGTCTATATATTTAATACTCCTAAATCAAAAATAGTGGACGAACACCTTCAGGACTTTAGCTCACAACATAGGTGACACAGTACTGTATATGAACTGGAGGACAACAATATAGCACTGTGACATTCAGTGAAAGGTCCCGTTGGCATCCTAAACCACACTGAGGTATCAGTTTGCTTTGATCAGCCTGACTTTAATGGAGAAAAAGGGAAATTTTATGGTCAGATGGTCCTATGTCTGTTAACAGGTACTTAAAAATGGTCAGTTCACCACATCATCTTTCCTCAGAAAGATGCACTTACAAGACAAAAAAACTAACAGTAAAGAAAGGTAGGAGAATTGGCTTTCCTAGGGGTTCACAAGTACTACCACAATCTAGCAGTGTTATGTAGACTCATCAGTTTCAGGCAAACACTGAAAGTGGTGATGTAGGATTTTACATGTTTTTGGCTGTAAAATCCTGAACCCACAAAACAGACTGTCCATAACAGAGTATTTCAGCTGAGATTTTCAGAGCTATCTAGGCTAGGCAAATATATCATGCTAATGAACATTTTCTTAGATATAATTTGTGTCGAATGCCTTCAATCAACTTTGTAAATATATCGCACTTTAGGGTTTTGTTATTACCTGTGACAGTCCCATACAAGAAAAAACAAAATACGGTGTGTTTTTTTTTTTTTTTTTTTTTTTTGTGTGTGTGTTTTGTTTTGTGTTTTTGTTTGTTGGATTTTTTTAATGGGCATCACCAGGGACAGCAGAGATGAGATGAACACTTTTGTTAATGTGTTCTGTGAACTATTTGCTGGGGCTTTGTGTCTTGAGTGCATTTAGTCAAGCTTTTGAGAAGTTTCAGTGAAATCAGTGCAAAGTATTGCAATGTACCTGTATGTTAATGTTGGTTTACATGTAATGTACTTGAACTACAAGTGTTACTTTAAAGCAGATCAGTTAAACCAGCAGCCATAATACTTTCAAGTCAATTTCAGTGAAAAACAAACAAACCCGAGTATACTACCCATGATATTGTTAGATAAATCGGGTTTAACACAATCAGTTTTGAAATCTGTTGAACGGAATTTATAAGACAGGGGCTATCACCTTTGATAGATGAACTCAAGCAAACTTTGCGATGACCAGTAAGGAAAGAGCTGCCCTCACTTTGCTCCCCTGCCCTTCTCCCAGAGGTCACTTATTTTGTAGCAAAATCAGTTGAAAGCAGTAAGTGTCTAATATATAGCCAGATTTCTTAGCACCAACTCCCCTCTTCAGAATCTTTGGTGTCTTTGACTAGACTGTTGGGCGCATCACCTGCAAAGCCTGAGCATGTTTCCTTCTTTAAGCTCTATTTGGGAGGTAGTAGTCTCCAGGAGAGAAGCAAGGGAAACAAATGTGGATAAGAACTGCTTAAATGGCTAAATAACTCAGAATTTGTCAGCCTACAATCTCTCAGAAGCATGAATGAATGACATGTTAACATTTTTAGTCATAGGAAGCTGAACACTAAGGTATAAGGTACACTGACAAGCTATTTTCAGCTAAGAAGTACTCTGAGAGACTGTCTAAATAAAACAGTGGTAAGACAGGTAGAATAAACCTGGTAAATCTATCCCAGCACCCTTTCATCATATGAAGTAAAATAAAACAGAACGCATATTAGGGAAAAGAGATGTAACGTGTTTCTAGATTTTCTGTTCCAGCTACATTCTTGTAAGAGAGAAAATATTTTAAACTTAAAGCCGATCCTATCCTTGAATTTTGGATCAAATCACGACAATGCTGTTTTTTATGAGGACAGGTTTTGTTCCATGTCAGTGAAAGGAATTGCTAAACAGTGTTTAGAAAAGGTTTCAGAAAGCATGTAAAATCAGTTTGACAGTTTGCTTTACTTGACATGTCACTTATAAACACTCCTCTTTTTTTTTTTTTTCTTTTTCTTTTGGTCCACAGGTACCACTATTATGGAATTGGCATTAAAGAAAGCAGTGCATATTATCATTCTGTGTATTCTGGAAAAGGCTTAACCAGGTACAATAATATCTGATACTTAATCTGTGAAGGTCTAACTTTAACCTTCCCTTAGAAGGTATTTGAGGGACTCTAATTTTTCTTTTTACCAGAACTAGTACTGCTGCTTATCTCAGTGATTGTTTTAAGATGTTGATCCAGATATTTTGCTAGTGTCTTCCGGTCTGATCCCAGCACAGTCAGTGTAGAGTTGCATCAACTTATAACAGCAGAGCATTTGTTCAAGTTTATAGGAGGCAACAAAATCCCATTTCCAGAACACTTGTCTCATTTTGTTTGCTTGTGTGTCACCCTATGAGTTCTTTCCCCAGGATAGCTTTCCATTATGAAATGTCTGGAGAATGGTGTGAAGCTGGCACCTGTGGAACAGGAGGGAGGGGTCAGTGTAGATTAATATTTACAGGTCCTTTGACTGGTTAATATCAGTTTAAACCTAACCCAGGAAGCTCTAATTATATTTATTTAAGGGACAGCTAGTAGGATCAATATATTACGATAGCTGCCTGTTGGTTTGACAAAGATTAATAGTTCGTAAAACAAATGTCTCTGTTCACATATGGCTTGAATGATGGCTTTCATTGTCTATGGCAGTATACTTGTGTAAGTGGGACTCTGAGAAAGGAAAGGAAGAAATGAGTTTATAATCACACGCAGAAAATTCAGATGGTGGCAGATTTAGGTTATTTCCAAAGAGACCTTTCCAAACAAAAGGACAAGTGTAAAAATTGAGGGTAATGTTGCCAATCATGCTTAAAAGGAGGACTCTCTCCACTGCAGAACTTAGGGTGTAATAGATTGAAATATGCTATTTCCTTCTCTTTTATTTATCCAGAGCTGTGGAGATGTTGCTGGTACACAGTGTATTATTCTTTCATAATATAGAATTATCTTGAACTAATTTTTCATTTATTTGACTAAAAGACAGTTATTTTCATTCAAGGAAATATGATAACTCTAACTCCTCAGTTCCATGTCAGGCAGTACCTGTCCATGTGAAGCTCTGTCCCTGAACAACTTAGCAGCAATGAATGCAAAGAAAGTGGAAGCTCTGCAGAATTTCCCGTGGCTGGATTTCCAACAGCATGCTCTCACATAAAGATGGCATAGATACTCTCTAAGATTTCAGGAGTACTCACTAGTACTGTTTTCATTGTGTTAGGACCTGTTCTTTTCTGTATGAGATGTTGAATCTTCAGGGCCCAGCAGTCAAATTGCCTCCCTGATTTAGAACAGAAGTTCAGGTGCTCATTTTTGCATGGTCTGGACCATCACTGTTACTGGATTTTTCTGGAGGCAGTAGCCCGGGGTTAAGAACAAGCTTCTGAATAAAGAAAGAGTCAGGCAGTGTAGGGAGTCAAAACTGAATCTCCCAATTGCTGCCTGCTGCATATAGTGATCCATAAAATCTGTCCTTTGTCTGATGTCCCTTCTAGTAGGTGAGCTATAAAAATGGTTCCTGAATCGAGCTTGGGGTAAAAATAGTCAGGAAAAATATATGAGTTGATAATGATACCAGATCACAGCACGCCCATGCACAAATATAGACATATGGAGGCCTTTACCACAAGGCTTGCATGTTAGCTGGCAGCCTGTGGAAAGATTAGACAGGGCAATGGGCCTCAGTTTAGCTACCTAAATATAGGTCTCTACTCTGCAATTTCAGACTTGATTGGCATTCATGTATTAACATGTAGGTCAATGAGCTGAGTACAATAGTCCTTAAATGAAGGGTTGCAGATGCCTGAAGCCTTAAATTGTAAATCTGACCTCCCGATTCCTTTAAATATCAAGACTTGCACTGTGAAAGGACCATGCCTAACACTGAAAATGGTTTGTATTCACAGCACTGTGTGAAGGGTAGCTTCAGCTAGCAATTAAGGCTCTGGAGGAGCACTGCTAGCAGATGCTGCCTCATGTTTTTGCTGTACGTTCTGTGTACATTTTGCTGAACATGCAGAAATCCAGAGTCCATAACAAATATATCTAGCTATGAAGCTAATTAGATCCATGTTGTAATCAGCTGAGTAATGTCTTCATTTATACTTATCTATCAACAGGTAAGGGAATTCTGTAGGTAATATATGCTGGAGCATCATGTGATGGGAACTGTCAGGCACCTGTGCCTGGCCTGGGCAGGAGGAATTCCACAGCTGCTCAGCCTCTGGCTTTTTGTCCTGCCAGCAGAGCATCTCAACAGCAGGAAACCACGATATTGCCACTAATAATTATAAGACTCCATGTTGCCCACAGTATCTTATCAGTTGGCAGCTAGCAGTACAGGAAATAACAATAGTCAAACAACATTTATCATTATACTGATCCATTAGAATCGCTATTATTACATATGCTCTACTTTAATAGTTATAATTTAAAATGTGCTTTCTGGTCTCTGCACTGAAGGGTTATCTGATAGTTCAATGACTTCACTGAGAATCTCTCAATAGCACATTCACTATACTGCATCACATTTTTGCCAGTTAATGAATCTTTGTTCTCAGAAACATATTTTATTTTATCAAAATGGTACTGTAGTAAAAAGAATAGGAAATCACTGTGATTTCTTACTTTTCCCAAGAAATACAAATTCTATATATGCTTTTTTTTGCTCTGAGTTACTCAGCTCTATCAAAAATGGTACCTATTTCTTCATAAAGACCTTATGGGCTTGCACCTATGCTACCCTTTTGCTGTTTGTGAAGTTGCAAAGATCCAACAAAAAACTGAATCTGGGTTTTATACTTTACTGTTTAGTCAATGGTTTGAATTTTCATGTTTTATATGACACCAGTAGGTTACCAGATATCCTCAGGCATTTACAAATCAGTGGAAGAAATTAAAAAAGCCCATAACTTTTATTATAGTTACTTTTGGAAAAATGTGATAGTTTTCCTAATACATCTATTTTATACATATATATACACACACACCTGTATGTGTCTCATCTCTACAAATGTTCTGCTTAGCGAAAAAATAATCACATGTGTTATTTTCAAAGGTTCTCTGGAAGCAAGCTAAAGAATGAGGTAAGTACTGTAGTATGTTTCCTTTTACTTCTGTTTTAATCCAAATATTATATGACCTGTGATTTTCTTCACATTAATTTATTTGAAAATTGCAACAGTATTTTTCATTAAATATTAGACAACATAATCTTTTTTTCATTATGCTAAGTATTTGCTCCTCTAAATATTTAAAAGAAAATAAGATTGGAAAACACCTTCTACAGTTCCTGTTGCAATCCAGTTCCCCATAACCACAGCTGTTCATAATAAACCGTTTTAAGCAAAGGATCAAGCTCTTGCTTAATTTTTTGTATATGTTACTTTTGTAGGAAGGCTTTTTCAGAATCTCTGCTTTTGCTTGCTGTATGGGACAAACAGCAGCTTTAGTAATTTCTGATCAGCCTTACAGGCTTTTATGGTACTTGTTCTGATTTGAGTATCTTTAGAGTGAAAAAAACCCCATTGTCTTAGAACAGGATCTGGTTTTGTTGGGTTTTGCACCCCCTCCCACCCCAAGTAGTCCACATTTTCACAACTATATGCTATAGTATAGTGTCACTGTGGTCTTATTTATACTAGAAAATCATGTATTATTGTACATTAAAGATTAAGAGTTTAACCCGGTATTTTTCTTTGACACTGAGTTCAGCTGGCATGAATATCCTGCGTTCATAGTATTAAACTCCTGAACCTGCAAAATAACATAGGCACATCCCAGCCACATTGCACAGAGAAGTGTCCCTAAGCTGCAGTACCTGTTGAAGTATGACCAGAAAGTGTTTGCGATACTGCTAGTTGGCATGGGACAAAAGAATGTCAGAGGCCATTCTGAATAATACTGTTCCAGTATTGCCTGGGCATGTTTCCTGACACCATTTAATTTACTATACTAAATATACCTTCTGTGATCAACTGATACACAGCAAGCCTTTCACCTTTTTAATTTCCAGATAAGCAACTCCTAGGTAATACCAGCCATTCTTATTGGTCCCTGAGAGGGTAGCTTTGCTCTATTGATTTTCATCCCCTTTATTACCATTATCTCAAAGCTATCCAGATCTTTCTACATGACCTCTTGATCTTCCTCTGTTGATGATTTCATTAGCTCACATCTACCAGTTTAATCTATGAAATGTTCAGTGAGATCAGCCCCAAGTCTGATCTTTGAGAATCTTCCCCTCAATCCCTTTTTGACCCAGTAGTTTCCCTGTCAACACAATTTGTTAGCATTTCAGCTGGAGTCAACTTCTTAAACATTTTTACATTCTTTTACTAATCCCCACTCTCACCAGCATAACTAATCATTTCCCAAGGTGACACCACATCAAGTATTTTAGTGAGGTTCAGATAGATTAGATCTGCTGCATTTTCCCTGTTCAGATAATCAGCTATCTTATCAAAAAAGATAGTGCTATGCCATGGGATATACCCAAAATATTCATGAGCACTACTGCAGCATTCATTTGTTTAGTTTCGGGATGAATTCTGGTCTCCTTGGCATAAATGAATGCATATTTACTTCCATCTCTGAAGTGACATTCCCAGTCTGCACTGGAATTCAAAATCCCATAAATCTGTCTTGTTTCTACCCCAAAGTTCCTTTGTCCTTCCAGAAAAAAAGCATTCACAGATAAGGCAGTGGAAATAAGTGAGAAAGAACACATTAGTATGATTTTTTGATTGTCTAGCTCTGTGTTGTCTGAAATTATTCAGGCAGTTCTTAAAAGAAAAAAGTCTCTCATGGTCAAAAGTAAATTATAATAATCTCAGCATACTGAAAATTTGGCATCATACTTTCCATTAATGTGAACAGATGATAGATATATCCTTACTCATTTGCTTGAAAGTACATGCAATTAGGTATTCCAAAAAGATTTACAGTGATTGCATAAAGGTCTAATTCCCAGTAGGAACATAAAGACACTGAAAAGATGTTGAAGCACTGATTGTCTAAATACATTGAGTAAATGGCATTTGAATGAACACTTATTGAGTACCAGGGACACTGTTTACTTCTGGTATGTTTTATCGCATTTTCTAGTATTCTCTCTGTAGGGGGAGATATCAACAAATTCTTTTATCTAAACCAGTTAGTGCACCATTAGAGTCTGCATGGTTAATTAGGCAGATAATATTACTGTCATTATCTTAATGTTAAATGGCCATTAGAAACAGATGGCATTAAATTGAAAGGGCAAGTGGCAGCAGGTTAAACTATTAAGCCTAGAACTGAGGCACAGTCATATAAGTCCATTAGCAAGGTAAAAAACATTGCAGACTATCTTCTCTTAAACCTCCCACCACCACCTTTGCTTCTTTTAAATGAATGAATTCCTTTTAATCAGAGCTTTTAATATGTTTCATGGGTAATTGCATAATAAAATCATTAAGATTGCTCCTGTTATAAAAAAAAAAAATAACAAGCAAAGAACCTCCTTATACTGATAAGCAATTATAACACTGCAAAAGTATTGACACAAAGAAGTGCAAGTACTAATGCTTCTAAATTTCTACAATTTCTTTGACTTAGAGCTTTCTATGTGTTTGAATAGTAGATAGCATAAGCAAAATTTGTTTACATAATGTATGCTTCTGTTTCTTGCTCTCTGTTTTGGCAGACAAATCACCCTTTGAATCTAAGACTATATGCATGTTGAGTAAATCAGTTACAGATAAAGTTTTCTGAATTGAGTATTTGAGAGAACTTCACCTGAAAATGCCCTCCAATTAATGAGACAACATTTACAGATATCTAGTCCCCCTTGCACACTTTAAAACTATATGTTGCACTATATATCTGCTATTTCCACTGCAGTGAAATCTGACTGTATGCAAAGGTTAGGAAAAAGTCACTTCAAGTTCCATTCAAATGTCTTGTGCATGCTTATAAATTCCATCCATTATTACAGAGGGAATCTGCACAGAAGTAATGGATTTACCACAGGAATATGCAGAAGGCCAGCTTGTAGCTCTGTACACTGATTTGACATAAGGACTGGTTAGGCTAAGATGGAACAACAGGGTTCAGCCAAATAGTCTTCTTTAGATTTGAATGCAATCCTATAAGTACAGTTCAGTCAGTAAGGACAGAATAATAATACAGATTGTATTGCTTCTCTTGTGAAGGAGGGGTTCACATTAATTATAGCATTTGAGAGCTTAATAAGCCTAATGTGCTGTGCACTGTAAGTATTAACATAGTTATACTATACTACTACAGGATGTAGTCAAGACCTTTTCTCAGTCTGTAAGTAGTACAAGATGTGTCTACAATATTTCAGATATCATAAGCTAAGGAGGCTTAATATGTGAGCTCTAAGAACTGAGGAATTTATATTGTCTCCAGGTCAACGTTGACCGTGTCTCAACAAAGTAATGGGAAAAAACCAAAATGGGTATGATCTACTGATAATGGGAATTTTACTGAGATGTAAGACTGAGGCTTCATGTCAAGTCTGCCATGATCACAGAAAGCTATATAATAAATACTTGGTACAAAAGTATCAATAGATTCTATATACCATCACAGCGGTAACACCATAAACTATTACCAAACTTCATGATGAACTAAAATAATGGTTGCCATAGTAAAAGAGCAGAAACCACTATTGCTGTGCTATCAGAACAGGAAGAGAGCAGGGGAGAGCAGTAATATCTGTATTACCCTAGATCCTTGCACTAGAAAGATACATATTAAATAAAACTTAAGGTCTCCTTGAATCACAGGATCACAGTTCACGCTGTAGAGGAGGGTAGTATTTAACTTTTAAACATTGATTAAATCCAAAGCTTTTAGAATTCCATGAAGTAATGTGTCTCAAAGGCTACATCACTCTGAAAACTGTGCTTGGTGGAGTTTAGATCTAGACACATATTTAATAACCTTCCTGAGCTGGTATAGAGATAAGCAGCGTTATTTTTGAAGGATTATCTGAATGCAAGTATTCTGGGATGCAGAGAGACTCTTGATATAACATACAAGTTCAGCATGAATTATTGGTTTTGTTTATATTGATATTAGCTATTTCAATGTTCTTGTTTTTTCCCTTCCATTTCAGGGTGGTTTTACTCGTAAATATTCTCTAAGTTCCAAAACTGGAACACTCCTCCCAGAGTTTCCAAGTGCTCAACACCTTTTACTTCAAGGGTGCATTTCTAAAGACAAGGTAAAATGTGAGCTGCTTCTCCTCTGACGTAGAGATCAAAAATTTGCCAGAGTGTTTCTTCGTATCTTAGCCTTTGAGGTATTGACATGAAAGAGCCAGAAATGTCCATAATCAAATAGAGGTGACTGATTTATAGAGGGGGCAAACCTTTACTAACACCGATTAACCGGCTTTCCACTGGAAAGGTGGTTGAATTATTTACCTATTAACTGACCCAGTATTTTACAAACTGATGGTATGTAAGACGGGGAGAGCAAAACAAACAAATAACTGAGAGTTGTATTCTTTCCAAATGCCTTTGTATTTAAGGTAAATTTTGTTCTGGTTAGAACAGAACAAATAATTCACAACAAATAATTAGATGAACTTTAGCCTCTTTCATTAATTGTTTGAAAAAATACTGAAAATTGGATTTTTTTTTTAATTACAAAAATCATTCCTCAAATCAATACTTAGTATTGCTTATCCTAAATATAACTGCTCAGTTAGAAGTATCACTCTCATGTTTTATGTCTTTAACTCTTTGCCTTTGTGTTATGTCTGTGTTGTTTCTGGTCACATTACAGGCTGCTGCATCCCTGAACTGTGCTAGAAACCTTTTAATAGACATTGTGAACTCTCCAGTTTAGCCTCCAATGCAGGTCATGATGGTGTCAGTTTTGAGATATGTTGCTTTAAAGATTTTTGGGTTTTTAGCCCTTAAGTTTTCTTCTGTGAAAGTAGTGAAGCCTAGGATTCCTGTAGAAGCTAAACAAAAGGAGCTATCTTGGTTGGAAATTTTACAGTTCCTAAAGAAGGCTCAAGAACTGGCGTACTCAGCAGTGCACATCACCTGCTGCTACAGCCTCCCTCAGTGACATGTCTCATATATGCAGCATTCTCATAACATTTAAGTTTGAAGAACAATTGAGGTTCCTTGTGGGCGGAACACAGCAGTGTGAACAAAACTGATTTTTACTGCTCCAAAAATGAAGAAAAAGTAGCAACTCTTTTCATTTTTGGGTCAGCTTCATTGTGCATGACTGTCTGGGAACAGACTCATGGAGTTATGAGGAGAACATGGGAAGATAGATGAATTTTCTGTGTGTCTATCACAGTCTCTTTTCTTGCTGCTCTTTCCTTATTTTCTTATTTATCATGCTGCTCTTTCTTATTCTCTTATTTCCTGTTTCCTTTCCTTACCATCTTTTCCCTCCTTCATCTTATCTGACCAAGAGTTGTTGAAACTAAGATATTTAGGTACTCTGTTGAAGATAGCCCATACATGGTGTTTGACTCTTGTGTTAAACTAGAAATTTCTTTCAACTGAAATCTCTGAAGAGTGCATAAATGTAGCAGTCTTCACTAAAATAGATGTGTAATTTCTGCATTTAGTGTTTCTGAAGAAAACTTAACCAAACTTTAAACTGCCAGCAACCCCTTTCAAAAACAATTCTCTAAGATGTTCTTGTATCTCACACTTTGCCGTTGTTTTTCAAAGATAGTTACAGAAGCAGCTCTGAAAGTCAGAAAGGCCTGTTTTCAGGGAAATCTCTGTGCTAAACCTATTGCAATAAGATGGTATGAGGCCATGTGAAATCTGATAGCATTTTGCTGGAGAAGTTCACAGGCTGTGTTAAACCTGTGATTTGGAACCATAAGAATGGTTTTGCTGGCATTTTTCTTTCCTTAAAATAGTTTGTGTATTTCTTGTCTCATAATTTGCTACAAATTTAAAAAATTACTACCTTTTTTTGGTTTGTTTTTTTTTTTTTTTGAATAAGAGCGCACTCCACTCAGATAAAGTAGCCTGATGAGATGAAAGGGAGTTCTGTCTTTTAAGGTTCAGTTCATGTAAGGCAGTGATTAAACTTTGACCAAATGACTGGCAGCTATTTTCTCATTTGTCCAACTAGATGATGTTTCAGAACACTCATAGACGCCTATAGTAGCCTAATGATTAACTTGCACTGCTCTTTGGGATTAATCTTAGCTTCAGAAAGGTGAATTTACCATCTGACTGCCTAATCTAGCTATTTCCTTACTTTAATATCCATATTTTCACAGCGTATACATATTCAGATGCTACATTTCTGACAATATAAATGCTTGACTTAAATAGTACTTGACTAATAATGACCTAAAGATGCTGATACAGATGAGTGATCACCTCATCACTTCTGGATATACAGACTACTTACCTGTAAATATGCATTGCAACACAGTTTATATTATATGTTTAATACTAGATACAGAAAGCAGAAACCTAGATCACTACAGCAGAAAAGGACAGAGCTAAGAAACTCTGTTTTATCTTTTTTCCTTCCTTCCAAAACAGGTAGATACTCTTATAATGATGTACAAAACACACTGTCAGTGTGTCCTTGACAATGCAATTAATGGGAACTTTGAAGAGGTAAGATTGTTTGCACACACATTCTTGGTGTATATGCACAGGGAGCCAAGAAAGCACTTATGTCAATGAATTTCATTCCTATTCCTGTAGATTCAGCATTTCTTATTACATTTTTGGCAAGGAATGCCTGAGCATCTTCTTCCCCTGCTTGAAAATCCCATCATCATTGACATCTTCTGTGTCTGTGACTCAATACTGTATAAGGTAAGTTAAGCATTTAGCTATATGGATAGTCTCAACCATATTACAGCTTTTCTATCTGCAAAAACATAGAATAACAACATGCCATTACTGCTTTCTGCCTTGGATGTGTCAATCAACAAGGAAATCAAGAAATAAAATGGACACATATAAGAGCTGAACTCCAGCCTCAGGTCTGCTGCACACTTCGTGTGTCACCACAAGGCAGCATGTTAACAGTGAAATCCTGACCTACTTGCTTGAATGTAGCTAAACGAAATTCTTGTGTGCTTCACTGACTAAGGTAATCCTGGATGAAAACTGAAGTCTTGTTTTCACTTACAAAATTATTGTAATTTCTACCAGCAAAGAGAGTCTGTGGCACATTGGTGAGGTGATTCCACATGCCAGTCTGCTACTCACAGGTTATGTCAGGCCATGGTTTCATGTTACGAAGTTGGAACAATACTGGGTTAAGATATTCCTGCCTCTCCTGCACTTGATTTCTGTTTCTGTGCTGCTAGATGTACCTGAAAAACTGCTACACTGTGAACTGGTTTGGGTTTAAAAAAATAATTTAAGAATTTAAGGAATACTTGCATGCAGAACTTTTGTACCATATGAGTTCTTTCATCTATTTCATGGCATGATCGCACAAATAATTGAAATGAAGTGCAGCTTAGGAGTGTTGGAAGGTCAGGATTAGGTGAGAGAGCACTGGGAAAAAATAATGCCACCAAAGTTTCTTGAGTTTTTCATTTGGAAAATCAGATCAGATTGTTATTTAGTCACTGCAAAGTGCTTTAAGCTGCTCTGATAGGACATGCCATAGAAATAGAAAAGGATTTTCATACAGATGTTTCTCTAGCAGATTTCACATCGCATATTGATAAGAAGGAATAACTATTGGCATAACAGTAAACACCAACCTGTCAAAGCAAGAGACTTGGGGCTGTTTAGCCCTGATGCCTTATTTTAATCTGTCATTCTTTACTGTACAAAAATATGGGAGAAAGGTCTAGAAAAGATGAAAATACATATTTCTTAGAAGCATATCCATCCGTAAAGTAAGAAGTGTTTCAGTTACCATAAGGAAGTAAAGGTAATTAGCATCCAGAATCATAATTACTACCCAGGAGATGAGCCATTAAGCCTCATTTACTTGTAGAGATTATATTCAGCCTTGAGTTGATGAGTTTTTTCCTGCTCCAAATGTTCTGTCTCAATAGATTCAATATTAACTTTATTTGTGATAAAGATTTAATGTGACAGAAGAAGAAATAATACAGGAGCATTAAATTGTAAATTGAATAAGAATTTCTCAAAAGTTCATAAATTTTCTATTGTGCCTCTTCTTTTTCTCTCACTCTTTCTTACTTAATAATCAAGTTAGATGTTCTTGACAGGACAGCTGACAAAAGGAAAGAGGAATTACACTGAATTGTTATCAAAACATTTACATTTAACAGTGAAAAGGGATTCTTGGGATATAGGCTAAAAACTTTGCCCTCCACAATCACATTCCCCAGAATTCATGCCAGATAGCACAGCTTTTTGCAAAAACAGTCCCACACCACCTTTAGCTACAGGGGACTATGGCTAACTTCTGAATGCCTTCAGTGCCATGTCCAGTTTAGCAGAAAGAAGAGTCAGCAGCACTGAGGGACTTGGGATATGCTTGAGTATCTGCTTTACAGAGGCTTGGTGATGCTAGAAAAGACAAAGTGTTTATGCATCTCACTTTTACTGATTTCCCTCCTGGAAGACATGGGGTATAGCATGTATTTTGGTTGGTTGGTTGTTTTTGGTGTGTTTTTTGTTTGTTTGTTTGTGTTTTTTTGTTTTGTTTTGGTTTTTTTGTTTTTTTTACTGTTATGCTGACATATATTACGAATGAGAGCTATTTAAGTGTATATGTACCACATATGTTCCTATCTAAAAGTAGATTAAAAAATGTAGGTATATAAATATCTGGACAATAGGTTAGATGGCTTTATTCTGTAAAAATTTTCTATACTTATCACTTTGCAACCTAAATAGACAAGACAGACATGAATGAACAAATAAAAGGCCAGTGGAAGCTTGATATAATTTTCTGTTAACTTTCCGAAGGTTCTTACAGATGTACTCATCCCTGCAACAATGCAAGAAATGCCAGAAAGGTAGGTATTTGACAATAATTATGCTACATTCTATTTTTTAGGCATATTCCAGATAAAGAGCAATAATTCTATATCCTCACAGTATTTATGCTCGTTTTTAGAACAGTAGAGTATGACAAAATGCTGTCAGCTCTGAGGACAGATATAGAATAACCTTAAAATATCACACAGTATTTTAATATCCCAGTTGGCTTACAATTTTTCTCAGAGGAGGTACAGGCAAACATATAGTCAGCTTTAGCTTAATGATTGGTCATTTCCTGTTTCCTTTTGGTAACACCTGAGGAGTAATTCTTAGATATGTCCAGGAGTCCGTTAGGCATATATTGAAATCCAATTATTTAAACTAATGCAAGACAATTTTTATTGATGATTCTCTAAACCACCTTTTTTTTTTTTTTTCTTCCCTTATAGTTTACTGGCAGATATAAGAAATTTTGCAAAAAACTGGGAACAGTGGGTTGTTTCCTCTTTGGAAAATCTACCAGAAAGCCTGACAGATAAGAAATTGCCCATTGCAAGAAGATTTGTTTCCTCCCTGAAACGACAGACATCATTCTTACACCTAGCACAGGTAAACAGATTCAGACCATACATTCAAAAATTTGCTAGTTATATTCAGTATACCTTTCTGGCTATGAGATATAATGCATTATTTTTTCAAGGCTGGCCTTCATCCATGGAAGACTTACATCTTGTAGTTTTAACCATGAAAAAAGGTAGTAACCATAAGTAGATCTGATCAAAACTTCAAACTTTTGTAGTAGAAAGCAGAGCAAAGACCATGGCTATAATGTACAGCCATTACAGGAATTTTTGTCAGTCAAATGAAGTGGAACACATGTGTATTTGGTTTAGTTTCAAATTGGAAAATATCAGCTGATCCTTCTTACCTAGCAAAGATTTGGTGTCTTGGCCATGATATTCTTTAGTAAGCTTATTTCCTTTTGAGTTTTGGGAGAAAAGAGAACTTGGGAATGACAGGTAGATGGGGACTCGAAGGGTGTGTTGTCAGGATTCAGGTATCTGCAATTAGCAGTCACCTCCACGTAATGATTTTGTAGATTATCAAAAGGACACAATGCCTTTTGAGGAACTTCAGGGCTAACAGCTTGAACTTTGAGGTCATTGTCTTCATGAATAATTGTAGATGTATCACATATTCAACTTGACTTGGTTTTCTCTTTGACAAATATTAAGAGAAAGGTAGCATGTGGGTGATGTTGTGAAGATGATCTGATAGGAAGGCACATTAGAAGAGCTTCAGAAGTATGATGAAAGGGAAACATCTCATCTGATCTGTAAAAAAAAGCAGCCATGATAATAAAATAAGGTGATTGCTGTCCTGGTTTGGCTGGGATGGAGTTAATTCCATTCATCATAACTAGTATGGGTCTGTATTTTGGATTTGTACTGGACACTGTCAATAATTCAGGGATGTTTCAGCTATGGCTGAATAGTGTTTACATGGTCACAGCCTTTTTGGCTTCTCACACTGCCTTGCCAGAGAGTAGGTTGGAGGTGCATAAGTAGTTGGGAGGAGAAATAGCTGGGATAGCTGACCCCAGCTGACCGCAGGGATTTTCCATACCACATGACATTATGACCAGCAATAAAACTAGGGGGAAGTTTGGCAGGGGACCACTGCTGGGGATTTGGTTGGGCACTGGTTGGTGGTGAGCAATTGTTTTCATTTGTATCACTTGTCTGTCTCGGGCCGTATTTTTCTCTGGTTTTGTTTCTTTTTGTTTCCTTTTTACTATTACTGTTATTATTTTTGCTTTTTCTTTTAAAAAAATATTAAACTGCATTTACCTCAACCCACAAGTTTTCTTACTTTTTCAATTCTCCTCCCATCCCATGACACAGTGGGGAGTGACTGAGTGTCTATGTGGTGCATATCTGCCAGCTGGGGCTAAACTACATCAGGGT
This sequence comes from Xenops minutus, assembly GCA_035221455.1. Classification (NCBI taxonomy): domain Eukaryota; kingdom Metazoa; phylum Chordata; class Aves; order Passeriformes; family Furnariidae; genus Xenops; species Xenops minutus. Next base: position 67,137,966 of record JAWWEE010000105.1, on the reverse strand, counting down.
CTCAGCATTTTACCTTGCTTTGTCTTGCAGATTGCTCGGCCAGCACTTTTTGATCAGCATGTGGTGAATTCCATGGTGTCGGATATTGAAAAAGTTGATTTGAATAGTATTGGTTCTCAGGCACTCCTTGCAGCCTCAGGGAGCACAGACTCTGATGGGGAGGTCTACAGTGAATGTAAGTCCATGGTGATACATTTGTATCATTCACTCTTTCATTCCATGCCACACTAATCTACTTGGATTGAGACAAGGCACACATAGACACTGCGTTCTGTAATCTAGTACCCTGTTAACTTCAGTAGTTTAAAAAAAAAAAACAGACTGATTGCCCTAGCATGTCCTACTAGAAACTAGAACAAAAGCTTGTACTGGGAAGCCATCCCAGCTAGATGACTTTAAATGGTTGCTGCAAAATTCATTTACATGTCAGTTGCTAAGTGCAGTCAAATATCTTTTGAAATTTTGTCCTAATTAGAGGAGATATCAGCACAGATCGGTTTCTGAAAGACATCTCAAAAATTCCATGTCATTATGACTTAATGTAATGGATATTTTAATTTTTTTTATGAATAGGGCTTTTTTTGATGCAAGTTAATCTTTTAAAAAATTACATAATTTTCTGTTCAGTGTAGCAGCCATTTTCATACATAGAATAGAGCGAAGTATAAATTTTGAGGGTGTTAATTTTCATATGCATACCTGTTGTTGAAAAATAGATATAGCCTCTTCATTAAAAAGATAATTTTTGTCATAAGAGTCATGTTGATCAGAGTTTAGAGAGCTGAAAGGAATAGCAGTGTGTTGTCCTCTAAATGTTATTACTTTGATTGTGAATCTTTGTTCTCTTTAATGGTTCATAATCCTCTTCACATTTTCATTTGAGTTACCCATTCCCTGCTTTTTGTGTAGTTGTTTTTTATTTTATTCTTTGTCTTCTTTCACACTGGTTAAAAAAGAAAAGGAGAAGAGAAATAACTGGTCATTCAGGCACTTCTTTGAAAATGGGAATTGAGGAAGTTGACTTTGCTTAATATAGTGAGAGAGAGAAACTTGTAAGATACAAGAGAAACACAAAACACTACAAATTTGCCACATTATGGATAAAACTTTACTGCAAAACTTAGTTTTAGAGAAGTTTTCAAGGTTGAATCTTAAAAGGAATGGAAAATATAATAATCTTTTTTGCTTTTAATTTCCTGTAAAACTTCATTGTCTTACAACTTGTATAATTTTAACACTTCAGTAATTAAAATACATAGGTGTGATGGATGTGTGTCTGTTTGCTTTGCTGGGGAATTACTGATTTCTTCATAGCTCTAATTCTTTACTCTTCCTTTCCATGCTACAATATTGTCATATGGCTGGTGAGTGGCTTTTTCTCATGTTCAGAATAGCATGCGATGATATGTTCTCCTTTTTACATGGTAGATGACTCTATTACAGTGTTCCAAGAATTGAAGGACCTTCTAAAGAAGAATGCCACTGTGGAATCATTTATTGAATGGTTGGATACTGTGGTTGAGCAAAGGGTTATCAAGGTACCTTTCAAATGTTCTGCCTGACTCAAGACCAAATCCTACTTCCCTTACTCCTCACACAGACTCTTATGCAGTCCAGTTGGTTTCCCACATGGGATTCTCACCTCTACTCTCATTTCCTTACTGTAACAAGGAGTTGTGAAAGACTCAGTGCTGTTAGTTCTAATTAATCATGTTGAGCCCTGTTGAACAGTCTTATGTGTGTGACAAATTAAGAAGTATTGTAACCAAAACACTAAAGTCAGCACTTTCATAAACTGGACATGAAAGAAACCCTTCCACCTTCTGTTTGCATTCAGAATTATGGGGGTATTTCTCAGTGAGTAAGGTGAGGAAATGTTGTTCCTTAGAGAAGCAATTCTTTCTTTCATGGCATTAGGATGGTACTATATGTGGTATATATTACTGCAGCAGGTGGATTCAGAAGTAGCTAATCTCTAGAAGGATTTCTAAATACCAGGATGGAAGATACAGTTTTGTAGCTTTGTAAGGTGTTTAACACAGTAATTGATGGTTTTGATGGGATTCTTCCACCTGTCTCCAATGTTCAAGTTGCATTATCATCATGATTATTTTATATGCATGTAGTTATACAGGAAATAATATACTATAGCTCAGAAAAAAACAAGAGTTCTAAGTTATATCTCAAGTAAGATATATCTACAGAATTTGGGATTCTAGTACCTGTAAACTAGCAAAATAAGATGTTACACATTGCTTGATAATAGTTGAACACCTGTCTTCTCATCAGGATTGTTCTATTTGGAAATTTAAGTTCTTATCCATCATTTTATGTAGCATCTTGATCTGAGTGGGTGCAAAAGGATGAGACAGTTCAGGTAGCATCGACTGGCTGGCGGAAGACTGCTCCTTGTAGGAAAACCATGGGCATGTCATTTTTCCTTTCTTCACCTGTTTTACCAAATTTCAATAGAGTAATTTCTCTCTGTTTAAAGTATTCTGAGTTTCCTAACATTTGCTGTCATGTGAGCAGCACAGTGAGGAGCTTTGGATGACTCAGGGCAGCATGGCCAAAGCAAGTCCTCATCTAAGCACAAAAGTTCCTAGACCAAAAACTCCCATTGAAGCTGAGCAGCCTCAACTTATTTTAGAACCAAATGATTATGGTCTAAAATTCATTCCACAATTTCAGAAGAAAATTTCTGATAAACATTTCAGGCAGAAAAGGTGAAGCACTTTCCCATGCAGCATCTACTATGTGCTACTGTATTATTAAAGTTAACAGGTAAGGTTCCTAGCATTGCTTTCCTGTAGTTAAGGGAAGAAATACCAGTAAGTCCTGATATGAAGCTAGGTCAACTAAGCAGAAGCTAATAATTTACAGAACATGTAATCCTTCCATTGCTGCCTGCCTTCTGTTCATTCTAAAATGTGGCTACTGTCAAACTCATACAACTTTTTTCTGCTTGCTGTTTGAGAAAGTAACAGAGCATATGTTACCATACAAACAAATCACTGCCAGAGCAAAGTGACAATATGAAATGAGCAGTATTAAAAGCATCACTTTGATCATCATGATAGTAAACATACCATTCTGTAAGAGAAAATCTGGCCAGTATTATACAGTTTAAATTAAAGTACAAAGACTAATTTCTACTGCATTTATGTGGAATAACATAGTGCCAGAGGGTGGGGGCTTTTTCTTTCTTTCTGCCTTGTACACCTGTATATTTATGGAAAAACTGAGCACTTTTAGTACTAGAAAATTACCACCTAAGAACAGACATTAAGAAGGTACTTTGAATGAGGCAGCTTGATTCACTCTGCCACATCAGCCTGAGTCAAGGACTTCTTGAACTCTCAAGCATATTGAGTTCTTCCCTCTTGTGTGCAGAAAACAAGTTAGCATATTTAACAGTATTTTACTATTCTCTTTCAGGCAAGCAAGCAAAATGGGAGGTCTTTAAAGAAGAGAGCTCAAGACTTCCTTCTGAAATGGAGCTTTTTCGGTGCTCGAGTGATGCATAATCTAACCCTAAACAACGCATCAAGTTTTGGTACCTGAGCATTATAAAAACACTCATATTTTGTACATGTATGCTAGCACTTACCAGTTTTCCACCATTTCCTGAGCAGAGGAACCTGTCCTAATCTAAAGATTCTTTGATCAAAGCCACAAATGCAGTGTAATGTATTTTTCAAGCCAACATTTCATGGTAAATGCTAGCAATATTTGCTGGTGACCTGTGCCCCATGTTTGTTTTTAACAGGTATTTTTCATTTAAATTGCTGTTCGATACTACTTTGTCATTTAAGTGCTAAAAGCTTTGTTTGCTTTGATATGGCAATGGAAGTGTAACTGCATAACTCAGTATAGGAGACAGAAGATTTAAATTATTAGTTTTACCTGTGGATCATTTTGTAAAAAATTACCATTGTAGTGAATTTTTTGTTCATGGTGTGTTTTAATAAAAGCAGAAGGAATTTGGCAGTCACCACACATTTAAATCTGCAATCAGTAGATAAACAATTCAACAGCTTTTCTGGCTTTTAAAAGTCAAGGCTCACACATCCATCTTCAGGAATGTTTACATTTTTGTGAACATTTCAAAAGAGACTTTTATAAAATGGAAGATGGTAGAACAAGTGAAACTAACTCTAGTACATAATTTCCTAAATTTAGTCATAGGTACACTGATAGCTAAAATTCAGAGGGTATTTAAAATGGCTGTTAAGGACACACACATTTTTTAATGTGATATATCCTTGAAAGCAGGTCAATGACTTCACCAGTTATTGTCTGGTTATTTAGCACAAGACAAACAGAAATAGAGCAGAGGCATTCTAGCAGACTTCAGCCTTATCTAGCTCCACTGTGTGCCCTCTTCAAGTATAAAGCATGTCTCACTTTCATCAGTATTTTTCTTTGATGTAATTAGTGGTCAAATAGCCTACAGGACAGTAAACAATTGAGCTAGGTGGGCCAGTGCAAAGAGAGATTAGAGCTAGAAGATAGGCACTATTCCTTGTTGGTCTTGCCAGGTCACTTAAAGTCCACAATTATTTGTTTGTTTCTCTGGCTTCTTGTAGAGTGGTAAGAGATGGTCACAAAGATAACTCAGGTACTCTCTCTCTCTTTCTCTTCCTTAAGGTTCTTTTCATTTGATCCGCATGTTACTAGATGAGTACATCCTGCTTGCCATGGAGACACAGTTCAACAATGACAAAGAACAAGAACTCCAGAATCTACTGGACAAATACATGAAGAATTTAGGTAACTAGAGCTTGGTTCTTTTGTGTGTGCTCCTGTATTTTTAGAAATTACTATATTTGTTTAACTTTAAATAGAAGCAAGTTTAATGTGTTCTCCTGAAGGTGTAGCTGTATGCAACATTGTTGAATCCACCTGAAAAGTTTGTGACCATTCCCTTAGCAATTCATTCACACCTTCCCACCATAGTTCACTTCATAAAATTTCGTGGGAATGTGAATACAATGGATCACTGGAATTAGCTTGGATGCAACAAATACTTGTAGGTATATCTGAAGAGCCGTAAGATGAAGTGTGAAAAGAGGTATAAGCAGCAGAAAGTGCAGGAATTCCTAATCAAGTTTTTCTCCAAACCTAATGTAATTACACCTTGAACTAGGAATGTATGAAACGTTACCAAAATGCAAATATCCCTGCAATGTTGGAATAAAAGTTTGGAGACTTATTTAGCATTTGACTGAAGTATTACTATGTGGAAGAGAAATGAAATTATTTTAAAACAGTATCCTTAACATTTTCCATCTACCAGGCTTCTTCCAAATTAGACAGTTTGTAGTTATATGCTTTAGGTTCTTAGCTATAAAAAGAATGAAGATTGATTTGGATCAAGTTCTGGTCCAAGTTAAACCTTAAAGATCCAGTGAAACTTCACTGGGTTCCACAACAGTATTTTTTTTTTTTTTAGTATTAGCACCAGCAACCAATCTGTGAGTTTTTCTTTGTTGTTACTCGAAGTCTGCACTTTGCTGAAAGAAACTTGCATAGAATTTGTCTGACAGCAGATGCTGCACTTCTTTTAATTCAGCCTCCAAGAGTAAAACTTTGTGACAGTTGCCTTATCCTGGGGTGTTTATATAATTGAAACCATAAGGTAAAATTATCATGTCCTCTGCGGAATAGCAAAACTGACTTTATCAATAGTTTGCAGAAAACTGAAGAATTATTGAGTATAACAAATGCTTTTCTCTACATATCAACATTAAAACAGAGTTCAAGCATTCTAAAGTTCCTATAGTTAATTCTTTAGGATGAAGTGTCAAGCCTGATTCACTTAGTGCAATTTGCTTGACTCCATTGTTGACATTTACTTCAAGGGAATAAATCTGATTTATACCTTCACTATGATGACTTCAGTAAGGAGTTGATACTGTGTGATACCAATCTGTGGCCAGAGGAAGTGATACAAACACTTTCACTGAGAAGATCAAGACTAGAGCAGTATTGTATTCATTGGTTACATGCAAAATATGAAGTCTTCACAAGGTTTTAGAATAAGCAACCAAAGATATGAACAAATTGGGCATCTCGTATGGGGCCTATATGCTAGTGGTGAATTTATGTTCAATGAGCATGCATAGCAACCAACAAGAGTTTTCATTTACTCCTCCAGATGCAAGCAAAGCCACCTTCACTGCATCACCAAGCTCTTGCTTCCTAGCAAATCGTAACAAAGCTGCTCCTCTGCCCAGTGACTCCTCAGTCAAAAATGAGTGTCTGGCAGAGCAAACCTATGTGTCCTTGGCAGCTAGCCAGCCCAGCAGTGTACCTTCTGGTCTGAACCCCTTCACCACAGGAGATGAGGACAATATGCAGCTGACAGGTATGTATCAACTCTTCCAGCCTCTTCTTCTCCAGTATGCTTGTTAGTCTTTCAGTTCAGAGTAGCATGTTGCTGTAGGAAGGGCAATGACCACGTACATTTATAAAAAACATTTCATGAGCTCACCTTCTCTGCTGATATACAGAAGCTGGCAATTGTAATTACACTGCCAGTAACAGTTCCTCCTCTTGGAAAAGTGGGAAACTATCTTTTACTTCTTGGCTTGGTTGAGGTTCTTAAGAGGAGAGAATGAATAGCATGCCCTGGAGCACATTAGGATTATAACGGCTAGAATTTCCCACTGAATGTGGCACCTCCAAGCCAGAGAATGAAAAGGGGAAGCTTTATAACTTGCACCAAGGATTAAGAGCTCTGAGTTGTATAGGTGAGGGCCAAGGCATGTCTTATGTAAAGGTTTCAAATAGTAATGTACACTTCACTAGAGGGTTAGTGTCTTAGCAGCAGTACTGCAGGATGGGTGCTAATCATGTCTAATGCTTATTTATTCCAGATCAAATGGAGCTGTCTCAAAGCACGGGTCACCTCATGACTCCACCCATTTCACCAGCCATGGTCAGCCGAGGAAGTGTCATCAACCAGGGGCCAATGGCTGTGAGACCTCCAAGTGTAGGTCCCGTGTTATCAACACATTCACAGTGCTCTTCTTACTCAGAACCGCTTTATCAGACTCTGTCACAAACTAATCAGAATTACTATGGAAACAATTCCAATTACCAGGCTATGTTCAGAACACAGGCCCATTCCACTTCAGGAGTTTATGACCACAGAGCAGAGCACAGCCGATTCAATGCCTTGAGTGAACAGCAGTTCTCCAGAGACTACTTCAGCAACAGCTGTGCTGTATCTCCATACAATGCCAGATCCCCTTCCAGCTATGGTCCCTCAAACGTGTCTCAGGACACACACAATATGCAGTTTCTGAATACTGGAAATTTCAATTTCTTGAACAACTCAGTACCTACATGTCCAGGAGCGGCATATCCTGCTAATGCTTCCAATGGTATTAATACATTTTTTTTTCTCCCTCCTGTTTTTCTTTCCTTGCTGGAGTAAAACTCTTTTTCTCTGCTTTGTTTCTATGGAAGATGTATTTCAGCTCTTATTTATACATTCCTGTTTTCCACTTCTCTGATGACACACAGAGGTGTAAAGCAGCTTAATAAGCTACTTAAGGATTTATTTTCCTCTGGTGAATCCACAGTTGACCCCAAATGAATCTGCTGCCCTATTCTAATCTTCCTTTGGTCCCATCACTATGTCTTGCACAAAGGAAGTAAAAGCAGGATGACCTTGTGGTTTAACAGTCTCTTGAAAAGCCCCCAAAACATCTGTTATGAAATAGAGCAGACACAAGATAGCTAACCTCTGGGTTCATCATAATGGACCATTCTAGTCACAGGGTCAGGATGGTGAAACGAAGTCTAAAAATGTGCATTAACAACAGTTTGAGACTTCAGCCCTTGTATTTCTCATACTTCAAATGTAAAATTATTGGTTCAGAGAGTCAGCAAAACATCCTCCCTCTTCTAGGGGAAAGACACAGTGGAAATGTTACTTTTATACAGGTTTGTATATGCAGTAAGTACGTATTACCCTGCAGACTTTCTTTCCATGTACGCTTTCCTTGTTTGTGAGCTTCAGAAGGGAGCACTGAACTGTGGATAGAACTCCCCATAGTGTCTCTTATGGCCACCAATTGCAGGTTGTCTTTGACTCTGAACTTAGAAGGGAAGGGCAATTTTCTGTAATATAGGCATGACTGAATCCTTAGCATCTTTTTGTTTCCATGTTACCACCTATCTTGAGTCAGTCATTGCATATGTTTCTAATTTTATTAGCTGTGTGTGTACACATATAATCTTATTCTTGAGGGACTCAGCTCGTAACAAGTACTTTTAGTCCAAGGTTATCCCAGGCTCCTACCCTAACCAGCAGTTTCACTCATCTTTTTTTCAATCTTCTGTCAATAGGATATTATGGAAACAGCATAAGTTATTCAGAGTCTCACAGACTTGGAACAATGGTGGATCAACATGTTTCTGTAATCAGCAGTGTAAGCAGCATTCGATCACTGCCATCATACGGTGATATACATGATCCTTTGAATATCTTGGATGACAGTGGAAGAAAACAAACAGGCTCATACTACACAGAGTCTTCACCTGCAATTGTCTGCCGGACTCCTATGTGTAAGTATAGCCAACAACTGAGGGAGAAATATGAATGTTTTAGCATCCTAACAAGTGCTGAGTAATAAACTGTAGCTCACATATATAATATATGAAATGCAAGACAGAGAGGAAATAGCTCGGTACTTAGGATGTATCATAAGATGTGTTTTTCTTAAAACTGCAGAACAATGGGTTTAATAACTGCTCCCATAAGATGGTCTATGATCCATTGTCCATGAAGAGTGGAATGACTGGCTTGAATTGCAGAAAAATGTGTTCTAGGAAACACTTTCTAACTATTAAATGAACTAATAACAGACTAGGCTTTTCTAGCGTCTCTTGCGGATCCTCACTGTGAAACAAATGAAATGAGGCCTGGATCAGAGGTGTCTAGGTATATACTTCGTATGGTATAGTCCCCATACTATGCTTCAAGAACCGTGTTTTTTAGCCAAAGCTCCCACTGACAGTGAGTTTTAGGCAGAAATAGCTGACCACAAAGGGTTTGTTTTGGTATATGCCTTAAACAAATGACAGCTGAGTTTGGTCTTACATTTCAAAAAGGGTCGCATAGAAGATATAAACTAGGGCACTGTTTGTTTCTCCGCAAGATTACCTCTCCCTACTGCCTAACTGTTAACCTTGCACAGAAGATCAGACATTTCTGTCCTTCAGATTATGTGCTTGGTAGATAAGAATTTCAATCAAATGAAATCAGATTGTGATTTCTGTTTAATTCAGTAGATTGAAAACTTGTAATGATTGGAACCTTTTTTTCCCCACAGCTTCAAACCTGCAAACCACATCTTCACAATGTATGTATGGAACACCTGGTCAGTTCCCTTCTCAGGAAAATCTGGAGGTCCATGGCCCACCAAGCAGAGATATGGTGTCATCTTTACCACCAATCAACACTGTCTTCATGGGAGCAGCTGCTGGAGGAACCTAAGTGGGAGAGACATGTCAGTGCCTTAAGCTTAATTTCCAGCTCCAGTCATTAAGGCTGTGGTGACAATCCCCTTCAAGTTGGTAGAATATGAAAGTATTATATATAGGTGTTAAAGGAGACATTTTAGAGATGTTTGCAGCCCTCCACACATTAAAAAATAGCTATATTTAGATTGGGTTCTGCTTGTGAATCTCTCAGGATTGTTTTCACCATTACAGCTTTCCATTCAGAAATTGAGCATAAGGAGAAAGAGACACTGATTCTTGCAAGCAAGACTATGTTGTAAAGAAATTATTGCATCTATTCCTAATTTATTAAAATTATATTTTAGTCTGTCACTTATATATTTTCTTTTATATATACATATATATATATATAAAAATGTTTATTTAATGCTTGTGTTGTTCATTATTTATTCGGACCACAGAGTAACTGTTTACTTTCTCATATTTGACAGATTGTCAAATGTATGTATCCTACCTCCTATGGAAATGTTTACAAGGTCAATTTTTACTGTTTTAAATGAAACTAAGCCAAATTCTTAAGTTTTTTACTGTTGTCTCTGGAAAATCGATTTCAAATGTTTAGTGCCTACTTGTGTAAGTGAAAGTCCTCAGGAAATAAATAAAACTTATTGTGGGTATTTTATTTCTCTTCCTCTTAGAATAAAACTAACAAAACATGCAAATATCATAAGCTAACTAATTTTAGTAGCCTGCTACAGTAGCTGGATAACTGAAGGAAATGAAACTATGCCACTAAACATCATGGGATTTCAGAATTACTTGTGATATGAGCCCAAAATTTCTACTGATGAAAACTCAAAAAAATATGTTCATCAACTTGCATGAGTTTAGTGCAACTGTGTAAAACAAGACCAAAAATAATAAAGATTATTAAAAAATACTGCAACTGTCCAAATAGCAATTTTAATAAAAAAGTATTTTACAAGTGCCATGATAATCTGTGCAGAAACACACGTTTTTGTATGTTTCTGGAGAAGCCAGATTAAGAATATTCACTAATGGTATTACAGAGGATAGAGAAGAGAATGCACTTACAAAACAAACTTGTTGCTACATACTCATGAAATAACAGGTCTTATTTTATGATCAGGTTGTCCCAACAGGAGACTCAAGTTTAAATCCAGTCTTCTGAGGATATTTGATGTCAGTATTCTTATTCAGCCTATTGAATATATGCTGAATATTGTGGAATTGGAAAGTAGGGCTTTTATTAGTAGAAGAAAATGGATTATACAATGATGAAGCTTTTCTTCCTAATTCTGTACAACTTCCTTTAGTCTTTTCTATCACGAGAAGTCTGACTGCAGCAGAAAAGTAATAAGCATTGACTGGACTATCTCCTGAACAATTCCTGATATGAAAACCTTTACGTAGAAATGGGACATTGTTCAGTAATGAGATGTGGAAGACTTCAGTTCAATTGCTTCCTAACTCAGGATGAAGACTTATGCTGTGACCAGAAATGCCATAATGATGTAAGAAAGCTTTGGCTTCTATAAAAATTCACAATGACTTGTAGAGGTAACACAGACTGTTCAAAAATGTATTTATTGGACAAGGCCTTGTAGCAAGTGAAGTAAGTACAGCGAGAGAGTTCTTCTTCATGACCATTCAGAACAGGGTATATTTTCTCCTGAAATAGTCAGGTTCCCTATTTATACAGGTAACCTCTATAGTCTAGGATAGGAGAGGAGATCCCTCCCATTCCAGCTGACATAAAATGGGGAAGGGGAGTGCAAAGGTAAGGGATATGCCACTAGAGCAAGGGATATGTCACTGTCCTGAAATGCTTGGCTCCCTTTGCTGACAATATGGCACAAATAATTACTTTAAGCTAAAAAATTCCAGATTGTTGAATGTATGTGAGAGCAATATGTAGAATTCAGAGAAATCAGGCAATCACTAGCAGACAGGGTCTTAGTCCATTAGGTCCAACATAAAAAGAACTTTCCATGGTACATAACTTCTCCTATGGAATACAGGATTTATATACATAATTTGAATAATTTTCTTTTTTTTCACGTGAAACACTTTGCAGTGGGGTTTGTTGGAGATCTTTTGTGGTTTTTTTTCCCCATAAATTACGTATGTGCACATTATCTGAATTAAGAAATAATCATATGGCATTATCAATAACAAAGAGCAATAAAAAAGATTCTAATATTCAAACAGCCAGTTGAGAGAATTCTCTCATGGTGCTGCAAAACAATACGAACCCATCATAATTGTAGCAAGCAAAACCAAATGAGAAATTTCAATTTTATGACCCATTAGTTCCATTAAATATATTGTTTGGTGAATTCAGTAAGTTTTGTCTGTGGGAAATGAAATAAGTCTTGGCTTTTGTGAATACCCCATGGGAAGATTTTTACCTTTTGTAGTGTAACAGCATTCCATTAAAGAATATGAAGAATCAATGGAGTTGCCACTTGGTGGTCTTGCACTGCTTGGTGGTCTTGCACTACTCAGTTCAGTTGCAATTTTTGTGAATGATTTAATACATTGGTTTGAATCTATAATATATACATGCCTGAAAATCCATGATAAAAAATTGTACATGTTGACAACAATCAGTGTCAAACAAAGACTGTCTAAAGAAATAAAAAAAAAGCAACAAACCAAAATCTTATTCTTTCGGGGGAAAAAAGAGGAAGAATGAAATATTTTGCTCTATTTGCCAATATTGGTGATTCTAAACTGGTGCTAGGAAAGGCAAAAGAGATGCATGAATGGGTCAAATCAGCTTCCGCTTCCTAAGTAAATTTATTCCAATACAATTTATATCAACCAAGATGAAGCAATATTGTTGAAGAAGCAATTTCTTGTGTGCCTTGAGCCCACGCCTAGCAATGCAGGATTTGTGCTGAAAGAGAAGTGCAGTTCTTGGACCTGAAGGTGATTAAGACCATCAAATTATTGCTCCAAACTCAAAATTAGCGAGAAAGTTGGTCTTTAACTTCAAATGTGAGTGAAAACGTAGTGAAATAACTTCTAAAAAGTAAACCTGTGTATTATTGTGTCATCCCACATGCTCAACGCTTCTGACTGGTCAGATCAGCATCGTGCCACCTGTCTCCATCTTGTATATAAGTGATCAGTGGTCACAGAGAGTGCAGAGCCGTTTAGCAGAATTTCATATTTAATGCAGACTATTAGAAGGTGATAGATATAATGGAATAGGAACAGATGTTTTATATGATGCAGCACAGTAGCCTTTCCTCAGTATGGGCTCAGGACTGAATGGACTTTAGGCTTATGGACCAAGAAACAATGACACAACCCTCCCACACACTCTTGGAGCACTTGAAGAGAACCTTGAGAGACATTACCAGTCTTGGAAAAGCAGATATTTGACACTTAAGAAACAATACAGGTCATTAATGCCACACCTCTGGACAGAGATGTACTGCTACAGGCTGGGACTCACAGCAACAAACACTATCATGCGAAAAATAAAGTGTCCATCAAGCTAAACTTGAAATTGTTGAGGCTATGTACTAGTGATTAGATCTACATAATTCAGGAGGCCTTACCTACTTTTGAAAACTGAAGATAGAATTAGAATTAGTTTTAGGGTTGAAATGTTCCAGGTTGTAATGGTCTTTTGCATGAAGTTTTGAGCTACAGTTTAATTGGAATCACTAACCTAGCTCTAGAATTTGGATTAAATTTGACATAGCCTAGGGATGTAGACCAGGCAAGGGTGGGCTGGTTAGAACGTGCTCTATGACTGTTGTAAATAAAGGCTGGTAAAGCTATACTAAACTGCCTGTCTGAAAGAGGTCACAGGTCTAGTTTTTTATGAACTCTGTTTTTAGGATTTGGGAATAGCTATGAAAGGTTTTATGGGCTCAGAATCAGGCTACTATGCTGGATGAGCCTGCATAATGCCTGAGTTTGTCTTATGGCTCTTACCAAAAGGGTCTGCATGGTGTGTTTAACTTACTGTAGTTAATTCATGAAAGTTTGGTGCTTTCTTCTTAGTGATATACTCAAGACAGAGCTCAAAACTGAGTTAGCTTTGGCATTAGGGTTAACTTCAGGGGTGGGGTCAACATGAAGGTGGAACCAAAAGAGAGTATTAGATTTAGAAGGCTTGACTTAATGCTGCTGCTTAGAGGGACACATAAACTATATTTAGTTCTAGATAAAACAGAATCTAGGGAGAACAATATAGACTACTATTGTAGTCAGATTTATATTAAAGATTTACTTGGGCAGGATAAAGTAAAGGTGAGTTGTTTCTGCATTTAGCAGGGATTGCTGAACATATACAAAACTTATTGTCAGACCAGATGATCTAGTCATGATTCCTTCAAGGTTTAGTCTTAAGAGCAGACTTAAAATTTACTTGAAATTTACATTTAGAAATTAAAGAATATGAGCCATTTATGCTAAAACCAGGTTTAGAAGAAATGAGTGTGACTAATTTGAAGTTTGGAGACCACATTACCAATCACTCTTCTGAGTCTGGCATTTCTGGAATCCAAAGTTATGTTTGGGGTTCAGGCCAACACGAAGCAATGAATTTGAACTAATTATGGATTTAAGACCCTAAAGTATCTAAGCTTATTATTAAAATTAACAAGAGTCACTGATATCGTAATTATCTTCAGCTAAGAGTTGAAATAAAAGGCTAGGACTAGGTCACTAATTGTGCCAGCCAAGATCAATGCATGCCTAAGTAGTCATTAGCTAAAACTTCTCTGAAGGAAAAGAGATGCATCTTTCACAACTTAAGATGAGAATGATATCTTTATGGAAGGACTGTGGGATCTGTAGCATCTAGAGAAATGCTGAATCATTGCTAATGATTAGACCTCAAGTAATCAACATTACTGGGATGGTGAAAGATCAGGAAAGCAGGAGTTCCTACTACAAACTATGCTGCTTCCATGATCACCAAAACATTTGTAGCAACTACCAGGCTTAGCAGAATCCCCTCTCATCAGGATTTGAGCCTGCCAATGAAGGCATAAGCAGACAAAACAGGAAAAAAGCAGGGCTGGAATCTGAAATAAGGGAGGCAAAATATTGTGCTCATTGCATAATGTGACATCTAATACCATTTCTCTACATTTGGATTCTTTGTTATTTGCACAGTTTTTACGCATTTAACAATGGCTGCATGTTACAGTGCTACACAGAGCAATGGTTACACAACTGGGAACACATAAAAGATTATATTAGCAGCTGAACTAGGAAAATCTACTTCCCTTCCTTTTGGTTTAGTTGATTATTATCCTTGATCAAATAAAGGGCCACATGTTCATACTGCCCTTGTGCCCTGGTTGCTACAGTAAAAAAAGACATACAATGAAATTGTACATTTAGAGTACTATATGCCTTTTTTACTCTTGTCATATTTAATTTTCCTACGTAATTCAGTTTTGCTCAGACTTAATTGATTAGTCACCTGTTTTGCATCAAGATACATAGAAATCGCTCTAAATTTAATAAAAATTACATGCTTCAGAAATATCTCCATTACAGTAAAAATACAAGCTGTGTGTAATACAGAGGTGGACAATGAATAGCCCTTCCTTTCTCTCTATTATGGTTTTTACCAAGCTTCATCTTCAAAGTATGATTAGCTTTCAAAAACTAGCCCAGATGTCCTGATTGTTCTAATAGCATCTTTCCCTTGACTCTAAACATTTTTTCCCATGTAGGTGTGCCATCCACTGACTGACGTACTGGGTCTGTGCTCCTGCACACCTAATCCAGAGCAGCTGTGAGTTTCTGACAGTCCCCAACTTTCAGTTCTTGGTAAGTACTTTCATTTTAGAGGTCATATGGCCAAACTCCAGGCATGCCTAAGATAGCGGTTACCCAGCTTCTGGCTCCTGAGAAAGATCTGCTGAAATACCTTTAGTTCCCTAGATGTAACAGTTGTCCTTCAGTTCCATATCTGAAACTACCAAAATACTCATTGTATAATTGATAGTATGGGTAATGCTTTAAGAATTTTAGAAGATCCTGCTCCAAAGTTTACAAGTAGTAAAATGGTGTTATCAGAAGAAACTAAAGACATAAGACATAACACTAAAGTCAGCTTGGTTTGCTCCTCTGCTTTGAAGAGTGTTCTTTATCTCCTGACTATACAGTAAATCCTGTAGAGTATACTCTGGCTTCAGTGTCCAGCCAAGAAGTTCAATTTTCAGGAAAATAATGAAAAACCCAGTATTTTGTCCCCTCCAGCATTCACATCTACTCTACATCATCCATGTGATCTGCAACCCTTCACAGTCTTTCAAAAGAAGCTTCCCAGAGCTCCTGCTCTCTCCAAAGAGCTGTGAATGAGGTTCACGCTACTTCCGCCAGCAGCCAAGTCAAGTGATATGCCCTTCAGTCCTGGGCAACTCAGACACAAGTGAAACTGAACTATTAATGCTTGTCCACTTCCAGGCAAGGTAGAGTTTGGCAGGTGGCTGTCCCTAAGGAGTGCTTTGGCTCAGCAATCCCTTTCCTTAGCCCTTGTTGCTCTTACAGATTCTTAGAGTTGTGGTGCACAAGATTTCCATGAGCCTCTCCATGTATCTTGTGAGGATCCTAGATGCCTCAGTTGAGCTTGAGAAGTCTGGTTGACAAGAGGACATGTGGTAGTTATGCAGTTAGTACATGACAAGCGTTAAGTCCCTTACTGGCTGTTGACCCCGGAAAGTCTCAGTGCAGTCTGCAAGGTCAGGGTGAAATGTTTGTCCACCTGCTTGGATTACTCTCTGAGCCCCAGCCCCAGGCTGGCTGCAGCCCTGAAACAATGTAATTCATGAGAGTTAATGCTAACCTTCAAGAAATACTAGTCACATAGCAGACCAGAATGAACTGGACATCATACAATGCCTTAGATGAAGCTGGATGATGTCCAGGTAGTGTGCAGGGGAAAACACGTTTAATCAACATCTGGTTGTGCGTTATATGTCCTTGTGGCAAAGATGGGAGGTCAACAGAGAGATGAGCTAACAAGTATCTGAGCACTTTTGAAAGTGGCATTTGGAGTTTAGCTTTATTAATGCTGGTGGATGCAGAGAACTTTTGATGCGTATGAGGATCTAATCCTTAATCCCGTAAGTAATAGAAAATACCTTCTGGAAATTTATAGATATCTTGCTTCTATAGTAATACTTATCTATCTTTAAAGAACTGATCTTCACCCTTGCAATACTGAGCAGATCAACACATGAAAACATGTAAAACTCACCATAACTAACTACTTGAAAACGCTATCCTCTGTTCTTTCACCTGATTGACAATTCTAAAGGTACGCCAAGGCTTCCAAATCTGCATTTAGTTTCTCAAGAAAGCAAACAGTTCTTCTGAAGTGTTGCACACTCAGCAGGTCCTGCTGACTGGCATTACTGAAATGGCTTTGCCGGGAAAGTGCATGCTGGAGAGACACAGAGACAAAAACAAAACCCACAGAGTGAGGGTGGATGTGCGTGGGCACTGGTCTCACTTCATGTCACTGGCCTGTGGCAGCACTGGGTCAAATGCTACACTTCTCCACAACAACTAGAGCATGGTACAAAGGTCCTTGTTTAGGAAAGGAAATAAATAGTAACAGTGGGATAGAAGTTAGTGAAACCCAGTATCATTGATATCATTGATGGTTATTGCTGCCATATGGGATTAAATTAAATGGAATTTCTTAGCCACCTACAATCATAATGAATTTCATAGTTTTCTTTCAGCCTTCAGGAATTTTGAAGAAATAGTCATTTCCCCACAAGAGGTTCAAGAAGAGAGTCAGTGAGGCAGGCACTTTAAGACAACCAAAGGGTGACCAGCACTCTATCAGCCTCAGCACGCTTAACAACAAAAATCTGCCTCTCTCAAGCACTGCTTTATCTACTGTCCCCCCAAAAGGGCTTCAGAAACTATAATGTCAAACAAAATTGGGCTGAAATTAAAGCACAGGTCTACATAACCTGTGTGATGGACATGATATGTAGGAGAACATTTGAATCGGAAATATGGGTATACAGAACATTTGCTGTCTGATTTAGCAGTTTGATCTGTCCTGAAAGAAAATTATTCTTTGGCAAGCTAGGACAAGAGGGGGGAATAAAAGTGGATTCTGATCAATACAACTGCAAAGATTCCCAGCTGCTTTTCTCTCTCTCTCTCTTTTACAGCACGTCAGGTTCCTGTGACAAGATGTGAGGATGCACTTTTCTCACACATTGGCCAAAAGAGCTCTGCCAAGTCGACTGCCGGTAACAGAATGCAGGTAAATACACAAAAGTGGGGCAAGATGAAACAAAACTAAATTACATGTTTAACTAAGGAGTACATAAAAATGCCTGATCTAGTGATTTAAATTCAGAGCACCAAACCAGGAATTCAAGAATCCAGCAAAACCTCTACTTTATCTCAGCACACATTTAGCATGCATTTGGATCTGCTGAAACTGCAGACCAAAACATCCCACTAAAACAAAACAAAAGAATCCCACACAGTGAGAAGAAATTGTTTTACCAAGGCAGAGAAAGACAGCCCAGGTTTTAATACTTGTCAGTATTACTATCATAAGTGTTTCAACTAAGATAATTTTCTTTGCATTGATTTAGTTTCACCAGTGAAAGCCCAGAATTTTGGGTTGCCAAGTGCTGATGCACATTTTATTGGGAATGCCAGATTGCTATACCCCTGGAATAGTTTGCTATGGCTTTCTCCATTCTGATTTAGTGCAACTTGTAGGAGTAGGCAAATTCCAAGGGATTTTGTCCAAGATTATAAAGGCTGCTGCGCTTCTTTTTAGCAGCATTGAAACCTTCAGCTACAAGGTGTTGGATGTCCTGATCAGCAAGGGACATATACAGGTAGATCAACAGACACAAACAGCTTCATTAAATCTGCTTCTCTCTTCACTCTTAACCCTTTCTTCTTTTTTCTTTCCCTGGTAGAGCTCCAGGCCCATCTGCTTTCCTCACCTCTCCCAGAGGAAGTCCCTGGCAAGGTCTGAGCAGTCAGTCAGAAAAGGGAGGTGCCCACCCTGAAGCCCTCTACTTTGCTCCCAGGACACGAGCCAGGAGGGGAAGCCCTATGTGCACCTCCCTTCTCAAGGAGTAAAAGTTCAAAGAGCTTTTGCACCTTGTCTTAGAAAAAGGAAATTATCCCCTGATTTTCCCTTTTTACCCCCATCCTAAGAGGGCTTTGCAATTAAAAACATGATGGCTTTTTGTTCCCAGAGCAAAGGGGTGGAGTGGGGGTTGGGGGAATTGCCCATGTACCATAACAGATGGTTTAAGTATGGTGATTACAAAATCCTGAAGTTAAAATAGTTTAATTACAAAGTCAATACTGCCTCCAACCTCTGCTAAGCCCTTAGTGTAAAAACAACAGACGGTATAGTGCAAACGGTAGGACAATATTTAACCAGAACTTTGCATTAGCTACTGCAGTACAGCTCTCCATCAGGCCTTCAGCAAACGGAAGATCAACTGATTTTCCCAGCTTGTATTTGTTAACCATCTCTGCCTCAGTATCAATGGACAGCTCTGAGAGAGCCACAAACAACCCTAAGGAAATAAACAGCAATACTATACTGCACACAGAGGCTCAGCAAGGTTGTATGTAAAGGCTAATATTACAAGTGTACATCTGAGACAATTATTAGCACTTTACCAGGAATGAATAGAGAGGTTAAAAAAAAATGAGCAGCTAAAGGTATTCATATGTAAAATGAAAGTAAAATCCATAGAAATAATTTATGTTTTATTCTATTTTATACTATGGTTTTACAGAAAAAAAAAAATAACAGGACATTGGAAGGCACAGGGAAACAAAAAGGTGGAGATGATTTCAAATAGTCCAGACTTCCTATTTCATATGCAGGGAAAGGAGTAACTCTATACAGCAAGTTGTAGGGAAATCTCACTAAGCTGCGCTCTTGCAGCTGAGAGCCTTGTTCTTGGTCTTTGCCAAACGTATACCTATGCTGCATACTCTTTAACAGTGACAAACCCTCCCTCTGTTGGCTTGCATCCCCTGTAAACACCAAATCAAACACGGAATCGGAAGACTCAGAGGAAGTCTGGCTCTACTTTATTAGCAATATTCTAAAATCCGGTCCCATCTGCTTCCATCATGTCACAGCACAAGATATCCACCATCTCTGTTACATACGAAGTGCTGTGAGGCATTGCTCTATTACCTGGCTGAGTGGGTGGAAACAGGGACTAGCAAGCTGGTGACAAGTGATAGAGACCCATGACAGTTAAAGCCAAAACAGATGAATGAGAGATCATCTTCAGCACTTTTTCTCACCACTGACTCCTCAGCAAAATCAAAAGGTAAAGCAAGAGGAAAAACGTGCTCCAAAAGTGATGCCACAATACAGAGGAGTTCTCACAATTGTGTTTCCCCTTTATAATTTTTATAGCACAGTTTGAGAGATGAAGACTAACTCTGGGTGTCTGAGATTGGAATTGCTAAGTCAAATAAGAGTTTCTAGTAGCTAATCTGTTTCTCTGGTCTTCTCGATAAATAACAGCATTTGGGACCGAGAGCTGTACTGGCTGAAATGAGGGGAAGAGACACCCTGCTGAATCTAAAGGTAAATCCTCTGCAATCATTAAGAGGAAAGACGAAACATTCCTAGGGCCTGATCCTTCAGGTCGTTGTATGTATATTCCAGTCCAGCTTTTAGTAAATTAACTCTACATATATGAGCAGATTCATGGACTTCCAATTTAGACTAAGTGCATATTGAAGTGCTTCATTTCATTAGAGTGGAACTGATCCTCTGTAATAACAGAAAAACCCCCCCCATAAACTAAGGTTGGAAATCACAGCATGACTCTGGCATAGCACTGACAAC
Source organism: Xenops minutus (assembly GCA_035221455.1). Taxonomy (NCBI): domain Eukaryota; kingdom Metazoa; phylum Chordata; class Aves; order Passeriformes; family Furnariidae; genus Xenops; species Xenops minutus. The sequence continues at coordinate 67,117,607 of JAWWEE010000105.1, read as the reverse complement.
ACAAAAGCAATTTGAATTATTCTTATATATGAATAGAAGATACTTGTTTTTTTTCCTAGACTATGATAATAAATGGATTTGTAATTACCTATAATAGCAAATAACCCTCTAAAACATATTGTAGAGGACTTTCAAATGTCTAGTAATTTCTTTTATTCTCATATTTGCCTCCATTTTTTTACTCTAAGCATATACTTGTAACTAGGAAATCAATCCAAATAAACAAGGCATGGTCACAGCATTTTAAAAAAATATCTTAACTTGGGGCAGAACTCACAAGTTTGTATCTGATCTCAGTCTCTCCCGTAGTCCATGCTGGACACAATTGCCATATCTGCTCTCAGGGTAATTCTGTGTTTAAGCCAGTAGGTATTTAGTGACTGCTCTCACCCAGCACCATGGGGACTGCTGCTCAGTGCCCATTCCGAGAGCAGGACTCCTCTCCACCAGGACACAAAGTAGACCCTGGGCCCCTTGCCTGAACGGATTCCTTGAGGAAGAAGTTCTGGAGTGAAAGCATCCCATCCTTCTCCTCCTGAAACCAAACAGGAGCTAAGGATGGAGGTTGTCTTCTGTGAGGAGCAGATTCCTAGAGGTGTACATTATGTAGATCACATGCACAGCAATACACAGGAGTTTGGATACCAAAAGTCCAGCTGGGGTTTGGTACCTAAGAACTCATCTCTCCTGCACTGGCACTTTACAATTGACAGTGTTTCTTTTCCCCAATATCACATCAAATGTCCACATTTTTGGAAAGGGCCTCGTATCTTGAGCACAGTACAAGAAAATAGGTTGTTTCAAGGGATTTCAGATTAAGATACTGAGAAGGAGAGGCATACTGTGAACGCTGCAATTCAGCTGGGAATTTTGGCTGTCATCATTGCTAGACAAGCACAACCCTGGGAAAAGCATCCTAACGTCACAATTACAGTGTGTTTCAAGAAACATGGCTCTTTGGAAGAAAGTGTTACTGGTGATGGCATATAGTACAAAGCCAGGCTTTCTAATGGTAGCTGTTTCACACAATACACGTTCAGGATGAGCTCTGTGGGCTGCCTAAAAACCATGGCATCCAAAGTCTGCCTTTCTGTGCCACATTAAATGTTGATTTCAGGAGGGATTTCATGAATAGATTGGGCAGGATTTGGTCTTAATGACCGGAGTCCTGACTTGACACACTCACAGGTGCCATTCCTACATATTTCCACTCTTTTGGGATCTCTGGGCTCCAAAGACAGTTGATTTCACTCCAAATTTGTTGGTAAGGCTTTGGATACATACTGCTGCCACAGGGACTATCAGGGCTGTTATTGCTATTGGTGCTCTCAAAGCACTTGGTGATGCTGCTGGGGATTATGGCCTTGTTGCTCTGGCAGCTCCTCAGGCACAGGGAGGAGGAGAAAGGAAACGTTTCACTACCCAAAGCTCACCTTTGGAAAGTTTGGAGGGGAAATAACAGTGCAAGCCTGTTCAAGGCCTCACCAAACAGCAGGGATCTGAAGTCGGCCTGAAATATACCTGTGAAATATACAGAGGAAGATACATTTTAAAAAGCTAAGTAGGAGAAATCCTGTTGTTGTAGACTGACCTTTTTTCCTCCCAACAAACATTTACCTAGAGCTGTCTCATGACTGGTCGACTTTTGTAATCCATTAGAAGGTGGTGTTGTTGTGTGACGTGATCAAACACCAAACACAGCAGAAAGGCCATAACTGTATCTAAAAAGCCTTTGCTTTGTCTAAGCCTTTCACTAATGCTAGCAACAAAATTATTGAGGTCTGTAATGAGCTGATCTCTTGTCAAATATGCCTTCTTATATGCAGTGTTAAACTTTAAATCTGCTTTCAAATTAAACACTTTGAGTTTATTAATGTTTCCTTTCCTCTCCAAATTTCTTTGTTGAGAAGAGGTACCAGAGGAAATGTACTGGCAACAGTAGGATGTGAAGTATAGTTTAGAATACATTAAACATATGTTGATGGGGCCATTAGCAGAGTTTATAGATACCACCACCTGTCTTTTATTCCACTTGCCATTACTTTAGTGACCGAAATCAGACTGTGAGAGAGGTGGTATGCTACCATTAAATGTTTAGCCCTGTGTTAGAAGGAACATAGCAGCAAATTCATGCCTTATTGCTAAAAAGAATTTCCAATAATGGGTCACTTATTGAGATAAATAAACCTGGATAAATAAGTGGAGTAGGGGCTAAAGAATAAATATCACTCTGGGTTTGGATGCAAGAAAGACTGAATATCTGAGAGGAAAACACTTTATCATTATAAATGTATGGTGAGGCAGTTAACGTTTTGCTTTTTCCTTTCAAGCTAGCAAGCTTAAAGCGTCACCGCAAAAGGCGCTCTTAGACATACCACAGGTAGGGTTTATTGCCTCCAGGAAAAACGAATTTATTAACAAAAAACCCCTACCCCCTCACAAACCCAACAACAACAAGCCCCCACCAAAGCCAAACAATAAGATAAAAATAAGATAAAGTCAAATGAATAAAATAAAGCAAGCAAAGGTGACTAAGCGCCGACGCCGCAGGTGACACCGCCTCGGCCCTGGGGTGCCCCCTGGCGGACGCAGCGCGCGGCTGGCGACCCCCGTGGGGCGCGGTGCGGAGCGGAGCGCGGGTGGGCGTGATGTGGAGGCGCTCCCGAGCCGGCTTGGGCGCGGTGCGGGAGCGGAGCGGAGCGTGGGGCGGGTGCGATGTGGGCACGGTGCGGGACGCAGTGCAGGCGCGGTCCCGAGTGCGGGGCAGGCATGGGGTGGGATCGTGCGGAGCAAGGGATGGGCACGCTCTTGGTCACGATGTGGGGTGGGCGTGGTGCGGGGGTGGTGCGGAATGTTGTGCGGAGCGTGCGGTGCGCACAGCGCGGGGTGCGGTGCGGAGCGTGGGGTGGGCGCAGCGCGGGGTGCAGTGAGGGGTTGGGGCGCAGTGCGATGCGGCGCGGAGTGCAGTGCAGGCGCGGTGCGAGTGCGGGGCGGATGTGGTGCGGAGTGCGGTGCAGGTGCGGGGCGGGTGTGGTGCGGAGTGCGGTGCAGGTGCGGTGCGGGTGTGGGGCGGGTGTGGTGCGGAGTGCGGTGCAGGTGCGGTACGAGGCGCAGTGCGGGGCGTGGGGCGGAACGGGCGCGGGGCGGTGCGGGGCGTGAGACGTGCGGCGTGCGCTATGCAGAGAGCAGTGCGGGGCGTGGGGCCGGCACCGTGCGGGGTATGCGGGGCCGTCATTGTGCCCGCGGAGGTGCGGGGTGTGGCTCACGGCTCGCAGCAGTTTTCCTAAACCCGTGGTGAGAAGCGTGCCCCGCTTGCGGGAGAGCGTCTATTGCTCCCCAGGATCATCCAGTATTAGTGGTGCGGGGGAAACCCCCAAAGTGCCAGTGGGTCACGATTAAAGGGGGCGCAGCAAGGCGGTCACCCTGCGGGAAGAACAACAGCCCGAGTGGCAGGGGGTGGCTGGTGCAGCATCACGCAGCCCCACTGAAAAGAGAACGATGCAGGTCACGATATTGAGGTGGGGAGAGGGGAGGATATCGAGCGAAGGCCTGTAGGGCGCGGAGTTGGACCCTGGAGGTGGGCAAATAGTGAATCCATCAGAAAAGCCGGGATTAGGCATACTATAAAAAAAAAAATAATAAAAAAAATAAAAAAAGGAAAAACACCTTCCTAAAAATCTAGGTTGCATTTTCCAAAAACTAACGTTACTCATGGGCCTTTGTCCAGCCTCTCCTCTGCCTGCCAGGCAAACCAGGGAGAGCTCTTAGCAAGAGCAGCTCCCAGCAGCTCTGGTCCTCTTCCGAACCCAGCCTCGGTGCTGGTGCCTACAGATTCCTCTGCACAAGCACTCTTGACAAGCAGAGCAGGTGGGAGGAAAGGGATGGGGTTCCTTGCAGAGCACAAGTCTTATGAAGAGTGGCTGAGGGAGCTGGGGTTCTTTAGTCCAGGGAAAAAGGAGGCTCAGGGGGACCTTATTGCTCTCTACAACTACCTGAAAGGAGGTTGTAGCGAGATAGGGATCGGTCTCTTCTCCAAAGCAACAAGCAATAGAGCAAGAGAAAAAGGCCTCAAGTTGTGCCACGGGAGGTTTAGATTGGATATTTGGAAAAATTTATTCACAAAAAGATTGTCAAGCATTGGAACTTGGAGAAGTAGTTGAGTCACAGTCCCTGGAGCTATTTAAAGGCATATGGATATGGCACTTAGGGAAATCGTTAAGTGGTGAACACGGCGGTGCTGGGTTCATGGTTGGACTAAATGATCTTAGAAGTCTTTTCCAACCTAAATGATTCTATGATTCTATTGTCCTTTCCGGAAACAGAAGGAAAAAGATTGCTAGCCTTTGTCCCAATAGGCTTTCAGCAGGGGAAGCCTCAAGTTTGGTCAGGAGATGGCAGCACAGTCCTGGAAAGCTTGAAAACCTCCCCCACCAACTCTCTCTATCAGCAAAATCTCAGGAGGCTCAGGGAAGCAAAACAGCCTTCTGCTCACTGGAAGAAGAATTTAAAAGGGGAAATCACACACGTGGCCAGTAAGTATTTGAACTGAATTGCTAAGAACCCAGTTAAAGATCTAAACTGAAATTGCTGATGTGCATCAAATTACAGCATAATTACAGCACACATCCCACTCCAAAACGTTGCAAGCTTTCACGAGAGACAAAAATAAAAACCCCAAGAGAAGAGGTGGCCTGATGACCTCATTGTTTTGGTTCTTTGAACAGTTTATATGGAAGTATCCACGCATCATCAACAGAACTATAAAACTTCATACTAGAAAGATAAATCTGTGAAATGTCTCTTCCCTGTTTCCCAGCATATACTTTAAATGGGTGAAAAAATGACAATATCGCTAAGTCAAACAAACTTGAGCAAAACTAAAATCTCTACAAATGGACTGTTTCAGACTTATTCCTTCATGAGCTTTCAGTCAGAATCTGCAGGCAAAGGTTTTAATATCAAACCATATATTTTGCTTCTCTCTTGCCCCGGACTCCAGGCTTGCTCAGTCTGTGATTGAGGAATTCCCACAGACTTGCAAGTGCTGCCAGGAAAAAACCTTGTAATTCATTAGGTGGTGCTGAAAGACTTTGCTGGAAGTGCCATCATGTTGACCGTGTCAGCATTTTCTAGAGCTGGTCCACCTGAGGCCTTACAAGGGCAGATGCTATCTTTGGAGGTAGTTTGGCACCAACTCTGGCACTTTAGCCAGATTGAAGACCTTCTGGTATTCACTGAATATACAACATATATGAATCAGTGTATGTAACCCCTTTTTGGCGCTCCAACATATTCATAGATCCATTTCATTTTAGACACTTTATTTAGTATTGGAAATATTCAAGGAACATAACAAATGGAAATTTAGGGTTCAGCCAGATTGTATCAACTGTTGGTATTGGACCATCAGTGAAGCTCAAAGAAGTTTCAGTTGGCAGGACAATTGCACAAAAGCATTTGATGTTGAATCACAAGCAATTTTCAAGGTTCATACACACAAAAGGGTTCAAATATAAGCAAATTAAAGCCCTAGTATTAATGAAATATGTTCTCCTTTCCTTTCTACTTGCCAACTATTTAACCTGGTCAGGAGACAAATTCACGTGGGATCAATTCTGTGGAGCCAACCTCAGATTCCTCCTGGATTTCCTTGAAATGAAGTATCCTTTGCTTCCTACTCTGCATGGTAATGCAGCTGCACATTGTTGAAAAATTGCCACAATTCATGGCAGGATGTCTGTGCTTCAGCAATGAGAGAAGTTATTTGGAATACATATGTTTATGTTTGCATGCTTGTGAAGCTTATATGTCTGGCTTGTTAAGCTCTGGGAAGCTCCTTGATGGACAATGCCATGATATAGAATGGATGGTAATTAAGCCGTGATCCTCAGCACTGTGAACTCCAAAGGAACTTTAGAATACTTTTGTAATTCAAAAGACTAACCTCTCCTGCAGAGTGGAAAAATGTAGAAGATGAGGAAGAGGTGAAAAACCCTCTCCAGAGCCAGTGACCCCCTTGTGCCATGTGGTGTGAAAATGCCTTAGAGCCAAGAAGCCTCAGGGTTCTCCTGTCTTTGCTGAGTATGCCAGCAAGAGATGTGACCCCAAGGAGCCAGCTGGAGGCAGCTCCTGCCACTACTCTTGCTCCATGCCCTTGGCTCTGCCTAGGCCAGGCCAGGCCAGGCAGTGGTGTGCACAGGGGGCAGCATCCCCAACTGGTGTCACAGGCATTCTTCCAATGTTTTAGGCTTGCTTCCCTCCTTCTTTATTCTGCCATGTGATAGAGGGGGAGCGTTTGGCCTGGCAGTATAAATACTTCTGTTTTGAAACAGTATGAGAAAAGGGAAGGAAAAGCAGAGATTTTAGCTGTAAACTCAGTGGTCCAGGGGCTTCTTTCTTGGGAATGAAGGCAAATCCCTGCACAGGTACAAAGGAACAAGGGAAAACAAAAGGCTCAACAGGGCTTGAGTGGCATTTCCTGCTGTACGTAAAGGTGTGATGACTGGGACAGGGAAGAGCTTAGCCTCATTCAGATCCACAGTGGATTAGCTAAACCCCTGCAAACCAAATTCACAACTTATATAGGCTACAACCCAGGAACACAAGAAACAGATTGGCTCAGCAGCCATTTAATTGTGAACTGAAAAAAAATCTTTCCCTACTATGTGTAGTGGCTGGCACAGTAAGTGCCCGTCTGTGCTCATTTGGCCCTTAAAGAAATGTCTCATTTCCTCCCAGGAGTGCCTGTTCTGTAAGCGCTTTAGGTGTCCTTATGCCTACACAGGTCATGAGACAATCATGCAGCAGAAGCCCTTTCTTTTTCCATCTTTTTATTTAAACATAAATAGTGTGTTCAGGAGCATTTTGAAACTGACCTGATGAAGGCCTCCTCCAAAAGGCCAGACGGAGGTGGGCACAAAAGATCTGACAACACTCCTGATCTTACACCCTCCCCACGATGCTGGATTTGTCCCCTGTGCAGCAGAGGGGCTGCATAGCCCCGCTAGCCATTGGCACGGAAGCTGGGAATGGAAAACAATTTTGACATTGGCAGCCTGGAGAGCTGCCCTTCTCAAACACATTTGATGTTCATACATGGTCTCTTGGCTGCTGCTGCTGGGGACCATCTGTTGGGATGGCTTTGTGCCTGATCAAATGGTGGTATGCCAGTTTCACTGGGACATGAAATAGATGCCAAACAAAACGCGTCTGGTTTTACTTCTATTACTCTGAATTCAAAGCACATGCTAATACTAATCCCCTTTTTAACACTGTTGTGGTGCCAGTTAAACCTTAATTTTTTTCCCACTATCTGTCAGGTTTCTACCACGTATTTAGGCTCTTAACAAAATCCAGCAGAAATCATCACCACTGATTTCACACAAACTGGGGCACTGTTTGCAGGAGTTTGGCGAGATGTGTTAGTACTAACTACAGAGCTGAATGCGTGAGAGTTTCCTATACATGTAAGACGGAATACTTTCAGGAGTTGGACTAGGATATTTCTTTGAAAATTGTGTCTGAAACCCCATCCAACTATCACAAATTTTTCTGCCCAGTGGAAATGTGACTTATCAATTTAAAAAAGTGTTACTGCAAACTAGGCATAGTTTAAAGGAAAACAAACCCTTTACCAAATGTGTGAAGGCTTTGAGCATTATGTGAGTACTAATCTGAGATGCTCTAAACACATTTTCTTTTCAATGAGCTATGAGTTCACTGTAGCTCCAACCCTGTTCCATAGTAAAATCTTCCATGCTGTGGCTGGCTTTGCAGCCTGGGTTTATATGACTAACTCCCTGTGAATGTTCCACGTTCAAAGAAGTGTGTTTGTGACCTCAGCCAAGATGAATATTTTGGTCAAAACTGCCATCATTACAGCTACTGTGGGTTTCAGATTCCTCTGGTGTTTGTGGGGAAAATCCATCTGCTACAGATGTTCCCTTGTGTGATGGATTATCTCCTCTAGTCCCATAGTTGATCAGGAAAACCTAAGGGAGCATCCCCTGATGGGATTCTCTTTGCTCTTCATTCTCCATCTGCTGTGCAATGCTAAGAGACTGGAGATCTTGAGCACATTCTTCACTGTCCTCCTCCTCCCTCTGCCCCTATGAGGGGAGATGACAAAGCCTTGGCGCTGGCCTCCCTTGGCCAGATCCCTGCTCTGTGCAGGATTCAGATGTGCCAATAGAGGTTCCCAGTTTTAGGAAATGCTGGGACTTAGTCAAGGATTTATTTCCTCAGTTCCTGGATTCTTAACAATTTAAAGCATTTCATTTGGTTAATGAAGCAAAAATTTCTGTTACTGTAATTTAGTAACCTTATTTAACTTAATCACCTTGCTTAAATTGCCTTCTTGTGTATTTCTGAAGTAAAAGTTACTATGAAAGTGTGAAAAAATTGCCATATACAGTTAAAGAAAGTTGGGTCATGTGTAAATTCATGAATTAAGTTCAGCATTGTACTACCAGAAAGAAAAAAAATGTATTCTTTGAAACTCCCAATTAATATGGCAGAATCAGGAACATAGGGCAATGAGTAGCATGCGGACTGGCCATAAAATTAAAAATAAACTGAAGAGTAAATGTGCAGCTAAATGCAGACTGTGGGGATAGGATGTGAACTTCAGCTATTTCCTGGAGCTAGTGTGGTTCCAAAGTTTAACAGCTTTAGCCTTTGGAGACCTGGAGGCGTGCATACTTGTGTTCAGTTTCTCCTGCTTTCATCTCCCCCCACTCGGAGCCCTACCACCTCCCAGCTGCCTGGCTCGCTCCATCTCTCCCTGCAGAAGGACACTCCTCTTGCCCTCTAACAAATGTCCCACACAGCTCTTGGTCCAGAGCTTCACTGCAGAGCAGCAGGGCCTCCCTTTCTGTCCTTGTGTCCTCCAGCCCATCCCAGTAGGATGGCAGCCCAGATTCCCATTTTGCCCTCCAGGCCTACCAGAGTGTTGAGGATTGACTGCTGCCAGTGAGTACCATGTAGGGATGGTAGCAGGTAGCTGGCCCAGCAGAGCCAGCTGCTCTCTGGGCAGGCTGGCTCATGCCTGGTAATTCAGCTTTTCATTGTGAGAGAGTATACATATATGTATACGTCTGATGTTTGTGCTTTCTTCTTTCACACAGAAATTGTTAGCCAAGTGCTGTTTTATCTAAACAAATGTTTCTCTCTGTCAAAACGTTGGTGCTACGTAGTTGGAATTTATTTAAAATATATAGGCCATTGCAAAAGGCTCAGTTCTGGGTAGCAACAAGCTCCAGAGCTGAAACCTTAGTGGACATATTTCTGATTTTTTCTATTAAAAAAAGAGGCAGAAAAAAAATCTTAATGTGCTCTTAGGGCACTATTTTCCTTGTCCATAGAGCCTTAAGGTCTCATTAAGAATTGTGATGATACATGAAAAAAATTGGGCCTGCTTTATGTGCCATGCAGTTCATCTTTATACAAGTTTTCCATACACACTATCTTCCAATATTATTTTATTACAGATATTGTATATAACATAGTGTTTCAGCAGATACCAAAAAAATCACCAAGATGGATAGGTGTATATGGTGTTTTTAAATGTTTCTAAGAATTTTACTTAAATGAAGGATTTTCAGGTTCCCTCAAAATAATTTTCTCTTCATGCTGTAAGTCAGAGAAGACAGACAATTCAGAGGCTCACACAAGGAACATGGGAGAGGGAAATACTGGATTTTAGGTTCTCTTTTCCTTTTTCCTGGCAATGAAGACTTAATTACAGCCTGGTTTTTCCAGGTTTTTTACCTTTATGTTTGCATATCTTTATCGTGGAACTGTGCTACCACTGAGCCTTCAGGTTCACCACTGCTTTGAGCATACAAAACTATCAGTCCTGAAAACGACCTACCAAACTGATGCCTGTGCGGGGAAAATCCCGCCAGCTGTTTTAAGCCCATGTGGTAGCAAGTGAAGCAGTCCTCAAAACAAAGAGGCTAGAAGTAATCCTGTATTTGGACTACTGCTTGAAGTTTCATCACATGAAGTAACTCTTCATCTATACAATCAATCTTCACAATGTTTCAACAGCTGGGGCTAGTTGTCACTTCCAGAAGAACATTATCACCTGTGAAGGAAATAGGACATCTGTGGACACGCTTCATCAGCAATTTAGGAAGAGCGTTCTACCCAAAAGTGAAGGGTGGGAGGAGGGAAACCAGAGTGAGGTTTTTTGAGCTGTATTATTTGGTGTGCAAAACATAGAAGAAAAGTATTTTGTAAATTAATTGTTTGAGGAAGCATTCCTCTAAGTGATCTTTTCTTTTACAGTGCCTTCATGAAAAGTCAATGAAAACAGCAGCTTAGCCAAGCATGTTAATAATGTCAGATTGTACCCTGCAAACTCTTTCACAGGTCACCAGCTAAGATGGAGTTCATTAAAAGATAATTTAAGTTCTTCTACCATCTGAGTTATACTGGGGGAAATCCAAGGTAAGCCAATGATTTCATGTTATCAGTTGAAACATAAAATTGCCTGAAAAGTCTTAGCTCTGCTTTATTGTTCAAATACATTGTGGCACAGCCTTGAAGTACATCCCCATGTACTGCTTCACCTCTACCCAAACAGGGGTTTCACCTGATTCTGATGGGATGGTGAAGGGATATTTAAAATGCTCGGTTTTGTACATAGCCTTCAGTGCATGGCCTTTTTCATAGTATATTGCAAACTACAGTTCCCAAGCACAGGATTCATCTCATTAACTTTAAATGTCATAAACCCTAATTATTTAGCCCTTATAGGCATTCTGCATTCCTTTCTCCAGAGGATGATTCATCTGACCTATTTTAGACAACCACTCAGGATGAGATGTATCTCTTGATTTAGACTGTGTTTCATGTGAAATGATTGAACCCTCAGCTTCAGATCAAACACTAATGTGGTCTAGGATGATCAAATTTTTTTCAAAATTTTCCAAATTCCTTGTCTAAAACACAAAGTCTCTTGAAAATTATTTATGAGAGTTTAGGGCTACCTATGAATTTACTAGGTTCAGTGAAAAAGGTAAGTGTGTGTAAAGAAGATAGCAGACTTTGATAAGAGAGCCAATGAAACAATGCAGTGAGTTTTTCTGAACACTACTATTTAGTATCATTTTTCAAACCTGAAGCACTTGTCATAGCTTACATCTTGACTAAAAACGTTGCTCAGTTCTTTCAGTCAACACACATGTCCCTAGGGTTAGGCCCAGCATGGGACAGACTGACTCCCTTGGAGGATGTCCCTCTCTCAGACTGTGCATGACTCAAGTTCCTATGTGTCAACATGAGCATGGATCCTCCCCTTGCAGTTAGCCTGCAACTTCACAGTTGCAAAGACTCTCTTTTGCTGTCAGTTTTATTCTTTGTATATGTAAGAGATCTCTGTTCTTCATACATCTGTTATAGTACTTGTTGCTTTTGTATTATACAGTTAGCAACATTGTCTATTAGCACGTGCATTAAAATGTTTGTGCAATGTTTCCCCTTTCTACTCATTTATCTTTTGCATGAAGAGGTAGATAGCATGGCTTTATTTCACATATTCATCCTTCATGTAATCTATATATTGAGCAATATGAGCTAGAAAATGTAGAGAAGTACCAGGTGATTCAGTGAAAGTGTATTCTGGTCTATACGTTGGCTGGTGGATCATAAACCCACTTGCCTCCAGCATATGCCTCCCAACCTCAGCAGGGCTGCGGGTGCTGGAGCAGTGCAAGCCAACTCTACCATCAGGCATTACAGGCATTTCTCTCATTGGTGGAAAGTATCTGGAAAATCTCTCTGCATTTTTGGCACTGTAAATCTTATGCTTAGCTGTAACTTAGAGATAAATTATGGTACGTTATTCAGCTGCCATTAATTTTGAATTAGAGGGATGTAGTCTTTTTTTTTTCTTTTTTTTTTTTTTTTTATAAATATCATTAAAACTACAGATTCCAAAAGTTAGGACATATCTTAACAGAGTGTGCTCACTAATCCCAGGAAGATCATGCCTCTTGTTCCATGGGATTTAGGCTTGTATATGATTCAAACAGATTTGTGGTGTGAAATGTTAAACAGTGCTGCTGGTGACTACTTATTCACAAAGGCCAATGCTGATACCTCATTTTTCTTGCCCTCACACACTCAATTACACTGGAAACTGCTCCTTTGAAAACAAAACAAGTGAAAAAAGCCACAGCATTTTCTTACGTGGTTAGTTGCCAGAAGTTGGCAAAATAAAAGTCTGGGCAGAGAACTAAAGGCTTTTTCTGTTCTTATTCCTTGCCCTACCAAAGAGGACTCATGACCTGCAGCATGTGCGGGTGGATTCAGATGTAATCTGGCTATTTGTGTCCTTCACCCTGAGCTGCTTGCAGCAGCCTGTGAGACAGGGCTAGAGCAGAGCCAAGTGACAGGATGCTGACATTGCTTTCTTGTGGCCACCATCAAAAAACATTTAATTTATATGCTTTGCCATATGCGTACAGCAAGTCCCATTGGCCCCTCTCAAGACTTTGTCAGGGAGAGCCAAGTCATGTCCCTTGGCTTGTCTCATCTTTGGCTGTCATTCAAGCTTTCAGCTTGCTTTGAAGTAGATGATATTCACTTACAGCAATCCTTCATAAATGTTCAGCCTTCAGAAGATAGTGAGTGGTCTCTGCTACTTTATGGTATTGCTGTTTGAAGCTACTGGGTTTGAGGCCTGAGCACTTTCCATCCTTATAGAGAGTATCATGGGATAAATGGGAATGTCTACAGGTTCTGCAGTACATGAGATTGAACGAAAACATTTTTCTTATGATAAGAGTTTTCTAAATGACTTTGTCATTTTTTTAAGAATGAGAGAGACAACCTAATGCATTAGAAAAGAATTAATAATGTTGATTTGTGCTTGATAAAATCCTCCTTCAAGATGTAAACCATTAGATGTTGACAGTCATTCATCTCAGGTACGAAGCCAGCCAGATATAAGTCAGCAGATGTATCCCTGTTAGCGCTAAACTGAGACGGAAGAAACAGATGCTACCTCTCAACAGAGCTTATTAGACCATGCTCAACACCATGTTGACATAGTTAGATGGTATCCCAACTTCTTTTGGCCTGCAACTGCTTAGCTCATTGCAAAGGCAAAGGAGCAGGCAACCACACAAGACCTGGCAGACATGCCTGCACTCCAAGACACTGGGTTTGTGGGAGGTTTTTAAAAACATCAGGGTGATCTGAAAGCTCTATTGTCCTTTCCACTCCAGAAAATTCTCTCCCTTTACTAATACACCCAACCCTACACTGTGGCTTTCAAGCCACCTTCATAGCAGACCATCTATTTGTACTGAGGACTATGTTGCTATTGCATATGTGCACTGACTGTGGAAGAGCTACCAGAAGTAAACTGAAGGAAAACTGCACTTTTATCCACCTTCTCTCTTCCCGCTTCCTCCATCTGTGCCCCAGGTTTGTTGTGTGCTGATTTATGTTTGTGCTTATGCTAATACTGCTTTTCATATATAGGCAGCATACAGTGCCTTGCAGGTACCTGCTATAGCTTCAAACACACAAATGATAAATTATTGTTTCACTTTTTAATCCAGAATTATTTTTACAGTTTATTATTGTAGTCAGGTCTCATCCTGCAGTAGTCACTGCCCAAATAACTGTCGTGCATCAAACTGTTCAATGATATTATGACATACATAATCTAACACTAAAATAATGATGCTGTGTATGTTTTACCTAATAATGGTTGATAATTGAAATTAATGTCTTCAGCATTTTATGGAAGGGCAGTTTAAGTAATTCAGAATACAGAGAAGATAATTCCAGTACTCTTTTGGGGATTTGATCATATTAAACAATTTGAACATTAAAAAGTCTTAAGTTTTATGGTTTCAGAACAAATTCTCTAAGCCCATATCTGTGTTACTTTGTTTAAAATTACAGTCAGTAAGGCTAAAATACATGTTCAAACTGACCAGTCTTATGGGCAACTAACTCTGAGATCCAAATGGTAGCAATGCAATGTTGACTGCCATTGCAACTGCCTCAGGTGGCACTGGCCTACAAGCAGGGCTAGACAAGATGAAAACAAAATGTCCTAAAATGATATATTTTCTTCCAGGCAGTTTTGGACTGTTCTGGTTCTGTTTGAAATACACCATTTCAAAGTCTGCCTTTGAATACTATTCCAGAGACTAACAGATGCACTTTTCCATAAAGTTTATTTTTTCCAGTCTAGTCTTTCCCCTGTATTAATTTTTTCAGTTACTTCAAAGTTCTAATAAGATGCCAGAGAAAATAACAGCAGAAGTTCTGCAAGATGGAGAATGGAGAACTAAATAAAAAGACACAGGGGGAGCTACTGCTTGTAGAAGGACTAAGTGAAGGAAAGATTTTTTTGTGAAAGCAGCAGCAAGGTATGCCATATTTATTGTTCTGTCACCTTTTCTCTGCAAGTCATGAGTTGTTTTCTTTCTAAAACTTCTCTTTATCGTGACAGCGAGAACAAGCAGAAAGTCTAGGGTACTTTGACTCACAGAGCAATAAGATATTTTCATATATGATTTCTCTGTGTCAGTGGGCATCAAGGCAACCAATGCCCAGCTGCAGTTAGCTACCAAGTCAGGCTTTTGAACAGAAATGACAACTCTGCTCTACCGGTGGTTGTCTCTACAGGGACAAGTAGCCAAGGGTTGTACCCCCTTATTGTGACTTGTTTGCTTGAACATGAGTCCCAGAAACCAGGGTTATTATTATCTGCAACTCATTCTTTCAAAGTTTATATCTTTTCTGGGTGCATTATTTTTGAGTCATTGAGCTTTTATGAGATGTGGTATGAGGAAAGGCAGAAAAAGTGGTTTCTTTTGAAACCACTACAGTATCACAAACCACCTGAATAAACTTGATGTAGAACAAGATGTTAGATTGGCTACGCTTACTCCTACAGGTTGTTTAAAGGCACACCTTTATAGACCCAGTCTTTGATTGTAGCCCATCCACCAAACCCCATCTATGTGATACACTTTCATGACACATCTGATGACTTCTGAAATGAGCAGCCAGTGCAAAAGCCTAGCTGTTGAGATAGTGAATGTAGCATTCCCTAAAGTTATGATGTCTAAAGGCAGATGAAAGGACAGTGACCTGAAATAACAGGAAGCTGGCCTCAGTTATAAATCTGGCAAAGGCTGAGGGTGATGGTGATGGGAGCTTGTGAGCTCTATCCAGAGTCATGAAATATAGCCTTGCCCCTGAATGAACTGGAAGACATATTTCATTCTACAGCAAGTCAAAGTTCAAGCACCACTGGCCTTCGGGACCTCCGTTCAGACCTTGTTCATATCCAAATACAGAAGCTTTGGAGTGATCTTTTTACTCTACTACTAAATTTCACTGGCACCTAAGTCTTCCCATCTGTTCAGCTGTGGACTTTCCCCAACACAATCACTAGCATTCATATTTCCCTAGTGAAAAATGGGAATGAGAGAGTAAACTCCTGCATTAACTTTAGCCCTTTCCTGGTAGTCTGGAAAAAAGTGACAGAGAATTCAGACTTTTGCAAATCTTTTTTGTTTGCCTTGGAATATGCAAATGTTTTGTGAAATCTGTTCTGCAAAATGCTTAGAAAAAGGTGAAAGAAAATTACAAGAGAAAAAAGAAAGGTGCGAAGTAAAAACAGGCAGATAAATAATTTGCTTGAAACTAGGAATCTGCATTATTCCATCAGGCAGGGCAAAAGCAAATGAATGCTCTGTATGAAAAAACTGCATGCCCTGATGCTTTACAGGGCATGAGCATTTCAGAGATTCACAGGGCATATCTGCAGAGCTCATATCCAGCTCAGGTCCAATGGCAGCAGTAATGAGGCTTGATCTCCCTTTGCCCAGCACCTGCTACCAGTTTCCTTAGTGGGGAGTGATGAATTCCCAGAAGGATCACCAAGGGAGGCAGTATGCAGTAAAGGTCTACTCCTTTTCATAAACATTGTAATATCCCTATAAAAAACTGTGTCTTGGTGGGAAAAATGGTAATAGGCAAATACAGTCCAACAGGCAGATTGAGTCAGAAGATCTCCACCAAAATTAACAACTCTTCTAATTGAACCATTATGCGAACTTCTGGCAGTATTCAGACATATCACATACATCACAAACACATGGATTCATGAAGCACTGAGGCCAATCTAGAGACTGGCTCTCCCCCCACCAAAAGGTCACTTCATCCATTGGCTACTTTGCTCCTCTTCACTGCTGGCTTCCAGCCAGAGCAGTCAGTAGAGGTGGCTCAGCCTGGACATGCTGCAGCTGGGTACCAGGGACCTGGGAGAGGACATGTAACCTGGACCAGAGAGGAGGAGAGCTGAACTCTTCATCAGTCGTTCATAGTGTAAGCTGGTAGTGAAACTGCACCCCAGACATACCTGTTATAATGTGATATGATGAGCTGATCACTCTGTACTTGGAAACAGAAGTCTCTTAATGGAACTGAGCTGTTGCTCACAGAAGTGTTCATTGCCAAAGTCTTCTAAAAATTGATCATTGTTTGTGGTCTGATTTAGAGAATTACCAATGCTAACTGTTTTTATTTAAAACCTTTTTTACTTTGCTGGGCCTGCCCTGGATTCCCAATCTTTTGAGGATGGTCCAAAATTATTTTAGAGTTCATGCTCAGTTTCATCATGCCCCGATTGATCACTGTGAAGTTAGAGCTGCACTGGAAAAGGGAGGAGGTTTCATAGCCCTTCCTGCTTCCCTGCTTAAGTCCTATGGGTTTTTGTGCTGATACACAACATTTGGGCAGTGAATGGGTTATATGACACCACAGAACAAAAAACCCAGAAAGGGCAGTGGCATCCTGCTATGTATGTTGTATTTGTACTTTTGCTTCCTATAGCTTTGCTTAGACGGGAGTACAGAGATTTTTTCGCTGAAAGTTATGAAGATTTCTGGTGTGGCCATTGGTAGGGAGTCACACAGTGCCCCAAGATCACTGCTGCCATACTTTAAAGGTTTGTCATCTCCCTCTGTTTATGGGCATGTCCCTAATTCACCAACTGGAGGACTACAGGACAGCAGGAGAAATTTGCTGTAATTTGTTCCAAGCAAATTCACACAGGACCATCCTAAGAACTGCTTCTCTTCAGCAGCTGTGTGCTTTTGGCTGGTGCCTGCGGGTGGCATAGCTGGAGGTGGGTGCTGCATGCACACCTGAGAGGTCAGAGTGAGACACCAAAATGACTGACTGTGCCTTCTGGAAAGCATTCTCAACAACACTGCTCTATTCCCACATTTGCATTTGAAACATTTTGTGCATACTCATATTTTAAGCATAAACACTGTCAGTGCATTAAGTTGTGACAGATTTACAGACCACATTCTGGATTTTAGCCTGACCATGTTTTAAGAACCATATATTAAAAAAAAAAAAAAAAAGCAAACCCCTAAAAATCTTTGTGATACCTGAGCAGATATGGAATTACATGCAATTTCTGCCTGATTGTGTTTTGATATGCAGCTCAAAGATTGAACTTTCAGCCTTCAACTTGTCATCTTTCCTAACAGTCATCTGAAAATGATAAAAGCATTGAACCTGGCCACCTTTGAACCACCAGTGCTATTGTGGTGATTCAGGTTTTCCTTTGAAAATGCTGAAAGATCAGGCTCCAGCAGGAGAAAGACGAGACTCAGTATTTTTCCTCTAGGTCTTCACAGTACTCACATATTTGTTTCTGTATTGGTAGTGATTCATATCACAAATGCCTTTGTCCATTTCTCTCTCTCTGCTACAATAGCCCAAGTAATTAACTAAGTGAAGAGGCTGTCAATTAAACACTGATACTAATCTTGGCATAAAAGCTCCCTTAAGAAACACTGAGTTGGAACATATTTTACAGTGACACCACTGCCTTCATTCAGCTCACTTCTCAGACAATTAAGTGCTCCAAATGTTTTTATGTCATCCAGGCAACATTAGTAGCATGAACGGCCACCGCTATAGATACAGTCCTTGCAAAGAATGCCTGGGAATACAATGACTATTGTGACAGCAAGGCTGGTTTTATCAACCAAGGGACATTATATAGTTAATTAATGCCAAGATCTTTAATGATAAGATTGTCAAGGACAATTAAGAAGATTATTATAAGTGTCCTTGGTAACAAGAATGCAATACTGATTTTAGCTTACTTTCACTAAGTGTGGCTTAAAGGTCAGTTTCTCTGAAGTGTGAATACTTAAGCATTCTTTGGATAGATGTCATTATACATTAATCTCAGAAGGAAAACCCATTTTTCTAATCTAACTGTGCAGCAAGTGAAAATTAATGTGAAACTCTTGCTAAGAAATTAAGGTAACGTATTTCAACCAGAAACTTCTAGCCAGTGTTGCATCCTCAGCAACAGCTCTGGGTCCATGTTCTGACATTCATTCAATGGAATGACTTGCTCCAAAGTCAGCCCATGTGGTTCAGAACCGTGACCATGCAGTCAGTAGATGGACAGACCCTCCTCAGTGAGCCCCCTCATTCTTGGTAAGCTTCTCCTATTTGCCCAGTATTGGATTTAGTTTTACTGTGTTTCACTTACGCATCAAACTGAAGCTCAAATGGCACTTGACATAAAATCCCTCTGTGAACTGGATAATTTCACAGAAGAAAAATGATGGATAGCACAGATTGCAGCTTCAATGTTGAAATTGAGAGGAATTAATTTTTTCTGTTAGAACTGGAAAAGGGTGTGCTGCAAGAGGACATGTCAGCCTTCTACAATGACATAAATGCAGGGCACTTTATGATTTAAAGTTTTAAGTGATAATATGAAAGATAGATGTGGTTTTCCTACCACACTATCCTTTACAGGTTAATTCAGTATTTGGCTTCTTTCTGATGCATAAAGTATTAATCATTGACATAAAAATAAAAACACATTTGACAAAGTGGGAATATTGTGATCTAATGTTCTTTTGTATGGTGGGAGGAGACTACAGCAGAGATTGACATACCTGAAACTTGAATCTTCAAAAAGCTTTTAGCCGTTGCTAACAAAATTGTAAATCAGTTTTGAGAAGGAATTATTTGAGGAATGAATGACCAGTAGGTAACAATTCCACAGACGAGAAAGAAATAATTTGCTTAGAAAAATCTTTCCTAGTTAAAAAAAGATATGAACATTTGATATATATTTTTTAAAATTACAACAGTTATAAGGAGGGGAGAAAAGGAAAGCTTTCAGCTATAAAAGGCAATATACAGTTTACAACCAGAGAAATTAAAGAAATATCTAAAATATCAGTAGCCATTTAATTAGAACTAAATATAAGGCATTAAAAAACATATAATATATATGTACATGCCAAGCATCAGATTAATATAGAAACAGATGGTATTACTAGAAACAGGATACAGAGAAAATCAAGACAGTTAAGAGAGACTGCTGTGCCGTGTTTAAAACTAATGGTTCTGTAGGTAATTATAAATGGAAGAGGAAGCTTATTGTTCAGGAAAAAAAAGAACATGAGGAAAACATTTATGAAAAATTACTTATTTTGAAAGCCAGTAGTTTCAAACTTGCATCCAGAAACCTGAAGGATCAGCTAAGGAACTCTTCAGATCAGAATTTGCTTTTAAGCACAGAGTAATAAACTAAGAAGATAATAAAGGGTAAAAAGCTGATTTTTAAAATTTATTATTTATTTAGAGGAAGGGGAAGTGACTAAAGACATTGAGCAAAATAATGAAACTCTGTTCAAGGCTACCAACAAATAATTATGTTCAAGACCACTAGACTAAAAAACTAAAAGGTACAATAATATGGTTAAAGGTTGTCGAATGTTGGTCTTCTTAAGCATAAAAAACACTAAGGTTACACATTTGGTCAATAAATGCAACTATTTTCTGATACTATAACTTGGATGTAGCTTAAGTATCTGATATAGCACCAAATTCCACATTGATTTTAAAACCCCAGTTCAGCTGAACCGGTACATGTTCTGTCTGCCAGTGCTTGGTTTAATGGGTTAGGAAGACTGGCCACCACCATAATGCAAAATATGAGTTAACAATAGCATGTAGCCTTCAAAGCTGCTTATGTGCAACCTTGCTTTCTTATCGCTGAGAAGGTGAGGTATTTTTTTAAATGGATTTTCCAGAGGTATCAAGATCTGGTCCTTCCTTTTAGCACAGAAAGGTCTTTCACACAGTGTAGAAGACTGCAATTCTATGATGTCACCAGGTTGTAGAAAGTATATTTTCTTTTCATTTATTTCATAATTAATTATCAGTCTCTAATCTGAGACTCACTGTGATGCTGTTCCTGCACCTCCCTTTTATTTTGGAGAGTGAAGCCCAGTCATGCACTTGGAGTGTCATGGAAGCTGAGAGCTTGCCTAGTTTTCCCCAGGCATTTACCAAACACATAGCCACACACAATCCCATGATTCCATCCCACCATCAGAAGGCTGCTGCTTTGCATAAGGACCTGAGAAGCTGAAAGTCACCAAGGGGCTCTGTACACAAGCATGGCAGATCCCTTGTTTGACAGCCTTCTTTTCCCCGTTTTTTTTCTTTTGTTCTATCACACTGCAGCTTCTCTTCATGTCTTTCTGTCAAATCTTAAGCGGATATAAAAATATGGTTTAGGTGAACCAAGGCTACGTGGCTGGGGGTGGAATCAGCACTAGGAGATGTTGAAAGTCAAAACTGGGAGTATAGTATTGATAAATATCCATTACAGTTGCCTCTACTTCTTTCCTTCTCTCCCATACCTTACCCAGTCATTATTTCCATTTGCTTCTGTAGTTTCTGCAGCTCATCCATCTACAGAATGCTTTGAAGACTACTTAGGGCTTTCTGTGAAAAAGTTGTTTCATAATTTTATTTTTAAGGTGGCAAACGTTTGTTTCAATGCATGTACCACCACAACTGTCAGTGATCATCCCTTTTGCAGCTGTATTATCATGTGCACCAGCGAGAAGAAACTCAAAGAGAGAAAATTAATTGCAGTTCACTGGCCAATGATACCACCACAGGGACCAAATTCTCCACTGGTTTACTTCCATTCCTTCAGGATGTTTCTGAGTAGAGATGGGACTTAGTAAGTAAAAGCCTGAGCCTGGAAGCATAGCCACTTGCCACCTTCCCACCAGAAGCTGTGTGTATACTAGCAGCTTCAGAGCCCACCCTTCAATTTACTCTGCACACTTGGAAAATTGTAAGAAATATACAGATATTATTTTGAAGCATCAGCAGTAGAAAAAAGATTGCACTGATGCTTTTTTACTACACAGAAATAAATCTGCATGAAGGTGGAAGGAGAGTAGTGAATAAAATCAAAAGTGCTGGGGGTTTGCACATTTCATGTTTGGCATCCAAACTATTTTGCCATCAAGCATATAAACAGCAGCTGCTGCTCAGTAAATCTGTTTTCCTTAAATTACCTTATAATTGCTTTATTATTAATCAATCAATCACATTGCAGTTAAATGACAAAGAAATTGAAGTTCTGATTGTCCATTCACACATGACAATTTTATTCAGCAGGCTGCCTTCCTGACAAACTGGTGGATTGTTTTTGCTGGCTCACAAACTTGAACATGCAGCCTTTCTGATGCTGACAGATTCCATCTGCTCCCCTTTAATTAATGTCTAATATGTAAACCATCTAATACATGTAACACAGCATAACAAGGGATTAAGAAATAGAACGTACCTCTTCATCATAAAGCTGTGTCATCTCTTAGGATCTCATTACGAAGGGTAAATGGTACCAAAACCTAATGGGAACTGCACAGCAGTAGAAACAGCAACATATAGGTACTCTGACATATATGAACATAGACACAAAATAAAGTGGAATGTGTAGCAGCTTTCATAGATGGATTCACACTGGTACTGCTCCAGCTCAGAAACACCAGCTGATTTAATGCAATTACAAGGAAGAATGGGATCTACCAATTTGTGTTCCCAATTATTCCTAGCTAGATAAGAAGCATCATTTCTGGGCGACTCTGGTGCAACCCATTAAACCCATTAAAAGTGCTAATTAGCTCATGTTCTACAAATGGAAGTGTCCAGGCTGCACTTTTTTGTCTAATACCTACCCAGCAGCCAAAAGCTGGCGATGAAAATATACAAAGAATAGCTTCTAGGAAAGCCCTGCAACCAAATGAAGACGTCAAAAGTAAGGGAGGTAAAATACTCTTCTGCATAACAACAGCTGATGGACAGGCATGAAATTTATGTGGCTGGGGGACAGAGCTTGCCACCATTCATGCCTGGCTAAGTTATGTGAAAGGTCAAGGCTGCTGTGTTTTCATGATAACATCTTAGCAGAACACATGCATTTGGAGAGTCTCATCCATACATCTATCTAGTAAGTTAGATTAAACTCATGCAGAACAGCTGCAACAAGCCTTGCAAGGCTCAACAAAGGGCAGGAAGATTAGACACCTCGATAATAAGACATGAAAGACCCTAAAGGCAGGGGGAGAAGGGGAACTCTGCTCAGTAACCCGCAACAATAACAGAATCATTATCTGAAGCCTCTGAGAAACAATTGAGAGAGGGAGGGACAAATGGAGGGGACAGTGTGAGATCAGTACCTCCTGGCAGAATTGGCCTTTGGTTTTCGACAGCATGTGAGCTACAATCCTGTGGTACGAGCTCTTGAGCTAATAATAATATTTTAAGTTGTACCAGTTGTTCTCCATTTGCTCAGAATGGATCTTGAAGGCCAGTCTCTGAAAGCATGCTCACATAAAACAGCTCTATGCTGTGGGCTGAATATGTCTCTCAGAGGAGAGAGGAAAGAACTGCTCACATGTTGTTAAGATGCATACATATTTATTTGCTTTTCCCTCTTCGCTGCTTCCAGTCTCAAGAAGCTCCAACCCTGTACGAGACAGCACAGGAGCCCATCATTCACATTCTCTTCAGTGAGGTGAGGAAGAGAGGTCTGTGTCCTCTGAGACTGATTTTTCAGTCACTGACTCTTATCATTGAAGTGGAAAAAAAAAAGGAGATTGCATTGGAGTCAGTGCAAATCCACATGAGCATACTCTAGCATGTCTCTGTTTCTTAGAGCCTGGGTAACTGATAATATGCATATTTAAGAAACAATGAAAATAAATAAAGTTCATGGAGACCACAGACAGATGGTAATGAAGTGCCTCAAGAAATATGCCAATGCTACTAACTACCCCAAAATGCAGAGTTCCAGACTTACTGCTATCAAACGCAACTGGAGTATTAGCATGCCAGAGGAGTTTGACATATAATTCCCAAAAGTCATATTTGCTCTGTTTTCTATCCACCTATCTCAACCTTTCTGTTTACACTACTAACCTTTTTCAATGTTGGAAAGCTGTATCTTTGTCAGATGATGTCTGTCTGTTCATGTCATACTTGTCCTGTGGTTAATGATCATGATTACACTGTCTCAGAGGCAGTGTCTGAACACTTCTTAATAAAATATATCAATATTGTGACAAAGCACACCTTTCACTTCCCTGAATGATGTGCTTGCTGTTGAAGCTTTTCATACTCTGTGCTATTGATAATTTAGCACTGTCTTGAGAAAATACCTATAAAGTAAGCAAAAATAAAAGCCCTAGTCCTAGTCTGTATTCAGTCATTCATAAAATAGGTGGTTTTCCCAATTTTTTTGTTAACGTGCTAAGCATGCAGATAAATTGCTTTCCAATTCTATTGTTTTGTCTGAATGTTTTTGGAGAGAATGAACCTTTACTCGTTATTTACTTTGCTGAGATTTCCTTCAGAGTAGCTTCAAGATCAGTCCTGGATTTCCTAATCCTTTCCTCTTTTTCTTCTCACAGACTAAATCCATTAGGTGGTTACACAGTCATTTAAAGGCCATTAAATCTTACTTTGAGAAGAGACTCTCTAGTTAGAGTTTCACTCTTATCTCTGTTTCCAATCAGAGGAGGAAGTCCTGTTACTTGGAGCCTGCCTTGAAGCCTTCCACCGGCATCACGCTCTGCAGGAGAACACCCATCAGCTTCTCCACACCCCTGTGGCATCCAAAGACCCTGCTAAAGCAAGCATCAGCTATCTGCCTGATCTCCCTGTTTTCTCCCTTGGGAGTGGTCAGCTTGCAGAAAGCAAACTAAAATCCAGACTTGCTGTGACAAAACCTTGCTCCAGACAATATGCCAGAGAGCGGAGGACAATTTCTGTATTTCAAGCCATGCTTTTTAGGGGAGGAACCTTAGACTTGTACTAGCTAGTGGATGACATGCTTCAGTAAGGTTGGGGATTAGAAGTTAAAGGAGGGCTTTCATATTGATGTAACAAGTTAATGAGAATGAGACCATAGACTAGGTAGTCCCATCAGACATGTTTGTAAGCATCAGTCCATAGGTTATCGAACCTTTACTTGTTCTCTGATCAGCTGCTGAATTCATAACTGCAGACAGAGGAACTCCTCTGTGTGGGTCCCAGGGACTGGTGTGGGGAGAAAGGGAAAGACTTTGTTAGAAAGCAACACCTGCAGTGAGAGTAGATACTGGAGGAGATGACCAATCCAACCCCACCAGCAGGAGCAGATGAGGAACAGGAATTTAAGTGGATAATCCCATGAACACCAGAGGCCATAAAGAGAGGTTTTCTATGGCTGCTTTGCATGGATTTTCTACTCCCTAGTAATCTGCTTGAGCTCAAATTACAGCATTTCCTTTTAGGGAAAGTACTAATCTTGGTGTGTTTCCTGCACTTGCCTGATAGCTTTTTCAAAATTTAAGAGTTCAGTGTCATGAAGCTTTCTCTAGATAGGAGTTCATGGTAGCCTATGTTCTTCATTCAGATGTTTTTGAAATGGACAAGAGCATGCAGAGTCCCATACAGACTAGGCAGTTTGCTTACAGAAATCCTACTTTTCAGCAAAAAAGGCTGAAAGTGGTTTGACAGTATGCACTTGAAATCTAGGTAATTTGATGGATAGAATATAGCTTTGGGGAAAGATCTCACTTAACTCTAAATTTTGACTACTTATTTTCATATTCTTTTAGCCATCTCTCTTTTTTCCTTCATCCCAATAGAACTTGACAATTTTGATATGACAATTAATAGCTCTCCACAGATAGAGAGCTCCAAAGACCAAAAAGAGTTAAAATCAAGCCCGTACCTTGAGGCAATTGAACTCAATTTTATACCTTGGTAATATCATGCCAATAGAAGGGAAAAAGTGCGGTCATATGTCAATGAAGTTTTACAAATTCCTAAACTGAAGAGATATTTTCCAGGTTATGAACTGTTTCAGGGTTTTTGTTCTTAAGTAAAATCCTCAACATGTGCATTTGAGCAAAGTGTGCAAGCATGTTGAACTTGTACAGAACAAGTAGCAGAGAAGTTGTCGACTCCTGTGTTTTGGGCAGGATTGCTAGCGGATTTCAGGCGTTTCTGTCTTATTTAATCACCATTAGCTGCAGCCTGGAATGCTGACACGATGTGTAGTGAAAGCAAAGAGTGTAAATTGGGCATGATAGAGGTTTCTTGATGCAGGAAGGAAGTAATATAACACTAAACACAGCTCAAGTTGCACTGTGAGAACAGAATGAATGAGCAAACCTGGTCTCTGTCACAAGACAACAGAGAGAAAAAAACAGATAATTAAAAAGAGGTTTGGAAGGAAAAGAGTAACTAATTGTTTCCATTTTACTTTCTAAACTGATCTTTTGAAATAAAGAATAGATATACCTTTAAAAGCATGTCATATTTTAGGTAAAATAGCCATTTAAACAATTATTGCATTGAACTGAGTGAGAAAAATCTTATGCTTAAGTGCCAAAATCCTTTTCCCAGAAGTTTTCAGGACCACAGCTCTTGTCAGCTCCCAGGAACACTTACATTCTGAACTTCAGGGAGGGATCTTCAAACATGCCTGATAGTTTGCTGAGAACCCAACACACTCAGTGAGTAGGAGTTCAGGATGTAATCTCTGCTGGGCAATGAAATGCCTAAAACCTGCTGGCCTAAAATTCCTGCAGTATATTTTCATATGGGAAAAGCTTCCTGAAGCTCTGTCCACAGGTTTATGATGTTATTGGTTACAGAGATTTGAGTGACATTATTGGTTGCTGATGTTTGGGCAACATTCTTGGAAGTGTACTTCTCAAAAACCCCACAAATTATCTTTTTGCAAGGGTGTGTAGTGATAGACAAGGGTAAATAGTTTCAAACTGAAATAGTATATATTTAAGTAAGATATTAGAAAGAAACTCTTCACTGTGAAGGTGATCTGGCATTGAAACAGGTTTCCCCGAGAAGTTGTGGATCCCTGGAAATTTTCAAGGCCAGGTTGGATGTGGCTTTGAGTGACCTGGTGTAGAGGAATGTGTTCTTGCCAATGGCAGAGAGAGTTAGAATTACATCATCCCATCCAACCCAAACCATTCTATAGTGATTCTATGATGATTCCATCTACCTTACACCTCCCCACTGTACACCCTGCAGAGAGGTAAAAAGTGACTTGACTCAGCCCTAGTAATGATCAGCCTCTGTTCCTCTGTATCCTAACAAACCAGCCCTTCTCTCAGCTCATTTTACCTTAGGAAGTGTTTGCCCACTCTTTTGTCCTGGTGATACACCCATCCTGCCACACAGGGACTGTAAGAAGGATGGATGGTCCCATGGATGCAGGTCATTGACGCAACGAGCCTTGGGGTCCAGCACACCCTGAAATACCTATGGACCGCAGGAGAAGCTCTATGGTGGCGCTTTAGGCTTCTGTGAGGAGAAGAAGATACACAGACACAGAGAAACTCGGACAGCAGAGGGGAGGGGATGACAAGAAGCAGACTGGCATTTCCTCCCATTTTCTGTGACTGTGGTGCTGTTCCTAAGCCCAAAACACTGGACCTTATCCTCATAAAAAGTCTTTGGAATCTTACTGTCCATAGGGATTTTATAACTAATCCAGTTTTATCAATTAGGTTCACCCTCATCGGAACGAAGGGAGTTATAGAAAAAGATTTTTACTGTACACAGCTAAACTCTTGCTGCCCGAGCAAATAATTTTTCTCTGATTCCAGTGAAAAATTCCCTGTCCTGAGCAAGGCCAGGTCCTTTGCAAGCAGCCAATTCAGAATTACCCTGACTTAAAATCACAAAGAGGTACTGAACAAATTTACAAATCATTCCTTAGTCTCACCCACTCTTTTCAGAACAAAAAATACTGTTTAGCTACTCTGAGATTGACAGTCTTGCTCAGTCATTCAACACCATATGAAGAATACTCCGACAAGACTGTTCAATATCAAAGTTCATAGCGTATCTCTTAAAGCTGTTATATTACAGACTCCACATTGTTTGTTGTCTCTAGCTATACTATGCTACAAAAAAAGTCTTTTCTTTTTGTTGCATGTCACCTCATTTTATCTTCATAAAGAAATGTTTAGGTTTCTATCCTTTTGAATGTGACTGAATAATGCTACTTTTTATTTATGAACATATATTTTGAATTTCAATGATAGAACACAAGGACAGACCCAATGAACAGCTCTATTATACTTAAGAAATTGAGTTTCTATTCATAAAGCGCTGACTAGCACCTATTAGATGGTTTCCCATACAAAAAACACTGAATACCTCCAAATGAGGCTGACTATATCAAAACACTAAAACATGAATAGGATTTCTTCTCAAAGGAAAGACTGAATGAAAGTGCAACTATACTGATATACCTTGTAATACAGCCATTTACAATCTAAGAAGTACCTTTACCTTGGCTTAGTATCGCTGATTTCTGCTATAATGTTTTTGCACCTTATTATACAGAGGAAGGGTTTCCGTGAACAGCATAAAGGGCACATTTACACACTAATTCCCCTGAATAGCATGTGATGTTTGCCATGAAATACAATACTTGCCATTTTCCGATTTAGAGTATCTTAATTGCATGTTCATATCTTTAATTGTCTGCTACTACTTTTGAAAAATATGTACATGAACAAAAAGTGGCTGTAATAATCTTCAATAATAATTTTACAAGAATTATTGAGGAAAAGAAGACAATTACCCAGTTCAGTGACAAAAACAGTCTCTTGAGTGTCAAGTCTTAATCAAAACAACAGAAAACAATGGAGAGAAAATATTTCACTTTGTATAGAAACCACATGTAACCATATCAAATTGTGCATCAGGTAACAAAACACAGTCTTAGAAGAAATTTTCAGAGATAGAAATTTTTCAGGGCTGCAAACATGGTTTTTCATACAATACATATGATTTGTTTTTTTTCCCCAAGCAAAATTTTATCATTTACAAAGGATATGGAAAATATTACCACTGTACTTAATGCCGTTGTGTTTGAAGTGTAAGACACCGTACAGACTAATGGAAACCCTGGCTTAGCAGCTGTAGCAAACCGTTACTGAGGATGAAGAAGGTGAAGCACAGGTATCACTGATTCAGCTCTGTGATGCTCTTATGCCCAAAAAGGTCACCACAGAGAGGTGATCCTGCCCCTCTGGATGCCACTAGAGCCTAGTGAGGCTGCATCTGGAGTGCTGAGTCCAATTCTGGGCTCCTTAGGACAAGAGAGATGGGGGGGCCGCTGGAGCAAGTTCAGCACAGGTCTGGAAAGATGATTTAAGGGGCTGGAGCCTCTCTCTTACCAGGATAAGCCAAGGGAGCTTGGCCTGTTCAGTCTCGAGAAAAGATGACTAAGAGGGGACCCCATCAATGTACATAATTATCTGAAGGGAGAGTGCCAAGAGGATGGACCAGGCTCTTCTCAGTGGTGCCCAGCAATAGAGCAAGAGGCAATGGGCAGAAACTGATTCACAGGAAGTTCCACCTGAACAGTGAGGAAGAACTTTGTTACTGTACAGTTGAATGAGCACTGGAATAGGTTGCCCAGAGAGGCTGTGGAGTCTCCTCACTGGAGGTATTTGAGAACTGTCAGGATCCTGTGCCATGTGCTCTAGGATGACCCAGATGGAGCATGGAGGCTGGATCCGTTCTGAGGTCCCTTCCAACTTTACCCATCCTGTGACAAAGCAGAAGGCAGCATCCTGGGCTGGAAATAACATAGATGGTGGCTATTCTGATGTTGTTTTTTTTAAAAATAAAGCCACAATAACTCACCCACTTACTAATAGCCAACAGAGCACGTATCAGCGAACAGGTTCCCTACTTCAGTTTGAAGTGTAAGTGAAGAATGGATACTTCATTGTGTAGTGAATATAAGCCAAGGGAAAGGAACAAAAGGGTTTTTTCCTCCCCAACCCAAAGTCTAAGTTCAGTCATTTGGTGATGCCACAAACTTTTTCTGAAAGTTTCTATCTAAAATGTTTAAGTTCAAGAAGATCTTTTGACTTAAAAGAAGTTATTGTTGTTTTCAAAGATCTAAAACTCTCAAGCACAGTGGCCATACCCTTCAACAGCAAAGCCACTTAGAAAAAGCAGTATTGCTGCTAATGGAAGTACAGTTCAAAGGAAGAACATTACTCCTTAGTTTTACTGCATAGACAGCATTTGCTACAAGGGCAGAGACAGTGACCTCTGACTTGTGGTGGGCAAATGTTAGATTATATTTAGCAAGTGAAAGTCAAAAGTGCTTCTATGTTGCTTTTTTGTTAATGGCATCTGCTCTGTTAAAGCAGCTGCTATTTGTTGTTCCCTCTACTCTGAAATACATATTTTGGTCACAAAACTGATTCTGCTAAGTTTCTCAGTGTGAGCATCCCACAGTGAATATCTATGTCCACCTTATGTTTCACTTAATTTCTGGACATTGATAGTTATCCTGATTTATGAAAATTGTATAGAGTAATTTATTTTTATGAAGGTTTATTAGCCACAGAGTAATAGAGGCTGGGATCAGTTACGGGCAACAAGAAGTGGAGTTATTTCCCACTGTTAGTCTGCCAGTAACTACTAAACCCTTGCTATACCCCACAGAGATTTTAATCAACATCCCTGTAGGTTACCCATTACCTTGCAGTGCAAAAGTTTTTCCTGTGTTTCCCCTTCTCAGATGGAAAGGCAAAGGAGGACTGGAGAGCTAGCTTTTGATGGCAGGAGGCTTTCTTTTAGGCCCTTTATGTGTCACAGGTTTCTTGTCCATTATCACAGAAGTGGCGTGAGGTCAGTTCCATGACACTGTCCCAGCCCTTGGGGTCTGGAAGTAGATTTTGTATGCCTCAGGAGACCCTGAGAGTTTAATGTTAGAGAACAGGAACAAGCCCCACTAATGAGGCAATCTGTCTCTGAATTTCTGCTGTCTTATGCAGCCCAGTGTTTCATAGCCCTACATCTTGTCCCTCAAGGTGCATCTTCTTGGGTGGGAACTGGAAATTTGCTCTCCTAATTAACAATGCAGAGAACGGGTTAGGGAGTTGGATGTCCTTGACAAGTTTCAAACCCTCAGTGTCTGGCCTCCTGGCTCTGCAGCAGTGCATCTAGCCTTGCCTGTCTTGGAGGGGCTCACCTAGGAGCTCAAAGGGTCAGCAAGACCAAGATCATGGAAGCAGGAGCATGAGTCCATACCAAGAAAGGGCATTCACTCAAGATCAAAATAGGAGAGGAGAGAGATCAGCTCTGAACCCTGATTCCTACCTGTAACACACCTGATGAAAAATAGATATGCACTTCAAGGCCAAGGGCCAGAGCACAGGGCTTTTTCTCCCTGCTTCACCAGGCTGCAAAGCTCAAGCTTATTTTCGCTCTGTCTGACCCCATTAACCTGATAGTCCTTGGTGAACAGAGGCAGAGCCTCAGTGCAGGCATGGACAGTACTTCTGATCCCTCGATCTCACTGAGGTGAGGTTTAATGGCTTAGTCTTTCTTCTTTCTAGGTGCTTTTGTGTACCTGAGCTTGAACGTTCTTGTGTGAATGTTCTGAGCTTTTCCTCTCATACTACAAAATAAGCATGTTAAGGTATGGGAATGAGAAAAATAGCAAGTTAGTTACAACATATCCTCTCAGCAAAGAAAGCAGGTGTCAGTGCACTTCAGGTGGGAGTGTAAGCATGAGGTCAAAATACTTTTAAATTTCCCTTTCAAAGAAGATCCAACCTTCCAAAACTTGCAACACAGACCAGAATTTTCACAGAAAGACCAGTTTATGATTTGCAATATCAAAATCTTTGATAAAATCATGTTTCAAAAAGCACAATAAAACAAAACCATCAGGTTATTTTATCACCTTCTAATTTTTCAATTCATATTGATGTTGTCACTGTTCCTTATATTTTATTTGAAGGTTGTTTGATACAAAAAAACTCCATATTGAATAAAATATTGTATTTTGTTTCTTTGATAATTTCATTTCAGATCAGCCCAAGATGAGTGTAAAGATGGATTTTTGTTGTCTGAACCAAAGTCAAATACCTTCAAACTCTGGATTTATGAGTTAATTGTCCATTATGTGAGGTAGACAATGTGTTGTCCTAATATTAGTTTATGCTGAAATATACAGACAATTGCAGGTTTAAGATGCATTTTGCATTAAGTAAACACTGCTTATTACACACTACCTAAGGTCAAGTAGCATTTTCATGCACTGATTTTACAGCCATCACCACAAGTGGTGGATTTGGGTTCTTCTCAGAGATGTTGGTTAAGTCAGTCTGCTGAAATTTGGCAGCAGACTGATTATAAATGAAGTGAGAATATTTATTTGGACAAATTAGAAAGTGAACTGGTATGGACTACCTTGTACAACAGGACTACTTAGCTAAATTAACTTTAAAAGAAAACAGAAGGAGCTGCTACTCCTGAATGTGTGTTGAATTCAACTGTGCTTCATTCTGTTTCACTTGAAATATATCAGAACTTTGGCGTGTCAATTATCGATGGCAGACTAACAGTAACCAGGTCCTGATTATTTCCATGTTCGGTTATGTGGTTAATTCACAGAAGTGTTTAACAGGTTGCAAACTGATGGTTGAAACTGTTTCTCTTTGTTGTGTTTGAGCATTATTGTGACTCTTTAGTTATTAAACTTACATAAACATTTGAAGAGCTCTTTTACAGTATGATTGTAATTTGATATGATTATTTGGTGGTAAAGGCTTTGAAATGCGCTTTGCCTCACACTTAGTTGTTTCAGAAAGGAAGGAAACAATTGTCAGCTCTATGGATAGAGAAAGCTCAACTCTGACCTAAGACATGAGCATTTGTGATGAGATGTGTTTGTCTAATCCTAAGTGCCTTGTGCTGCTTTGAGATTCTCTGAGCTGCTGGAGGATGCTTTGTGAGGCTGGCAGACAGAGGACCTACAGATCTTCTGAAGTCAGTAGAGGATCAGGTGGAAGAAAGTTGTTAAAAGAGTTTCTAGATTAATTTTGGAAAAAGTTACAGTCTAGATTGACTATAAGATCACTGCCACTGAGGGAGAAAATGTGTATTGGTTAAATAGACTTCAGAGGAGATAGATTTGTGATTTTTTTTTTTCCTTTTTCTTCCACCACCTCACCATCTCACCATCTGACAAAGAACCTGGTACCCTGAGTTCTGTGTCTGCATCCCCAGCACAGGGATCCAAGTAATTTTCTTACCACTGAGTAATCCTATACACAGGGAGATTTTGGCATTAGCCTGTTTACTTCTTCCTTACTCAGCACTGCAAGAATTAGCGTGAAAATAAACCACCAGTGCAAAGTGACAAAATGGATCTTTGACTTACAGTTTTTGTAGCTCAGGCTCAGCAGACACAATGCAGGCCCTTGGATTTGTTTTTGTTTTCTTTTTCTTTTATTTTACTCATTTACAGACAGCACAAGAATTTTAAGAACACATAGAATGTCAAAATTGGCAACTCTAATCCTTCCCATACAAGGGAAATGGTGCTTCTGCAGCTCCCCATCCTCCTACACCTGGATTAGCAATGAACCAACAAAAGCAGTGGATTTTCACTAAGGTCAGGTGTCTAAAAAAGGGCTAGGTGACATATGAGACAGGCCAGGTGAGTTTAATGTTTTGTCTATTGATGCCTTGCCAGTGACACCACCATATCTTCAAAGCACCATGTCACTCAGCCATCTCTCAGAGGGCTCAGTTCTCTGAAGCTCTATAGGTAGTTTTAAGTTAAAATAAGTTCATATTGGCAAAGACACCACACATTTCACAACAACCTCAAAAACCCCTCTCCTTTAGCAGAGTACATGAGAATTTTGGACCCACATAGCCCTTTTCAAGGAAGTGCCCAATTCAAACTGGGCCCTTGAGAGCCTTGCTGTGTCCACATTCTAGTCATTTTTCATTGCAGAAGCCCATAATCACAGTTAGAAGCCATTTTTTTCTCTACCTCTTCTTGTGCTTAACTGGGACAACATTGGCTGATACAGCAGCAAATGCCACCTAATGACCATCGTGACCAACAAGAGTCAATCATAAATTTCCATGTCTCCTTTGCATTACATGGAGCTGACTGCCTCTTGTGTTCTGATATGAATAACAAGGGATATTCTGGCATTCTCAAATATTTTATTAGCAGGTGTCCTCATACAATTGACGCCCACTTTGCAGGTATTCAGCAGCTCCTTAGAGAATACAGACGACAAGAGTTTGATCCAAAAAGGGCAATGCATGTACCTTTATTTCCCAGAGCTGCACTGCTTGAGATTGATAACGATTAAAGCTCTTCTGGAGTCAGAAAAATTAACCTGTCTCCTAACTGAGAGACATGACAACTCATTGACATGTCTACAAGTTAGTGACAAAACACAAAAGGATTTTTCATGCCAGTGATACAGTTTGGATGAGTTCAGAAACAGAGGACATTGCTGGTAAATTGTTTTGTGGAGCTCAGAGATGACTGTGGAAGTACCAGGGTAGCTGAGTTCTTGCTGTACATCTTGTACTGGGACAGCTCTATGCAGCTTCCTGGTGACATCAAAAGCTCCCAGCTTGGTTTCATAAAACAACATCCCAGAAGTACTGCTACATAAAGTCATCACAGAACTGAAGTTAGCAGTACACTGAAGAAATTAACTTTAGTTTATACAGCATTTTAATACCCGTCCTTGTTTGTTTGTTTTAATAATAACAAGTTTCAGTCGTTCTATTCCTTTTACATGCATCAACCAGTTTTAGGACAATTATGCAAAGTTTAACTTAGACAACCACATCTCCTTTGGATATATGGTTCTTTTACCTTGGCTATCTTGTCCAAAAATGATTAATAGATTTTTTTAAAAAAAGATCTTTATATAAGAACAATATTTCAAAAATAAAAAAACGAGTAAAATCAGTTGCCCAGTAAATTACTTTTTCATTAGAATAGGGAGACAGGAAAACAGAAAGCAGTCTTTTACATGCAGAATTAAACATACAGAAAAGCTGAATGCATATATATATGTGTGCATTTGCAAAAGTTAAAGACTTCTAAAATATCAATTACTTATAAAGAAAAATCAAAACAAAAAAACTGCACAAACAGTTGTGCTTTCTCCATTTTCTAGCTAAAACTCATTAGCTCCCTGTTAAAAATGGTGACTTATAAGCACATTAAAAAGGAATTAGTAAGGTGTACTGTCTATTATCTGAATAAAAATCAGTATTTTTTTCCTTATTCCTCAAAGACTTTATATGACAATGCTGAAACAGTGTCTGATGTAAAGGTTTTGTCATTTTATTAGCTGTCTCTGTGTAAAGTATTGCAAAAAGAAGTAGAACTAAACTGCAGTTGTCCAGCTGGATCAACATAGGACATTCTGGGATGCGCTATTCTTGCTTTCTAGTTGTCATAATTGACCAGAACCCAGAGTTTTAAGAGTTGTTAGGCACTAGTCCACTGGAAGTTAAGTTTAAGAACCTACCTCAGTAAAATATGGTGGTGAGAGACAGAGCACACAAACATACCTTTTGAAGTCTGGAGTTAATTGATTTCTAAGATTTCTCCACACAGTGTCATTTAAATGCAGAGAACATCTGCACTGTCAGCATATCAGGGTCTATGCTCAACAACCTGCTCATTCACTGGATCAGTCCTTCTGCAATAATGTCTAAGAAAGTTCTAGGAAGATGCAAGGCTCTCCTCTATCATACCAGTCTCTGAATAAATCTCACAAGCTACCTTCTCTCAGGGCATAAAAAGGCTTCCTGATGAATGTGGAACAAGCCTACCTCTGCATTTAGACACATAAAACTATCCTTGCTCAAGCCATATTCATTTAGGTCAGCTTATTTGCACAGAGACAGTCAGTGCTTACAGGTAAGTAAGGCCTTGAAAATGCTATTGGAAAGGTTGGAGGGCTTAAGGACTTGCAGTCAAACTTCTGAACTGTTATATAGAATGTTTGGTTTCACTTCTTGCCATGGATTGAGTTGTTTGATATTGGGTGAGTGACTTTATTTTGCTGTGCTTCTACCTATAAATAAGAAGTAACATCCATGGTCCTCAGTCTAATCAACTTTAGCATGCTCTTTCCAGGGACAGGGACAACTTTGTGCTGAATATTTGAATACACACTTGAATTTTAACAAATGTAAAAGGTAGACTTAATAGGTGGGACTAGGGGGAGGGAGGAACGAACAGGGAGGAGAATCACCTCTGCTTGTGTGGAGTACAACAAATGATCCAAGAGACACCTCACACAGGAGGGGAACCATTTATCTTCACTGAACTGTCACTTTCACACTTAAGTCTAGCCTTATTCTTCAAGCTCCACTATATATAAGCAGCAAACCAGTGATAGTACAAACAAGCAAGATTTATAACTTCCCCAGCAGAAATCAATGGCAGATTGCAAAACAGCTTTCCAAAGAGCTACCTCTTGCATTTTGACCTTTAGAATGTGTGTTTGAGGCATACTTGTTTTGAGGGATTTTAAACTGTAAAGATATATGAATACTAACCATTCACTTAATCTTACCTGTCAGGGATGGGTTACCAGGCAGGATGGATCTTGGGCCCTGACTCACTAGGGCTGACCACACTTGCAACTGTATTGAATCGATCTGAAACAACTTTTGCAAGTTACATGACACAGCGTTTTTTAGTCAAAACAGGAAAAAAAAACTAAAACCAGGAGGAGAGAAAGCGTATCTGATGGTTGTGTTTAAGGGAGCAGGGAGTAAAGGAAAGAGACATAGAACAGGAAAGGGGCAAGTGAAAAGCCATTGCTTCCTTCAGGATGTACAGCAATGTTTGCTGTGGAGGCAGGAACCAAATTCTTCTTTTTATAATCAGCATAATCCACCAGAAATAATATATAATTCCCTGTAACTGAACGGCTGTCTCACAGATGGATGTTGTAATGTGTCCCCTGCTTCCCTCGCTTCCCCTCCTTTTCTTTCTTTCCCTCACCGAAAGTTCCTGTAATTGTCACTTTGTAATGTATATTCCAGCACATGGACATGCAGAATGAAGGCTGCATGCTCATTTTGCACTATAAATGATGTGTACTGCCTTGTGTCACAAACAGTAAATCCTTTATACCAAAAGTCTGCTCATTTTCACACCATTCACTTGTTCAGTAACAGTTGTCCAGATTTTTTAATTCAGCTCCTTACACTAATCCAGCAACTGCTGGTCTTAGACAGGTGCAGGGATCAAACAGGCTCAATAAACTGAAACATCTGGCCTGAAAATGATAATAGGCCCTTTTACTCTCCAAAGCAGAGGAGGAATGCAAAGTTTTCAAATGTTAAATCATGCAATTAGCCCTTGCAATATTATTTCTTAAAAAAAATTGAAACAATAGTGTTTTCTATTCAGGATTTCATTCATTGCATAGGTCCTACTCTCCTCTCTGGTGTAGGAGATGATAGGGCAAAGAGGTCAAAACATCATCTGCTAATAACTGAATAAAAACACAAAAAAACCCCAATGCAAACCTGCCTCCCCTCCTTCTCAATAGTAATGCTCAGTCATGTCAAGAGGCCCAGCCATGCCTTTAGCCAAAAACTAATTCTGGATGAATTATGCCCCAGAGAGTGGAAAAATCCCTGTACAAGCCCAGTTCTGTGAAGCTGAGTGATTCCCAGACATGTGAAGGCTGGTGGCAGAACAGAGCTAGTTGCAGACCATCACCCCATTACCTGGATGACACTAGGAGACAGTTGTCCTCACGCTCCTCCCAGTTCAGAGACTACTGTGAGAGCTAGACAAAACCTATCAATCTCTGAAAATACCTTCAGCAGTACTTCTGTTCCAGGTTGTCCAGTTTTGGAGCAGCTCTCAGTAGATTTGTGGCTGGGTAGGGTTAGGTTGAACCCAAGGCTGGAAAGCTCATGTTCTCCTCCAGGCATTGTTCCCAGCTACCACCTCTGGCTTTTATGAGGCTGCCACTGCCCCTTAGACCAGAATCAAAACCTTCTGCAGAAAAGGATTGCTGTCAGAATCTTTTATGATTATGACTAAATGGATGTTATCTTCTGGCAGACCATGTATGTGGCCAAGTAGTAGCAACAGGTATGTTCCTATACCTCTAATGGAAAATTAGTTTACATCTCTTGTTCAAAAAGTTATCCATCTTCTTGAGGAAAATGCTTTAGCTTGACTAAATATAATTCTTTTTTAGAAAGTTTCAACAGGGCTCACCTTGACTACTGGCACTAATTAAATCTCATGCAAAGAGTAGGTATTTTTATCCAGCATCACTGCCAAACTACAGTCTTGGTAACTCTGCACTGACCAAGTTTTCCTTTACACTTGGAGTTGAACATGGCATTCTCTCTTGAGTAAACAGGAATGTTCATCTTGGGCCAGGGAAACTTGGAAACTAGTCCTGAGTTCCACTCCAACCTTTGCCTCAAGTTTCCTCTGAGGTCTGAGTGCTGAACTTCCAGAAGTGCTGTGAGCCTTCAAGGTACAGTTTATTTAGCACATTTGGGCCCAGGCTTCCAAAGGTATGTTCAGCCCTTCTGACACATAATGCAGCCTTATAAACCCCTTTTTGACAGCCTGACTTCATTTGTCAAGAGTCTTCTCTTGAAAATACTGTCTTTACACTTTTCATGGCTTTTGCTTTCAGAAAAACTGGAATTGTAATAGTAACACAGGGTATAGGCTCTATATTGCCTGCAATAAGTCAACTTAAAACTTACATATGGCAACGATGTATGTATATATATAAATATAATAAAGGACTGGTGTAAGGATTCCTCGCCACTTGTGCAGAAACAGATGTTACAGTGTTCCTGCACTGCTGGCTGTGGAAGTGCAGCCTGAGGGCCAGACTGAATGCATCACACGGGCCCAGGCCATGGTCTGCATGTCACTGCATGACTTTGCTCAGTGGTGATGAGCCTTCAGCTAAAAACACCCTACATGACTGAAATGAAGAGAAGCATACAGGTTTCCCTCAGTCACTGCATGTTGACAGTCTCTGGCAGCTGTAGCAGATCTGGGTTCTCTTCCTGGAGTTCATAAAAGGGACTCATGAGCCAGGCAAGGAGGAACTCTGGAAAACTCCTTAGCTTTTCTGAATTCTTATATATGTTTTCTTAAAGGGCACAAGACTATAACAGGGATCTCTAAACACATGCTAAGTGACTGTTCACCTCTGTTAATGGCACCTGTATGATGTAAATGAGAGAGAGAGACTGAGTTAAGTGAGTACCAGCCTTGAGAAGC
Organism: Xenops minutus; assembly: GCA_035221455.1. Lineage (NCBI taxonomy): Eukaryota > Metazoa > Chordata > Aves > Passeriformes > Furnariidae > Xenops > Xenops minutus. Next base: position 67,079,092 of record JAWWEE010000105.1, on the reverse strand, counting down.
ATTGTCCTTAGGTCAGGATCAGGCTTAAAGTAGGCATAGCAAGAAACTTTAGCTCAAACTAGAGCTCTTAAATGCTGAATTCTCCTTGTGTGATGCACCATGGACTAGACAGTGAGGATTAGAGAGGTGCTGTGCAAAAGATTCTCCATGTGCTGCCAACTGCATCATCCTCAGCTCTACCACCATGTCCTTACAAGTCTTCAGTTCAAATGCTCGCTTCTAGTACACTAAATCCATCCTATATGTCTGTTATAAATAGGGTACTGCACATACAGCAAATGCAGCCCCCACTACACACCCTTGTATGATCTCTTCAAATAGCACACATATTCTCACGCTATATTTAGTGCTACATCCACGGTAACATATCACCACATCATTATATACAAAATGTCTTCATGAAAACAAACATTGGAGAAGAGAAATGAGTTTCTTCAGCCTGAATTGAAGTCTGCCAAGCTGCAAAGTCCCAGCAAAAGTTTTATTTAATTTAATATAATTCAAATTTTTAAAGTTTTTCCTAGTTTGTGAAACTCACAACTAAATTCAAACGACAACAATTCTTTACCTTAGAAGACATATCTGATATGTCCTTCTATGTATTTTTAAGCACTCAACTTATCAATTCACACCCAGATTTTCAAAACCCTCCACATTTCTTTAGGAATACATGTATAAACAGACATTTTTTATCTAAAAAAATATTTAAATATTTAAAACCACTTGGCAAATTAAGCTGTAAGCCATGGGCAAAACACAGAAACATTGTCAAATACCTGGGTCCAGTAGCAGATACGGGTTGCCTGGAGATGTGCTTTCAGTTCCTGTTGAATATCTGTTTTCTTTGGTAAACTTAGAATCATAGAATCACAGAATAGTTTGAGTTGGAAGGGACCTTAAAGTTCATTTACTTCCAAGCCCTCTGGCATAGACAGGGACACCTCCTGCTAGACTAGGTTGCTCAAAGCCCTGTTCAACCTGGCCTTGAAAACTGCCAGGGACAGGGCACCCACAACTTCTCTGGTCAATACGTTCCAGTGCCTCACTGGCCTCACAGTAAAGAATTTCTTCCATAAACTTCACCTGTGGAGCAATGAAGCTCCTAATTATTTTTTTCTTTTTTATTTTTCTTTCAATTTATTTCCACTCTTTCTACCATAACTTATACTACTGAGTTTGTGATAAACAACTTTGTAAAAAAATTACATTGACAATATTGAATCTAGCAGCGTGAATGAGCTGTTCAATTTTTACCAAAGCATGTTGCCTTCTGGTTTGAACTTTGGACAATATGGATCAACATACTGGCAACCTGTACACCTAGTAAAGATGGAGCAGTTAAAAAAAATGGAGTAGTAGTCTCCTCTCCACCTCTGAGTAAGAAATCTGGACCAGGGTATTGCTGTTAGATATTGCATCAACTGGGCATATATTGGCAGTAGGGCACAACTGGAAGAGAAAGTTGTTATTTTGAGGGTTATTAAGAACTGTTGAGGCAGAATAAAAAAAAAAAAAAAACCAAACAAAAAACAAAACAAAACAAAACCCAAGAAAGATCCTAAGTTTGAAGCATTTAATGTAGCAGAAAACATGGGGAATTGGTGGAGGCTGCATAGGTGTGTCTTGTCCAGGGAACATGACATGATAATAAAATGGTCATTACAGCAACAATGGTGAAACAAGATGGTGTTTCTTCAAGACCAGATGTCCTGGGCAAGACAGGGTTAATTTTTGCAGTAGCCTGAAGCAGGCATGGCCAGGACCTGGAGGTTATTCTGCACCACCTTGCATCTTCTTCAGGGTACAGGGAAAGAGCAATCACGTGTGAATCATTTGGGTTTTTCTCCTTATACTTTTGTCATTAGTATTGTTGCTGTTACAGTTTGGTGTCTTATTTATTTTCTCTTTTCACTAAATTGTTCTTATCTCAGCCCCTGATTTTCACCCTTTGTGCATCCTATTCTCCTCTCCAGTCTGCTGCAGGGATGGGAGAGGAGGAGTGGGGAATGAGTGAGTGATGCATGGTTTGGAGTGGTTCAGTGGGAACATTAAATTGAGGAATACCATTCCTAAACCACAGCACCAGATAGAATAATTTTGCAGTAATGAAAGTTGTATGGTAAACAGGAAAGGTTACATTTTTGATAAATCATACAGAAAAATGTCATCAGTTAAGGTACTCCTCTGCAGCACCTTAACCCAGCTGAAGTCCAGATGTTTTCTCCCCATGTATCAACACTACCATCCATGAAACCTCACAGTGAGGTTCTTCAGGGAAACAGCCCAGCTGAAAACCAAATCTTCCAAAAACATCTGTTTTGTCTTGAAGCAGCATGACTTACTGAACTGCCTGACATGCTTGCACCAAAGAAGAAACAGCATAAGAGAGGGAGAAAGAACATGGCACCAGAGTCAGGATGGTACTGTAGCTACCAGGAGACTTGGGGCATGACGTCTTAGATTCACTCCTCTACCAAAAGCTGGATGAAGAGTAAGACTGAGAACAGTACTGACCATAGGACAATATGTTGGTATAGTGTTAGAAAAACCTGTAGGAAGTAAAAATGAAGAGTGATTTTTTAGCTAATAAATTCTGAAATGGTGACTAAACATCCACTAAGTGTTATAGGAGAAAGAAGAGAAGATTTGATCTTGGGCAGAAGGAGACAGGTAAGGAATTAAAAGGTACATCTGTATGTTATTGTTGAAAACGTCACTGCCCTGAACACAGTAGTGAGAAAGATGGATTTTTTACTTCTACCTGCAGTCCTTTGTCTTTATAGTCATAATATTACCTTATCTCTGTTTTCTTAAAAGTCTGTTGTGGAGAATCAGTTGAAAGTCCCAAATTTCCTGCTATTATTTCTGTAATTCCTTCTGTTTGGTTTTTGCAAGAAGGCTGTTTTCAAAATGTTTTCAGCTGCTCCAAAACCAACTTAGACTGGGCTTAAACTCATTTCTTCTGGTAGTTAATTCCACTCAGAGTTTTCATCCAGTCATGCTTTTTCCTTAGTTACAAGGAGTTTTATTAGGCACCATTAGCATTGTTGGCTCAAAAGAAACCCTGATCCAGCTGAGATGGTTTTTAAAATACTCAAAACATTTTTCATGGAGTCTAAGAAGAGAGTTTTAAATTTGCCACAAAAACAAGGAAACAAGTAGTTCTGTGGAACACACACACACTGTGGTCCCACTAAGAAGCAAAGCTGCTGGCTGCTGTGCAGGTCATTACTTTGAAAAAAATCCCAAGTAACTCTGAAAGTAACCCCCCAAACCTAAAGCAAGTAAAGAAGAAATTAGATAATAAAGGCAGGAAGAAGTGCCCTGAGCAGACGTGGGAAATGCTGTCTTATATACATAGGCCCAGCTGCATGGGTCTCAAGATGTTCTTTTCCCATCATGAATGAAGTTTTCTCAATGCTAAATTAAAGGCAAGCAAAGAAAACAAAGGCTTTCTAAGTAAAATGCTGGACTTTTTTTAATTTTTTGTCTTTGACAGAGATACGTGCTGCCCTGCCAAACCACTTCTCGGTCAATTATCCACAACATGCCCACACACTCAGAGCTGGGTATCACACACTTCTGCAGAGGACAGCAGGGCAGCCCAGATAAAACCAGTATATCAACACACTCTGAGGCAGAAATCTCATCTCACATCCATCTTCTGACCTAGACCTGGCAGCTGCATCACTGGCTTCAGCCCAGGAGGTGAGTGGGTCTGGAACACAAAGCTGGTCTAAGGCAGATGAAGAAGCAAACACAGGGAAGCTCAGCTGCTGGTCCCTGTATCAGCCTACATGTAGCACAAATCACACTGGCTATGGTCTTATTTCAAAGTTTTCTGTCGACCAGCACGCCAGTCTACAATGTTATTGCACCGCTGATAATTAGTTGCCATGTCCACGGCTGAGCAGATCTTGTGAAAAATCTCTCCTCTGCTTCAGGCTGAATTCAGCACATTCAGCTAGGATATAATTACCTCTCACTGGTGTCTTTTGCAGGCAAAAACTTGGGATGCATGGGATTTGCACACAATTTAGAAAGGGGTTTGATATAAATAAAAAATAAAAAAATAATTTCTAATAGGATAAGTGCTATAAGAATACTAATATTTTCACAAGATTTTTCAGATATAACTGAGTGCCTTGTACAGACAAAAATCTGCTGAACTGTATCAGCTTCTTCCATAAGTATATATTGTCAGATGTGAGTACCCCGGTTCATTTGCTACTCTTGATCTGAAAAAACAATCTCATTCATAACACACTTTTGGTACAGAGAAAAAGAGATTTGTTTATCAAAAACTCTCCTTCAAATCTTCACTCGGTGTGTTTTTTAGGACAAGAAAAATGCACTATTACCAACCATTCATACTATGGAAAGAATTCCAAGATTGTTTCTTGTGCCCTCTGGAAAGTCTTATGCGTGTGACTGAAAATCAAAAGCAGAAGCTGAGCAGACTTCAGTAGCTGAAATCATGTTAAGAAGCTGATCTGCTCACTTTAATACCTGTAATCAAGTTGTCTGAACAAAATGTAATAGGGGCATCAATGTTGTAAACTTGTACTCAAATTTCAGACTTCAAATACAAGACTATCTGGCCACCATCTGTCATGTGTTTCTAGGGCTTAATGTGACTTCATTTCAGGATCCCAGTGGACTAGATTGAGAATCAACTGGGTCTTGCAAGTAAGGACCCAGAAAAAGGAGATGCCTCAGCATCATGCCCCAGCTGCAGAAAGTGCACATAAGGGCAAGGGCAGAGAGGTGCTTCTGAGAATCTCATGTTCAGCTGCAGCAATTCATCATAGTCTTTCTTGTGTGTGTGAATCTTATTCCCAGATAGCAAAAAGCCTTTACAGCCTGACAATATTAAGTTTCTTAGCTAACAGTGTCTAGATAGAGGTGGTACGAGAATCTGGTATGTCCTAGGGATATCTGACATTGCTACACAGGATCAAGGCTGAGGACCATCCAGTGCCTAAATGATTCTTGATGCTCTTGTTCAGGCCCCTGAGCCTATAGAACAGTGACCTAAAACGTCATCATAAGTAACTCCTGGCAAAAATATTTTTCTCTGGTTAAAAACTAAAATTCAGGCAGTTTTTTCACTCGTCTTTTTTTTTTTTTTTTTTAATCTTTTTAACCTGAGGACAGGCTGGATAGGGAATGAGAACTAACTATCAGTGCCATGTGGAGAGACAGACTGTAGGATCATCTTGATGCAAACATCAAATCATCTGGTCATGAGAAACAAAGTTTTGTTGAACCAAACTTTATCATCCTGTCAGCGAAATGTTTTACTCCAAGACAATCTAAAAGGGAAAAGTTTTGTTTTGCACTTGCTGTTTCTACTCAGTGGGCCAGCATTCTCAAGGTAACTAATAACTGGGCTTCTTCAATTTTCAGGACTCCTGGAATTCTTCATAAGGCTTTTCTTGGAATGAACACAAGGGTTTTTGCTTCTTGACCATGATACAAGCCACAGAATACAGAGGGATGTGTCATGTCCTATGACTTTAGGACCAAAGTGATGTGTTCAGACTGCCTATTATGGCACTCAGGTTCAAAATGACAATTTCAGCTGCCAACTGTCTAAGGCTGTCAGATGCTGGATGAAGAAAGAGGTAAACACCATATATGACTTACACATACAGATATATGCATTTCAGATGCAATCCTTATCTCTTTCCAGTGGAAGCTGTGGTAGGGAGCTTGCAGTGCTCGTAGCTAGGGTTGTCTGCACATATGGCTGTCTCTCCTTGACTGGAGGCACACCTCTGGCCATTGTAATCTCTGTGTTAGCATGTCTATCTCTATGCCTCTGTTTCCCCATCTGCATAATGCATGCTAAATCTACTTGGAGCTGCAAATGTAAGACATGATTAATTAAAGACAAAAAGTATTACAGATCTTCAGACAGAAGTATCTGAGGGAGTCCAACATGATTATTATTATTACCACAAAGTCAACATCACATATTCAGTGATGAAAGCCTCTCGGAGAAGTAATGCATACCTATTGTTGGAATTAACACTCCCGCTCAAATTTGATAGTGCCCTTTGTAGAGGATTTTCATTTGTATTCACAGAAAAACATAAATAAGTGCTCAGGCTGGCCAATCTATTTCCTCTGTAACTGGCAGCATTCACAGTCACTTTATTGTATGAAATAATGTCTTGGTTTTTCCTCCCTTTATCTTGCTTGCGCCTGACCTTCCATTAAAAGTTGCTTGGAAACTGCTTAGAGAATAGACAGTGGTGCTTCTTATTGATATCTTCCTTTTGTGATTTCTTTGCTATTCTATCTTTTTGTATTCGTTCTCTGAAGCTTTTTAAGCTAGATGAAGATGAAAAGAAACCAGAGAATCAAAGCCTAATATTTTTCTTTTTAAAAGGAACAGGAAAACCATCCTCCCTGTACACATTGACATGTTAAATTAAGGAGAAAGAAATGCTCTTCTAATAAATGCTCCAGCAGGTCTTTAACATGTGTGTTCTTATCAAGTGGTTTACACATTCTCTTTAGCATTTTGGTAATTCAAATCAGGATATATAAAGTAAGTTTTGCCCCTAAATACACCTTGCAATTGCCATTGTGTAGAAATGATGGAAAATGGCAACCACTATTACAACCATTTTACCAGGAAGGCTTTGTAAGGGTAGTTAGAGCTGTCACTTAACAGAAGGCTGGAGAAGAAGTGGCTCAGAGGATTAGCTACTGGACATCAGTGATCATGGTGGATAGTGGGAATTTATGCAGCATGCTGAAGGAAGGAATTATTCCCCTCTCCATCTACTCTTGTGAGTGTACATCTGGAATTGTCAAGGACCTCCTTGGGGATCAGAAGCAGTGAAGGTTCTCCTAGGTTGTCAGGGCAGGACCTGGTAGCCAGAGCTTTTCCACCATTCCAGGCAGGAGCAGGGCAGCCTGGGACCAGTTTGGGGCAGCCCCAGCCCTGGGCACTGGGTATGGTCAGTCTGCAACCAGTCCAGCAAATGACTAGTAGGATGATTAGTTGTATGGAGCATCCAATACAAAAGGAAAAAAATGAGGGAGATGTGTTTTTCTGGTCTAGAGAAGACAAAGCAAGCAGATGAATCTAACAGCAGTCTTCTACCAGTGTATCTGTAGGGGATTACGGACATGATAGAGGCAGAGATATAAATGAAAGGACAAGAGGCAATGGTCACAAATTGCACCAGCTGAACAGGTGACTAGACATGTGGAGAATATCCTTTATGACAAACCCTGGCACACTTGCCCAGAAAACCTGAAGAACCTTCATCCTTGAATATTTGCTCTGATAAAGCTCTGAGCAACCTGTTCTAACTTTGAAGGTAGCCTTATCTAGGGAAAGGAACTAGACTGAATAACCTTTATTAGACCTAAATTTATCCTATGAAGTTATGATTCTACATTCCCAGAGAAATATATTTGCTGTAACAAGTTAAATTCAGTCACACTTGTGAGAAGATGGTCTCTTGTGGGAAAGCTGTCCACAACTACGTTCAGTGACAAATCTGGAGAGTCATTTGAGAGGAAGTGATTTTATTCCATAGTGGTAGATCTCACTGTGCTTTGAATGAACTTTCAGCCTTCATCTTTTAGCTATATGCTTGCTTGTCTATACTAGGACACTAAAATGTCTCCATACAGGCTTGAAAGTCTAAATAGTTTTTCTTCCACAAATGTTTTGTCTTTATTCACACTGAGCTGCATCATTGCTCAAGTGCAGGTTGGTGTTAGGACTTGTGACTGTCATGGACAAGCAGCATGGTACTGGAAAGAAGACATAGTAAAGCCTGCATCTGACTTTACTGAAATTCATGGCAAAACTCCATTCTTTATCTTAACGTTTTTACCCTTGTTCACAAACTTCCCTGTATAACTAATGCTATGACAGATAATGAAAATACATAAACTTTATAAATTAAGAGGAAGTATTTATTCTTGAATCTCTCAGTTTTCTCTGTGAAGAGTAATGATAATATAACTGTGGTTACTATAGTTTCAATGTGTATTCTTCAAAACCATAACATCTTAAAATGTTATTTATCATATCTATATTTCCTCATTTTCAAGGGAAAAGTGCAAAATATGACAAATTTGTAGACAGGCCAAATTTTTTTTTCTCGTACTTCTTAGAACTACAGATACTACTTTCATGAAGGTTTCTGACCAGTATACACAGTTTAATATGATTTAGCATGTAGGAATAAGACAGTAAACATGTCTAGGAAGAAGTCCTTCTGTGAGAGAGCCTGTGAATACCACTTTAATCTACGCAGAACTGAAGTCAGAAAATGTTTTTTTCTTTTTTTTCTCAAATTTAACTCATTGAACCCTTTATTTAATGCTTCTGAGCATGGCTCTTCGTTGATTGCAGTCTGAACATCTAGCAAGCAAAAGGTCACATCAATTCACAGATGTCAACATGCAGCTCTTATCTGTTTCGATCCAGAAATTCCAGGAAATTATCACATGGAGTTCTTTGCATGCCCTTCCAGAGAACGATCTTTCAGGCTAATCTGTAAGATAGTGGTTAGGGTTAGATCTACGTGTATTAAAGTGTTTATTTCCCATGGGAGTAGTACCCCAGCCCCCTGAGTCTTGGAAAATTTTATTTTTTAAGTTCTTTAGTTTTGCTCTCTTCTATTACCCTCAGGTTTCCCTATAGCTGGCTGGGTTATCTCATAATTATTTTGATAAATAAGAACATTTTGGCAAAAATTCCTCTCAAAACCACAGCCCAATTCTGGCTTATATCTGAAGACAGATTTCTACCCACACAAAATGTTGCAGAGATACTGTTTTAAAAAACCCAAGCAGTAATGCTTTATTGTTTCTATGTATTTGCAGAATATACTTTCACCTTTATAGTACCTTCAAGTATTATATTTTGAATATACATCCTTTGCAAGAGGAATATATGAATCTACTCTTCTGCTCCTCTGCACACAACTGGCAGTATATTTCATAATCAGCTTTTTTTTTTCTTTGTAGTGAAAACAAAGCCAAAGTCTATTGCAATCTACAGACACTGACTGTTATGAGACCTGTAGACAGATTTTTCTAGTTTGGAAGTTATTATTTTTTTAGTTTACTGCCCTATATAATAATTTTAAATACCTTCTAAGTACATCCCACCTGGTTCATGACACTGGCTATGCTCAGGTCACCACAAAGACACAGAGATGCCCTGCTCAAAACCCTGGCAGGACAAACTAACAAAACACAGAGAAATAGGACCTGTGTTGGTAGAAACCATTGATCATTTCCTTTCTGGGATAAAGTCTAACAAGAAAACACAAAAAATAATGTGCCTAGGCACAACCTGCTCCACAGGGCACAGGACTCATGTACTTCCATGTAGCCACCCTTTCCCAGTCTCCTTTCTCTCAACCACAGCTACACAACCTCTCCTCTCCTCCCTACTCATTTTATCCAGGTGCCTTTGCCACCTACAGCCTCAGCTTTGGGATCTCCATCAGCGCAGCCTCTGGCTATGCTATTGTGAACCATCCAGCAGGTTTTGTGCAGCGGGTGTGTGGTTTGCTTCCTCCTAAACCTGTGTGTCAGCCCCTACAGCATGTCCCGTGCCTTTTCCACGTGCCTTTGCATTTCACTGGGACCATCCCACTGCCCTTGTGGTAAGCACATCTTCAGAGCCTTTTGCTGGGCATGGCCCCAGGGACGTTCACAGCAGTGGCCGCAGCTGAACCTCTCTGTCATTTAAGTGTTTCCTCAACTTGCTCTTACAGGACCACACATGCCCTGCCCTGGGAAGAGTGGGGAGAGTGTTTGGCTTGGGTGGTCACCTGGTATTTTGATGGCTTTTTTGGTGTCAGAGCTTGAGAGACCAAAGAGCAGGCAATAGTGGTCTCAGTCCACCCTCACTTTAAAGACCCTCTCTTTGTTATCTGCTGAAGTTGTTACCAAATTAACTTGTTCTTTGGGACCCATATTCTGTAGTGTACTGAATCTCTGCAGGTTGCAGATACATTTACCTGCAGGAGCTGGAGATTTGTTATAGGCTAGGTCCATATACACCTCCTGCTGGCTAAGTCCACAAATGACTCATTACAATCTGAGAGAATGAGTTCTGTCTTCCAGGCCTTTTTTCTCTGTCTTTTTCTCTGGCTTGTACAAGGTTCTTTGAAGTCCAGATTTAGGTATCCCTCCTAATTAATGATCATTTCACATTGTCTTCAAAAGCCATTGGATTTTGACTAGCCAGCAAATAAAAATGACTTCGTTTTCTTCTCCAGGCACATATTTCCTCTGACTCCTTAGCAATTAATTGAGTAGGCGAATAATAGCCTGTGCACTTTAACAGACTGTGCAGGGAAAGCAATACCAGCTTGGTCACCAGGAGAACTTGACTGCTACTGAGCACTTAGAAAATCTCATCCCCCAAAGGGAGAGAGAAGCTAGATCTGTGCATCCTATTACATGGAGCCCTAACAGCTCCTGTGCAGCTGGAGCCTTGAAAGCATAGGATGCAGCCTGCCTTTGTCTCGAATACTTCAGCTCACTTCTCCATGCAGACCTCAGTCTGGAAGCTGTTATAAGAGAGAAACAGACAACATATTCTTGTTTCTCCTTAGCCAAGTGTGGAAATACTCACCTTTGGAGAAGTCTAGGCCAACTCTACTGAAGCTGTTGAAGTGAGTCTAGCAAAATTAACAGACAGAAATCTGTGAAACAATGAGATATTTATTACCGCTAAGTTGTGCATTCCAACAATCCATTTTTTCCAGGGCAAAACAAGGGCAGAAGTCCCTCCAATGTTTTATTATTCTCAGCGCAATGGTTAGGCAACACACATATGTGAGAACAGTGAATGAATATGCCAACCACCTCACCACACACATCAGGTAAAATACAGCATGTGAAATCAAATAGGCATTAAATTTGTCCTGTAATGAAGACATTGAGAACAGGGAGTACTGGATATCCTCCAGTTCATCTTGATACCTTGGCCCTTGTTAAAATATTGGTAGGATAGAAAACATGCTGTCATGCTTTCCAATGAGGTGCAAAGTTCAGAGGAACAAGCTGGAGGAACAAAAGCTTTCAGCAAGTGCCGCTTTTGAATTCTTGGCCTTGGAGTGTATTAAGGCATTGTATGTATTAAGTGCAAACAGATCCACCTACATATAACCAAATTGACATCAAGAGACGCTGAACTTGCTTTCACAGCACTTAAAGCAGGCCTTCAGCTTTGATAGGGATGAAAGGTGTTTCTGTCACTAGCTTTAGGCAAGACCTGAATACCAAATTCTTTGAGTGTAGTAAAACGTGAAATGATTCAACAAGCAAAAATACTTTTAAACACATTCTGGAATCCTTTTTATTGTTCAGTTCTGTTTGTTGGCTTGTAACAGAAACACCTACATTTTCATGGGAGGTCAACAATCAGGAGGTGCTTTGTTGCCAGTGACAGTTGTGCGTCTCTTCAAATAGGTTAAAATAGTAGAAACAAAATGCTGTGAGACATCCCTTTGAGAAGGTTAATGGTTCATCTTCAATAGCCACCAGAATACAAGGTTAGTTGATACCCACTGGCACATTGTGGGCACAGCCACAAATACCTTCCCTTCACATAGGCTCCCATCTATACATAGGTGGACAGAAAAATCATCTCTTACGTTTTTCCTCTGTGCTCTGGAGCAGTGTAAAGCAAGCTAGTAACTGTTGCCTTTAAGGATGTTAGCATTATAAAATTGATCTGACAACACTGCTGTGCTTTCTACTTTATATTTCTTCATAAACCCTGACTGTATAAAAAAATTAGAAGGTGGCTCTTTAGCCTTCTTTTGCAAATTTTTCTTCAGAACTTTTCTCATGGTGATCACAGCCAAGGAAACATGTAAGGCTCTGATTAAACCGAATTACCTCCTAGCATTACTGTGTGACTTGAATTCTTAAATACATTGTGGGCCCAATATGGAAATGCTGAAAGTTATTCCCAGGATGAAGTGGTGCCACAGTGCTACTGTTCTATAGCACAGATCCTCCCAAAACTTTTTTTGGTTCTCAAGCTATTTTAGGCACACAATTTGTCCCATGGAAATCAAGTCAAGTAACACCAAAACTGGTGGGAAGAAAAAATGAGTAAAAAGTAAAAATTACACTGAATGGTAGAAATTTTTTGACACAGTAGTTACAGTAGAAAATTAGATAAATACACAAGTAAGCACCTGCCATTTACATTCAAGAAATTAAACATGCTTATGAGTGTAGCCAGGTTCAGCATCTTGAATAATCAATCCTTCGGGAGAAAGGCAGGCTTCCTTTTCTTTTGTGTTCAGCACTAACTGCATTGCTAGCAACAGAAATCCCAAAATAACCATGCTCTGCACACAGTGAAGAACAACTGGGAAGGATTTCATCAGACAAACCATGGTCTTATGCAGCAAACTCACCACAATTCCCAAAACTGCCACTTTTCTTTCATATGATTAAGTCAGCATCACACATTACAGAATACTGAATGGTTCTGCATTTTCACATGACACTGCTTTTGTTTATGTCCCCTTAACACTGGAAGATTGAGAAGCTAAGACTGAGACAGAGGCCTGATCACTGGCAGTTGAAGCTGATGAGAAAAGGAAGTACAGGGAGGAGAAGTGGAGACTCTGGAAGCTTAAATTACTTCTTCAAGGACATCCAGGTGTCTGGAGGCATGGGTGTGTCACAAAGCAAAAATAAAATTAGTTGTCGCCTGCTGTCTTGTCATGCTCTACCTTCACAAAGCAATACTGCCTTTTTAAGACAAGTGTAATCCTAGAGCATTAGAATTTTGATAGTTTTTAATAACTTTAGGGTCCCATCTTCCATTGATTTCAGAACATGCTGGCTCAGACCAAAACTTCTGCTTAAAGGAAAAAAGCATGTTAGCTTTTTGAGCTCCATGCTTTATTGAAATTGTTTAATCTCACCTGCAGAAATACCATAATTTCTACATTCTTTGAAAACTACCATAATTTTTTATTCTGAAAAAATGACTCTCGTGGATATTACTGCTAATCTGATGAGGGCAGCTGTAGGCGCTATTAGATCAGTGTGACTAGGACTGTTTTATTTTCCCCAAAACAATCTCAGATCTTACTTTAGTGTACACACCCAACATGTTAGTCCACCAAAGACCAGGGGAACTCTTGTTGCTCTTTTGTCACTGGAGACAGAAGAGCTTTGCTCTTTTAACCCTTGCTTTGGTTTAAAATATTTACAACTGTTGCTCATGGGAGACAAACAGATGACCACACTAGCAATGGCCTCATTGCCTCAAGATTTGGAAAGATGTGAGGTGATATTTTTCCAAAGTTTATTGACAGTATTGATTTTGTGAGTGCTTTCCATCAGGGAATGAAAAGAAGAAAGCAAACTGTGACATGGCAAGATGCACTTACCTTCTGTGCTAAAGAGATGTCTTTACTTCTCATCACTAATGGTCACAGAGCTCTTTATCATTTCTCTTTCCCTAGTCTCATCATGCCTTAGCCCCCACTGAGCTTTCTTGCAGCCCCACAATTTCCTCTCCCCACCATGAGGCTGTGCTCCAGTGCCCGACAGGCTGCCCTGTCCCAGTCCCTTGCGTCCCTGCCTCCCTGAGTGCCTGCTGGGAGCAGCTGCTGGGCCAGCAGATGCCTCTCAGACCTCTGAAAGCCTCCTCTCAGCCACAGCCACCCTGGCCAGGGGCCAGGAGCTGCTGTCACCACCAGACCCATAGGAGAAGAGGCACGTTCCCTGCTCGGCGTGCCGCCCAGTGCTGTGCCAGGTGGGGTAAATGGGAGGGGAAGGCCACAGGGGCAGGAGTTGGCTCCTCACTCTGCCAGCAACAGAGCAGTCTTTCCCAGAGATGCTTCTCCTCATTAATATCTATTCTCAATCCCTTTGCACGCAGGAGTCATTTTAAGGATCTTGAACTATTACTGCTTCTCTTTTTTGTTTGTTTGTTTTACTGCAAAAAGTAACAATAACAAATTGGGTTTTTTTCTTGAAAGACAAAGCTGGACATGGGTGTCTGAATCACTGAAGGCCAGATAAGATGAATGGCCTGAAGTTTATCATAAAATTCTAAGACCTGGACTTTCAAATCTTTGTACAGCGGACTTCAGTACATATATAGTCCTCTCATTGTCATACTGTACTATCTTCTCCCTTGCAATCCCTAGAATTAGTACACATAATTCCCTCACCACCAAAGAAAATTCAGACCTGAGAGGACAAAAACATCTGCTAACCTTTCACTTAAACAGAAAGAAAGAGCTAGTAGGACACAAGAGCTGGAACTCGACAGAACAAATTAAATATTCAGCCTGTAGGATGAGCTTCAACCTTACCTTCTTATACATTTTGCTTGGGTTTTTTCCCCTTTAAAAACAGGAATTTGTGTCCTTTGTTTTCATCTGGTTTGAATTTCACTTTCTCACTGGAGGAACAAACCAATTTTCCCCTGTTTACAGCAGGAAACCACTTGGATGTTTTTTCTTCAAGATTCAGGTATCTTCGTGCATTTGGAAAAAAGCCTTTTCAGGGTTTGTGTGTCTGTGTGTGTTGTGTGTGTGTGTGTCCTTTATCATGGAATTTAACATGTCCTTTATCATTTATTGTCCTATCTACTTATTCAATGTCACCAGATGCAGGGATGGGATGATAGATGTTTTTAAGGCAGAAGATCTCAAACCATGTCTCTTACCACTGTTGTTGCTGCTACCAGCTGAAAAATGGGACACTGAGTCCTCAATGCTGTCTGTTGCTAACAGGACTGGGAGAGGAAGAAAAATAGAACCAAAGGAGCTAAAAGAGCATACATACTAAGAGGAGAGTTGCCAAAGTACAGGGTGCAGCACTACCAGTAGCACTCCAGTGGATGGTTATGCATTTATTTTGAGATACAGTATGGAAAGCACTAAATGGGACTGGGATCTTATAATTAAAGTGTTCGGTTTGTGTTGCAGAAACACTGGGCAATGAATGCTTCAAGGCACTACCTCTTGTCATTCTGATTAGTTCCTTCACTGTGGCATGTTTTTACACTGAGACACCTTTTCATTACAGTGGTGGCAGTGTGCTCATAACTGCAGAAAACAAAATTCAATTGGGAAATCCCTACAAGGTTTACGCTGATTTGGCTGGAGGTCACAAATATTTTTTTTCTGAGAAGATACAACCCTTCAGAAGGAAAAATATCTACAATATGAGATCCAGGGTGAAAATTTCACAGCTTTTCTTTGAAGCCTCACTCATCCATCTACAATCAGCCAATCTGAGACCTAATCAGTGAACAAAAAAACCCACAAAAACAAAAAAAAAAAAAAACACAAAAACACACACACACACAAAAGATAAAACCTCATTTCACAAAGCAAATAAATGTGTTTTGCAGCCTATTCATCAGTCTCAGCTCAGTATTTTCCTTGAAAATATAATATCCATGATTTTTCAGAGTCACAGCTGTAAGAAAGTACACATGGATCTAAAACCAAAAGGAAGCAAGGTTTGCTTTTCTTGCAGGCAGCTCTGACTGGCACCATCTGCAGCCTTCTCTTATTGATGAATGGGGAAAAGCATCAACCATGCATACTATCCAGTTGTTAAAAGGAACATAAAAGATGCCTGGCAGCTAAAAGAAAGAGAAAAAACAGTCTCTGTTAAAATACCACTCATGGATCATCAAAAAAAATCAGAGTTTCACTTTGTTGCAGTTTAGTCATCCAGCTGAGGATCCTACAGACCAACAGGGCAACAGATTTTACTTTGTGCCTATGGAGGTAGCATCCAGGTGGGTTGAAAAGGATGCCTGCTCAGCCTGTGCTCCATTCACTGCTTTTATTGCTTTTTGAGCAGCTAGGTTTGGGGGAAAGGGGAGCACCTAAGTGCTTTGCTGAATTGAAGTTTTAGGACTCTGTCAGGCTACAGAGCACGTGTATGTTGGTTGAGTGTCCATGGTGCACACTGGAAGGAGGAAAACGACTGAATTGGTGCTGTAGTCAATTATACGTCATAGCTATAAGAGTGGAGCTGGGAGGTGGCAAAGCATAGTGACAACTGTGCACAGGATTGCCCATTCATCGTAGGGAGCACTACTCTCCTCTCCCCACTCTGCAACTTGTCTCTGCCACTTTAGTTTGTCCTGGGCACAGAAGGGCAAAGGTGCCTGCACAAAACCCACAGCTCCCCCTTGTTAGTCCCTTGGTTTCTCCACTCTTCCTCATGGGGGAAAGACACTACATTTGGGCCATCCCTGGTTCTCACTGGAGCCAGCCACATGCCCATTGGCACCAGGCTGGGTGCTGCCCGAGGTCTGTGGTGTAGCCAGCCCCCCACTGCTGGGGCTCACTGCCTGCTGCTCAGCTGTCCTATTCAGCCCCAGGGTTTGGGTTACAGGACAGTTTCTAACTTTGTGCCTGTCCCAAGGCATCAAGACAGAGGCACATGATTTTTAATTTATGAGGACACCCATAGAGCTGTCACTTTGAAGGCAGGTGTTGAGAAACTGGCAGGAGGCCCGAGCAAAGAAAAAGACTGACCTCACCACGAAATAATGGTGGCCAACATGGTCACAGGACAGAGAGCATTGACATAAGCGGGCTTTAAAAATAACTAGGTCATCCCACTAGACTAGCTTACTGTCTTATACAGAGAAGCCATGGGGTACCAATTTGTAGTAAAAGGAGTAGTGTAAACAGCTATTCAAGGGTTTGAACAGATGTGTGGTGTTTTGAGTCATTATTTTATTCAGGTTTTTTAATTCTCTTACCCAAATCAAGTTCTAAGTCACACCTGTAGACACAGCATCAGAATAAGGCAAGCTTTCAAGGTCCATGCTCAGTGGTGGCACCAGATACTGGGCAGCTGTGGTTGTAGAGCGGTCACAGCTCCGCATTGTGGCTGCAGCCACTCCACTTCAGATCCCAACCATTGCAAAAACCTAATATGGTCGTTGTAGGTCTTCCAACTGAACTGTTCTAGTCTGAAAATGAAGCAAAGGTCACAAACATATAAACATTTTGTTGAAGAGGAAGTATTATAAATATGTGTTAATAGAACCTGGCCCTAGGTAAAAAGGAGAGGAAATCCAGAGAGGAAATTACTATTTCTCTACCTAATCCTAATTTTGAGTAAAATCTTAAAGCAGACTGTAAGAACTGTAAGTTCACAGCAAACTCTTCTCAGTCTTTGCTTCCTAAAGGAAAACTGCCCCTCAGCAGGAGCACACAGTACCCTTGTATGCAGGCAAACAGTTTTACTCAGCCAGGAAAGCAGAAACAAATTATTACAACATGGAAAACACTTGCTTTTGCTTTGACCAAGCATGCCTTGAGTCAGCTGTTAACGGTTTGTCACATGGTGACCGTTCCTCATCTGGGTAACTAGCGAACTACCATAAAAAGTCCAGTATCGCTGGCATTAAGCTGTTTGTCAAGCTCGTAAGGCAGTTTTCTAAATCAAGACATCATGTTACCAGAGGTCAATAGATTGCTATTTCATGCTCAATTATTTCCATGCTCCCTCTAAAAAGTACTTGCTAATTTTCAGTTTCTCAGCTAAACCTTAATGGTGTCAAAAATGACTTGTTCCAGTGAGGCACCTATTCTGCTGCTTCCCTCCTTCAGTTTTAGCATTTCTAGCTTGTCACTCCAGGAAAGGGCAACAACGTATCCTGTCCATGTATTGTGTTCAATTTAAATCTAATTTTTCCATTGCAACTTGCATGATGAGCATAGCTCCTGTCTTTGCAGTTGTGGAAGATATCAGTAGGGTGAAGAGCAAAATAGCTGAAACAAACCAGGAGAATACAACCAGTTATGTGTGCTTTTTGTTTGTTTGTGTGTGTGTCAAAAAAAAAAAAGGAAAGCCCTGCTTCTGGCAGCCATTTTGTAAGACAGACTGAAAACAGGCTGTAAGTCGTTTGCAGCATTTCAGGACAAATTGTAATTGAGAGACCAATTAAAGAAGAAACACCCTCAACAAAACAGATTCTGTGAGCTGAAACATCTTATCAAAGTGACAGGCCACCTAATTAGCCTCAAATGGAATTAGGAGGTTGCTCCCTGTTTCTTTTCCAGTAACATGGACATCCCAATTATCCATATCCTTTTTCATTCATTTTGACTGCAAACACCTTTCCAGTATAATGGATCCTTTCTTAATCAGTGTACTACGGATGAGATTTGACAAAGCCATCCTACCCATGCTGTTGTTGTAAGTTGGTACAACATTCTTTGGTGTTTTCTCTGTTACAACACAACTGAGAATTATACTGAGAGCCAAATGACTGTAATTTCTGCATACGTAATTAGGGAAAGAATTACATGGCAAAAAAAGCCTTTCCAAGCATGTCAAAGAGCTATTCTAGGCTACCACAGAGCAACAGTAGAGTCTACAAGGTGGACACCATGTAAGTTCTAAGATACCTGTAATTTGCCAGTTTAGCACAATCAGTAGACAGTTTGGATCGTATCTGTCCCAGAAAGATTGGGGTGGTTTTTTTAATGATTTTTTGTTGCTTGATCTCTGTGGGTTACATTCAGAAAAAGGAAACTAATGTGGGCTTTGATAGCTCAGCTGAAATAAACCCTTGTCAGTGTTTTTGACCCTGCAGCAAGAAACAATTAAATAAGACATACAGAGTGTATTAAACTCTTGGCTCTTCAAGTTACTGACGCATTTGGTGGCAATGACAGTCTAGGTACAGGAAGATCAAATCTTGTCAGTTAAGTAGTTCTCACAATACTGATCCATAGCCTGGAAAACTACCCACAGGTGTCTCCAGGGACAGCTCCCTAATTTACCTGTTAAGTAAAGCAGGACTGAATTCAGCACTTCCAGTACTCAGTGATCCCTTCTTTATCTCATGTCTAGGGAGAGGGGTGGCAGGGGTGTGAAATTTGGTTTGGTCTACTTTCTTAAATGGCCAAAAATAGTTCTGGGCAAATTCACTAAAAAAAAAAATCATACAAATAAGTGCTTATTTTTGCTAAAGCTGATCATGGTTATGAATCAACAATAAACAACTCAGGCAGATGAGAGCATTACATGTTAGAGTTTTGTACCCAACTACCTAAACATAAATAATCTCCAAACAATAGCCATAGTTGCTGGGAAGCTACTTGAACCTTCATAGTTATCCCCATCATGTTACGGGTTAAGCAGGTTACATGTTCGAAGGTAACCTACCAGCAGACATCTTGATTAGATATTTCCAGGCTGATATCACCCACACGTTTCACTCCTTGATAATTAATTCTATGCAGCACATGTATTGTTGGAGTCACATAAAAGCTTTCATTAATATCCTGATACCTTTGTTAAGATTGCACAAAATTTTGCATGAAAGGACAGATTCCATCTCTTTGTATTTTTAGCAATAATACACTTTTGCTACTCGAAGAACAAGAGCTTTAATTTTGGAAAAGCATGGTATTTTCAAGCAAAGATGCTCATAGAAGTAAGGTATTGTTTGGTGGAAACATTAATGTAATTCCAAGACTGTGTCAGACAGAAGATCATCTGGATTATTTTAAAGCTGTCTACCATTTTCTAACTATATGCTGATATAATGTTTATATACTGTGGGTATGTTGATTGAAACCTGTTGTACAAAAGTGAAAACATGCAGTAGTTCATGCTTATTCTTCTCTTCCATGTCTACTTGTCTGACAGTGTTAGTGGGGAGATGAGAACAGTATTACTGATTTATAGGAACTTTCCCTCCTTGTCCTCAAACATCTTTCCTTGCTATGAATGCAGTCAATGAAACACTAACACTGATTTTGATGGCAGTACAGACTGCAAGTGTTCTCCCTGGAATGACAGATATAAGTGGCTCCAGCTTCCCTAGTATCGCCCTCAGTTTGCACTTAAGACTTCCCAGTATATCTAGTTCCCCACTTGCTCTTGTAATCACTGAAACCTCTCAGTCACTAAAGAGCAATCTTGTGGAAGTGCTTTCTCTAACAAAAATTCCTTTTCTGGCCTATCAAATTTTTTCCTAACTTTTTATTTTTTTTCTCTAATCCTCACAATGAGGGATACTTTCAGCTGAGATCATTAATAGGAAAAGGATACGATATAAATATCAAAAGTGATGTACACCAAACTAGGTCCAGAAGACTTACTCATTACCATGACAGACATCTTCCAGCCAGCTGGGTGGCCAGGAAAATAATAAATCTGATCCATGCAAAGCAGATGGCCTGGAATGCCTTGTTACTCAGAGGTGAGTGCAGAATCCCATTGACTAAATCCACATGACATTCCAGAAGTCTGCTCTTTTACTTAGTCTTTACTCATCAATATTTGCAGTTCTTCATGGCTACATCAGTGTACTGTCTTTTTTTCCCTATTATTTCTCCTCTTCCTCCACCTCTCTGAAGTCAAAAGATTTTCTTTTTGCCAGCCCATGGAATTCCTTTGCCCTGTCTACCCTCTGAGGCTACTCTGTCCCTTTCAGCATATTCAGGGCTCTCTGAATCCAGAGCCACAGGGTGCTCAGTAACCTGAATTAGGCTGGCAGTGTTGCAGTGTGTGTTCATACTGAGCTTGATGCAAAGTTGCACTGGTACTATCAGAGTAATGAAGCATATTCCAATTATTAAAGATGGTTGATTACACCAGTCTCAAAATTTGAATTCAAACAAGGAAGAACATACAGAGCTGTTTCTACTTAATTTCCCCTATACACAGAGTGTTCAGATGTTTAAAGTTCAGATGCCCATAGATGTTCAGATGTTCAAAATGTTCATATGGTACAGTGTTCAATGTGCAATACAGAACTAGTTCAGATATTCAGAATTAGACTCAGAAACCTGCAGTACATGCTCACCTGCAGATATTTTACTGCATTAAAATATCCTCTTTCATTAACTACAACAATCTGCACTACATTTCTAGAAAAAAGCTTTGCCCAAGGTGCTGTTACTCTTTAACACCTTCTATATCCCTAAGGATTGTGTAAGGGTCAACTGTTACCAATTCTAATGTAACTTCTATTATTAAAAGTCATTTTATTAAGGAAACATAAACAAGAGTTGTTTTGCTTTCTGTGGGAACCAAATCAAGGTCAGAGATCCACTCACTGCATTGGGTAGCAAAAAGAAACAACATGCTACCTCATGAAAAGCCAACAGCTTAAAGCACTGTTAGAAACACTCTATTTGGAAAGTTTTCTTGGATTTCAAGAAATACCTTTACAAACAAATCACTGTGGTACTACTCCTATTCATAAACATCTGAAATGATTTTAAGAAAAAGAGGACCTAACAACTCTGGGAAGTGATGCTTGGGATGACAAAGTGGAACAGATATCTCTCAGTAGAGATCTTGTAGACTCACATTTCACAACCCTGTCTGTCCTCATTAGTTCCAGTTGCTAGAGGGTTTAAATGGACTTCCCATTAAGTGTTACATTTAGCTCCCTCCCCCACACTTTTTATGTCACTATTCCTCAGAGGACAACTTGGTACAAAACAAACGCAACTTGTTTGTTATCAAAACTGTGTTTTGGTAAGCCACATGAAAGATTTTTTGCATGCTAAAATGAGATGACAGGTAGTGAAGATCTCACAAGTTAGTATCATCCATAATCTAAAAACACAAAGATGTCAATAGAACTTCATTTGGGGAATTAATACAGGAGCTTTTTGGAAATAAGAACAGCAACAGGTGTGAGATAACATATATTGGAATTACTTATTGTATCTTTAATTTAAAGCATAAGTGGCTTTTTTATTTGGTGAAATACATCTTGAACATTTAAAATATTTTGCACCATTTAAATAAGGGCAGAAATTTGCATTTTCTCTGGCCCTGTGCACTACAGTCTTCATTACTAAAAACATTTGACTAAGGATTTACGTCCCTACCTGTTTAAGAAAGCCCTTCCTTAAGTGCAGGTAAATATAAAGATAAGTAAGCATGTGCTTAGGTCTTTTTCTCAATTGCAATTCACATTTTTAAATCTAAAATACTTGTTAATTTTGTGCAGAAGCAATTAGCTGTCATCACTTCTTGTAGCCTAATGAAAAGATAAGGTTCAGTTTGTTTAACACAGGAGAACAGGCTGAAGCTGTTGAGGGCAGGCAGGTTGGCATGATCTGACAGGGAACAACCTGTCTCGGTCTCAGCATTTCTCTGGGAGCCTTTCACGTGTAAATCTGACTATGAGGCCAGCCTCCACAGCATTTAGCACTCACTACCTTTCTAGGTTGCAACCCAGGAGGAAAAATGAGTCTGTTCTCAACCCAGGTGATTGTGCATGGCAAAAATACCCAGCACTAGTTGATATCCTTGATGACAGAAGGATGTTAGAAAGAAGGAGGACAAAAGGAAGCAGTAAAACACAGAGGCTAGCACAGAATCCCACTCTCTTCTTAAAGGAAAAGGGAGGTGTAAAGGGAAAAGTTTTGGAGCAAGTTATACAAGTCAACATGGTAGGAATTGATGACAGTGTCCAGGTTGTATTTTTTAGATACACAGTGCCCAGAGAAAACATAAGACAATATTCTATACAAAGTAGAATTTTTCACAAGGAGAGAAACAGAACACAACACACCATACGTGTAGTCTGGAGATATCAAGTGTTCCCTAACTAATTCTGAGATACAGCTGCAAAAAAACCTCCCAAAAAACAAACCAAACCAAACCAAAACCCCTCAAAATCAAAACTAAACCAACCAACCAAACAAAAACCCCACAAACTGGTCCCATGTTCCTGTGGGACAAAGAGAGAGCTAGTGACTTGATAACTTGCCCTTACATCACCTATAAAATCTTCATCACAAATTAAAGCAAAAGTTCAGGACTACTAACCCTTTCTCCCCGACTGAAGTCTTGTGACTGAATTCATAAGTACAGAAAAAAGTCTAACTCTCAGTCCATTCTTCCTTAATTCAGTAGATGGCAAAGATATGGAAGGAGAAAGCAACAGCAACTTTCCTTTCCACACCATTAAGGGAGAAGGGGAACTGGTTCCTTTGATCAGATTTTGGTCAAAGAAACAAAGTGTTTGTGGCTGATTGTGAAGGTACAGTCAAGAAATGGAAAGCACCAGCTATTAGATAAGCTCCAGCTCCTCATCTAGCTGAAGCACATGTTACCACACCATCTCTTGCACATTCCCAGCCACCACTAATTAATTACTTGCAGACCTGCCTCCTTTCCCTAAAAATGACAGATGCCGGTGGTCTGCCCAGATGCATCCCCCTGCTGTCCCAGCCTCCTCCTGGCCGCCCCTGCAGGAGGCTGGCCGGCATGCTGAGTTAAGCCTAAGATTCTCAGGATTCCCCACAACATAACAGCAATACTTCAGAGAGTTTCTGCAGCTTGTTATGGAGGATGCCGTGCATGGTTACTAGAGGGTATATTTTCATTTAGTCTGAATGCTTGGCACCCTCAGACCGTCAACAGAAGCCTAGGTAGAAATAGATGGAATTATTTACTTGCACTTCCAGCTATGAAAATGATTAGTCAATTAACTTTACTAATATACGGTATCTTGTGAGAAGATAAGATGTCAACAAGCAAAGCTAGCCTCCAGGTCGTGTCAGAAAGAACAAGCCCTCTGGCATTTGCTCTGATTTATGGTGAACTATGACAAGTATGTAAATTATGAGAATTCCCTTTTATGTTTACATTTGTGCATTTTTCTTTGGCTATTTCTGACGATAGGCATATTAGCACAGCTACTTATAATTTGATCTGATTGACAGGAAAGCATTCAGCCCGGAGACACATCCTGCAGCCCCAACTTCCTGTGCTACAACAGGCTGAGGACACCGTGTTGGTAAACAGCTTCAAGGGAAAAATGGCAGCTAAAATTAGCCACAATGACATTACTGGGATCAATAGGAAAGAAAAAGAAAAAAAAAAAAAAACAACAAAACACACCACAGATTAAAAAGGTTTATAACATGAGACAGGTTCAATTGGTTATTCAGTTGATTTAAGTAGTCCAGCTGGACAATTATAGACAGCTACCAGTTCCATTACATAACCATGAAGCAATGTCTTCATGAACTTCTATTTGTGCATCAGTGTATCCATCCAGGATATCTAAATCTCTTTTCAGTTCACTCGTACAGGATAGCTGCTGGGATATAGTCCTTCATGTGTTATACACACCACATAATATAATTTCTTGGTGTCTTGAGTCATGTAGGTGTTTCAAGCCTTCTCCACCTGAATGGCCAGCTCAAGAACCAAACATATTATGAACATGGATAGCCTGGACCAGAGGTTTCCATTCATTTTATGCAAATTCAACTTCATCCTCTCACTGTGCTTCCACCCTCCTGGGTGGTTTTACTCTTCCTCTGCTAATCTGCTGCTCTCATTCTACCAAAGGAAACAGAGCCCTGCAGAACAGGAACAAGCAACAGAGCTCCCTTACATACAACTATCTGAGTAAAACTATTTACGAATTAATTTTACTTGCACTCTTTGGGTCAAAACTGCCCCAGGCTCTCAATTTGACTCCTCACATCAGGAGACCTCTCACAGGAACTCTGTGAACTCTCCATGTCTTTGATTTCAGTAGGCAGTTTTGGTGAAGAGCAAATCCAAATATTATGTTCTCCAGAGAGCATGCTTTAGAGATTTCCTCTGAACATTCACTTTCCATCTTTGGCAAGAGTCACTCAAAGCAATTTGGACTCTTTAAGAGTATCAAGAATCCTTTCATAAACCAAGGTGATTCACTCCAGCTGATGGCCAACACATAGTCTAGAACGTGAGGCGCAACATGCCTATACTTATCCATACCACCATAAACCCAAAACCGGTCTGTATCTTTATGGCCATTTCTGTGTGTCTATATTATCTTGGTTGCACTAGCACCAGCAACAGTGGCCTAGCATCAGCAGCAAGCACATTACTTGGATTTGATTCCAGCCGGAACTTCTCTCACACATCTGTGAAGAGGTTAGAAGGGAGTTCAAAGGACATCCTATCTTATCATACGCAGAGCAGTCAGCTGCAATTTATTTTTTTTCTGTTGGAGGCTACCGACAAAGGTCTCCAGTCACTGGCATCCCCAGATAGCAGCTCTGAATGAAACTGCACATCCCAACACTTCCAAAGTTTGAATTCACATCTAAACATTGAGCAGATCCACAAGGGTAAAGACGATGCAAAATAATCCCTCATCTGAGTGAATCCTGAACATTAGCATAAACACTAGTATTTTCACTATTTTCAGTAGAAACACAGACTTGTTTTCCTAATTAAATAGTACAATTCAGACTCTTGAAGTTAAGAAAATTAGGCAAATTTCTTCAGAGTACAGGAGTGTTTCCACAGCAGCTTTCAGATGAGTGAAAGGGAAGAGAAGAAGCAACATCATTGGTCTTTGCCTTCTTGAAGAGCTGCCACATGCTCCAACTAGTGACATCCTCTCTACCAATAACTTTGCAGGAGGTACAGCTCTTCCTTCTGATGGGGAAACTACAGAACACAAAACTGTTTTCTTCTTTTTTTTTTTTGGTTGTCTGTGCAAAAAGTTGGAAAGCTTCGGCAAGATTTGAAGGAAACATTTTCCACGTGGAAAAGATGATTTCTCTTGGAAGAAACGGTAAAGGAATCTCTGGTGTCTTTTTCTTAAAGAACAGAGCTGCTGAACATCAAGCAACCAATCTTCTCTCTATAAAAATTAAGCCTTTCACATGACTTTACCCCATTGGAAAACTTGCAGCTTTGTATTATTAAATTCCTCTCTTCCTTAGGTCAAATGGCTTAATATTGTGCATTGTTAGCAATACAAAAATATCTCCATGTACATGTTCATAAAGTAAAACTGAGTATTAAGATCAATTTCCATTATTTAAACATGAAGTACATATATACAAACAATAAAGTTCTTAGGAAGAGGTGATGTAGGCAAACAGATAAAAACCATTACTTTTCTTGCAAAGCTTTAATCTTTTGTATTCTTTAACCAGCCAGGATTAAACACCAGTATTTCCACTATTTCCAGTAGAAACTTAGACTTGTTTCTCTAACTAAACAGAATAAGTCACACTCTTGAAGTTAAAAAAAAATTTCTTTTGGTTATAAGTAGCCCACAGTAACATTTCGAACTCCAGTCATTAGAAAATAACTAACTACAAGAAAACCTGAAAAACCTTGGCAAGGAGTGTTACTTCCTGGGACTTCAAAACATCCAGAAACTTTGCACCTCCAACTCTAACTAGAAGACAGCACGGATTACCCAGGGCACGAAAAAATACATGAAGTATGTTGAACAAATTAGCTGTTTTAAGCTTTGGTTTAGCTATGTTAGGGTTCAGTTGGTCACATGACATTAGAACATGCTGGATACAAGAGAGAGATACATCCTATTTTATTAAGCAGAGGCCATGTCAGAAGCTGAAATTAAAGAGGAAACAAACATTTTTTCCTACTTTGGAAGAAAAACAGCCATTGTCATGATAATATAATTTAGATATTTCCCTGTTTTTCTTGATAGAAAAGAAGAAAGCAAGACTTAAGTCATCGATTCCAAGAAGTACTAGGCCTTATCTGCTGTTAGGAGTATCTACACAAGTCACTTGCAGGCATGTCTCTGCAGGTCCCTCTGTTCCTTCCAAATTGCTAGTAACAGAAACAATGTGAAATAAAAAAAGTGAGCTCGTTTATCCTACTGAGTCCTGAGAACAGTAGCATGGAATGGGAGTAAGGGCTGGGGAAGTACCCATCATTTGGTACAGTCACAGTCTTTTTAAACACGCCCTTCTCCCCCCACTCCATGGATAACTCATATGCAATAAATCATAGGGTCAAAATCTTCAGGAGTCAGCAAGGTGTATTTGTCTTAAAATCACTTTGGAGGAAGCCTAATGGCAGAATCTGCAGGATGCAGCCTTTGGATACAGGAAGAGCCTCGGCAGTAACAGGAGTGGGATCTTCCACAGAAGTGAGCCTGTGCAACTTCCCTTGATAACTACCAACCAACACTAAATGAAATAGTCTCTGCTCTGAGTACACAGCTCATTTCATACACACTTGGCCATGCAGCAGTGTGTAAAGGTGGGTGTGCATGCACACATATTACTTCTAAGATACGGAAACAAAAGCCCTCTGATGCACATATCCTGGAGGAAAAGATGACAGAACAGATGTTGTATAAGTGTTAATTAGATTACATGTAGCAATACTGTGAGATACCCAAACAGTCTAATGATGAACACAGTAGCTGAATATATGGAAGTAGAAATTCTTTTTAGCATAATATCTCTAAACTGGAATTTGTGTAATCAAACTCTGTAAAACACATCTAGACTTACCTGCTGCTAAGAACAGCACCAATATGAACATAAAGCAAACTATATTAATTATGCATATAGTATGGTTAGGACCAGGTTTGTGGCTATTAATTTTCAAAGATGAAATATGTCATGCAATCTTATTTTTTATAGACCCAGCTCAGCAAAACATCTTATCTTTGAACCTGGGCTTCTGCCCCAAGGAGCAGTTTGCTGAATGAAAGCGTTAAATGTTTGGAGCCAGAAATGAGAGTTTCAGAAACATAAGATTCTTCTATAAAACTGTAACTCTGCAGGACAGCCATGGGCACCTCTCCTCTTACACAGGCAGCTGCTCCAGAAATACTCACTTGTTTACTGCCGGCAGCGTGCACACAAGGAGCTCACGCCTCCACTCCTGCGCCGCATGTAACGAGGGGGTGCGTGCCTGCCGAATCCTCCTGTCAGCAGACCTTCTCGGTTTTCACTTCTTCTTTGTTACTTTGCAAACTCTCAGCTATTTTTTCCCTAGCCGTAACACGGGGGCTCTTAGAGATTATTGCCATTCTCCCCCTGCCTGTCATACACCTTGTTTCCAAGTATGGTCACTATGAGGAGACTGTCGCTTGGAGCCTTTGTGGAAAATTAATGGCAGACAGGAAAGGGCAAAAAAGACAGGACAGATGGCTCTGTCACCACCACCAACCTGATGCCATGAGAGCTCTTCAGTGCCTTTGCAAATGCCACTCTGTTCCACAGACTTACTCTGAAGTTGATCCAATCGCAATCTTGACAGCTGTCTTTCTTCTTTTTTATAAGATTTTTCCTTGTCCTTTAACTCTCCAGCCTCATCCACGTGGCAAATTCAAAAGGTCAGTTTTTAAATTAGTGACTGGGTGCTGATGGTCTGAAATACTGTTTAACTATAAGCGTATTGGCATCTTGCTAGAAGTGGTGTTGAATAGTGTTGTTAATAGGGCTTGTTTACTTGTTGGTTAAAATCCAAATCAAGTCAGCTGAGACTCAAAGAGGCAATGAGTAAACTTCTATTTCAAGTAGGCAAATGGAGTGATGTCACCTCACTTTATTCTTTAAATGACATTCTGTCTAGTTTCACTTTCACAGTGAAACATGCACCCAGAGTATATTGGATGCAATTGGAAGCACAAAGAGATGCCTCTTCTTATGCAAGCGGTGCCAGACAAACTGTGGTTTGGTTTACGCACATACTGAAGTAAAGATACCACTAGGATTTTATGTGTTTAAAACATGATGAACTTCAACAAACACGATGAACTTCAACAGAATAAATAAACTGTGATGTGACACCAGGCCGTACAATCAGAGTCTGAAGAGAGAAAACTAATCCCTGAAGAAGCAAGGCTATGATCACTAGTTATGTAGTTTCAACCTACAAAATTGTAATTATAGGAAAGGTTCTATGTTGCACATATCCCAAAACAGTTTGCTGCTATGCAAGAACAATTCATGTGCTTTCAAAACCTGGGATGTTTGTAGAATTTTGTTAATTAGGAAAACATTCCCAGGTTTGTACAAAATTTTGAAAAATGGAGAGTTAGCCTGATGACCAGAAAAGCCAGTGCTATGATGTGATTTGGGGCGGAACCATTTGCCTAAATGTGAGAATGTGTCACTGTCCCAGCTCTACAGACAGTATTTAACTGTGACCACAATGTGAAGAAATATCTGAGATCTGGAGTGCTGTTGGGAACATTAATGGGAATTCTGAGACAGAAGCAAACAGATCATCCCTCACAGGGGATTTCTGCCATTCCTGTATCTCTGAAGGTACAGGCTGTTTACCTACAACCAGGTCTAGCCCCTACTTGATGTCAGCTTTTCCCATGATGGTTTTGTGTTGCACACCAACACTACTGAGTAGTGGAAAGTTTTTTGCTGGAAACCTGGCTACAGATTGCTTTCAGTAAGACAGCTGACACCCACCTTCTGCAGTGGAAAGAGCTTTCTCTATTGCTGTGAAACTGGGACAGGGTTGCCATCATACCGCTATATCATAGTCAGTGATGCCATTCCTTATGGAGAAGCCTGCTATTCCACATGCTCAAACAGGTTAATTTTATTTACCTAATGAAACTCATCTTCAAGCCCTATTACATGTAATGTCACACAGTTGAAGTTTAAATATAAATAAATATATATTTAATAATATATATAAATAAAACTCCATTCTGGGCAAAAAAGTACTCATTCTGTAGTGATGTGATGCAACAATGCCTGAATAGAAAGTGTTAAAAGAATTTACATGGCCTGCCTCAAAAATAGACCTGAAATAACTGAGCTTGCTGTGCTGTAGTATTTAAGCTGCTGGGAGCAAATGCTGTGACATTAATGCATATATCAAAGACCACTTTGTGATAATCTGCAACAGTGGTAAACTCTGAATTTATTAAAACAGAAGCTGATTAAGTTATGTAGCAGCAAGATTTCAGGAGTATTAAGGATGAGGCACTCTTATTATCATAAAGCAGTCATTGATTAGTTTTCTAGATTCACCTGAATTGTTCAGTATTCCTCCTGTTTCTTTGAGCAAGATGATGTAACTGAGTTACACTGTTTCCACCAGACCTCACTTCTGCTTTGTGTTCAGACAGATTAGAATGAGAGTGAATTTTTTCATCTGCATTTACAAAGCAAGACAGTGGGCAGTGACAATATCACTTATGGGGTTAAACAGGGAAAGGTGCAAGTGACTGTATGGCAACATGCCTGTTTAACAAAAAGACAGTTCTGCCTTGTCTGGGCTTCACTGATATATTAGTGCTCAATGCCACAAGCAACAAACAGGTTGCTCAGCTGCAAACCCCACTGTAGACATCACTATTGAATCTGTTGCAGACAAAATGGGGTCTCATGGTCATTCACTTTCAGGCCTGGGAACATCTGGTTTTGTGTTCTGCATCCTGTCCTAGCTTTAATCAGAGCCTGAAAGAAAAAAATGTTCCTGAGAAGGGCATAAAAACATTACTGCTCTTCAATATTCACTCTTTGTGGTGGGCATGCTGAGCATAGGAGATGCCATCTGCAGTCCTTCGAATTAACATGTATGTGCAATTTTATACAATCATCTTATATTGATGAAGCAGGCAGCTTCTGCACTCCCTAAATTCACTGAAGGTCATTATCTTCATCTTTTCCAGGATGGGGCAGAAATATCTACCTTCCTTTCCTGATATATTTATCTCATGATCTCTGTTCCTTTCTCTTCTCATTTGTTTGGAACTTTCCCTAACACATTGCCCCTGCTCCCCTTCTTTAACTCATCAAGCATTCCATCCTTTGTTCAGCTGGATGACTTGGCTTTCTCAGCCCTGGCCTAAATTTGGCATTTCTACTTGTTGCCTTTGCAGAATACAATTAATAAAATGTAGTCAACAGAAGACAAGCACAGGACTTCTGTTTTTGCAGATGGAAGCTTATCTTCATGCTTCCACATTATACATAGCATTTAGACATATCAAAATGCATCAGATAATTTCCTACTATTACATTTCCTTGTCAACAAATGCTAAATCCCTACGGGAAAGTTATATAATGAGGAATGGGAGGGAAGACGCCCCTTTAATCTCCATGGGAGAACAGATACTGTGCCCCATTCCTTAGCTTCTCATTCAAGTCTCAGAAGCATGGCCTCCTTGGCCATGTTCAATTCTTATTCTGTGTTCCCTCTTTATGTGGCAATAATTATATGTCACCTCCATGAGATCTCACTGGGATAGTTGCAGAGGGAGTTTAGGAATATCAGGTTCTTAGGCAATGCACAAAGCCTAACATGAGGTTACTTTTTCCAGGCTGCACGCCTGAGTCAGGTGCTTGATGGAGGGTAACTAACATTTGCCAACTTAGAGAACACGTTTGAAAAACAAAGGTGTTGTTAGAGTAAGCCCTGAGTTATTTGCACAAAACTGGACTGCAGTTCCTCCTCTTGGCAGCAAGCCTTGGTGCTGTGAAGAGCCTACGTGAGGCTTAATGAAAGAGTAGGGTAAATACAAATATACTTGTGATTTAATACTTTTATTTACCAGATAGATGAAGAAAGGACATTTTTCCAGAAAGAGCCTCAAATTTGAAGATGAGACTATATCCCAGGGTTGAATTTTGGTGGTGACTCCTCAGTGGCAATGTGTGAATAATAACCTCAGACTGTCTTCTTTAGGAACATTGGAAATGGGGAGATGGAGCACCTCTACTTTGCAGGTTCAGCTGGGAAGGAAGTATTCACTCCCTGGACTGCAGGCTAGAAAGGAGGGTGCTGCCTGGAGGTACAGACAGAGTGGACCAAAAAGAGCTCCAGAAACAGATGGGGTAGACACATTACATCTCCCCATCAGCCATGTCTCCTGTTTTCTCCTACTTCATACTGCGTTCAACCTTCTGGAAGAGCAACTTAAGTCCTGCAGGTGTTGTGGATCAGAGACTAACAAATGGGTAAAATCTCCATCTTTACTGCTCCAAAATTTACCAGCAACAAAATGAGCTACTGTGAGCTGCAAATTATTGGGAGGGAGAAAGAGATCACACCATCCTTTTTTGCTACTAATAAAAAGTCTGTATTGCAAAGCAGAGACCAAGACCCTGCCCCTCATGGAATGCCATCCTGTGGATCAGAAGTGATGTGAAGGCAAGGATAGTTATGTCACAGTGGTAGTAGACCCTTTTCAGTGCCCACCCGTTAAATAACTGCTTTGTACTTATTGTAGCCCAGAGAAGGCAGAAAGACCAGGGTTACTCAGCACACTGCCTCCCAAACACCTCATCAGATACACTGTGTTGCAGCAAAGATAGAAAAAAGAAGGTCATGCACAGAGACTCAGAAGTCATGTTCTGCATAAGCAAATAATAGAGAGGAGGGGGAAAGAATTGGGCTGCTGCATGAGCCTGGCACAGGAAGGGTCAGGAGTCAGGGCTATATGAACATGACATGCATATGGCCTTAGTAATAAATGATGCTTAGAATAGACAGGATGCCTAGGAGGACACAAGTAAGGTGTTGGATAACAACTTATTAAATGTCAACTGAATGAAAACTGTCTTTTACACGAGGTCAGGTGAGTGCTAATTAATTCTGTCTGTGTCAGCAAAATGGGTAGGAACTTACAGTTGAAAAGCAGTTACATGAGGCTGAACAAGATGACTGTATTGGACATTAAGACATTTAGAGTAAGAGATGTATTTTTCATGATGTGATGGTTACACTGCTTTTCTGAGGTACATTTAGTGTTTATGAGCAATAAACAAGGAAAACATACCACACTGCCCCTGCTCGTGGTGGGGAAAGAGTGAAGGTGGGGGAGTGGGGGTAGGGATATGGGAACTAGTTGATCTTTAAAATCCTTTCCAACCAAAGACATTTCATTCTATGATTCTAAAACCATGGAGACTATCATTGAAATTATAGAATAGAAAATTAATGCAGTTAGAATATTGACTTGAATGGCTTCTATAACAGAGGAAAATTACTAAAAAGGCAAAGGTTATGTCAAATGTAATGTGGGTGTAGTCTAAGGGAAAATGGATGATGAAATGAAGTCTCCCCTAAGACAAAACACAGACAAGGACATGATTACCTCTAGGCTAGCCTTCTTGCTCACCAGAATTTGGAGCATATTGTTTCTTCATTCTTCCTTATCTGCTTTCTAGTACCAAAGATGCATTGCTCTAATATTCCTTCAAAAAGCCTGCATTACCCTGGGAAGCTCAACACCTTTCACCATATGGCTGGTTCTTGTTTTCCAAAAAAAAAGGTATTCTGAAAGGGAAGGCTGCTGATTATGTTTTGATTGAATTTGATGATCCTAAAGGTATTTTCCAACCTTCACAATTCTATGACTTTCTTCATACGTTTGGAAAAGCTTTTTAGCTGTCTGTCTCTGAATTTGTTTTTGGAAAAGCTCAAGAACCAGAAAAGTGACATTAACATTTCAGGGCTACAGAAGTGAGCTAGAAAGGTTCACCAGCAGTTCTGAATATGTAGAAGTTCCTCTGGTCAACTCAAATTTGCCACCTCTTGGGAACAGTTCCACAACAAGTGGGCAAGGTGAATAATTTATTACAGAGCTCCACTCTCCAAGATTTAGGAAGGAATTGAGCTGTGATGATAATAATTCACAGCATATTGCAAGTGCTGTATTAAACCTGTTTTAATTTCTTCCATTCCACCACCTCCTTTTGTCAGGAAGGATGCAGGGAAGGATTGTTTTCAGGAGAGAGTTCTATTAATGACATGTTTGCAAGAACAGATGTAGAGAATGAGCACATTTTTTATTATCATCTCCATGATAGATATAATACACTCTTTTATGAAACTAGTGGAAATAATTCTTCCATATTTCCAAAGGCCCTGGGAGTTCAGAGTGTCATTTAGGCACCATCAACTTTTATTATTTGATCTGACTCTTAAAACATTGGCAGTTGCAATTAGTCAATATAGGTATCCAGAAAGACAAGCATCAATAATGTCAGCCAAAAGAGATATGTGAGTAGCTTCTGTATATAGATGACATTTGTTACTACTGTGGGGACTGAGATGAATAGCTGTGTGTGACCAGGCTCAGACAACAGGCTTTTCATGTCTGCATAAGAGCGCCTTAATGGCACTTTGGCTGTCTACACTGATAGACATTTTTAAACTTTTTCAGAAAGCTGCAATTGGTGTTCTGCCTAGTTCATTGAGCAGACTCAGTCTACGTTAAACTCTTGCTATAGAAAGTACAAAAGAAGTAGTAAGCAACTCAGAGGTGGCAGGAAATAGCAGTTGGGCCAACACTGTTCAGATCAACTGGTAATAGCAAGTGGGAAAGGTGAAACCCAAAAGCAAAAAGAATGGATTAAAAAAATTTAACAGAAAGGCCTCCAATTAAATCTTACGTGTTTAAAATTAGTTAGCAGCTCAACTCAAAGATGTAATGTAGAGGCTATAGTATTTAAGAAGGAATCCATCTTAGTTGGAAAACTAAGTGGAGGGGAGACCCTGATGACAGAGGACACTGAGAAGGCAAAATTACTGAATGCTTTCTTTCACCAGTCTGCACTGAAAAGACAAGACCAGCCCTCAGGAAAGTCTGACTCAGGAAACCAAGGTAAAGGAATGTTGTAAGAAAAACTTTCCCTTGGTCAAAAGGATAGGGTTAGAGAACACCTTGGCAAACTTGACATCCACAAGTCCATGGGCCCTGATGTGATGCATTCACGAGTGCTGAGAGAGCTGGCAGACACCATAGCAAGACTGCTTGCGGTCATCTTTGAAAGGTCATGAAGTTCAGGAGAGGTGTCTGAGGTCTGGAATATAGTAAATGTCATCCTGGTCTTCAAAAAGGGCAAGAAGGAGGACCCAGGGAGCTACTGGCCAGTCAGCCTCACCTCAACCCCTGGGAGGCCATCTCTATCCACATGGATGACAAGAAGTTGATCAGGAGTAGTCAGCAAGGATCCACTAAAGATAAATCACACTTGACCAACCTGATTGCCTTCTACAATGGAAAAACTACTTGGATGGATGAGGGGAGAACATTGGTTACTGTCTACTTCAACTTCAGCAAGGCTTTTGACACTGTCTCTCACAATCCTATTTGGCATACTCAGGAAGTGTGGACTGGATGAGTGGACAGTGAGGTGGATTGAGAACTGGCTGAATGGCAGCTCCCAGATGGTCATAATAAGTGGCACGGGGTCTAGTTGGAGGTGGGTCATTAATGGTGTCCCCCAACGGTCAATAGTGGACCCACTATTGTTTAACTTATTCATCAATTACTTGGATGAAGAGGCAAATACCTCCTTAGGAAGTTTGCTGGTAACAGAAAGATGGGAGGAGTGGCTGATACCCCGGAGTGCTGTGCAGCCCTTCAGAAGGACCTCTACAGGTTGAAGGGATGGGCAGAGAAGAGCTATCTGAAGTTCAGCCCTGAACTGAAGGCAAGTGCAGGTCCTAGACTTGGGGAAGAATAAGCCCACACAACAGTACAGTCTGGGAGCCAACCTGCTGAAAAGCAGCTCTGCAGAGGACCTGAGGGTCCTGGTGGGCAACAAGTTGTCCATGAGCCAGCAGTGTGCCCTTGTAGCCAAGAAGGCCAGTGGTATCCCGGGATGCATTAGAAAGAGCGTTGCTAGCACATGATCCTGGTCCTCTACTCAGCCTTAGTGAAGTCACATCTGGAGTGCTGTGTCCAGTATTGGGCTCCTCAGTACAAGAGAGACATGGAGGTCCTGGAGCTGGTGCAGCAGAGGACAAGAAATATGATTAAGGTACTGGAGCTTCTCTTGCAAGGAAAGGCTGAGAGAGCTCAGCTCTTCAGCCTTGAGAAGAGATCACTGAGGGGGTACCCCATCAATGTATAAAAGGGAGGTTGTCAAAAGGATGGAGTCAGGCTCGTCTCAGTGTTGCCAAGCAATAACACAAGGGGCAATGGGCAGAAACTGATGCACAGAAAGTTCCACCTGAACATAAGGGAGAACTTCTTTACTGTGCCAGTGAGTGAGCACTGGAACAGATTGCCCAGAGAGGTTGTGGAGTCTCCCTGACTGGAGATATTCAAGAACTGTCTGGATGCAATCCTGTGCCATATGTACTACAATGACCCTTCTTGAGCAGAGAGGTTGGACAAGATGACCCCCTGTGGTCCCTTCCAACCTGACCCATTCTGTGATTTCTGTAATCTTTTGGCCTCCCCCAGACATTTGTGATGTCTGTGTGTCCTTGCTCTTCCATAGCCTTAAGAAAAATTATCATTCTCTCCCCTTTATTGTTTTCACAGGAAAGCAGATACGAATCATTCTTGAATACTATCTTTTCTCTTTGATTGAGTAGAATGACAACAGTGACAAAATTAAGTAGAAAATTTGCTTTTGTATAAAGAACCAGGAAATTCTATTTTGAGAAAACTCTTGACGTTTTCTCAAAATAAAAGACTTAATGAACAATTCCAAATGCTAAGCTACTTTTCTAGGAGGGAGGAATCTGTAGCACCTCTCGTAACTGCTTATCATTCCAAACAATCAAAAGCCATTGAGTGGCCATCATTTAAATTTATGTTAATGGGCAAACACAGAACTTTTTTTGCAGAGGGAGTCAAAGCTTCACAGTTGAGAGAAGTAATCATGTATTTTAATGGGTTCATTGATGAATATATTAAAAGATACAGATCCTTTTAAATAAAGTTGTTACTGTTACAGATGGCTTTGTACACACTTTTTTAAATTCTTGATTCTATATTAAAACATTTCAAACAACTCAATTGAAATATATCAAGCAAAAGATTAAATCTTCAGAGTTAACATTTCACTATTGAGGATGTAAGTAAAATTATGAATCAGGTCTAACTCTGGCAGCTCCTCTAACCCTGCTCCACTTGGTCACAGTCCCCTTGCTAATTGGACAGATTGCTTCTGCCTTGCCTGGAATTTTTGTGATCTTCTCTCTTGAGTGGAAGCTGCTGGCACCTTGCAAGCATGGAAACTTGCTGGCATGTTGTGGGTCAGGCACAGAAGATGCTGGAGGCAGAGCAGAAAATCTAGGTGAGACTCTGCTAACAGTGAGAAGAGCACTCCACAAACAAGGCCTGAAGGTCTAAAGTTTTTGTTAAGTTTCTGTCCAAATAACTAGCCCACATGCCATTTTCTGCCTGTACATATTGATGAACGTACAGTTCTAACCACTACAGTCGCAGGATATTAAAATATGCAGACATGTGTTCATACCCAGTGATTAGTAAATTTATGTGCCAACAGCCACAGCCACTTCTCTGTGGTGTCAAGTAGGAGAAGACAGGAATATCTTACATAAACAAAAAGTCTAAATTACTTCCTTGAGGTTGCGGCTAGTGCTTTAGTCCCCAAGTCCTCCCATCTGGCTCTGCCTGGACTTAGTTAGCATGAGCACCGTGTCAGGTGTGCCCTAAACCCGAAATAGGGCTGGGAATGCAGTTCTGAGGTATCTGATATGGGTCTGCCTAGGCAACCTGCCATCCAAGAGGTAGCACATATTGTCACACATGAGTTGGCACCTGGAGTTTCTATGCCTCTGTGGGTATCACTTATACCCACAAGGAGTAACTCATTTGTGGGTATCAGATGCATTTCTGCGGTATTTTTTTGGCTTCAAAGGTTTTGTTAGACTGAAATAATTTAAAATATCAGACTGTTAATAGTGACAAACATTTGCAGGAGCACAGCAACAACATTTCTTACTGCTCTGTTTTTCAGTAAGTCTGTTTCTTATTAATTTCAAGTATCCCGCTTTGTGTTACAACTAAAGATCTCTTGGCAGTTTCTGTTTGAGCAACATATCTCGGGCTGTCTCTTAGTAGAGTTCTCTACAATGAATATGTTACTCCAGTCAGCATTATCTATCTTGTTTTTCTCAGGATAAGACTTTAGTCTCTTTTTTAACATATATATTTTTAAGCAGTTTGGAGACTATTCCATTAGAAGTTAGTTATTTCTCCATGAAGTCAGCAGAAATATGATGTGATATTTCTTATTCCACATGTTCCTGCTATTCCAGAGAGCTCTTTGTGCATCTTTGCTTTGTGAGGGGTGTCTATGTATGCAGACAAGCATTTTATACCAGCTCAGGCTGCTGCACCTGATGTTTACACCTGATGTTTTGTATTTCCAGCCAGGTGTGCTCCTCCTCACCAGCAGAATTGGCAGATACAGCTATGCAGTTCCCATGTCACTGAAAAGATGAAAGACCTAAAATTTTACACCGGCTTCTAGTTTTTTCCTCAGGGTAAGTACTTCAGTCGAGCAACAGGGATGATCCTGTAAATACTGGGATTTTGTTTGCCTAGAGAATCTTGGTTCTGCTTCCCATTGCATCTTTCTGGTGTTCAGAGGAGGCCAGAGCTATTCAGAAGCCTGGAATAAGGCAGCAGTAAGGGGGAAGTGTAGAGCATGTAATTTAATACATCCCCTTTACAGTCAATATTGTGCAAAAATTCATTAGGAAAAAGGAAATTAAGAGAAAGAAAAAGAAGGGGAAAGGAGAGGAGAGGAGAGGAGAGGAGAGGAGAGGAGAGGAGAGGAGAGGAGAGGAGAGGAGAGGAGAGGAGAGG
>JAWWEE010000105.1:67016529-67040651 GCA_035221455.1 Xenops minutus | reverse complement strand
AGCAGAGGAGAGGAGAGGAGAGGAGAGGAGAGATAAGCTGACCTGTTAAAATATTTAAA
The DNA here is from genome assembly GCA_035221455.1 of Xenops minutus. Lineage (NCBI taxonomy): Eukaryota > Metazoa > Chordata > Aves > Passeriformes > Furnariidae > Xenops > Xenops minutus. Next base: position 67,040,592 of record JAWWEE010000105.1, on the reverse strand, counting down.
AGGCTGACCTGATTGAGTAGTTGTGCAATGCAGGGATCCATTACAAGGCAGAAAGGATCAGTTTGCAAGATATCACCATCAGACTCCTTGGTTCAGAGCCCTTATTGAGCAACACAGATGCCAGGTGTGATGAGGAAGAGTACATTGTCTATATGGAAATGCATGCTCATTTCTTAAACTCTCTACAATTATTAAAACATCAACCATTACAAAATCCTGCTCACCCAATCTAACATTCCCTAGCTGATTTCTTGGATGTATCTCAACATGCAGGAAAGGATTTCAAGGACAGATAATGGTATTCTTTAATGGATTCAAGGAGGGTATCTCAGGCTCTGGGGAAGTACAGTAAAGCCCAGAGAGATGTGTGAGATCTCGACAGACAGGCTGCCATGACTGGTGCCTTTGGAAAGGCAGATGGAGGTAGGTGTGATAAGAGTAGAAAAAAATGTAATGGCTATCAGAGTACTGCATCCAAGAACATCATCCAAATGTGCATAAATGTTTTGATTGTCCTGTTTTTGGGAAATGGAAATTTCTGATTACTGCACAACCCAAAATACCTACTCGTTAACCAGCTAGTTGTTGCTGTTTCAATTGGAAATAAGTTTTCCCAATAAAAGTATAACTCTGTAAACCAGATGTCCTGGTTTGTCATTCTCAGGAGAAGTTGTCCACCGCACAACTACATCATGACAGGGAGAGATATGGATTTCTACCATGAAAAAAATAATGGCATAATCTTCTCTTTAGCAATCATTATAGTAAGACTTTGGTCAGAAGGAAGCCAGAAAATCCTGCTAAGTCTTTTTCGTGAAGTAGATCAGCTGCTATCTGTATTATAGTAGCCCAAACTGATGAATTACACATGGCGCTGACATTAAATCTTGCTGTGTCTAGCTCTTTTTTGGTTTTTAAATATGTCTACCCTCTGTTGGCAAGTCAGCATGTGTTGTCACAGGTCAGTTGCCTAATTTTAACCACTAATGGAGCTAGCTTACCCTGGGATGGAGATTCGGGCCAGAAATAGGAAGCCAAGTGATGGTCATGTGTCCGACAAGGAGCTGGGCAGCGGGCCAAAACACATTTGAGCTGGATGGAATTTCTTGCCCCTGTGAAAATGCAGTGCTAAATCTTCCTCCCCCACTCGCCTCTTTACACACAAGTGGATCCCTCTAGTACAGTGAACTGTCACCCGAAACTAACAAGGAGGATGTGTCTCCCAGCAATCCGAGCTTCGGTCAAAAGTTCACCACTTGCCAGCCCCCCTATGCCAACTTGGACCAAGATTTCTGGAATGGTTAGAAAAATATTTTAATGTAATTCACCTTGCTATGCTATTTCATTAATAACCTCTAAAAATGCAAAGAGTGCGGCCTTAAAATTCCTTAACATCCTCAGCATATGACTAATAATAATGAAACTTTCTCGCTCCCAGCAGAGCCACTCTGTGAATGGTCTGTTTTCCCTGGAGTTTCATGGAGCCTTTAGCAAATGTGGTACATTTGCCATGTCCATTTTTTACAGCCTAGTAACTGCTGTTCAGCCAGGCTTGCCTGAGCTGGCTCTTTGTCCAGCCCACTGCACTGTACTCTTCTTTCTCCCTGCCCTGTGCTATTTTTCTCACAAGAATATTTTGTACAGGCGTAATTTGGACGTGCGTGAAATACTCTTTTCACATTACGTCTTTCCTATTTTCTCTCTATCTGTTTTGAGTCCAGTATCTCAATGTCTTCCAAAATATGTCGTCCATTCAAAGCATGGAGTTGTTACCAGCCTGGGTCTGTGTGTGCTCCATACTGTGCTGAGTAAAAAGGGCTCAGCCCTCGGATGGGGACTGAGCATGTCTGACATGCCATTATATAACATGAAACCAATGTATACAAGACCGTCTTTAAAAGTACATTTTACAGAGATCCCTATTTCTATATCTTGCTTCAAGAATTTCTTTCTAAAATAGCCTTTTTGGAGTCAGTGGATGAGACTCTGCTCACTGGGGGTTAAGTCCAGGGCTACAGGATTGCTCTCCACACCATGTCTGCATTCAGGCTTCTAGGACCAGGACTTCATAAACCACTGGATGGTATCAAGAATTAAATTAATCTAGATTAACGTTTTACTTTTTACCCTAATGGCAAAAGCAGAGCAAAGACTGTTTAATTGTCAACACCTCCCAAACTAGTAACAAAACAGAAATCCTCTTAAGATTTTTTTTAAAGGCTGTAGCAAGCCCTGATTATGGCCCACACAATGTACTCCCTATCAGTCCTCAATAGGTCTGTCTCCACTGCACACCCAAATCTAATTGGATTGTGTTCCACAGCTCCCAGTACACACAGGTATTTGGAGATGCCATGCTAGATGATCGGAATAGAATCTTTACCCCAAAAAAGCCTCCTTTGGACCTGGGAAGTGTGCAAAAACATAGTACTCCTTCTGGTGTTTTTTCCCACTGTGAGAAGCAGTGGGGATCAAATCAAAAGTGCTGCTCAAACCTTGAGAGGTTGTAATCCAAACATATTCTCTCCAACAAGCGTAGCCAGAGGAATAGTTCCCTCAGGGCCATCCCTCACTAGGCTGAACTGCCCAGCCACCCTATTCTGCACTGAGGGATCTGTTCATACTACAAGTGTACAACACCAGAGGCAAACAGGCAGATTCAGAAAAGCGTAGAAAGGGGAAGTGGCCAAAAACTATTTTTATAGCCAGATGACCTTCCACTGCGTTAATTCTAAATTATCCCTTTCATAATGAATGCCGTTTTTTCCTAAACCAGCCCTGTGCCTGCCTCAATTAACAGTTCCTTTTTTAGATTAAGGTTGTGCCATATGCCCTGAGAATTTATTTCCAAGAAGTTCATACACTAGCAGATGTAATCTAGCACAGGTGAGGCTGACAAGTGGAAGAGTTTTTCAGAGGTGAAATGGAGATGGAATACTTTTGTCAAAATACTTTCATATTTGCTCAGTGTTTTCCTATTTGTTCAAAAATTTGGCCCAGGAATAAAAAAAAAAAACAACAAAAAAAACCAAACCAAACCAAAACAAAACAAAACAAAAAAACCCAAAAAAACACAAACTAAAAACAGAGCATTCCAGCATCTCTAGAGGGAAGTAAAAACTGGGGAAAAAGAAATAAAAATTTATCTAGACAATTTAATGACACTTTAAAATCCAGAATATTCATGGACAGCTGTAAATATTTTCAGCCCCAGTTGCCTTGGATTTTGTCATAACAAAAAAAATTGGATTTTGGGAGAACATTTTTCATGGCATGGATATTTGATTTAATTTGTAGAAAACAGACAGAGACTAGCTTTCCTCCAAAGTATGGGAAGTTGTTATGCATCCACCAAACACTGCCACATGAACACAAGCAGTGCTTTGGTTTTTTCCTGCATAGGTTTGACCAATGTCTCCAATCAACGTTTATAAACCAGAGGTGTGTGGTACAGGAGCAGCTGCAGTCTGAGGGGGTTGGAAATGTTCCCTTGCAAGGACCTTCTTTCCAGGACCTCTAGGAGAGACAGAAAGACCTGCTTCTGGCATCTTCTGGTTTCAGAAAAGGATCGTCTACTGGCTGGCCACACTCTTTATGTTAAGTGAGTTATTCAACTCAGTATTAGGTTTTACCACTTTTTAAGAAAAATATCCCTTTCCCAGTCTTTCATGAACAGTTTGTTGATTTCTGACAATCTTAATCTTCAGACTGTCATTATGGTTACCAAAGAAAGAAAAAAAAATTGTGTGTATATCTATCTATCTATCTATCTATCTATCTATCTATCTAGTATATATGAACATATGTGCATGCATATATGTTTGCATACATGTACATGCATACATTTTTTAACCACTTTTACTGCCTTCTTCACAATAAACTGTCTACTTGTGACAACACGTCAGAAAATGTTTATCTGGCATGACATCCCATGTCACTGGTACACCAGTGGTGCACCATTCTGAGCAGTCACAAGCCCCATTTACCCAGAAAAAGCAAATGTACATGCATTGTATGCAAGCTGATCCATGGAAAGTAGTCAATACATATAAATTAATCAATAAAACAGTGATTTAAAAGAGGTGGATATGTAACAAATGTTTCTGCAGGCTCATTCTTACTGCACTTGCTGTTGACCCACAGTGCCAACCCTCAGTCAATGTGCTTCTGAAAACAAAACCTACTACCGCACTCATTTTCTTCTCCCTTCCCTGCCCATAGCAAACCATTTCCTTGTTTTCCTCTTGCTTGCTGTGGGTTCAGCAAGTCTGTGAAGCTGGAAACCTCAGTGCACATGGGAGCAGGCTGTTAGAAGCATTTTTCACACATCAACAAGGCCTACCCTGTGTAGTTTTACATAGCAGGGTGTGAAAGAAGATTATAACAGCCAGCTGGCCATCCACACCAAGAATGCTGCTTATGCATGGCTGAGAAGAGGGTGCAACTTCCTAGGTAAATGTCCCAATCCAAATGGCCTGCAGAAGTGAAGGACTCTTGCTGAAGGCACACACTCAGTGAGGTCTCAACATAAAACTGAAGGAATCACACTAGGGTCTTCAGGGGCTTCAGCTGGTTCCAGCAAAAAAGATGGAAAGGAGGACTCTGGTAAAAAAGGGAGACTTAAAGCAAAAGTTCCCCTCTGTGACAGAAGGATCATCACTATAAAGCAACTGTATCAGGGAAAATACTGTCAAAACTATCAAATACAATGGAACTAAATGGTGATCAGCTGTAGTGCTTATTGCAATCAACTTGTGCTAAGGATTTTTGAAGATGTTAATGTTCCCAATAGAGGTAGATTTCCAGTACCTCTTGAAAATAAAATAAACAAAAAACAAACAAACAAAAAAAAAGGAGAGAGAGAGAAATATTGACTCAGTAGAGCTGCGGGAAATTGTTTTAGGTTTGGATCAAGTGTTTCTACAAAAGACAACCTGTAAACATTATGAGACCCTAAAGAAGGGATGGTGAATCTTGTCCATGAAACTGATGCATATTAGCTTTTTGGCTACCCAGCCCCCATAAGCCAAAGTGTTCTTTCCAGTCCTCAATTTAGAAGTTCCCCCACCATATCTCTGAAATCTGAAGGTTTGGCTTTTATGTATTAGTTGCTCAACCTTCCCTTTCCATGACATCCCTCTCAGATTGTCTCTTCTTACGTATTTGATAATTGTGAGAAATTTGTATAATAGGCCATGATGCAAGTAGGCAGGTAGGTAGGTAGGTAGGTAGGTAGTAAATGAATAAATAATCTTGGTAGGAATAGTCTAGCAGACAAGTAAACTACAACTTCCAAAACATTTGGAGCTCTTCACAGTGAAAGACACTGTATATACTTTGTGCATGTTTTCATACATATTTTAAATATTTTTTATTCTTTCTGTAAAGCAAAAGGATTGACTGTGTGTTGATAAAGAAACTTGTAACCAATTTGCATTTTAGGACAAATGGTGAGTACAGAGGAACACAGATGAAGAAACAAATGTGTTGACATAGAAATAATTGCCTTTTTACTAAGTCAATGAAGAGGATAGCTTAATTTTATCTGCTTAGTGTTTCATATATGTGTGAAATCAGTACTTAAGCATGTGCTCTCTGAGATGCAGAAGAAACACAGTTCTGGCTAAAGCACATATAACTACTTGGATAAAAAGATGCAGTTTTTTTCTCTTTGAATTGTTCATTTTACCCTTGTGCCAGCTTTCTCTCATCTCCCTAAAAGTTGTGAGGCAGCACAAGAGATTTAAGAGATTAACACTGATACGGTTCATGGAGCTGGAGTCTTCTTGCTTTTCTCAAATAAGAGAAGTGTACAGTAGGGTGCCATGAGGCTTTTGCTCTGAGCAGGACAAACTGGAGCATACTGAACTGAAGAACACAACCCTATTTGTATGGGGCGAGTGACTTTTAACACCGTGCCAGGGTAATGCTCAAAAGTGACATGAAAAAGAACTGGCAGCCAGCCTTTGAAGCTCAGAGCAGTTCACACACCCCAAACTGGCTGCAAGCAGAAAAGCAGTGTAGCCCTAATTCTGCACATGCAGAATGCAGGGCAAAAGAGAACATAGGAAGAAAGATGTTCTAAGACATCTTTTCCAATACTGGCTTCAAGTAGTGTAACAGCTCTTGCAGGTCAGTGAGCATGGCACCTGGTGTGTTTTGCTCAATAGTAAAAGCTTTTCTCTACCATGAGAACATGCTCACCTGGGAAAGAGCACAACTCCCATTAATCTGTGTGTGGTTTCCCCTGGAGCATGGCAGCAAGCTGTGCTCCATATGGGAAGAGGCAGGAGTGGTGTCCTGTGCTGCAGGAATGCGAGGACTGTGGAGTTTGCTTGGTGTTGGAAGGCGAGAGACTAAAATATGGTTTGGCACGTGCCGGCTGAAAAGACACACTGAAAAACAAGCTTCTGTCCTTGGGTGTGCAGGAGGCTGGGACAAAGCACAGAGCATGTGGGAGAGAAAAGCGCTGTAAGGGGTTCCTGAGCATCCTACTCGCCCTCTGGAGCATGGAGCTGATGACAGGCTTTCTCCATCCACTTTTCCTTGCCTGTTTCTGATTTCTCTGAAAATTACCCTTAGCCCCTGCTTCATTTGCCTCGTAAACAACTACCAGCCTGCCACAGGAAGGTGCATAAGGGCTCCTGGAGGCAGCAGCATCACTGCACAGCAACACCAGTAAAGCCAGGTGCTAGTCTAGTTTCAGATTGAAAGTAAAGGAACAAATCACAGCAAGAGACACACACGACTGATAAAATTGTCACTTTGACCACCAGTAGACAATATAACAAAAATTAATGCCTTAATGGTGAACAAGCCACTTTATTTAATGCAGTAGTTGTATTATTTCAACAGGCAGGGACACAGAAATAGCTTTGAGCTGCCTTCACATTGCACTCTGCATTTGGCCAGCTCTTCAGCTTTCATGCTCTCCTCTGCAATAGGCTGTTTTTCCGTGTGACCAGAGAACTATATGTGAGTTAAAAATCAGTATCTGAAAAATGCTATTCAGAAAGTTATTCCAGATTCTGAGCCTAAATGATGTCCTGTCTGTTCACTTCTTATGAAGCAGCAACTCCAAGTATGTGCCACTCCACGTGCTTGGCTCTTACGAGCTATATCCACAACCTCAACAAAAACTTAAAGGCAATTTCTAAAGTTTTCCTCAATTGGATTATCTTTCTGAATTGAAAATTGCATTCTGTTACCTTGATATAAAAATTGGACCTGCATTTCAAAAACTTGATTTATTAGGATAATATCTCCATCAATTTAACTCAGTAGACCAGAAGATCTTTAATGCACACTAGCCTTCTTTAAAGGAGGGAGCATCACATCAGAGGTATGAAAATGGCTTAGTTTCTCTAAATTCATGGCTCTTCCCTCCTGTGTAAACTCACTGACTGATTCATATGTATACATAAAAGTCTTTGCAGTACCCACCTCAGCATAAGTAAAGATTCTTCTTTAAAAAGTACAACCATCCTATGAAGATACCAGCACATCCCTGGAATGCACTTAATGATTTGCCTTAGAGGGCGTGCCTATTGCAATGGCCTTCATTTCATTTCTCTTTATTCTAATAATTTTGTGTAGAAGCAAGGGGATGGGGCACAACCTACATGTGTCCTCTACAGAGTCTGCAGCATTGCTATTTATTACAAAAATATTCATCTGCAGACTAATCTCTTATCTTTCCATATTAAAAGAGGTAAATCTACACAGATAAGAATATGAAACTAAGTCAGAGTTTTCATCTGGGCTATGATATGGCTATGTATACACTGAATTCTGGTGTACTGGGCTAAAATAGATAAGTATTACTATGAAAATCAAGTGATATTTTGACTCACATGGTGGGTACCTGCAGTGTCAGTACCTTCCTTCTCTCTTTTGTTACTGTCTTGCTCTCTCTTTCTTGTTTGTTTTGTTTTTGCAACCTCATTTCTAAAGGTGGAGGTGGATTTTACAGCCATGAAGACTAAGTTCTCTATTAAGTATGTCAAAAAACAAACAAACAAACAGCAAAATATGGGCTTTGTTCAGTTTCAAAAAGTTGGGATATTTTCCAGGTCTTGAAATCACACATATTTACTCTTAACTCAGGAACTACATTATTTAGGGCAATTCCAGGCAATGAGAACACAATTCCCTGTAGCATGGCTCCACCTCCAGTATTTTGCTATGAATTTTCTTTTTACTTTATTTTGCAATTTAATTACTTAAAATATACTCTGTTACCATTTTCTAACTAGGTTTCCTCAAGGCTTTGCCTAATACACACTGAATAAAACAGAAGTGAAGCAGTGATCCCCATGGGTATGTCATAATACTGCCCACTGCAAGCAATTAAAGTTTCCGCTTGAGGAAAACTTAATCATAGGAGTAAATGAGAGTCTTTCTTTTCCTCATCCCAGCTTCATATTGTCAGTATTATACTAAAGTCTCTACAGCCAAAAAAAACATACTTCTTATTTGTCTGTGCTCTACTGAAAACCTGATTGTCTTATCATTTCCTTGCATCGAGCTGCTTATTCTCTCAAGCTGCAGTCTTCCTCTGCCACCTACCTCCCTCTGTCTGAAGTATTATCTACAAAAGTGGAAAGAAACATGCTTCTAAAATGAAAACATTTACAGTAATTAAAGCCTTCATATAAACCCACTCTTTTTTAAAAAACAAGACATGCAAAAGTATGACTGGGCAATCAAAATCACTAAGACTGCACATTGCATAGGACTTATATATCACAATTACTTCAAGAGTTTGGTGCCTGTAGTAATAGGGTTGGTGCTTATGAAACTTCAACAGAGGGCAGACACAGCCTGTTTCTACTTTTATATCATAGCAATTAAAAAAATAAAAATAAAACATAAAAAGAACCCTCTATTGTGCATGGAGGTAGGTGATTGTTAAGGAACAATTTCTCTGAAATTACCTTTCTGCCCGGAGCACAGAGAAAATATTATCATATATATATTGTATACAAAACTCAAAAATATCTGTAGGGTATCTTTGTGAATGCATCTCAGAACAAGCCAGATTCACCTTCTGGTGGCTCACTGCTGAGTGGGGGAAAGAGGTGCACACTGGTTCATCTCAGATCCGAATGTGCCACAATACCTCTGAGAGCAAAACTGAGCCTGTTCCTGTGCTGATTCAGGAAAAAAACTTCCATGAGCTTTCATATTGCAAAATCAAGCCCTAAATTCAATGTATTCACTGTGTTCTCACGCATGTGAATATATGTGAATATATTCCCTCATGACAGCTCTAGATTTCTCTTCCAGCCTTGCATAATGATCTCTTCATCTGCTACGATCAGTAGAGGAGAGACAGGTGATGCCTCTGGCCCGTCAGGGTTGGGCAGGAAGGGTGAGTGACACGCGCCAGATGCTGCACCCTGAGCTGGGCAGCAGCTCCCCTGTAAATACATCATGGAGTAAAAATCACCACGTACATTCCAGCTGCTGCAGAGCATGTCACTGGAGTAGACGTGCTGTCACATGTACAAATGCACACCAAATAGTACTCGTACGTGTGATTAATTAGCAGCTAACAGTGAATTCTTTGAGCCACAGGGGTAAAAAATGGAAGAGGGAAAAAAAAAATCACCCTTAAAGGAAGATTAAAATTAACTTTGTAAGGTCTCTGGGGCTGAAAAACAAAAAAACACTGTGTTCTTCAGGATGATGAAGGAGACAATGAAGTCAGTGATATGTGTCCCCTGGTTTTTACTTTATTTTTTACTAATTTTTATCTTTAATGTCAGTTCATTCACTGAAAACTACCAAGCCAGCAGCTCTTGAGGCTAAAATCTTCTTCATCAATACAGACCCAGAGGCTGTACCTCAAAAACGTCCCTGAGAACACCATGGTAACAGTTGCCAAGCCCCAAAAAATCAAAATACTTTTAGGGATATGGAGCACAAAGACTGACAAGACAAAAAAAGAGGAACAGCATTATCCATCTTAATTCATTTCAGCCAAATTTGACCCATGTAAACCTACAAGTAGTGCGTTCAACTGAAAGTTAAGTATGTGTTGAGTCCTACAGGCAAAGTGAAACATTAGAGAGTAAAGTAGAGAGCAGGAATAGGAAGGCTAGTTAAACCATCATCTCATAGAGGAGGCACTGAACAATATAAGTTATGCACACAGCAAATGGAAAAAAATAACAAGAAACAAGTCAACAGAAAATTTTTAGTATTTAGGAATAAGAATACTGCCATATAGGAGTGTAGTATATGAACACTGTATAGGAATACTTATATTAGTTAATTTGTGAACTGTGCAAGATATTAATCAGTAACTTGAAAGCCAACATAATATCACACTAATAAATTTAGAAGGTAGCATAATAACTAGAACACTGATGAGTAAAGTGGGAAGTGAGATATTTGGAAATACCTGTGCCCATTGCTAAGTCTCTTGGAATTTTCAAGAGCAAACAACATATGAATGGAGCTCTTTGAAGAGTTCCATGTCTAGGACCAAGGAAGTCAGGTGATGGAAAAGGTCCTGGAAAGTATGACTCTACAAGGTGTCACGAGCAGATGTCATAGGCTCACATGGGATGACCACGACTTTCAGCCTAGTTACTTGCAATCTCAGTCAGCTATGTAAGAGCTTAGAAGAAACTTCCAAGCACCATCAGTTCCATACCACCAAGCAGTATATGCTTTTTACATACTTGTAGTAGCAAAACTGAAAATACTGTAGTGATCACAGTGGGAGAGTACATTAGTATCAGCATGACATGTCTTTAAAATTGTGTTGTGGCAAAAAACCCCAGTAGCCATAAGCATCAGTTGCTACAAAGGTATTTTACTTTGTGTATGCCTTCAGCAAGAGAAATGTTAGAATAATAAGTTCTTGTGTCAATAATTTTAAAACAATGTTGAAAAATTACACAGGTTGCAAAGAAAAAGGGTACAAAAACTATTTGAAGAATTGCTGTAGAAAGTTAAGGAGTTCCATCTATTTTGGAAGGGAAAAAAATTACATTATTGTATGAAATAAAGTAAGTTTCATAAGAGAAAATATTACATACAAATGGACTGTTTTGGTAAGTGAAGTAAAGCATTACTTGAACCAACAGCTGAAAGCTGAAACCAGCCCAGCTCAAGCTGGAAGTGGCAAACGGCTGCAGTAAGGGCTGGATTATCCATCCATATCATGCTAATTCTAGATTAGAAAGAATGTCTTTCTGGAAACAGTGAAAGTCTCCCTGAGCTTCTAAAAGAGCAGCAAGAATGATAAATGTGGTAAGACTAAAAAACCCAGAAAGGTCCGTTCTGGATAATAAATACTTAATCTTTTCATTGAATGTGCTTGTTTGATGCTCAAACCTTTGCACATCGGGGACTGGCAGGCTATCAGTGGATGTAGGATTTCCAGGGAAGGTGAGCAACAAATGTGGTCAGTGCTATCACGTTTCCGTGACTTTTTTGTCCCAGTCTAAATGTTGATGTATTGTTTGATGATCCTTTTGCTGTCCATTCACAGTAGTAAACAATTCTTCTGTGGAAAGTTCCACATTAGTTAGATGATAACATTGACTTGCTTTATAGGAATGTTTTCTGATGAAAGTTGCAACTTCCTGTGTCTTGCTGTTTATCAGGACCCATCATTCCTAAAAACAAGATTTTCTTTTCATATCACTGCTGTAAAACATTTACCAGTGTATTACAACAGAAGTAGACCCATGACAGTGTTTTAATGGTACACAGCCAATTCTTATCCTGTGTCCTTCCTAAAACTGTGCTTTCCTTTATTGCTGTTATAATTTTCTCTTTGTGGTAACTCAACTGTTTCTTTTCCAAGCCTTTATAGTTCCTTATGTGACTCAACCCACCTAAAATTCTTTAGTTAGGACCAAGGAAAACTACTTTTATATAATTGTACATATGTGAGATCATTAGTGAATATAGTTTCTGACTCTTGATTTCCAGGATAATTTCCTAGACCAAGACTGATTTCACAGAGGGCACAGAGGAGGCAAAACAATGTCAGCACTTTTGCATGAGTGTCTGTACTGCTCTGTGTGAAGACACTGAAGTTTACTTGTGTCTTACACTGGACAGTTTCACAGTCAAATAGCTATGTATAAAATAACCTGAATTCATACCTAATCACATGAGAGCTGATTCCCCTAACATATACTTAAGTGTGAGGTAAAACCCCTAAATTCAGTTCCTCACAGAGGGATTCTCTAGGAGACATAAACTACACCATCTGCCCCATCACAGCACATGTTGTTGTTACACTTTATGTTTTTCTACACAAGAAGTAAATGTTCAACCTTGGCAAGTGTCAAGTGTTACCTTTGCTATTGCACAGAGTCATTGGTGAAGAACTCATATGAAGAGCAAGAAGGCACGCTGTGTCTTTGGAGCATGTGTCCATTGGACTCATTCTCTGAGAAATGGGCTTTTTTTGGTACCTTGCCCAGCATACTGTTACCTTTTAAATAGGCACAGATCTGTGCATGCTGGGAAAGCTCCCTACATCTCACAATCAGGGTCACAGAGGAAAAGTGAGATCCCATTGTCCCAAGTAAGATCCCCCTAAGTCTCTCACTGTCATGAGCAGAGGGGCATTCTTTAGCTGACTGCCTTAGTTTGGACACTAGCCACAGAGTGAATCCTTCCCTGGACTGTGACTGTTTGCTTACTACTCATGAGAAATAAAATTATAGAGTATGAAATACATTTCATATTTTAAGGCCTAATACCTACAGGTCTTCCTCTTGTTTTCTTCTTCTTGACCACCAACAAAAGATTTCCTGATGGGGGAAGGAGTGGTGCTGAGGCAGAACCCACAGCCACAGCATTTCAGGGTGCATTGCAGTATGAAAAACAAATTTACCAAACTGGAAGAGGGAGAAAAAAGTTTGCTTAAATATGCATTTGAAACATGGCACATGGTACAGAAAGTATTGAAACATGCTCATCGGGCACTGAAATATGATTTTGGTGAAGGACGGACAGAACGATTTCTAGCACTTGGCATATAAAAATTACACTTTGGGGGAAAAAAAAATAGAGTCAATACTTAGTTTTAATTATGAGGATTTTCTGCTAAAATTAGTTTAAATATTTCCAGGTCTTAAAAGTGTTCATTCTTTTCAGATTTCTCCCCGTACTTTTATAAGCAATCAGCATTTGAAAACCAAGTAATATTCTTACTTTCCTAATTTCTTTTTATTTTATCTCCTTTATTACAGATTCTTAAAACAAAATAAAACAAATCAGGTCTCTTTTCACAGTAGTTGTGACCTATCCCACGAAGCTGAATGTTTCAAAGAGTTGATATTGAAATAAGAACTTACATCTCTGTTAGTAATCTAGCTCCTATGCAACTCCGTCAAAATGAGCTGTGAAGATACGTTCACCTATTTACAACTTTGCATGTCACATTCAGCAGAAAGCCGAGGAGTAAATCCAGTTTACCTTCACGATAATTCGTTCTTTTGATGTGACTTTGCCCTCGGCGTTGTTTTAATTTCTATTAAATGCAAAAGCATCGCAATTCCAGGTATTTATAATGATTCAACAGTTTTTGGGGACATTCCTCCTCGGGAGCAAACTGGTTTTTCCTCCTTCGGTTCATCAGACCTCTCAACTCCTGTGACTTTGGTGGTGGCATTTTCCGGCGGACGCCAGACTTGGTTGGATTTGGAGAGGGTTACCCAGACCCCTGCCTTTCCAGGAGCTTCATTTCTCCCCGGCCAGGAGCGGGGCCCGACGAGGTAGCGGGGCGGCGCAGGCATCCTCGCCGTGGGGCTCGGGGCAGCACCCGGCACAGGAGGCAAGTGAAAAGAAATTAAATAAATGAAATTAAATGAAACGGAGGGGAAGATGGGTTGACTCGCTGTGTAAGCCCCCAGCTCCCGCCTCCCCCGCACTCCGCACCCCGCAGCTGCCGGCCGGTCCCTGTGTGGCCGGGGTGGCATCGTGTGCCGGAGCTCCCCTCTCGCTTCTCGCCCCGCTGCTCCCGGGCAGTCCCGGCTGCGAAAGCGGGGTCTCCCTGGCTTCCCCCGCCTCTGCCACCCGCCGGGCCCGGGGCTGAAATTCCGCCTGCAGCCGCGGAGCCCCTCCAGCCCCGGCGCCTTTGCGGGAGGGAGCCACGCTATAGAAAGGGCGAGAGGCAGCGAAAGAGGGCAGGGAGGGGGTGTCAGCTCAGCCCACAGCGGCCTCATCCCCCCTCACTCCTCCCACCAGTGCGTGGTGCCTCTTAACCCCCGGGAACCACCCTCCCGCGAAGCATTGCTCCACTTTGCAAGAAGACGAGTTGATGACGAAAAAATTACTTCTCGGCCGCGGCCAGCCATGAGCTGTTTGGATGTTATGTACCAAGTCTACGGTCCTCCCCAGCCCTACTTCGCAGCAGCCTACAGCCCCTATCACCAGGTAAGTGTGGGGGGTAGCGGTGAAGAAGTAGACGGTGGGAGGGGTGTCATCTGGAGGATGGCCGTCTGGAGCCTCACCAAAAGGAAAAAGGGAAAAGGAGAAGGGGAGGGGAAAGGGGGGCGGGGGGTGTGGGGGAGGAAGATCTGGGAGCCTGCGATGGTGATCGGAGCAGAACCGCATCCCACCTTGGCGCGGGGCTCGGCAGGGTAGGTACCCGGGAGACAACCGACGGGCTACGGGATGCCTTGGAAGCTTGAGCGCGATCATAGCCTTCAGAGGCTTTTTTTTTAGGGGGTAGGGGTGGAGGAGGAGTGTGCTTGCTTGGTGTTTGCTTGTTTGTTTGTTTCCTTTACCGGGACGGGCTCCATCCGAGAGCGGCGATTCGGGGCAGCGATGCCGAGGTGTGTGTGTCTGTAGCCCGTCGGGAGCTGCGAGGCTGGGCTGCCAGGGGTATCGCTCACTCCTGCGCGCCGGCATCCCAGTCATCGCCGCGGAAGCCACTTCGTGCAGAGATTTTACAGACGCCTCGGAGGGGTGCTCCGGGGTTACGCTCTGCAAGTGGGGGAGGCGGGAGTGCCGGGAGGATGCGGGATTTCCCCCGGTTTGACGATGGCGGAGGAAGCCTCGGTCGCGAAGAGGGACAAGAGGTTGCAGGATGCTCGCCGCTCCCGAGGGGCACTCGGCGGTGGGACCCCGGCCCGTCCCCCGACCGCTCCCGGCCGTGGCCGTGGCCTGCGAGACCCGCGGGTGCTTCGTGGACTGGAGCCACGTCTCGCCGCCGCGCTGCGTGCGGCTCCGTCCGGGCGGGCGCGGGTATCGACTAATCCCTGGGTTCAACAAAAGGATCCCGCCGGCCCCGGGAAAGTTTCGGGCACGCACAGCCCGTCGTGCGCGGGGACCTTCTCGTCCCGGGACGCGAACCGTCCCGCGTGGGTCAGGGCTCGTTTCCCCGGGCTGCACCTGCTGCACACCTCTTTCCTTTTACCGCTAGTTTTTCCCCTCGCCCTTACTCCTTCAAGAAATGGATTCCCTCTTCCCCCAGCGTAACGAGAAAGGGGATGGATAGAGCGAGCAGCGTCCCGGGCCCGAGGCGAGTGAGAGCCTCCTGCGTGCAGAGCCGGGACGGGGCCAGTGGTCCCGCTCCCCGCAGCCCCCGGCGTGGCGGCCCCTGTGCCGCGTCCAGCGCCCGGCAGCGCGGCCCAATTCCCAATTTCCGTTACAAATAGCAGATGATGTCCTTCCCCACCTTGTCTTCCCTCCCATCACCCCCTCACGCCTCCCCCCCGGCATACGGCTTAATGACATTATTAAGGGGTATGATCATTACCTCAGTGGCCGCACTGGGAGCCAAGTGGAAAGGCGGTCCACGCGAAGGAGTGACATTTTCAAATATATCGCGCGTCTTGGCCCAAGGCTCTGCCCCGTCCCCTCGGTGCTTCCTCCGCCGTCTGCTCCAAGGCTCTGCCCGCAGCGGCCAAGCCCGGGCTCCGCGTCCCAGCACTTATTGCTAAGAAACTCCCAGCAGCTGTAGGCTGCAAGAAAGCGGATAAAGATGGGAAACATTCAGCAAACTGCTCAACGCCCGCTCTCTTCTCACCCACCGGAATCCAGTAAAAACAGAATAGTCTTGTAGGAAATACCTGGAGCTTCCTGCTGGCCAGCGAAATGCTGTGTTTTGCCCTGAAACTTTGTGTTTGAGGATGCCAGTCTTCCCCCACCATCCACATCTTTCCTTTTCGCCGCTGTAGATTACAGGACACTCTTCGCAGCAGATTTCGCGACCCGGGGACCGAGCGGCTCTTGCCTTCACCCCTCTGCGGGCGTAGAGCCCGGCCGTGCCCCTCGCCTTTCTCCCCGCACTGCAGCCCCTTGGTGGCCGCCGTCCGTCCCGGAGCCAGCTGGAAAGCGCTTGCTTATGCGGAGCTTGGTGCGGGGAACTCGGGCGTGTGATCCCCGCCCGGCCCCGCCTGTCCCGCCCGGCGGTTCTTTCTCTGTCCCGGGTGGCACCTCCGCGTTTTGGACCACCAGCCCTGTTTGCAACCCCTTTGCTGCCTCCCAGGGGCGGGGCAGAATTGCAGCTAAGGGGGGCGATGTGGGGGTGTGGGGGGTTGAGGTGTGTGCTGGGGGAACGGCGGGCAGCCGCCGACCAGACTTTTGCATCCCCTCGGAAAGATCGCGGGAAAGGGCTCGGGGCTGCATGCCGGCTGGCACAGGGAGGGCCAGCGCATCTTGCAGCGCTGAGTGACCGGCTCTGTTTTCTTTGCTTCCCTACAGAAACTCGCCTTTTACTCCAAAATGCAAGAAGCCCCGGAGAGCGGTAGCAGCGCGAACGCCAGCAGCTCCTTCTCTAGCCACCCCACGGCCAGCATCAAGGAGGAGGACTGCAGCCCCGAGAAGGAGCGACCCCCCGAGGCTGAGTACATCAGCTCCCGCTGTGTCCTCTTCACCTACTTCCAGGGGGACATCAGCGCCGTGGTGGACGAGCACTTCAGCCGGGCGCTCAGCCAGCCCAGCAGCTTCTCCCTCGGCAGCGCGAAGGCGGCGCGGAACGCCGGCTCCTGGCGGGGTGAGAATCCAGCGCAGCGCGGGGGCCGCGGGGGCCGGCGGAGTCCCACTCCGGGACCCGGCATCCCGTCTCCCTCCTTCCTCCCGCCCGCGGCTGGACCCCGGCGGGCAGCCCCTGGGAGCCGCTGTCCCGGGCTGGGAGCTGCCAGCCGCTTGGCCCTTTTAGGGGATAAAAAAGAATAAAGCCCTTCAGTTTATGCCCGGCCGCGGTGGCCCAGGGGGAAGTGGCCTGGGAGGCGGTCGGGGAAAACGAATTTTCTTTGAAGGTGCTTTACCTGGAGGGGGCTACAGCCAAACCAGCTGTGGAGTGACCCCCATGCTATGACTGTGGCAAGTGCAAACACTGTTGACCCTAGCTTTCAGTTTAGCATGGTCATAATGATGGGAACAAAGTAAAAAGGAAATGTGGCAACAATCTCTTCAGCTTCCCACTTCTAAAAAAACGATTGTGTGTGTCACTAAAAAAATGATTGTGTGTGTCACTGTATCTGGCTCTGCATGTATCACCACCCTGATTGCTCCTGGAGCAGAGATAAGGACCCTAAATTTCTGAAAACTAGGGCTTCCAGACCTAAGCACCAGGGCTTTTGCAGAGCTCTCCATATCCATGCCTGATTGACTCTGGAGATGCACAGCGGTACCCAGGGCAGAGGGGAATAACCTTCTCCACCCTCTGTCCACCAGAGAGTTAGGGCTGGAATTTCTTGGTATGTAGTTTTGGTAACTCCCTCACAGGACTACCTGCTCAGCCAAGACTTGTTTCCCAGCCCTTGCATGAATTGCTGTTAGTAGTGTCTAAGAATGAAACAGTACTTTAAATTTCAGAGGTGAAAGATACTCAGTGCTGGAATTGATGGCAGCAGAAGAGTATTTTTTGCTCATCATGAACCACTTCCCCTTCTTCTGAGTAATCATGTCAAACATATTTCCCTGGAAAACATGTATCAGGAGCATGGTTTTATTTATTTCTTTTGGGAACAGTGTGCATTCACAGTTAATCATGCATAACATCTATCTGTGCTATTAATAATCACCAGTCCATCTTGCATGTTGTTTACTGGTCTAAGAAAATGTAGAGTCCTTGTCCTTTGCCCTGCCAGTCTTCAAAGATCTGCAGAGTGCTTCCTAAACATGTTGGCAATATACCTAAGAAACAGGAATAAGTCAGGTGTAATATGTGGAGAATTGCCCCCAGATATTAAGAAAATTCAGTCTGGCCTTTAATTACACTTCTCATTGTTCCTGCCCACTTAGAAACTGCATTGAGGCAGTAGCTGTTTTCCTGGAGGTGATGGGCATAAATGCTTAGACAAGGAGATTATTACAAAAACAAACAAGCAAAATCCTGAACGTTTCAGTGGTGTATAATAGCTCTCATTCAGTTTCCGCTACCGAAGAAAAAGAGACATTTCCCTCACCTTAGATAACAACCTTTTGCCTAACTGCATACTAGGAGAAACCTGGAGCAAATAGTTGCAGCTTCATGGATAAACTTTGGCTAGATGTGTTGGATGTTTATCTGGAGAGGAATGGGTACTTGTACCTGTTTGGAGCAAGTTCTTGTGTTTAGTAGTTTTTCAGAGAATAAACATAATGCAAGGACTGGTTTGGATGGATCAGGGAGGGACAGAGTTCTAGGGGAAGGAGATCAAGGCTTGCTGGGTATGTTCATTGCTGGCTTTCTCTCCCACTTCCTTCACTCAGATGGTTCCTTCCCAATGAGCCAGCGCATCTTCCCGCCGTCCTTCTGGAACAGCACATACCAACCCTCCTCTGTCCCAGCCACCCTGAGCAGCCCCCTGGCAGCTGCTGCCCACAGTGAGCTGCCCTTTGCCACCGCCACTGACCCCTATGCACCCGCCTCGCTACATGGTCACCTGCACCAGGGTGGCCCAGAGCCCTGGCACCATGCCCACCACCACCATCACCACCACCACCACCCCTACATCGGGACACAGAGCACTGCCTATCCCCGCCCTGCCACCATGCATGAGGTCTACGGGCCTCACTTTGACCCCCGCTACAGCTCGCTCCTGGTGCCCACCGCTTCTGTCCGTCCCCACCGCCTCACCCCCGCCTCCGTGTCCACACCAGTCAGTCCCCCCTGCGAACTGGGCAAGAGCGAAGCAGGTGCTGGTGCAGCCTGGACGACACCGGGCCCTTTCCCCAATGCAGCGGGGGACATGGCACAGAGCATCGGCCTCAATGTTGACACAGGTAACAAGCTGCCCTCAGTCCCTACAAGTTCCCCAGCACAGCTGCACCCCTGCTCCCTGACTCCACACCATCCATAGTAGTAGCAAATGACCACCCTGGGGGGTGTTGCTGGAGTGCTGCTGAGGGGGAATAAATTGGGGGTGGAAGCCCCACGTACAAGAGCTGAGCTCTGCCCTGGGGGCTCTCAGGCCAGGCAAGTGAGGAAGGGGAGAGGGAGGATGGGACAGGCCAACACATCACATCCCCACAACATTGTTCAAAGTTCTGATGCCTGCAAACATGCCCTGAGATGGTACAGGTTGCTCTGAGGTACTCTTGTCTGGGCCCTGGTCCTGCTCCTGCATTGAGCAGGGAGAGTTAGAAGCAGGAGAAAGCAACCCTGAAGGTCACTGCTTGGCTCCCTCCACACTGCTGCGAGCAAAAGTGTGGGCAGCCACAGCAGAGCAGGTCATTTCTAGATCCCATGCAGGTTCATGAACTATCTCCTCTCCTTATTTACTTTTTTCTCTCAGTTTTTGAAATGAAAGCACAATTGCATTTGCTGAGCAAAAAGGGCAATGGTTTTCTCCTGGTAGTGCCTGATGGGGTGTCTGGAACCAAGGATGTGTGACTGTAGCAGTGACAAAAGCAGGGACACAGGCACAGTTAGTAGTGGCAAATCCTGAGTCAGCAGTTGTGAAGGCAAGGAAAGCCTGCTCCATGCTGGTTTTGCTATCACAGCCACTAATGGCTCCTTACGGTGTCCTCACTTTAAGCAGGAAGGATGTGTGCCTGACTCCAGTCTGGCTTGGGCTCTTCTTGCTTCACAGCCTTCTGGGGCTCTAGAGAGCCCATGCTTTAGACTGATCTCAGCTGGCAGAAATGCAATTTGTGTTCCTCTGTCCTTAAACGCCTGTACCTATTTTTCTTCTTCCCTTTTGTTTTCTTCTCTCCATTCTCAGGTTTGCAGTCTCAGGATAAAAGCAAGGATCTGTACTGGTTTTAGAGCTGTCCTTCACTCTTCTTCCCCTGGCTCTCCCCTGTAGCTCTCTGACTGTTAGACATGGTGGCATTCAGAGCTGAAATCGGGTCAGTTTGTAACAGCTTCTGATCTTGGTTTGCAGCTCGCCGTTACTCCTTCTGTGGTGGATCCCTTCTGAGCTGACGTGCTGACTCAAAGACTCTCAGATTCCCCCTGCCCTTTTCCATGCCCACCATGGCCCTGCAGTTCGGGGAAAGACAACGGGATTTAAAAGGACCTGGCATTTCAAGGGCGATAATTTAGACTTATTTTGGAAAGCAAAATCCTTCTGTTGCAAGAGGAGAGCCAAAGACACTGAACTTCTATTTAAGCAGACCCCACACCCAGACCTGCAGTCAGACTACCCTGAAAGAGTCAAATGATATCGTGGATGGTGACGCAAAATGACTGACCTTCATACAAGGGGCAGAGAAAATTGTGGGTTTCATTTTTTTAAGTGGTGTGAATATTTTTTTATGGCAGTGAAATTTACTTCTTGAATGCAAACATGGGAAAGCTACTTAGCAGTTTCGAACTGGATTTTTACTTTCCTTTATAGAAAAGTAAAAGGAGGAGAAACTGGAACTCGCAAATATTTTTTGACTATCAAGGAGCTGGTCAGATTTTTCAGCTTTGTGGTTATGAGTGGCAAGTGTCTGGCCAGGGTCAGCTGCCTTGGGCTTACAGATATGCAGCTGTTCCATTCACAACTGCTCAAATCCCAGAAAGACAAAAACCAAGGTGGCACTTCTCAGAGTTTGGCACGACATTTGCCTTGGATGTATAACAGTTGTTTGGTTGTGGGTTTGGGGTTTTTTTGTTGGCGCTTTTTTTTTTTTTTTGTGCTTTCGGGGTTTTTTTTACAATAAACATTTTCTGGTGAAAGTAAAACCCTCTTAAAGCAGGGGGAGAAAGGAATCCAGAGAAGGGATCATCTTCAACCCAACAACCTTTAAGGGGAACACCAGAATGAAAACATATGATGGACAATGGGTCTGAGTTGCCTCTAATACTTCTCTTTGTCTACTTGTTGCTGTCATTTTGTCACTTTAGTAGTTGTTTTGTTTTGCGTTTGCGTTTTTGTTTTTTTTTTTTTTTTGAAAGGGGGAATAAGATAGCTATTTAACAGTAGAAAAGCTATATTAAAGTTATCTCCTTCTTTCACCCTGTGTACTTTTATGAAGAATTAAAGCTAAATAAGAGAAATGAGGCAAACTGGAAACTTCAGGATGAAACAGAAAAAAAAGGGTATCTCAAGTGGATGAAGTGAGTTATGTTATTTTATATTAAAGATAAATAGAAATTGTATCAGGTGGAAATATTTTCTTAGTGAGTAAAATACACAGTGATAAATACAAAAGACAAGAAAATGTGAGAAAGAATAGGAAACCTAATAGAAAGAGCATGGTAAAGCAGTGTGAGTACATACTATGAGAAGCTGACAAGGAGTAATGTGTGCAGGGCATCCTTGGCTGGAGCTCAGCAAATGTCAGGAGAGGACTTGTCATGATTCCTTCAGCCACATAAACCCCTGAACATTTTGCCCTCAGCCTCCAAATAGCCAGAGCCCAGACAAGCTGCAAAGGGTTAGGGAAGGACCTCAAAATTTGTATTACTGGTTAAAGCAGAAACATTCTGAGGTGTCTATCAAGGAAGAAGGCACCAGCACTTTGAAGGATAAAAGTAACTAAAAATAGTGTTTAACATTATTGCTGAAGAGCTTGAAGTCAACAGGATCATTCTGTGAGCATTTGCCTGAGATTTTTTCAGGCTGTTTTAAAGGGTTTGTTGTGGTGGGTTTTTTTAAAAGATAAATCTGACTCTATCATTGGTTGTACTTCACCATGACTGTTTTTCTTTCTTTCTTTCTTCCTCCCCCCGCACCCCCTGTCCTTTGCAATTCTAAATGAGGATGGCTGAGCAACACAGCCTAAATACATTTGGAAATATTAATGTAAACATAAACCAGGCATTTACTACATTGGCATTTGCAAAACATTTTGACCATGAACGTATTCAAGAATGAAAATTTATGCAATGAATACATGAATATTGGTTTTGACCTTTGTTCTCTGGGTACTCTTTTTTACTGTTGTATCAGGAAAGCACCCAAACACCAAAGTCAATGATCAGACCTCAAGGTGTTAGGTGTGCAAACCACTTTCTAAAAATACTCCTACTCTGGATGAACTGCAGTCTGAAAGCACACATGTCCTGCTTTGGCTAATCCTTGTAGTTTAGTTCACTCTGACTCTGACTCCTTGAAGACTGCTCACAGCACCTACCTTTAAGGATTGGGCATGTGTCTTTGCAGGACTGGAGCCACAGCTCCTAACACAGTAACAGTGCAAATTACCTCTGTGCCATTTTGCAAGTCTGTTTTATTCCTGTTTGCATCATAGGGTTTTACTTCCTTAATCATGAATACTTGCTGGAAATCTGCAAATACAAAAGAAACTCTTCCTGTATGTTCCATGTGCATTACCTGTCACATGCTTGTCACGCACTGGAAGACTGTGAGTGCCCATCACTGCAATTTGAAGAGCAGATCCTCCTGCTGCCCCTTTCTGAGTGTCATGCAGTGGTCAGCACCAGCTTGTAGCTCTGTATCTGTTCACCTGACAAACAGATTAGCCCATCTAGGACAGAGAGATACAGTTCCCAACCTGTTTGTGCAGAGTCCAGGAAAGGAGGTAGAGGGACGGGATCTGCTGCAGAGCATGACAGTGCTAGACATGGCAAGAGTATCTGCTGCTGCCCAGTAGCAAAAGTATCCTCTCCACAAGGAGTTTGCAAAACAAGCTCTGGACATGTTCACCACAGATATTTTTTTCCCTTTCTGAAAATAACTGAAAGTTAGCAAAGCATGAAGGAATACTGTTTTCATGAACTCCTTAAAGGGTTAAAAAAGATCTGTCAAGGGAATTATGGAAGTGGGGATAGGATATTGTATTTGTGGATTTTGCTTCAGTATAGCTGCCGTTGCAAGAACGCAGCATAAAACTCTTAAACATTAAAAAAACTTTTAAAACACTAAAAAACTCTAAATGTGCCTCTGCACTAACAGTATAATGTTGGAGAGCTTTAGGGTGATATTTATTACTTGCCACCTCCTTTTCCAGTGTTTTTACCATAAGACCCCCCCTCCCCAGCAGAGGAGGAGGAGGAGAAGAGGAGACAGAGGGTAAAAGCGTCTGACTAATCCCTTGCACCTCCCCCGGACTGTGTGTTGCCCGCCTCTTGGGAAATGTATCTGCCCTGTCTCCCCCTTGGGTCAGGAGCTGCCCCGACCCTTCTCGCCTTCCCTTTGAAGTCCTATTTAGGTTCACAACAAGTTCTAGCTAGGGCTTAAAGGCTGGTCCCTTCTTGGAAGGGAGGAAAATGCTGCTGGTGGCTTTGAATGCACCCGTGTTCTGTAACTGGCAGTGGTTGTGCATCTTTTTCTGGGCAAGTGTTGTAATTAACGTGTCCTTTTGATTACAGAAGGATGAGCCAGCTCCTGTAGGGGATTGTGGTGTCCTGGCTGTCTTCCCGGGCCTGCCACCCAGAGGACCAGTTGCAGCAGGGAAAGGAGAGAGACTTATGATTGCTTGGACGAGTGAGGTATTGATTTTGTAGGCTAGTCAATTTTGCATAGAGAATTACAAATAGACATCATAAAAAAAAAAAAAAAGAGAAAGAAAAAGAAGGAAAAAGAAAAGCAAAAGGGAAAGGATACAGGAAAAGAAAAAAGAAATAGGGAAAAGAAGAAAAAGGAAAAAAAAAGAACAAGGAAAAAAAACAATAAAAAAGAGAAAGGAAAAGGAAAAGGAAAAGGAAAAGGAAAAGGAAAAGGAAAAGGAAAAGGAAAAGGAAAAGGAAAAGGAAAA
>JAWWEE010000105.1:66930768-67016500 GCA_035221455.1 Xenops minutus | reverse complement strand
TATCCTGCTAATGTAATTTTTTTTTAAAAATAAAAAAAAAAGGAAAATTAAAGAAAAAAAAAGGAAAAGGAAAAGGAAAAGGAAAAGCAAAAGGAAAAGGAAAAGGAAAAGGAAAAGGAAAAGGAAAAGGAAAAGGAAAAGGAAAAGGAAAAAAGAAAGTTTTACTTCAGTCATTTCTCAAAGTTTGAGAATACAGCCTTGGGAACCACAATGTTAATTTAGTTCCCAGCATTGTCACGCTGTTATCTAAACTGACTCAGCCTGGACAAGTGGCTCAACCTGGACTGTTCAAGTCCATCTCTAATCATAAAGAAGGAGCTACTTCTGCAGTGCACTTTAGCCAGGCATAATCAGTGAATAATGTGCATCAAACCTGTGAGTGCAAACTGTAGCAGAGAGGTATCAGGGTGCCATGTCCCTATCTTCCTGCCCCTGCCTTCTCTGCATCAGGTCCTATGAAAGAACGGGAAGGTGCTGGATGAACCTGTGCAGGGTTGCAAAGGTGCAGAGGAACAGAGGAGCAGAGGTGCATGAGTGCAGGGGTGCAGGAATGCAGGGGTTCAGGAGCGCAAAGGTGCAGTTGTCCAGGAGTGCAGGGTTCAGGTGTGCATGTCCCTGGGACCCACAGTCATATGTGGGCACTTCTGTTTGTCATACTTTGTTTCAGCCCACAAAAGCATAGTCTGGCTGAGGACTGGAATGTTTCTTTAGGTATGTGTCAGTTGCTTATTCATTCATGCTAAAGACAGAATAAAGACCCAACAGCAGTGCTGTCCTATTAGAAGTTGTAATATCACACTGGACATTATTGAGGATGTTCCATCTCCCTGCTTCATGGCACATTTCTTTCTGCCATACCTGACTCAGTTACAGATGCAAGATGCCCTCCTCCTTCATCACTCCCTGCTCTCCTGCCCCCTGCAACTTCCCCTCTCCTTTACTTCTGGCTGCAGCCCTGACCCTGCATCTCATCCTGTCTCTGTTCTCCTGCCTCACCCAGGCTCTTCCATCCTGCACTTAGTACTCCACACTGCAGTAGCAAGGAGTAAAGAAACAGCATTAGGACACAAACTTTCCAATGTTGTTTGCATGGAGTCGGTGTTTATGTGATAAACAGAACTGGACAAATGCAAACCTTCTCAGGAAGAGCCAGCACACTGATCTCAATCCTGTGCTATATCCCTGTGATGGGAACCAAGCCCTAACCCCTGAATCCTGATTCAGTGGAACAATCCCTTTTTTCCAGGAGCCGAGTCCTAAAGAACTGCAACGGCCCCAGTTGCACACAGACACAAATGATTATTTGCTCTTGACAGACCTGCACAGATCCCTCCTTGTATTTAACTGCAGTCCAACTGAGCTGGATCAGGAAAGAGACACTTGATAGCTGCTGTTTCCGTGGTTGAAATATTTGTGAAGTTAGCGCATAATCTGAAAGCAGAAGCTAATAAATTATAGGGTGCTAATTGGGGCCGGAGTGGAGCTGTCAATCATATTATCCTAAACACACAGAGACCCTCATAACCTAAAAAGGCAAGAAAGCCTCTGGGAACAGCTCCCAGTTGTCACTAGCCATGACCTCCACTTCAGTGAGAGCACTGAGAGTCGAGGCAGAGAATTTATTCTGCTAAGAAAATGCAAATCCTGTGTTTAAGAGGGCACTTTTATTTGCTTTTGTTTACCCTCTTTGGGAGTCTATTTCCAAGGGCACTTTATTATTTTGCTTGGACACTGACCTTACCACTCTAGCAATTTTAAAAAAAGGTATAGATCAGATAAGAATTTGCAATTTTTATATTTGCATAGCCCTCAGAGTAACATAAGTTTTTATTTACAGTCCAATTCCTTGCATATAGACCTGTTTTTTAGGACATGGTTTAGTGGTGATCTTTGTAGTGCTGGGTTAATGGTTGGACTCAGTGATCTTCAAAGTCTTTTCCAACTTAAATAATTCTATTCTATTCTATTCTATTCCTAAAAGAAAATCTGACTATGTCAACAGCATTGCAAAAGGCACTAATATCCAAAGAGAGAGTGGTTATTTTACCACTTTGTTCTTAGTGTAAAAGATAGAAGGCAGTGATGAACATCCTCCAAATGTAAGATGTCACACAAAGAAGTTAACACATTATGAAAAAGGTTATTTTATACAGCAGTATCAGTCATGTCAGTGGCAATAATGACAATATTTTGACATCTTCATTTGACTTTGATATCCTGGGTTTCTGGCTATTTTTTAGAGTTAAAAAAATTTTGTCACTTAGAGTTGCCAAGTGTCATTATAAATAGAGCTATGATCCTTTGAAAAATCCACCTGGTATGGAAGCTCCTGCAACTCACTCCAGTGTGTGTGTGTGTAACAAAAATTTTCAAGAATGAATTAAAAGAAATGAAGGTGAATTAGAGCTTTTCAATCATTAACAGGCTATTTCACAGATATTCTTTTCTGTAACATCTATTTTAAGGTGTGAAGATAGGAGATCTAGAATTGATGCCACTGAAAATGCTGCCTCTAGTAAATAAGTAGCATCTACCCTGGCCCTTCACATTTACAAAATAACTTACAAACATTAATTAATCACCACAGGATTTGTGTCAGGTTGTAACAAATAATAAACATAGGTATCAGTCGAATATTTTTCATTTGTTCATATGAATGTCAAGCCTCTAGCTGAAGGACTAAGTAAGCCCACTAAAGACATAAAGTATGTCCATGTCTGTCCAAGCACAGCTCAGAGTTCAGTTATGGCCAGCACAGCCAGAGCCCAGCACTTGTGGGTTGCATATGTGGTATCATGTGTGCAGCATGCTCACCATTGTTGCTCAGTGATCTCACTAATTGTCTGTGCTGGCATCAGAGAACAAAAAAGAGCCTGAGACAGTAACTATCTGTGACCCAGAGACTCACCTAGGACATCCACTGATCAGCACCTGGAGGCACACATTTCCTGTTCCCCAGCAGGTTAGAGACTGCACTGTGTTGGAGTTTATATTCTTCATAGCAGCTTGTCTTCTGTTGTGTTTTAGATTTGCAACAAAAGCAATACTAGTAACAGAGTAATATTTTAGTTATTGCTGAAAAGTGCCTGCATTCTTTGCACAAGATGTTTGGGAGAGGACACATCCAGGCAGATACTTTGAATTAATATTCCATGCCATATAGTGCCATGCTCAGCAACAAAATGGAGAGGAGGAGACTTAAGGAGATTAGCCTTTTGTTCAGGAACTGGCTGGACATAGGTCTACCTGTCACAGACCAAATGTAAGCTGATGACTTGGAGGCAGTTTCCCTAGTGCTGTACATCAGCTTAGCTTAACATACTTAACCTGATTTACAGCAGCTTAAGACTGGGTTCATGTGCCTTATACTAGCACAGGAATGATGCTTTTGTTCAGAAGCTTCTGGAATTGCTGAGCCTAATGCATTTATGATTCAGAGTTCAGACATCATTTTCTGGTTACTATAGTTCTTGTAGAGGGAATCTTCCAGGACAGACTTCTCTGCTTATTTAGGTGGCTTCCTGTAGCTTATAAGGGAATCCTGAAAGAATTTTTCTTACTACATAGATGACGTAATCTCGAATCAGTCTCACTTTGTGCCTTAAAGGAGGAAAGTAAGAATGCAAGCTATTGCCTTTATGCTTGAAGGTGATCTCAGAGGTGCATCACAACTGCTTCACTTGTACCCTTATCTCACATATAACCTTTCTGATATCTCAGGATTCTTTTTTCTCCCAAATTCATATTTTCTTTGAATGACATTATTACCCTGAAACCCATATATACTTACCTGAAAACTATAAAACCTGGAAAGTCAAGATACTTGAATTCAAAGATTTCTTGACTCTTTCCCTCAGTCTGCCACAGGAGGAGATACCAAGAATCAGAGACAAATACAGGCCAGGTAGTATCCATTTTCCTGCCCAAGAAAAAAATATGCTAGAGGTCTCTCATTCTCATCACCTCTTATATGCGTGTCTCCCTTATTGTGTCCAAAAGTAGCTATGGAATCTGCCATCTAGCCTTGGCTGCTTGAAGGTGAGAGATGACCTCCTGATAGTAAGTGTCAATGCAAAAAACATGAATCATCAAGAAGAATTTGAATGAAGAGAGGAAGCAACGCTTCAATAAGACAAAGAAGGTGAAATGATGAAGATGTGTAAAGAGAAGGGTAGTACAAAAAGATGAGGGATTAAGAAACTCTATTCAAGTAGCATCATAGGTGGATACAAGTGAAGTTAAGTTTGAATATATCAAATTCAGCTTTACCATAACTCAGTGGAACAGTTGAATTCTTGTACTTCTTTAAGGTAGGAAAATGAGAGAGGGGCAATGGAGTTAGGGCCAGCGTATGAACAGGACCATGCTCAAAGCTCACACTGTATCACTGAGCATGATTCAGATGACTGCAGCTACGCAGACAGTTGGGTATTGTGTCTTCCACTGAATTCAGCAAGTTATAGATCAGGATCCTTAGATTTAGATTGATAAATTTGTTTTTTATCCAGTTCAATACATTTTTCATAGTATTAGGAGGAAAAGGCTTAGGCCACTGGTCAATATCTTAAGATTTCATCTATTGGCAGTGTATTATTAAACTTGACACCTTTTCCCTCATCGTGCTGTGATAAATCCTTCATAAAAACTAGCCTTGTCTTGTAAAACTTAAAAGATGTTAACTAAACAAGACTTCTCTTCCCTCTTTTCTTTTTGTGCTGCTTTGGATATTTGTCACTACACCTGAAGGGTGTTACTCCTGACTGCTGTCTGTCACCAATGCCCACCTTGCCCACTCTCCCAGTTTACACATGTTGGTTAGGCTCTTCCATGATTCTTTTCAAATACAGACCTACACTGAATCCATTTTGGATATCATGTCACAGGCACTTGTGAGGCCTGTCAAAGGCGTTGCCTAAACAAAATTTTGGCAGGATTGAAGACTTCTCCTCCTAAAAAAAAAAATAATAAAATCATATGAAGTCCTTTTGCTTTTCAAAATCTTCGTTTGTGGCTTGCTGACTGATCAGTCTTCTTGAGGTAGGTGGAATTAGGCATATATTTGAAGACATCCAGGTGTGGTGACTAGAGAACTGGGATCCTCCTGGTTTCTGGCTTGCACATGCTACAGATTAGTAAACATCAGTAATCTTTAAATTATTGAAATGGAAGGAATGCTTATACAATCAATCAAGAAGCATTTGAAGAGGAGAGAAACATAATACAATATTTATTTGTTTTTCTGTCACTCACAGTCTGGTGAGAATAGCAAAGTGCTGCAATTGTTGTAATTACCAAACCTGCCTTTTACAACAATTTGTAATGAAGAAAAAAATTTTATGTAATTATAAAATGCTTAAATGGGCTTTGTCAGGGACTTAGAAGAATCCTAATTCAAAATATCTCAGTTTCTATTGCATTTGAGTAAAACGGTCAGACTCCAAATTTCTTGTTCATCTGTGTTGAATCTCCATTTAAGAAACTTTTGAAGCTTGATTTCAGTGGAGTTGCATCTTACAAATGTATACACTCTAACATCAGATAGTGCTTTTACTACTCTCCAGTGTGCCACATTATCAAATATTTGTATACAATCATAGCATATATTTAGTCTCCTGAAAGATGTCAGTTAATAGTTCTGTATAATTTGCAAACTACTGCTTATGATGAAATGTTTCAAAAAGCTTATTGCTGCCTTTTTTTTAGTAATGATTTATACTTAATTTTTACATACTTTTTTATATATTTATATACTTTCAGTTGATCTCCCTTCACCCAGTCTGATAAAAAATAAGCGATGATGATAAACATTAAAAAGAGAAAGGAAAACAAATGTAAGGAAACAGGACCATCCAGATTCACAGACGGTTTGCTGTTCAACTTAATAGACAAGATGATTGCATTTGTTTAAATAAATAGTGAAACAGACCATTTGCAGCAGCGGACAACCTAGTCAACCTTCATCAATTGCTTTCTGATTTGGAGTTCAGGGTTTTGTTTCTTTTCCCGTTTTAAACCCTTGTTTGTGTACAGCAGAGCTAGACTTCAACTGTTTGTTTGTTTTTTTTTCATGAACAAGCTGGTCCGCTCTTTGAAACAACACACCTTTTTTGAAACAACTCCCTTTTTTGAAGGACTGCCTATGCCTAAGGCATATCTGATTGCATAAGTCTAATCAATACCACAGTAAAATCATTTACTATCTGATACATGTTTTATTACTTTAAACTATCTCCTGTGAAACACCCAAACCGTAACACGTAAAAAATCCAAGGATACATAATTGTTGTCTTATTTTGGCATATATCATTCAATATCTTATATTTTCTGATAGCTTTATTAAAAAGTTGCTGGGCTTTTTTTAGACACCTCTGTAGGTATGATGATGTGAGGAATATTTTCTTTTGCTTATGTCTTCTTTGGAAGAGTTTTGTCTCTTCTTTCTCTCTCTCTCTCTTAATCAGGGGGAACCAGACTTAACTAAGTTCAGCAGAATTGATGTTTCCGTGATCTTGGTTACCTTCTTTGACTAATACCAAATAATTTAAGCCCTCTTGATTCCTTGTTTCCATTAGTGTGGTTGAAAGAACACTGTCTGAATCTGAACATGAAATGTCATTATCTGCATTAACAAAAAGAAAAAAAAAATAAATAAAATACAACAGCCGAGCAAAATACATGTAGTGCTAGAAAGCAAACAACATCAGACAACAGCTGGAGAAAGTTGGTCTAGTGACTGCATAAGGAGAGACTGATGATTCAAATTTATTTTCTACTAATGCCTGTATGGATTAGAAATTTTAGCAAATCACTTGGGTAAGGTTGGTTATCAGAATTCATACATTCAGGGGCAGCAGAGCAATTACGAATACATGACTTGCTTCTTGTCATTGTAAAGATAGACTGCATAAAGCCAAAGTGATTTTATTCTGTACCTCTGTAGTAAGCCTGCTAATAACACTGCTAAAGAGTCCTGTAACATAGGCAGTTTTGTATCTACTAAATCATTATATCCTGTATCTTTAGAGGACTTGTGGTATTCTGTCTTTCTAGAACTTAAACTTGGCAATCCATTGTGTTTTTCCCATTTTTAGAAACTTTCTATTTTTCCTTAATTTGATGCAGTCCACCTATAGATGGTTGGTTGAAATCTATTGGAGGGAATATATATTTGAAAAATATGAAAACGATTAACTAAATGCTCCAGTTATAAATGCTGAAATTTTTTGCATTTATTTTTGTAACGTGTACCTTCTTTTATTACACTCCCTCCTTATTTCACTTCCTAACTGAAAAATTAAACATGTGACCTTCAGGGTTATCTGTTCAAAGGAATTGCAAGCACTGCACTGTTCCACCAGACAACATACAATTTATTACATCACTATAATCACACAATTCCCTAAGCTATAAAGTCAGAAATGTGTTCTGCATGCTAAAGTCCATTAGGCAATATTATCAGGAAAACTCTGAATGAGAATTTTCGTTTTAGAAACCTGTTAGCAAGATGGGGTTTGCCACATGGAGCAAACTGTGGTCACATACCACAGTGACTGACAGCAACGAAAAATCATTTGATACTCACTTCGTCAGTTCAGGGTTATTATGGCAATATTTAGTAATTCAACCCCGACTAAGCCTTTAGCAATCAGTTCAGCTCTTCTTTGTATTTGTTTTTTGTTTAATAAAGCTTTTCATGGGAACCCTCAGGGGCAAGTTGCTTTGGAAAAGGCACACAAGCAAATGCTGAGGGCCCATTTACAGCAAACTCTTAAGAAGGAAACCTTAAAATAAGGACCCAAGTAAAACTGGGTATTTACAGACCAGACATATGCCGGCTGACCTGCCTAAGTATAGAACACTAGAGGAGCATTCAGATTTGTTTCCTGTATAAGTATCTGGAACTGATGAGGTGATGTTTACACAAATGTGAGTATGAGGTCACTGAGATATTTTTACCAGATATATAGATACATTACTAATTCTTTCCCCAACAGGTCTGAAGAACTACAGAATATATAAAATATTATAATCCTTTTTCAGCCTATGCATCACTGTGTTTCTCATTACAGAGAAAAGAACTAAAGAATCAAACATCTTGCCTTGGTTTTACTTTTTGAACTTTGGGAATGAAATAAGCAAGAAAGCCTATTTTTGCAGAATATTATCATATCCAAAGACAGAGGAAGAATATAATGTTGATTACCTTTTTCCTTTGACATGACATGTATATTTTGCTGCTTTCACAGTGAGCTTTTTGACTGTAAATGCCCTTTCTTTTGGTATTTAGTCATCTCTTAGTGCAGTCTTCAGTGCCCATGAAAGTTTAGCACCACTCTGCAGTACCACTCAAAGAAGTCACATGAAGATCTCAAGTTATTGCAATGGTTGACTGTTGTGTAAGTCACCAAAGCAAACAAATAATTTTGGCTGATTTAGTTGGAGCAAAAGTATGAATGGAGACAGAAAATACTGAAAATGAGAAATTGAAGGAAAAAAATCATCATACATTGTGAAATTGTCTTAGAATAGTGAGGGCTAGAAGCACACCAGTACCCTGGGAAGCCATAAGTCAATTCAGAGAATTCTGAATTAACTTTGTAAGCTCCTTTCAAAAAATGTTAAGAAATTGAAGGAAGATATAGAGAAACTGGAGTGGGGAGACAGGTCAGTACATTTATGAGATATCATTATTTTCTTTTCAGTTTTAACATTGCTAAAATTAGTTGATTGATGTATAGTCATGCTGGGTTATACGTGAGTAAATGCAAGACAAACCATGTGATGTGATCCCCTCAGATTTCACAAGCAAAGCCTGGCTGAGTCAACAAAACACCCCAAGAGGAGACGTCCAAGGAACACCTTCATGGAATCTGGAGTCGTGCTGGGGAGTCAACTCCAAATACTTAAATTCTGAGGAGTTGTCTACACTGTGAACTGCTGCATAGTGTAGGGTTACCCATGTTTGCTTTAAACAACCTACCTCAGGGCATGAGGCAGACTAGTTGTGTCAGTCCAGAGGTTTGTACAGGGTGAGAAGTATTCTGCTAAGAAGCAAGTTCCCACCTAGCTCTGTGCTGTCTCAGGTAGACTGCTTTCGATAGCTAAAATGACAAGTTCAAAGCTCAGCATTGTACGAGCACAGATGTATGTCTTAGGTCCTAAATGCATGTAGCTTTGACCTTGCTGGACACTTTTCCTAGTAGTGCTGTGCTTAAAGCTTGTGTTTAAAGCTTGTGTGTAAAGCACAACATCTGAGCCAAACTGCAGGTGAATTAATTACAACACATCTCTTGAGGGTAGGCAGAAGCTTACTCTAGAGAGCCATGCATTAATTGACACAAGAAACTATGATAGTCTGACTCATACTAATGAGGAATAAAGTTTCCTTGCTTAGCCTCCTCTGAGAAGACTGATCCTAACCTGATAAAATCTGTGCTTCCCCCTTCCCAGTCTCAGCACCTCGGTTGGCTGCTTTCTGCCACAGAGCAGCCATGGTGCTGTCTGTGATTGCAGTGTCTTTCCTTGCCTGTTTGGTAGACTGTGGGCTCACAACATGTTTTGAAGTCCTGCCTGGAAGGGTGTAAATTTTTGTGATGTCTTGATAAGCAGATGGGTTTTTTTGGTGTTTAAATTCAAGAAGGTGACAACAGATAAGAAAAAGAATGTCAGTAGAAAAGCTGATTGGTAGAGACTGAACAAACTGATCTAGAGATGCTTGCCTTCTATTACAGCTATTTCAGGGCCAGATCCTCAGATAGCATAAATTAACAAAGCTCCATAGAAACCTGTGGGATGCCACCAATTTACACCAGCTAAGTAGCCAGGCTGAGACATTGCTAATTCTGGGTAACATAATCCCATGAGATACTTAGCAACTTCACTATGGTAGGGTATTTAGAAGTGCAGCCACATTTGCTTTTTCTCATTAATACCTCCCTGTTTTCCTCATGCATACTCTGTCATTTGTCACTGCCACACAATGGATGTGGCAGCAAACAAGAGACTGGCTGCCTTACTGGTGTGGCCACAGACAAGACATTCAACAGAAGCACTTGATGACATGTCTTTGTTGAGGGTGAGAAAGGTGACTATTGAACCTAGACTTCTCCACCTCAGCTGTGCTGGTCATCCCAAGGAGATAATTCCTGTGTAGAGAGTATTTTCTTGATACCTGATGGCCACCTGGAGCTGGAGGTGCTGTGTTTCAGCTTCTGCACATTGCCGGTAAGAATATAAATAGAACAAATATATATCCGTTTTAATACTCCACTCTGTATTATATATCAGTGGAGATATATCTGTGTTTCCTGTCTAATGAAGCATATGATCTTGCATGGTTTGAGGGTGACTCACTGAGCTTTGCTATTCTGTCAGACACTGAAGGTGCTAAAAGTGAGAATTTTGTTCATCCTACATTTCCCCTGCACTAATCTACTTGAAGCATTGACTGCTTTCCTATATTTTAATAGTTTTTTTTAGGGATCTGTGCACTGAAATCTCTGTGTGCAAGAAGCTGTCTGAAGAATTACAGATATAAACCTGATTCTTATGTAGTTTATTATAATTTGTAATATAAAAGCACCAAAAAAGATCAGTTCCACATTTTTTGCAGTGCAATAAGGCTATGCAAATAGGAAAGCACTCTCCTTCTCCAGGTCACAAGGCAGGATTCATTTTACCAAGTTTTAACCACCCAGATCTTACATGTCAAATTTAAGCTCCTTGCCTAGGCTGACTTTAGTCAACAGAGAGAGAAAGGAGGAGTGAATTGCTTTGTGAAGATGCTTATTTCATATTCTTGCCTTTATATATCAACCTCCCCCAAATGTGTCTACAACTCTCTGATGACTGTCAAACAGCCTAGACAGACAGCATAAGTGCGGTGCTTACATTTTAGTTGCTTATATCTATCCACATCTGTCTACACAAATGTCACCTCATATATCATCTGAAGTTTTTTCCCTTAGTCCAAAGCAAAGTATTAGCATGACTTTACTTGCAGAATCATATGGCTCGTGTGCATTCTCTGGAATCAAACAGCATTTGTCTAGAGTACAAATAAGAAATTATCACAACACCAAGTTCCCCTTTTCCTGCAGTGTTGTAACTACTCACACTTTTGGAAGAAGCCTTTTCTTTGACCTCTGCTGGCTTTGGGTCAGCCATTCACTAAGCTAAGTGGGGAAGAGGATTACTGAATTTCAGAAAAATACAAAGGAGACTAGATACAAGGTTTTAAAAATGTCTCTTATCAACACATCTGCTTTAGAGAAGCTTCCGTTTGCCCAAGTGATTACATTCAGAGAGGTGTGTGGAATAGTTTTTAAAAGGCAGTTGGGTTTAGGAAAATAAACTGATGACTTTTTCATGGGGAACAGAAAACAGACACTACTCAGCCAGCAGAGAGTGCAACATATAATTAATAATGAAATTGCTGATTCTATATTTTAATATAGAATATTATATAACACAAACCTACTCAGTGCAAAGTTTTGTGCAGAGATTTTAAAAAAATACAAGTGACAGTTTTAGCAAGTACCTGAACTGCTGAAAAAATAAATACACTGAGTGACTATCTTTGGAAATAAAAACAAAAAAAGGAAACACTACAACAGTCTAACTCTTTTATCTTCCCACATTTTTCAAGTAACATCTCCAGCTTAGGGATTTAAAAATCATTAAAAATAATTTAAAAATAATTTTGAGGCCAAATGTGTTTCCTTTTAGTATATAGTCTTTTACTCCAGATCTCGTGCAACTGCCCTGCATCTTCTCTTTCCAGAAGAACTACTTTTTCTGAGCAATTAGACATCTTTTCCATATAGGACCAAAAGGGATTGTGCAGAGCAGCCCTGATAAGAATAGTCTTCCTGGGTCATAAAGGCAAGGAGTCACTCCAGCTGCTTAATGGCCAGTTGTCTGATGTCGACAAAGATGTTTGCCAAATCAAACAGGTGTTTCCATCTGTAAAAGGGCACTCTTGGAACCTGAAAAAATATAGTGCTGTCTTGTATGTGCAAATGTAAAAACTTATGTCCAAAAATAAATGGGCCAGTTATTTTTACAGCAATGCAGGGCCATTTTTCTAGCACACTGCACTTTTTACAACTGAAGGAAAAACAGGCTACCTTTCAGCAATGAATGGGGACTCTGGTGGGAGAGCCCCTGCTCAGTAAATTCCCATTGAATTCAAAATCCACTGGTGTTTCAGTTCTCCAGCTGGTTAGTGCTGCCCTCACTCAAATAAATATCATTACTGCTACTTTAAGCCCACAGTCAATGTCCTGGGAAAGCCTGTAAGAGCTAGAAGGAAAACTCTAGACTGGTAGACCCTGGTCCTGAGTTTTCTTCCCTCCCTTCCAAAACAGCAGTGTCAGGAAGTGCTGGTATTGCTCAGGCGTATTTAATGACACTTGATGCCTGCTTTAGAAGGGTAACTCTTGCAATAGCACAGCATGTGTCCCTTTTGCCATCCTCATGCTATCCTGTTAGAGTGCTGCCCAGACCACTAACATACTGCCTGTATTAGTTCACCCACATTTGCTATCTGTGTGTCATACTGCACTGGCACTAAGGTTATTGAGAAAATCTGATATTTTTCAGCTTTTCCACCTATGTAAAGCACTGACAGCATGTATGGATCTGCTAAACGTGTGGCTACCTACAAGTAGGAACGACTCAAGAGACTTTGAAAGATGTATGATTCCATGTAAAGCTAAGTATCACAACTATTTTGAGGCATGTTGTTTCACTTTGCTTGACATTTGCCTCTTTCTTTAGGAACTAGGTCACCTGGTGAGAGCAAGCATTTCTTGGCAGGAGGTTCATGACAGGAGTTTCATTACACACAAAGGCCAATGACCATATAACAATTTTGGAAAATGTTGTCCAGGGCAATCCATCATGGAACAGTCTTTTGGATTACTTGTTTCTACTACTACTACAAACACAAGAAGTACTTCACTTTGTTCCAGCTAAAAAGTTAATGCAAATTTTTTAAATTGCTTACTTTTTATACGATGTTTTACAAATTACAAAAAGAGATGTATTCCATACCCCAAACTGTTTTTGACACGGTCATAATAGAGCGTGCATTTTTGTCTGAAAGCTCAGCTAGAACCCAAATGGCCTTTTCTTGCTTAAATCGATCTCACTTCTGGAGCCCACATTTCACTGAACTCCACTGCATGAGATTTACATTGCAGGAAGTAAAACTGTTGAACTAATTTAAGACTGGAGAGCTATGGAAAACTGATGTTCATGTGTTCCTGATCAGACAATTCAGCAACATTAAGACATCACCAGGACTCTGGATCTTAAGTACACAGCATAACATTTTAATGGGCTTATAAAGACTGTACCTGGGGAAAGAAGGAGGTAATCTACAGGTGAACTATGAGCATACAGGAGAAAAAGTATTGTGCATTGTAGAGACATGTAAAGAGCTATCAAGCGTTTAGTCTTTTAAAATACATTTAAGTGAAAGAATGATATGTAGGTGAATAAAATTCAAGCAATCCTGTTTCCTGATGGACATTCCCTGTATGAAAATAATCAGATGAGTCTGAGGAGAAGGCAAGGAGGAGTTTTGAGAATTAAAGCATGAAAACATTGAATGAAAGCATGAAAAAAAGTTGCTTTGTCTTCCCACCCCAATGGAGGTCCAGCAATGGGTCTGTAGCAGCAGCAGCTGGGCAGAACCTATGGAAAGGCAAGCAGGTGGGAAATCCATAAGAGAGGACACACCAGATAGTGGGGAAAAGTCTACGTCTCAGGCAGAGTCTCAGAGCATGAGGTCCAAGAGCCAAAGCTCTGCCTACTCTGAATTACCCTGCTTACCACAGTGGACCTGATTTTACTACGTTACTATAAACAGGCTAAATAGAGTCTGATTTTAAAAGTGACCACTGTCAGCAGATTTCCTGAATACAACATACATTATGGAGTACTATTATTATTAAGACCACCTTGAAAGTCCATTATATCGCCACATTTTCTGCAGTAAACTGCATTTGTCAAATGTTTATCATTCAAACTGAAACTTTTCATGGAAGCCTCAATCCATATTTCCCTTTGCAACAACTTGGTCATTTCTAAGAATGCTATTTTTATTCCTGGCAAACAAATAAAGCAATTACTTTTTCTCTGACTTCTGCTGTTTGGCAGAACCTGAATTCTTGGCAAAATAAGGTTTTTTGCATTAAGAATATGTGTTTTCATACCAGTGAAAGTAATTATTTGCCTAGACAGAGCAAGTTAACAGGAGGGGAAAGATCATGCTTAGTGGACACATGCTAAACAGAGACTTGCAGAGACTAAAAGAAA
Source organism: Xenops minutus (assembly GCA_035221455.1). NCBI lineage: Eukaryota > Metazoa > Chordata > Aves > Passeriformes > Furnariidae > Xenops > Xenops minutus. The sequence continues at coordinate 67,002,175 of JAWWEE010000105.1, read as the reverse complement.
AATTCTTTCATGTTACATCTGTGCCAGGCCTGCTCTACCAGAAGCACAGCAACCTACATTCCAGCCTCTTTCCCCAGTTCCAAGCAGCAAAAGGGCGGGATTCCCTTTAGGTGTTTCAGCCCTGATGAAGATTTTAACAGATACTGATATAATGCCATAAGAATTTCTTAACTCCTTTAGTTTTGATGTCTCTGTCACCTGTGGAGCTAGGGAACACAGAGCAGAGAGGTGTAAGCTAGAAACCACAGTAGCTCAGGAGTAGGTGCGAGCAGTTGAATCAGTACAGCTCTGAGCCCAGTGCATCTTCTGTTCCTCTAGCTGTCTGAATATTAAACATCTAGGCTGAGATACTGTATCTGAGGTGTTGTATTTTGGACACAATCCTGAGTAACATGTTCAAGGGACCCTACTTGAGCAGGGATTTTTGGACTAGATCACTTCCAGAAATCCCTTCCAATCTTACCCACCCTGTGACTCCATGTGAACCAAGTTGAATATAGCAGGTCACCTAGACACCAAACATCATCAGAGAAGAGTAAGGCAAAAGGTGACTCTTTTCATGCTATGATACATGCCTAAAACATAGGAGTTGTCACTTTCTGGAGAAGTCTGTTTCTGCTTCTGAGTACAGAGCTATCTAGAAAGGCACCTTAGATGGTGCTCCTAGCTTGTAGACAGCTGCATTCAGGTGAGATAAAGTCTGTCCAAAATGTAAGGCTATTAGTTTGGGCATCATGCCTAATTAATTGGCTGTACTCCATTCCTGAGCTAATGCCAGGCTTAGATTTGTGCCAGACTAAGTATCTCTTTCCTGAACACCACTATTTAGAACAAAGACACCCTTAAAGAAACTAAGGAATTACATTATATGCAAATAAACAAAGCTTTTCATTATAGTTAAGGGTGTGAAATCAGCTGTTTAAAAGGCATGAAATGATAGGTTATCCATGCTGCCTTACTTTGGTCCTGTCATGTCTTTATAAAGTTTTTAGTCTTGCAATGACATGTAAACATGTGACGTAAAGACTGGATCTGACATAAAGAGAAATCACAATGGGCATAAACAGACATTTGTAAAGCTTCACCAAATGATAAACATTAGCAAAATACCAACTAAACTAGCATTAAATGAGCGTTGGACAATGTCAGTGAATTGAATATAGGTAGTCTCCTGTAGAAAAATGTCTATGTAGTTGTGTAATTGAGTACTGTGTTGGATCAGAAAGTTTATATGAAAACACAAAATACTGAAGTATCAAAACTCTTTGTGAAGCAGGGTGAGTTTCTAGTTCAACAACAATTTGTGAAGGGGAAGAAAAAATAAAACCACAAAAAAAATCCCACCAAAATAAAGTCTTTAGACATTTTAAAAACAGACAGGTTTGGGGTTTCATTCCGTTTTTTAGAATGGAAAGTAATTCTTTTGCCATTCAATATTTTTCATTAGAAAACCATAGAATCAAACAAATCAAATGAAGAAAGAATAAAAAAGGTCTGTGAAACAAAAAAAAAAATATTTCTACTCATAAAAACTTTCTTTTTTCAGAATTTAGATTACATTTTTTACTAATATTGGTTGCTTTTTCACCATATTTAGTCAGGAATTACTACAGGATATGAAACGATTTTTGTTCTGGCACAGTCAGGATGTTAATTTCCATACTTAGGTGATTTACATTCCTATTGCATGGGCAACTTCAAATGTAGCACCACCAATATTTTATTTTTTGATTTTTTGATTCTTGCCTTTACAACCTGATTAATGTTCTTACATAACTGGGCTTTTTCATGTCCCATATCTTAAGTATGCCTTTCCTAACATCATCTACTTTATTCATTCACAGTATGCAGAGCACAGACAAGACCTGACTCTATTGCAGTTTGGGTTTGGATAAAGGCTGTAAAACTTGGATGCCTAAATTATGCCTCAATTTCAGGACACTACTGAATCAGTACTCCTACAGTGAGTGTACAACAGCTATGTTTACCTGATGGAGAGCATGCAGATGCCTTTGAAATTGAAACAGATTTCCACATGGAAGCCTCCTAAGGCTCTCCTGGTTGTACAAGGAACTTAAGCATTTACTTTAGCAGAACAGGGTTGTAAAGTATCAAAAATTTAGATGAAAGTTGGATGTGTCTGTGAGTAAGGCTCAGTTGCAACCTCATTTGGGCCTTTTTGCTTGGTAATCTCATACACGTTATCTAATGCATTGTACCTAGAGGCACCTAATGAATCCTTACAAGTTCATTATGACAGAGGTAAATCTTTGCTGTTTCCATTTTACAGGCAGAGAATTTGAGACAGTGACAAATGCAATGAAAAGCACTGATGAATCCCACTTTGCTCAGAGGGAAGAGGCCCCAAAATAATAGGCCCAGACTCACCTTCAAAAGCTCGGTTGATGACTCCACCTGATGCCTCTTTTTCTTCAAGGTAGTGAATGAAGGACAGTGGGCAGTGTCTCATCTCTTGTAGTTTGTCATGAATATGAGAGAAAGTAGGTCTGTTGTGAGGTTCTTGGGACCAGCATCTTGCCATTAAATCACATCTGGAAAAAAAAAAATTAAATGCAAACATTAAAGATAATAGAATCATTCATCTCAACACTTACCATTAAACATCTGAGAAGCAAATTTGGCCTGAAAACTTTCTATGTCATACAAAGGTTATCATCAGCTTCTGAGGAAAAGAAAAGCAAATTAAAGATCAGATATCAGGAATACTTATTGTGAAACATTTTAACTTTTCAAAGATGGATATTTTTGAGATTGGGAGCATCTACAACATTAAAAAAAAAAGAAAAACAAAAAAGCAAAAGAACAAACAAAAACCCCCAAACAATCAAGCAACAACAGAAACCCACACATTTGCCATTAACATTTACTCTCACTGAAAAAGTTATGAATATTTTTTTTAAGGAAGCAGATGAGGAAATTCTCTTACAGAAAGAAAAAAAATGTGTAAAACCAGAAATTAATCCAAAGCTTTCAATTTATTTAATCCTCCTTCAACTCATGCTACCTCAAATTTAGGGGAAGTTCAAGGCAAACCCTCCAGCACAGAGAGGGTTAAATCTGATTTCTTCCTCCAGACCAAAACAAATAGGAGTAAGTTTTCCCATCAAAGGCAAAAATGGTATGAATTTCCTCCGGGTGCAGGGCTTCTAGCCCACTTTGTATAACACTACCTGTACCATTCAGTGGAAAACTTCACCTCCTGTTTGTCTAAAGGATACAGCTCGTTTTTATTCCTTACTCAAGGTGAATTTATGCTACACAAAACCAAATCCTACAAAAGCCAGGGGGAGACAGGCTGAAAACCAAAACACAGCCAACACCTGGACATGATAAGTGTGGGGAGTAGAAAGAGGTCTTAGAGTCTCAAAGCCAAAGAGCAGGCAGTGAAAGGCCAGTTCAGGAAGCTGCTCATGGAATGTGGAGCATTTACCTCTAAGCCCTAAGTTCAAACCCTCCCCTGACAAAGAGCCTCCCAGACCTGCTGCTATGTGATACCAGGCATTACTTTGTTGTGTGAAATGAATTGGCTTGCTCAGATCCTTGTTTATCCTTCTCAAAAAGATGACTGCTGTCCTTCACCACAATTGGGTATTTTACAAAACCGTGACAGCTGGGAGCAATCCCTTGGATTCTGATTATTCAATGATATTTTTGATTAAAATGTGTCAGGTGAGAATATGAGTAGAAAAATTGTTTCAGAATCACTTTTCATCTTACTGTATCTTGTGGTTTCCAAGTTGAACAGAGTGATTCTCTTTTTTTCAAAAGGACCCCATGGAATTTCTAAAATCCATTTTAAGAATCTAAAAAATGGCAGTGACTTACTAACACTCTGAATCACTTAATCAGCTTACATTCAGGTGTACTGGTCATTGATGACACTGGAAATATAGAAGGAAAAATACTGAATAGGACTCAAAATGAGGTTAAATAACTGGTTTTCCTTCTGCTGCCAGCAAAGTGTCTGTCACACTAAATTCCAGCCTTGAATGCTGGAAGCCAAACGATCTGCTTTTTGGTCATGCTTGTTGGCAGGATATCCAAGCAAAATACATGGGTCTGGGTGCTGTGCTCCACCAGGTTAGCACTTGGACTCTCACACGCAGAGCTTTGTGGAAGGTGTATCAATGAAGTAAAAGGGCTGACTGAGTGCACTGACCCTTCAACTGAAAGAAAGAAACAGCCAGTCATAAGGCAACAGAGGAAGAAAGAAAGAGGAAATGATACATAAGTCAAAGACTCATAGAATATTTTGGGTTAGAAGGGACCTTCAAGATCACCTAGTCCAACCCATCAGCCATATGCAGGGACATCTTCCATTGGATCAGGTTGCTCAAAACCCCAACCAAACTGGCCTTGAACAGTTCCAGGGATGGTGTATCCACAGCTTGTCTGGGCAACCTGTTTCAGTCTTTCACCACCCTTATCATAAAAAAAAATTCTTCCTTATATGTAATCTAAATTTATCCTGTTTTCATTTATGAAACAAGAGCATCACAAATGTGGATTCTGAATATTTCTGTATTCCTATGACCAATCTCTGTCTTTATAAATAACTTTTTATTGGAGTGATGTCAGGGTTTAGAGGTGTAACAAGAACTGATAGTATTTACAATGTAGAAACCACATATAGCTGAGCCAAGTGATTTAAAGAAACAATGAGGAGGGGAACTGAGGCAGCCAGCCAGGCAACACCCAGTTACTCTACGAGCAGGTGCATTGTCCTGAAGATGTTCACAAGGCAATCATTTAGAACTTTAAGGGGCTCCAGACAGAGGAGACCCCCCAAGACCCATGATGAAGACCCTCAGAGAATTTCTAGGGATATGCATATATGCTAATAAGTGTTGGGAAATGTCATGAATATATAACAGGAATGTGGGGAACAAAAAATGAATAATCATGTAACACTGACATACAACCTGTAGTGAAGATACCTCAGTACACATTTTGGTGAAATGATGACCAATGCACTTGTCACCAGTTAAAGAGGGCCAGATTTCTAAAACTCACAAATTGAGTCTTAGAGGTTTCTTTTAAGTGCCAATTTCGGGCAATATGACAATCTGCTTTATAAAGCAGTTCAGTTTTGCTATAGAGTGGGGATATTCATTGCTGCTGAAACATTTAGTACCATAATTTTCTCATTCTAATTATATTCCACATTTTTATTTTCTAAATTAAATTAATTTCTAGTTGGCTTAAAGAACCAATATCAGATAGAGCTGGTATTTTTCAGTAAGTATTTCATTCAGATAGGGTTTAGGTTTCTAATGACAAAAACTTTCATGCTGTCTCAAAATATATCTTAAAATTTTGTACAAACAGCTATTTGTGGCATAATATTTAGCTTTCACGGTATGCTGTGATATCCAAAGTTTTAAGTCACATGACATAAACTTTCGCTAGCTCAGAAATGCATCAGCACAAGATCAGTCAAGAAGGTGAAAGCAAGGTTAATAATCCAGGCTTCTTATGAATGACAGTTTTTATCCTGGGCATATTCTTGTATTTTTAGGGAGCCAAACATGGGCTGCAAATAAGGCATCACTTCAACATGAGAAAGAGACTCAGAGGATTCTCCTACTTCATAGTGAAAGCCTTTCAGGAAAAAGTAAAAAATAACAGTTCCAAAGATATCAGTTAAAGGTTTGTGTTAGGTTTAAGAACTAGCCTTTACACCTAGATGTTAACCTACACACCTGCCTTTCACACCTTTCTTTTATCTGCTTGTGACAACTGAGAATCATATGTCCAATAAACTGCATACCTGGGGTAAATTAAAATTTGAGAGCCTGGAAAACAAAGAACTAACATTCAGTATCTAATATAGGAAGCTGAAATGTGCTGCAGTGCACAGAAGTTATAGGTCATTACTAATTTTTTCTCACATGAAAAGGAAAATGTAATTGATGTGAGACTTTCCTAGAAAAGAAGAAAATGTATTGTGATGAAGAAGAGTCCCTGCTTTATCTGATGCATTCTGAACAAGACCTTCTTCGATCTCATTCTCTTAGTCCCTCCAGGGGACCATTCCCAGTAACAAATAGCAAAAATTATAGTTACCAAACTAAAATTTCTTCATCAAAGTCAGTTGCATAAGTTTGCATGGGACTGACCATTTGGTGAGACTGCAGCTTCAAGTCACCAAGTGGCATGGTGCTTGTACAAATTCTCTTGACTGCAATCCACAAACTTTGAGGATCTATTTAAATTAGCTCAGATCAGTCCAAACCTTGACATTCTCTTGCATGCAAGACTCACACTGAGGTGGCTCTGCCAGATGTGGATCTTTGACTGCAAATGTAGTGCCATCCATAGTTCTAACTCATATTTCAATAACTGAGTGTCATTTGTTGGTACTCAAGCCCCTTTTTATGATTCATTACCAAGCTTTACCTATGCATACTTCTTTGGGGAAAGTAGATGATTAGTCCCTGAAGTAATATCTTGTGAAGCAAGGGAGAGAACTTCTCACCCAGCCAAAAAAATACAACCCAATTGCACTTCCTTAGTGCTTTTTCACCCCAAGGTTTCTATGCCAGCCCTACTTGCACTTGCAGTGTAAGCCTACCACAGATTCCTAAACACTTCTCAGCTCAAGTACTTTGGCCTTTGAACTCTCTTCCTATCAGTGATGGTTTGTTTTGTGAAATAACAATAGGCAAGCCAAAGTGCCGAAGAGACAATTACCGACTGCTGATGTCCTGATGCAGGTTCAAAACCACAAGGAGGGAAACAGGAATGTCAAGAATCCCGGCATGCCATTAATGACCTAGCAGAGTAGCAAAAAGCTATTTAAGCTACTGACAGAAGCTGCATGCAGGTGCTGAGTGTTCACCAAATGAGATAAAAGATGGTACAAGAGTCTAAGCTCATCAGCTCCTTGGCTTTCAAAAACTACTATTAGGCACTGATCCTACAAGTTACAACAGGCTGACCAGTATTTAAGCCCTATGTGCTATGCTGCATTCAAGATCTAGGACCTTAAAAATTACTTCAAACAAAGTTTTCTTGATTTTTCTGAAGATCTAGTCACTTGTTTTAAGGTAATTTATGAGCCTTTGCTTGAGTGTCAGACTAGTACATGAATATGGCTGCCTCATATGTTTTTTTTATTCACAGAACAGCTGCCAGAAATTTTTGAGGAAACTTTTGTCAGCAGAAAATATTGAAACTAAAATGGGTTTGGGTTCTCACTTGTTATATGACTTTCAGTTTTCTCTCTGTTTTTAAAACAAAATGCAAATCTTTTCAATTCTTCAGTTCCTTCAATTGCTAAAGCTTGGGGTTTTGGTTTTTTGTTTGTTTGTTTGATTGTTTTTAATTGCTAATATGGTGTTTCAGCTATACCTACATAATGATAAATAATCTTTTTTGGAATCAGAGCATTGTAATTGGTGTGAGATCTATCAGAGAAATATTGGTTTTCCAACCACAGAATTATTCTCAAGCCTTTTCCTCAGCCCCAGGAGTAAGAATCGTTCACTGTCAGCAGGCTCTCCTTCTATTTGTAGCTGCCACATGCACTGCTGTGACTGCTTATGCAGAGTGGGTGATAAAGAAATTGAGACATGAAATTAGGCAATACTGAGTGATTGTTGAGTTCATGTTCAGCTTCCTCCTCTATACACCTCTAGTATCATGGGATTGATCCACTAGATGTGTTTATTTTATTCTTTTAATTTCAGGAATTTTGAAATGAAACCTGAGTTTTGTACTCAGGAGACAAACAGAAATTCAAAGCTTTATCTATCCAGCCCAGCTAAAGACTAACCAGAAGTGCAGACTTCCCTCTTCCTGTACTGCTTCAGCTTTTCTCATTGGCTTTTACAAGAGTTTTATCTATAAAGAAAGCACAGTTTATTCTTCACATGTGTTCCAATATTAGCCTAATTACTGCAGCTACTACTGATAAAACCAACTATATCCACTATCATAGGTACATGGTGTACAGTGACCAGTAAGCTTTTTCTTCAACACTATCTTAACTTTTAACCAATGCCATCAGGTACTCTCATCCTGTTCTCACATTACTACCAGATCCATGGCAAATATTCACTTTATATTGTCCCTGAAATCCTGTTTAAAACACCAATATTCACCACTCAACTCCAACACTTACATTCTTATCCACAGGCTGCACTACTGCATGAATTAATAGCAGGTTGGTAGCTACCAGTACTAGTCGTTTTATTGGAAACAAGAAGTAATAGTGTTGAGCTCTGCCTGGGCATGACTAACATTCAAAATTATGACCACCTCACAAGAAGCCTCTTGTTTCATATAAATACAACATTTAAAAACAACAATTAAACAAAACTAACTTACAGGTTATCAGGACAATTGTTTGGAGATTCCAGCCTTCCTCCTGATCGTACATGGTGTAAAACTTCTGTATTGGAGAAACCTGGATATGGTTGTTGACCCAAAGTTAATGTTTCCCACACTAATACTCCAAAAGCCCTGAGAAACATCACCAAAAAATATATATATAAAATTAATAACTATAGTCATCATGAATGATCTCCTTATTAACAGTTAAAACATGTCTAACCTAAGAAATAGACTCAGTTAAAAAAATTAGGGGTAAGAAGTCTTAATTCACTGTTGTCCCTAAGCCAGTCTCTGAAACAGCTGAAATGAATGTGTAGAACTGACACACTTTCCCAGACTTAATGAGATGCAGCTCAGAAGTAACTGAGTGCCCACATCTTTCCTGGGAAATACTGTCCGGCTGAGCATGTCCTCACTTAAACAAGTGTTTAGAAATCTCTAGAGGTTTCGTTTTAAATTGAGAGAGACAAGTTCTCTTAAGCACACTCATGAAGCAATCAGCACCTCATTTGGTTTGGCACAGAGCACTAAACCACTTGCTTAGATAAGCACAAGAGTGGCAGTCAAATGGTCGGGTGCAGGAGCTGAGGACTTGGACAAGACTGATGGATATAACCCACCATGAGTACCTATGGCCATGAAATCTAAACTTGTGTGAATCTCAAATTTCATGGATCTGGTTTGGTTTGGAGTTTTTTTTCAAGTCTCATGACAGTGGGTCTCTGCTTCTTCACCATACACTCAAAGCCACTGAAATATGCACTTTAAGTAAACCTCCATAGCAAAGTACTTTGACTTTCCCCTAATGATGCTGAGAAAGTTGGTCTTCAGAATAAAGAAGTCACTACAGGATGGTCATGGTAAGGGGGAAGTATTTGCTATAGAAAGGATGTGCCAATAAACCTAAGAGAAAAAAAAATGGATCAGCATGCAGGCAGTCAATTCACTGTCCAATCAAGAAAGAACCACATTGTGGGCCTAGTACAAAATTGTTTGAGTGACATTAGTACTTTCCAGCCAGAATCCAAAGCTAGAACTCAAAGCATGAAGAAATATATCCCATACTATATATCGTTGTGGTGTAAAACTCTTCATTAGCTCATTAAAATATGGCTTAGAAGGAAATCTGTCTTAGCTTAAAAATTATTAGAGAAGGCAGTATATAACCTTGTAATTCCTCCTATAAACCAATATTTTCTTTCTGTGGGATTGAGTATGATTATTCCTACAGCTGTATGGCTGCTGTAACTCACCAGACATCAGAGCGATTTGTAAAAACACCATCAATAAGGCTTTCAGGAGCCATCCATCTGACAGGGAGTAGGCCTTCTCCTCTTTTCCTGTAATAATCATTTTTATAGACATCTCTGGCAAGTCCAAAATCACCAATCTTTACTGTCCGGGAGGAACACTTATATTCCTTCTCAGACACAAGGCAGTTGCGAGCAGCCAGGTCCCTGAATTGTAGGGCAGAAAAAAGGAGCATGGAGTTACCATTGCAGAAAAAACTCAGGTCTTTAAGTCATCTGGTTCAAACCCTCTCTTCAGAGCAGTGCCAACCTCAAGATTGGATCAAGTGACTTAGGCGCCTCACCTAGTTAAGTTTGGGATATCTTCAAGACTGGAGATGACACTACCACTCCAGATGACCTGTTTCAGTGACTGATTTTGCACATTGTGAAAAATATTACCTAATTTCCATTGCTGTAAGTTGTACCTGTTGTGTCTCATCTTTTTCCTTGTACCTCTCTGAGAAAAGTCTTGCTCTGTGTCCTCTAAAGCTACCCATTAGGCATATGAAAACAGTAAATAGATTTCTCTACTTGTCCTTCTCTCTGTTGCACAGAGCATGGTTCTTGCCTAGGGTACAACAAGTCCTGGATTCAGATCTCAAAGTAGCCCACTATTTTGTGAAATAGGTGATATTTAGCAGAAAAGGATAACATTAGATTTTACTCCACTCTTCTCCCTTTTCCTGTTACATTGTGACATCTTTCTAGGCATTTTTCCCAGGTAAAATAATTAGTCCCAACACTGTAGGTAAACCTGTGAAGACAAAGAAAATAAATTCTGTACCTGTGTATAAAATGCATTTTCTCTAAATAGACACAGCCTTTGCAAACATCCAAACATATATCCAAGAGGTCAGTCACTGTCAGTAGAGGGCTCTGGAGCTACAAGGAAGAAAGACAGAAGTTAGTCATGTCTTCCAGCTTTACCAACTCGGAATGACAACATCTTTTTGCAAAGATGGTATTGTTCCCTCATTTGAAATGTGTAGGATTTTTTCCAAAACAGTCAAAGCATAGGTGCAAAATTTCTATATGTCAATAGAGTGAATGTTAATTAGGAGCAGGGTATATGAACTGCCAAATCACTATACCGTAAGAAAGGTGGACACATCCTGTTCTTTGATTTGGGGCTGAAAATATACTAGGGCTTTCAGAATTGTGGAAGAAATGGGGCCCTGAAAATGTCATCCCACTATCAGATCAGGTTTTCTTTTTCCAATATTGATCAGTGCAATATATTTCTAACAGAATACATGTGCATACATTTCAGCAGAATTTAATACTGACTGTGGATTTGATCTGATCATGTAAATTAACTATACAATTGCTATAATCATACAAAATTTCTTTGTCTTTTTGGCCTACAATCCTACCATCCATATTCTTAGTCTGCATGCTAACTGGAAAAATTTCCTTCATGTTGTTTTTTTCTTTATTATTTTGTCCTCTATCCCTCTAAAGAATTTGACAATACAGGCACAGGGACAGTATCTTCTTATATGCCTGGACTATGCCTCGCAACTTGATGATACTGCTGTTACTCAAAGACACAAAAAACACCCTGTGATGCCTAATAGACCACATGCATGACCACCATTATTTATGACCACTTTCCAAAGGACTGTTTATTATTTTGACAGAGAGAAATTCAGCAGACATCTCACCACTGAAAACACAGTTTTGGTCAGTGATCTGAGGACTTTCAATCTTCTTCACAGAACCAGTGAATGCAAGGTCAACACTCATCATTGAGGTCCCAGGGTGTTAAGGAAAAGCCAAGTCAGACCTTGCAGGTACAGAAACAGCTGAACATCAACATGGACTTTGAGAAAGGGAAAAACTGAGAAACCGTGGGCAGCTACAGGTTAAAAATATAAGTCTCATGGTCCTTACCCTACCTTTTGCTTTCTGGCTCCTCGTAAATAGCTCAGTAGATCTCCTCCTTCCATCAGCTCCAGTATAAGATACTGAGGTTCATTTAACAGGCACACACCAAGTAACTTCAGAATGTGGGGATGATCAAATTTACTAAAGAGAAGGAAACAGCTGTAAGCTTACATATGAGAAATCCAGCTGGTTGATAGCTAATAAAGTGCATATAGCTGCAAGCAATGAATGAGCAGCTTGGCCTTTACAATTCTGCCTCTACAAACAACATGATTCAGTAACTCACAGTGCCTGGATTTGCTCAGTCATGGGGAGAATTCAGAGGCATCCTTTCAAAACAAAGGCTTACACTGTCTTTGACTTGCACTCTAATGCATGCACACATATTAAAAAGCACATTTCATCTTATTTCTAGGAAGCAAAGAAAGGTAGCCAAATGGCAGTTTATTCTAGGAATAACATGATTAGCCACCTGTACATTAAAGTTATCTATATTATTTTAATAAATTACTTTTACTATTATATTCACAGTAGACTGCTGATTCAGAGGAATGCACAGAGAAAGGTAAAAGCACAAGGTGCAACATAATATTTTCACAGTTCAGAGGGGATCTGGTTTTCACTGTACATTTTCAAAAGAAACAAAATACATATGACAAATACCTGTAGTGATACCAGTAATTATCTGTGTGTGTTTAAAAACATAGGGATTACCACAGAGCAAGTGGCACTCTCAGACCTAGAACTTTTCAAAGCAGGAAGAATATTTCTTGTCTCTGTCAGTACCTGTGTTTTTATAATCACATTTCTTGTGTTAGAAAATGTTTTTTCCTTCCTACTACTGTGTGAAAACACTTACACTAACAGTCAGAGAAACTTTTCTCTCTTGGCAGAACTGATGGTATCCAAAATGCTGTGAAATGTACCAGTGTAAACAAATAAAACAGAGGGACATTTTCCTTCTAACCTCTTTCAATTCACATAATCTCAAGAGCGGACAAAGTCTTTGCCAAAAGTATGGTTCAGAATTTGACAGTTCCTCCTGGTGCCTAGCACATACCTCTCAATCAGACAAACTTTGGCCCCTTTCAGGAACAAAAAGAGGTGAAGGAGAGACTGGCATTTTCCCTACACCCATTACAGACCTTTCTCCACTGAGCTGTTGTTTCTTACTTCCCAAGAGATGGGATACAGGCAAGGATTTCCTACATATTTTTGTACACAAAGGACTCCCATTGCTGCATGGCAATAATAGAAAAAACAAATAGTCCAGGCTTAACTGGGCCACTGTGCATAACATTACAATCCAAATTGTAATGTTTTTATGAACATCCAAATTTTAATTTTAATGAACATCCAAAAAGGCAAGTAAAGTAAAAGGTGCATTTATATATCTTACATAAAGGTTCATAAGCAATAAGGTCCACTTTTTTTTCCTTTCTACCCTTGATTGCGTTTATCAGACCTTACAGATGAACAAAAAGAAAAATCATCAAGCCCTCCACGAGGGAACTAAGTAATTTTTTTTCTATATTAAAAAATATACACTTTTATTACTATTGTTTAATGACTACTAGGAATATATAATACTTAATATTCTCTTCATTTTAATGGTTCATTGTATTGATGCATATATGGGCCCATATTAATATTTACATTTAAATGCAATACTTTCTTCCATGACTTATGGTTTTGGATTACTATGAGCAACATGAAAGCAGAATCAGGGGAACTTCAGAGACTTTAACAATTAGTTTTCTGAAAAGAGACCTTAACCGAGTTTATGACTTCTAGGTAGACTGAAGAGAGATTGTAAGAAGTTTATGCACAACTCTTACTATTTATAATTAAATTTTGCTTTAATGACATGGTTACATTTTGGTTTTCACAAACTTCTTACCTCATTCAGGTACAGTGTGTGGAAAAAGGCAAAAAATGTAAGATTTTTTTTAAAATATGTAACAAAAAAAAAAAAGAATGCTGTGAAAACCAATTTCAAATTTGTTTGAACATAGTTGTAACACTATGTTTTCTGTAGAGGATATAAAATGTTTCATTTTTCAAAATGTTTCTGATTCTGCACTCATGATATAAAAGTCAAAGAAATGCAGAGGTGCATCTGAAAATTAAATTACACTCTCAGTCTAATATTACCAGCTGAAAACTTCAGTTAAACTTCTACTTGTTTCTGTGGAGACTCTGGAAAACCAGACTTCTAAGTGAAACACAAAACTCTCTATGTGAAATTCTAGCATTGGTGACAAATGCATTAAATCTACCTCAATAGAAGAGGTATGTGGCAGCCTCTAGCGGTAAATATGCACATTTTTTAGAAACAATTTCCACAGTAAATCAAAACTTCAAGGTATCAGCTTGTTCTGATCTGTTCCTTTTGGTAAAACGGGATTAGCCAAATGTTGTCCAATTGCCTTTAACAACTAACTTACTTTGAGGGGAGCAAAGATATCAAAATACATCACTCCAAACCCAAATAAATCCACAATATGAGCATACTGAACTTGCAGTATATATTTTAAATTTTATTAATATCTTTTATTACTTTAGTTTCAAAAGATTCATCAGTAGTGATTTACTATTTTAGCAAAAACAGGAGAACGCCCTAAGAAAGCCACAATAATTTGTTTAGCGGACAATGCTGTTTTCATTCCTCTGGAAGGCCACCATCCTCACATGATTCTGGCTTTGAAGGGTACCCAGAGGCAGAGCTGTCCCTACCTCATTAAGTGTGCCTCCTTCAAGAATTCACTCTTCTCGTGGTCTGTTGCACCCTTCTTCAAAGTCTACTCAAAAGAAAGCAAAAGTGTAGCAACACTTTGGTCATCACCATCATCATCATATAGCGCTTAAGTAAAACAATCAGACATGGCCTTAAACATACATTATTTTCCAGAAATCTTTACAAGGAGATAGGCACAGCTTGGTGTGACTTGCAAGAACTGCATGGAAATACCCAGATCTGTCAACACGCCTTTCTCAGGTAAAATCTCTAAGACAAACCTATCTGCCCAACCCTTTCTGTTGCTGGAGAAATATACACCTGGGATTACCTTGACTGCTACTTTGGATTCTCCACTTCCATCTTCCAGGATATCTACTGCAGTCCCTTCATACACCTCTCCAAATGCTCCGCTTCCTAACAATTTGTGTAAGTTCAGTTTGTCCCGAGGGAAAGATGGCAATGACTCAATCTCTGCCTGAGAAGGAAGAGTACTACAAAACAGCAATACTAGTCACTTGTTCATACCTAAGAATGTTTGAAATTTTATTAAAATTCATCCTCATATGAAGCTGGTACTATTTGTACCATCAGGCACATTTAAGGGGAGCTCAGGTGAGGCCTGGATGTTTTGGAAGATATGGAAAACACCAGACCTTCTTCCCAGCCTGTGCACTTGCATTTCTTGCCAGTGTGAGTGTGAAGGGTGGGCTAGGGGCAATCCAGGCCAGGGTCCATGCGAGGGAGACCATGTCAGGGTGTCCTTCAGAGCAGACCTGCCCTGCAGCGCACATGCAGCCCTTAGCTCTACATTGAGGTGTCAGGAATGAGTCACCTGATGAAAACTGCTCCAGGGAAGCCCTCTTAGATATTTTTGTCCTGAAAATACATTGGCCCTGAGGACGTACCGTACAGCGTAACAGGCATTGGCTAGTCCCACTGTTTCAGCCATCCCCCTGAGTTGAGCTAGTTCTTTATCTTCCTGGATAAACACTATCTGTCCAGGCAAGGCCTGTTTTCCTGATTTCCATCTCTGGTGCCATACTGGAACAGAAAAGGAGACTGTCAGGTTTTTCACTCTGAGAGCATCCCAGTGTGTGAGCAGGCTGAAAGGCTACAGGGTTTTTGTTATTCTGATCAATATGACACCCCCCCTTCAGCAGTTCATGCAAGCAAGTCATTTCCATTTGGCCATCTGGTCAACTTTTTCCTGCAAAACACAGATTCAGCTCATTAGGCTGAGAGATCAGTCAAGCATCCATTTCCGTAAGTGGCAAGATCCAAGCCTGAAGGGTTGCTGCTGCATCCCAGGGAAAGGATGAGAAGTGAGAGGACAGGATCATCATATGTGGACATTTACATCTCAGGATAATCATTACATCCTTTCTTCACAGGCAAAGCTTAAGCGAAAAGAAATTGGACTCTTGGGTGAATAAATCCAGTTCCAAACTTGAGACTTGTAAACTACAAGTTTTTATAAGGATACTCGTGAACATCAGAGCTCCTTCAGCATTCCTGTGTAATCAACAGCAAGAAATGCCTGAGGATTGAGTGAATTTGCATTCTGTCTTTGATACCAAAAATACAACCAGTTATCTTTAGGGCCTCAAAGAATGAGAATATGCAAATTCCTTCCAGCTCCCATTCTAGGGATTGTTCAACATTTCCTTAAACCTGGAGGCCAATAATCTCCCAACACCTGGACTGCCTTTTACTGAGGCCTGGCAAACCAAACATATGCAAAAAACTCAGGCACATACCAAAACCCAATAGCATGACCACAGCCAAACTCAGCACAACACCAATCACAGAAGTAATGGCAGCAATGGTGTCTGTGGAGATCATATTATCTGTTAAGCAGAAGGGGAAAATTCATTAGTGATTGTGCATACAAACAATATCAACCCTATGGAGCTGACCACAACTGAGAGAACCCTTGAGCAGCCTGCTGTGTAAATGTCTTCCTCTTCACAAAGGTCTCTTGTAGGCTGTATGTGGATGTCTACGTTTGGTCAGACTAACCCCTCTCCCTCAGATCTGGACCATTCCTGGGGTGATGAGCTACACTGTGTGCAGAAAGAGAAAATGCTGAACTGTTTCGCCACTCAGGGTGGGATTTCCAAATTCACCCACAGAGTGTAGGTCTAATATTCTGGCTGAAAGAAAGAAAGAATCCTCACACCTTTACCCAGTGTGGGATCTTGCCTTTTTTCAAGAATCCTATCATAAGCCAGTGGTAGGTCAACAGAGAGAAACTGGCTTAAATGAGCAGAGACACATTTCAAGCCCACTGTTCTGTGTAAAAGAGCCTGGATGAACACTAGCAGCTGGGATCGTCATATAAATTTCACAATTTTTTGCCCATTAGACACATTACCTTTGCAACAATATCATTATTGAAATAACAATAATGATATTGTTCATAAATTGTTATGATTATTTATGTTAATAATAAAAAAAATATTAGCAGAGTACTAAAGTACAAGACATACCTTCATGTAAAATTATATCTTTGCTTGTGTCACTGTATTCACCAAGTCCCAGCACATTTGCAGCTGCCACTCTGAACTGGAAAGTTCCTTCTAAGTTCTTGGCCTTCCATGTGCAAATACTGCCACAGGAGCCATTGTAAACTACCTCCCACAAGGACTTCACTTTGCTGGTGTTGCCAGACTGCTTCCTGGAAAACACACAGCGCAATGACACAGATATGTCATAAATGCCGTGAGGGCAGTTTGCTGCTTTCCCCTCACCCTGTTCTTCATTTCAGTTCCATGGTTTTCACAACATCCCTCTGCCTTTATGAAAGCTCAGTCTGGTTGTGGGATTTTGGCTGCAGAGCAGAAAATTGTGCCGTGCCATTTCAGCTATGTTAAGAATCACACATCTTTATCTTGGCATTGGATATGAAACACTAGAACATTTTAAACATAAAAAGCTCCAGCACACTTTCACCTGTTTCAGTGTATGCCTCACAGCCAAGATTTCAGAACTTTCTTATTTAGCTTTCAGAAAAAAATAATTTTTTCTACCCTGTTAGAGCTTTTTGATCACCCTGGCCCAGAGTAATTCAGTGGCTCTTGTGAATCAGGTTTCTCAAGCTAAACAGGAAGCAAGTAATTGGCAGTGAAGACACAATTCTTTAGCTAGCCACTTTCCCACAGTATCTGCTGACTGACGGGTGTATTTCTTCCTTTCCCCATTGGACTGAGATTGATTGCTCACAATAAATTCAGAGCTGATTATTCACAAACCAAAAGAAGTCCATGTATTTGAACTTGAAAGGCCATATCTGAAATACCATTTCATGTCATGCAAGACCATAATATATCATGTGAAATGACCTTCATGAGCATGTCAATCATTCTCCCAACACACTTTAAGGTAGAAAAAGGGTCAAACACTTCTAAACCAGAAAGAAGTGGGAAAACTATAATTTCATGTCCTTGCTGTGCTCATGTCCCTACGAGGGCTGTATGAAAAAAAAAAAGGGGGTTGTTTCAAGGGACTATACAAATATTTTCTAGAATGCTATGCAACTGACCTAACATTTTTCTGCCTGAGGTAAAAGGACCATGAGGTTCAAAGTGAAATTCAGTCAAAAACAACAGCATATGTACATTCAAACTGTAGGAAAAAAGCTTTTATCATTAAACGACCACTTCAGTGATGCATTATGATTCCAGCGACTAATGAAAAGCTGGAGTCTGGAGAACACAGCAGCTAATGCACAACCCTGACACAAGCCAAGAGATTGACTTTTCTTTACTCTTCAACAGGAAGCCAGGTACACACTGGCTGTTGGCATATCAAAATTATTGTTGTCTCATAGCATGTGGGTCAGTGCTCCCCTATGCTCACAGAACTGTATGGAGGAAGATTACAGCACCAGGAAAATATGTCTGGGTGAAAACTTATATAGGTAAAGTATGCCCAGCTCCAGAGTGCTGTCAGTCCTTAGCTTTCATAAGCACAGAGTTAACTGAGAAGAAAGAAAAAATAGCTGAGTTTAGAAAATTGTTTCCTTCCATCATCAATTATTTCAATGACATAGGAATATCTCAGAAGATGGACTCTGCTCATTTTAAAATAATAGTTAAAAAGCTTTGCATTGACTTCTTCAAACAGATCTCTCCTGAGTCATGGTCAAAAAATGAGCAGCTTCAGAGTCACTGACCCCAGCAATATACTCTAACCAGCCCACTCAGACCTTCTAACGCTAGTGCAGGAGTAAGTATGAACTGGTGCTCTACTGTGACATGTATAGTCCAGGCAACCTGTATTTGATGAGCACTTTAAAAAAAAAAAACATATAGTCATCCCACATTGGTGGGAATACTCTAATTCTGGCAACATTATAATGCGTTTTCATGAGTTCTCTGACCATTAGACATTTATACATATATTTTAACAAAAAATACATACTACATATTTGAAATTTGTGATATGAAATGATCTCTAAATCTTCTAATTCACTGACATAGATCCAAATATATTACTGTATTTCAAGGTTGGTCTGAAAGTGTTGTTAGTGTGTGTTTTCTTCTAAGTTTTCCAGTTATTTCTGGAAATTATAGCTACTTGGTTTACCTAAGAAAGAGATCTCAGTGAGAAGGGCCTCCTGCATCTCAGATACTTTGCTCTTTCCATCAAAGCCAACCTGAAAATCTCTGCACACCCAGATTTGTTCTGGGCTTTTACCTATGGGAAGAGTGCCTGCATGCATAGCTTACCTGCTTTCTAAGATGTAGTAGGTCAGGTTGCTTCCATTATCATAAGCCTTTTCCCACTGCACAGAGTTTTTAGTGTCTTCTGCTCTTTTTGGCACTCCTGGCTTACTGGGAACACCAGCTTAAGACAAACAGGGAAAGAAAGAGAAGCCTTAGGATGTGGTTTTAGCAAGACAAAGGGCTAACAGGCACAGAAAAAAATTAGATGTGTACATGGGTGTTTAAAGGTACAAAAGGATGAAGGACCTTCATCAACAATCTCCATTTGGAAGTATCTTTTGCCTTCCCTTTGCAATGGCTAAATTACAAAATTTTTATTCACAAACAGCCTTTCACCAGTAATGAGCTCACATCAATTTTATTTCATTTCGTTTCATTTCATTTCATTTCATTTCATTTCATTTCATTTCATTTCATTTCATTTTCCCTCATTCTTTTCCTTTGCCCCACTTGGAAAATAATCTAATTTCTTTCCCCCCATTACTTTTGAAGGTACTTTTGTGTTATTTATTTTTCAAACACACAGAATTATTGGCTCTTGGTATAAGAAAATTACCTGCTAAATTTTAGAAAATACTAAGATTAATATTCACATCCTGAATACAGTCTTAAAATCTTAATACCCAACATGAAGTGTTTACCTGTAGTTTTAAAGCTTGTTGAAGAGGAAGTGCTTTTCAGTCCTGTAACATAAACTACTGTTACTCTTACAAAGTAGTTGGTTGAAGGAAGAGTTCCTGTGATGTTGCATGAGTAAACAAGACCTGCTGTGCACGTAGTGCTCACAGGAGAAAACCAGTCAGCCTTTGTTGACCACTAGAAAAATAAAATATCATCCTGGTCAGCTTTCTTCCTCTTCTGAAAGTATGCAACAGTTCTATTCCTGGGTAGATTAACTACTTTCCCAGCTTTTAGTATTGTAGCAGAGATATGACATGTGGCGTTTCAATCACAGCACTTTGTCCTCTTACAGACCAAGGACAAACCCCCTAATTTTTGGCTTGTTTTCAGAAGACCTACAAGTCTTGTTGGTAAAAAAGAACAACAGCTAAAGTGACTGCTTTACACTGCCAAAAGGATCCTTCTTCTTGTGTTTCTGGGTTACCATGATGTGCCCATGAGTTCAGCTTGTCATGACACAATTGAAAGGAAGCAGTTTAGTGGAATTGTGCTATGATGTTTATTTTAGGGCAGGGAAATGTTTGGTGTAGGTCTAACGAATCTGATTCTCTGTAGTAAAAAATCTATGGGATTCAGTTTAGCATGTGACTTTTTTGGTGTCCAGTGGGTCAGGTATTAAAATTTGAAGTTTCCATCCATGCTGCTCACTGCAGCATTTACTTCTATGGTTGACACTGCTGGATCTGTCTTTGTCTCCACCATTTTCTCCTAGCTTCTATCACAGGAAAATAAAATTCACATACTAGGTTGTAGCTGGCATTTATTGCTGAAAACCCTTTCCTTCTTTTTATTGTGCAGAGCAGACATAGGATTTATAGCTGCAAGCCACGTTGGGGCAGGGCAGTAAGGAAACAGGGACAGGACTTTGCTGAAACAGGAGACCCAGGCGGAATTTTGGTGGGGTCATCCAGGATGTCCTTTGGCACTATGGAGTACTAAATGCTACGGCTGCATTCCTCCTTGTTCCTGGCAAACACTGATTCCATCCTGTTCCTTCTGAGCCACTAAGACTGACATCACCGTACCCAAATTACCCACTGAGACTCTTCATTTACATCCTGCCACCCACCCTGTCCTGCTCATCATGACAGAGTAGCTTAAACTTGCTCTAATCTGAAAAAAAATCTAAGAGGTACTTTTACCTTACGCAGCTCAAACCAGAAGCTGGTTTTATTGATGTGCAGAGGAGCCCTCCATTCTAGCTGGAAACTGGTATTTCTGGGAACTATGTTGATAGGTGCAGGTGGAGCCTCAAAAGTTTTTGCAATGACAGAGACACTCTCAGAAAACCAGTTCTCATCAGGATGAAAAACAAGAACCTAGTGAGGAAATAAAAGAACTGTACAATATCAGACCAGTTGGAAAGGCAACTTTGCTTTAGCAACTTGAAATGTTTAGAAGACTAACTGTTTTCAAACAAGACAGTATTCAGGCAATACAGATATAGGTGTAGAAAGATTTTAAGTTTCATGGCTGCAGTGTTACACATCTTCAGGCTGGAAGTTCATGGCCTGGAATACCCTTCCCTTCCCCAAAGATTCTTCATCTAGTTTCTCATCTCAGTTTTCTTACCTAGACTTTTCTCTTTCTAGACCTTTCTTAAACACCACATGCTCTTACACAGACAATCAGATGTCACATCACATGTTAGGCAGTGTTTTAGAAACACAAAAACACCAGCTTAGGAGGTGTCTTAGCACATGCCTTTCACTAGACCACACTCTAATAAGACCTATGTTTGGGTATGCATACTTGCATACACACATACGGATATTTAGGTATGCGTATGTGTGTATATATATATATATTCCTCATTGTACCATCCAAATCATTAACAAAAGCACAAAATCAAACCAAGACCAGAATAGATCCCCTCCTACCACCGGGTAAATGCACTCCAAACTGTGAAAACCATTCTGTAACTATTTGTGGTGTACCCAGTGCACATTCCGCAGACAACATTTACTTGGTTGTTTTGAAAATATCACTCTGCTAATAGCCCTGCTTTCCAGATACATCATGTATTGTTTTTCTTTTAAGCCTTCATCTGTGAAGGGAGAAGCAGTGCATTTTGTTCTTGTGAACTGGACACTTTTATTTGCTCTGCTTTACAGAAGAGCAGTCAAAAGATTTGCAGGTTAGTGAACAAATGAGTAAAGCTACTTGCAATTATACCTTGAATGAATTCTTTGTCCCAGGTTGGAGCCCACTGACAGTCCAGGCAAGCATCCCATTTGAAAATTCACTTCTTCGCAAAGGTGTCACTGGGACAGGAGGTAGTAAATTGACAGAGATTTGATAGCGGATGGATTCAAGAGGTCCATTTGGCTTCAGAGGTTCACTCCAAGTTATGTTGATGGTGGTGTCAGACAACACTAATGTTTCAATGGTAATAACTGCCTCTGGTACTGAAATAGAAAGAAAAAAATAATCTCCTTTTAGATACAAATCTCACGAGATATTTTTCTGTTTGTTTTATTTTTAAAGAAGTCAAGAAATGTCACCAAGGAAAGGAGACATATGAATATGATTAATTTACAGAACTGACACTTTACACATGTAAAACTTGTATTCTTGTATAGTCAGTCAGCTGCAGACAAGTCTGAAATATTTTGAGGGAGTTTTTAGTATCTTCTTGTCTATTCTACAATGAAAGTAGACCAAAAAAAAAAAAACCCAAAACCAGCTGGTGTCCTATACAGCTACATTTATAGTTATAGCTCTGAAGTCCTGTTCTCTCTTTGTCTCCTGATCAGGGGGTCAGATGTGAGTTTAATATGATGCTTACTTGGACACACACTCAAAAAATACCTGTGTACTATTTCAGCTGGGTAGTCTTTTCTTGAACAGAAAATTCTGAAGGAAGAAAACCCAAAACTAAGCATTGTTTGCCATCATTTACCATTTTACTCTGAAATACATGGTCTGGCTGAGCTGTGTAAGGAAAAAACTGGGTTGCTGGTTAGTCACTAATTGTTCTGAAAAAATCAGCCCTTCCTTTGAAGCTTCAAGGTCACAGACTTTCAAATAGTATACAGCATGCCTTAACTCTGCATTTAAACGTTTTCATTTCCCATTGAACTGTCCAGATAGGTAAAAAGTTAACTCATGTTCCCAACGTATCAGAATGATGAGTCCATATGCTATAATTTATGTCCTAGTAGCAACCCTGCAGATTATTTAATGAAATATGCAGAAACTAGGCTAGTAAAGACAAATTTCTAATGCCTCTAGCTAAAGCATATGTGGAGTAAGAGTGACACTCTGTGGCAAGAGCAATGCATTATTTTTCCCTAAGTTGTCTTCCTCTTTTTTCATTCCCTCTATCATGCTATTTGATGGAAAGCACAGATTAATGCAAGCTTCTTTCACTTCATTACAGAATTGAGAGAAAGGCAGATGGAATTCACACAGCTTCAGAGGTGTAAAATAGTGCACACACTTCAAGAGACTCTGGCAGCATCTGATTACAATTTAAACTAGCAGTTACATTCATGACATTGAGAACATAAGTGCTAGGACACATATACCTTCTATTTACAGCTGGTTGGAAATTTTTCAAGAAATTGTGAAGAGCACTCTGAATGTTGACACAAATACATATTAAAAATTCTCAGGGTTTGTAGGCTGGGATAGTATGCAAGTGGACGTTTTGTTTGTTTGGTTGAATTGGTTTGGTTTTTGTCTAGGACTTTATTTTGATCTGAGTGTTTTGTTTGAAGCCCATTCTGAGTTTCATGTTTCATTTTAACTTGAGACTGAAAAATTCCATTTCAGTGGAGCAATTCAGTCTCCCGTTTCACATGCTACCCTTAAGTTTCACCACTGAAAGGCTGTACATTGCTGCAGGATGGATCAATTTACCATACAAAGAAGTAATGGTGTGAATTCTTGCCACATCCCAATAGTACTCAATCTTATTCAATCAATGTGTCACACTTATACTACAGATAAGGATTCCCATGCAAAGACTTGAAATCTATTGATTATAGGCTAGATTTTTATTTTTTTCCCCCATAGATTCCTAAGGAATACAGAATAGTAGAATCATAGAATTATCAAGGTTGGAAGAGACCTTTAAGATCACCCAGTCCAACTGTCCACATGGTACTGTATCCCTTAAACCCTTAAAACCACTAAACCTAATCACCCAGCACCAGATCCAGAGATTCTTAAACATCCCTGGGGATGGTGACTCCACCACCTTCTTGGGACCTATTCCAATGCCTTAATGGTGAAAAAATTTTTTCTGATATCTAATCTGAATCTTTCCTGCCTCAGCCTAAGGTCATTTCCTCTAGTTCTGCCACTGCAGACACAATAGTAGAGACTGGCTTAAAATATTCAGAGATTCACATAGGATGAGAGCCTATTTGCTTGATGCTGCAGATGCTAAGAGATCTGACTGTTGAGAGAAAAAAAAAAAAAAACAAAAAACAGGATAGCTGGAAAAAACTTCCAAAGTATAGTAGGTCTGGATTCCAAAAGAAGAGTGGCAATATGCCTGTACCTCTTGTTCCACTTTCATTTGAAAGATAAAGAGAGGTTCCTCTTAAACAGAGGTTTTCCTATAGGTAAAAATGTGACTGCTCCCAGGACAAAAGACAGGGGATGATCTGGTGGATGATGGTGGCAAAAAGAGAGGTTATTTATTGTATGAATGAACCTTTAAAGAAACCACAGAGTGCATCCCTAAGGAAAGAAGAAAGGGAATCAGGACCTCTGGCATGTACTTTTTGCCAGGTATTCTGGCTAAAGTGTTTCCTTGGGTGCAGTTGATCACTAGGGGAAAGAGGCATTGTGGCAAGTAAGAAAAACATAGTGGTGGCTGTCCTTATTTCAATTCTAGTTACTTCAGCACCTTCTGAAGTAGCCAAAAGCCAAGGAGAGGTAAAGAAAGAGAAGGAGAAACCTGAGGAGTGCTGCTAACCCTAACCCTAACTGCATGTCACATCAATATCCACATCACTGTGCATCCTGCACAGCTCTATGTAGCTACAGCTGGCCCTGCTGTAGCTGGACTAAGTGAGCGAATGACCAAGAACCAGGTGCTACTGTGACTCTCAGTTTCACTCCCTTCTTGAAGAAAAAACCCTGAAGATGCAGGCCATAGCATTCCCATATCCCTTTGAATTCAACAACCATCCTTAGTTGCCATCTCCCCAGTCTTTCCTACAAAACACAGACTTGCTGCCACATAGATTTGGCTATAATTCTGCCTTTCTGACTTAGATATTATCAGAGGTGCCTGATGGCTTTGCAAATGATGAGTTTATGTGGATCAAGCTGACAATGACTGGTGACACCAGGCACAATAAATGGATGACAGCTACACAGCAAATTTGACACAATGGAAGAGCAAGCACTACATATATGAGAGGGAGTAGCTACCTCTCATAACAGTTTTCCAGGTTTTCAGCAAGTGAGTTCAGCAGAAGCACTCCAATTATGAGAAATTTATCTGAAGAGAAGCATAAAGGCAACTCCTTGTGAAGACAGGTCCTAGTGTGCATGTACACACTTACACATGCAAAGCAGGAGAAAGTGCTGAGCAAGGTACTTCTACTGGGTTGGATTACAACATAAGACAACACATGCAAAAGCATTAGATGCATTTTTGGATGATCCTTTTCTTTCCGAAAGATGACGAGAGCTTCAGGGAAACTCACACAGTAGCTATGCCACAGCTGCAAACAGGTGAAGTGAAGAAGGGAGTGGGCAGAATTGTCTTCCTGCCCTAATTTAGGTGTTTCCAAACACAGGAGTCATCTAGCTCAGACTAGTAGTATTCTCAAAGAATAAGGACATTTTGGACTCAAGCTGCTTGTGAATCTCAATTCCCCTTGTGGTAATTGAGGAAATATTCTTGGGTACATTGTCTTCAAGGACAGATGGGACACATGATCTGCACTACAGCTGCAGCAGAGTTGGGTTTCCTTGCTATTACATGCCCCAAGTTTCATCAAGTATGACAAGTTGAGCTCCCCCTGGGTTTTCCCTGCATTCAACAAAGCCAGTGTCAGCTGGCTTCAACATGGACCCAAGATCAAGATGACCAGTGATGGTGACCTTGGCCAAAGCCAAGCTCCTCAGCAATGGTGGTAGCACTTCTGGAATTTTTTAAAAAAGGAAAAAGGAATACTGTGCAACTGCAGCTGGAGAGAGGACTCAGAATATGTGAGGAACAACTCTGCAGACACTCAGGTCAGTGAAGAAAGAGGGAGACGAGATATGCTTCAGGCATCAATGCAGATTCTCCTGCCTATGGTGAAGAATATGGTGAAGCAGACTATGTTTCTGCAGCCCAAGGAGGTCCATGGTGGAGCACAGATCCACCTGCAGCCCCTAGAAGATCCTACACAAAAAGAAGTGGATGCCTGAAGGAGGCTGTGCCCTTGTGGGAAGCTAGCACTGGAGGAGGCTCCTGGCAGGACCTGTGGACTCATGGAGAGAAGAGCCCAAGCTGTAGAGGGCTTGATGGCAGGACTTGTGACTCCACGGGGCACCCACACTGGAGCAGTCTGTTCCTGAAGGGCTGCACACCTTAGAAGGGACCCATGCTGAAGCAGTTCATGAAGGGCTGAAGCCTGTGGAAAGGATTCACAGTGGGGAAGTTCATGAAGGACTGTCTCACATGGGAGGGACCCCATGCTAGAGCAGGGGAAGAATGGAATCTGAGGAGGCCTCTCCCTGAGGAGAAAGGAGTGGCAGAGACAATATATGATGAAATGACCACAACCCTCCTTCGCCATCTCCTCTGCACCAGATGGAGGAGAGGATGTAGAGAAAACTGGAAGTGAAGCCTCAGAAGAAGGGAGGGGTGGGGTTAAGGTGTTTTAAGGTTTTGGTTTATTTCTTATTATCCTAATCTGACTTGATTGGTAATAAATTAAGTTAATTTCCACAAACTGAGTCTGTTTTGCCCGGGAGAGTAAGTGGTGAGTGATCGCTTCCTGTTCTTATCTCAGTCCACGAGCTTTTTGTTACAGTCTCTCTCCCTTGTCCAGCTAAGGAGGGGACTGGTAGAATGAATTTGGTGGGCTCCTGGCATCCTGTCAGGGTGAATCCAACACCAGTCATATCTTGGCCTCTTGCCTTCACTCATACCTCTCACCTATGCACTCACACATAGGTTTCTTAGTTTCCCTCTGTAACTAGGTAAGTTTATCAATGTGTTTATTTATTTTGAGGCAACCCCTAAACAGTCCACTCTGTCCTAAATGACACAGTGAACATTCAAGTGCAAAGCACTGGTCCTAGCTTTCTTCTTCTTGAGAGGAAATAACTGAAAGGCTGCATCAAAATTCTTGAAACCAACTGAAAATGGGCTGTTGTAATTCAGGACAAAAGTAAAAATGAAGCATTGCCTTTTCAGCCTGGTTCACAACAAAACAAATCTGCATTACCCTAAGAAACAGTAATTATGAGAATGATGTCATGGCAAGGGGAAAAAACCTTAATGATGAATGAATGCTTAACACACGTATTTAAACATACATAACCACATATACATTCAAACGCAGCCTATTAAAAGATGTGGTCCAAGGCAGAAAATGCAGCTGTTTACTCACTTTTAACCACAATTTATCTTTCCTTAGGAAGCCAATGAGTATGAAAGAATACATATGTGTCTTATGAATCTTACAAAGTCATCAAGTCTGCTTGCCAAAACCTTGTGAAGATCTAAAGAGGTTACATTTTAAACAGACTCTTTGTACGTTTCCTCATTCACAAATCAAACATACATATACCTTTCTTTAACTGAGATGAGAATTCTGTTCAAAATCAGAATAAAATATGAAACTAACCTCCACATAGAGTTGTGCCAACTGTGTCTTTTCCCATAGGCAGCCCTTCCTCATCTGAATAATAGTTTTTCACTGCTACTTGTATGGCATAGCTTGAAAATGGCTGTAGGTTGTCTAGGACAGCAATAGGATCTTGAAATTCCTGTAATTAGAAATCAGATAATATACATGTATTCTTAGCAAAGAGAGTCATATGTCAACCCAAACATCTGTCAATGATGTGCATGTTAAAAAACAAATACAGTAGTTCTTTTGTATTGTAATACACTT
Source organism: Xenops minutus (assembly GCA_035221455.1). NCBI lineage: Eukaryota > Metazoa > Chordata > Aves > Passeriformes > Furnariidae > Xenops > Xenops minutus. The sequence continues at coordinate 66,974,412 of JAWWEE010000105.1, read as the reverse complement.
TGACATTTAAAAAAAAAGAATGTTAAAATCATAGTTTGGGTAATAAAATCATAGTTTTTGACTACAGAAAAGAAAACACATACTGAAAAACAAGTCAAAGGGTAATACCCCACTGTTCAGTGGCTGATATGTACATAGGAAAAGGCAAAGTTAGAAAAAATGTAAGAAGAAAAAATTACAAACACAAGTACCACTACCACAAAGCACATAAAGGCAGGCTGTTTGGTTGCTGTACAGTCTCAAGAGTTATTTGAACAGATTAATATCAAACACAACTACTCATTTTACAAGTAGAAATTGAAGACTCATTTCAAGAGTATTTTAGAAAAGGCATGTTGAAAAGTAGAAGAGTACTTGCACAAAGGAAAGGTAAGATCTCTACCACTTACTAAATACCAGACAGAAAGGGGAATTACTGTTGGAACACAGAAATGGAAAAACTTGGTGATAGAAAGTTACAGAACGGTTTATAAAATTACTACAAGCGATATCACATTCCCTGTTTATATGCAATATCATATGCATTTCTGTTCTGAAAGAGCCATACCAAGGTTTTTTGCTGTAGAGCAGACAAACAGTATCTTGAGTTCATGCAATTGTTAGTCATTTGTCTCAAAAAGACCAGATATGTCGTTGTAGGCTGAGGTATGTCAGGGCATAGCTGCTGTGGTCTGACAGATGGCAACCTTAATGTAAAGCTGGTGTTAGTTGTAGCAAGGATAGTAGGTTTCTCAGTGTCTGGCCATACAATCAGGCATCTTTTATCTAGGAAAGAAATTTTTAAAAAAGTTAATTACAGCTGGATCAATCCAAACTCACATGGGATTCTCCCATCATTCTTATCAGAAAGCACAACGTATTCTCTCTGCTTGTACAAAAAAACAAATCAGAAGAAAATCCCACTTGAATGGACTTTATTTGATGACTTTCATAGATACAAAATTAGTGGTCATCAAAGAGAATCTCATTTGTGTTCGATAAAATACAGCTTTAATAAAAATTATGTTCTTTAAGTAGAAAATGGAAATGTAAATTGTAGTTGCTGTGTTATCAAGGGTGGTACACACTGATGAGCCCAAACTTGCTTGTCACAGGAAAGACAGATATGTAGGATTAAGAGTACCTTACTCTACCAATTAAATGTTATATCTTTTGTCTTCCAAATAGCTTTCCACTTGTAAAGTAGCAACAGGGAAGGAGAGACAAATTTTGGAATTAGAAAAGAAGTCTTCAGGGAGAAAAGAATAGAAAACTGCACTCTGACAGTTAATGAAAAGTAACAAAAGAAAATTCCTCAGCACTTGATGTACTTTTAAAAACAAAACAAAACAAAAAGATATATTAAGTGGACTTCCCACAAAGACGGAAAAGATTAAGACTTGTGCATAGGGAAGAAGGTACAAAAACTAATGCTTGCCTTTAGGCCAGAACAACCAACCTAATAGTCAAGATCTTTTCTTCCTAAATGAGCAACCTTGACATTCCTACCAAAGTCATGTTCATGCACAGAAGGGAAAGTCACTAAAAAAGTCTGTTCAACAGAAATACCTGTAAGGTTAAAATCCTTGTCAATTTTATAGTTACCTAGAGTAGTAAAATTCCCGTGGGAAAAGTCCCAGATGGAATAGAGAATTGAGTCATTTTCAGTGTTAAAGTTTCTGTCAGGCAGTTCCATAGAAATGTGTTTACCCTGACAAGACAATCCTTCAGTACATATCCAGTACCCTTCCTTCTAACCCTGAAGAGAAATCATTGTCTCAGAGAATCTGTGACAGGACAATAATTTTCACTGACTACTTCTGATGTGTCAACTGACATCACATCCCTGGAGGGCAGTTAAATAGGTTAGAATGAAAGGAAACTCTGCCAGTACTCCTTGCTCACATCACTAAAGTGATAAAGAGCATGTCAGTCAACCCAGATGGTCTTTACAAACATCAATTTTCCACATATACACCATTTGCTTTCAGTACTGGGAACATTCTTTTTCTTATTTTAGTGTGTTCACTTACTTTTATTTAAAATTTGTGTGAATAATTCCCTTTATTGCCCTCCTCCCCAAATGTCAAAGTTGTATATTCCTCCAAATATATTTGCAGCAGTCAGTGTAAATAAGAAGAGCTCTGTAGGAATCTCTGGTTAGAAATAATACAATTGGACTAAAATTTAGTTCTTCCCTTTCTAAACCAGCTAAGCCCGGGGATCTTGCAGGAAACCCCATCCCCTGGGGATAGGGATTGGCACATTCTGTATCAGAGCCAAACCAGGCTCATGCACCAATGCCAAACCCACAGAGGTCTCATGGGAAAAAATGTGTCCAAATTGCTGCTAAGAATAGCCTGGGCATTGGTCAGAGCAGCTGCAGGCAGGAGTAACTCTACTGGTTACCTAAAAGAATGTGAAATTGTTTTATTCCAAAGAAGTAATCTTGTTAAAATATTCTCTTGTATATTTGTCAGGTTTTTATGCAAAACTGAAGTTAAAGAATTATTTTGAAAATATTCATCATGCTAGTAGCCATTCTAACTCTCTGCATTTACAAAGATAATGCCTATAGGTACTGTGAATACTAATTTTCTATTGAAACTAATTTTTTATTTCTTTCATTACCATTCTACAACTTGTTTATAATATTAGGAGTTCTAAGTGAAGCCTGGGTCTGTTATAATGTAATCCGTAACTGTCCCTTGAATATTTCTTTATAAATAATTTTAATAAGCAGAGTTCTTATCTCTTTGTCTTTGGAGGGCAGACACCTTTTTATTTCAGCTTTACATACTTGTGAACAAAACCAGAAATCTGTGTCATAACAGGGATCATTATCAAACTCTTGCTACAACACTGTTGAACACATTTGCTCTTTTTCTGTGCTTTAACGTGCACCACCTTTTCTAAATCTCCAGCTTTGACACAGCTTTGAAAATAGGCATGGTTTGGCACCAACAAGCATGGGCAATATTTCTCATCATGACCTCATCATGACCTTCCATGTGATCCAACACAAGGCAAGTCCTTGCATTCGTCCTTTTAAAAATGTGCAAACTGTTTCCCTTTAGAAGGTACCTGAATCTTTACATACTTTACATAAATACACATAGCACCATCTGCAACTTAAATACATGCTCTGAAAGAAATTGTTGACATTTACAAAACAACCCAAATCCCCTCTACCTGGATATAATTGTGTCGCTGAGCTGTAAGCTAAGATTTTCAGCACATGATTTTCTTTCTTGTAAAGGGAGAGTTTTGTGCTTTCTTTATTTGCCAGCCAAATTTCAGTGTATTCCTTTGTTTCCATGCTCCAGTATATAAATTTCTTATCTGCAGTCAAGCTGCCAATTTCCTTACCTGTAGAAAAGCATTGCATAGTTAAGTTTTATAATCACAGAATCACAGAATATGCTGAGTTGGAAGGGACTCACAAGGATCATCGAGCCCAACCCTGAGCAAACAGTTTTACAAGAGCACATGGGTGTTTGTATTCAGAGTGAGTAAATATGGGTGAGTATCTTGGCCATATCGTATCTTAAAAGACCTCCCCTTGAAAAGAGATTTCTGGTATTTTCCAGTAGGTCTCATGAAGCTGAGACACTGTTATTTCAGCTTACAAGATTTGAAGGGGTTTTATTATCAATAAGAACTGCAATTTATTATCAAACACAAGAAATAAAACATGAAAGGGAGAATTGTCTATAGAAACTTTCATCTTTTTTTCCAAGATGAAAACCACTGTGATCTGCCATCTCCCAGGAACAATTAAGACAGCTCCTCTGGTAACAGAACAACTTTATCAGAATTCCTCCAGAACTGAGCTGAAAACCAAGTAACCAAGATTAAGTGTTATTACAAGAATTGAAATATAGATAAGTTGTCATACAAGACTCTACCTGCATGAAGTACTCTCCCCAGATACTGAAATCTGCATTGCCATTTTCAGGCATAACTGAAATATTTTATGGTATTTTTTCACTGATATAAACTGCAATAGGTGTAGCTAATACAAAACCCTAGCAAAATAATGTTAATACTCTAAATGAAATCTATTGACAAATAGCATTTGAGCTGTAACGTCTCATTCGATTTGCATCTTACAAGAATACATACTTGAATCAGTAAATATCCTCACACTGCTCATTCTCCCAGCTTGTATCAACAGGGTACACAACTGGAAACACGACACAAACATTTCATCCATATTGACTATAGATGAATCGGTGTTATAAATAATGTGTTCCATGAATGCTATTTTCAGAAAGGAATATTGTTTGATGTAAGAGACAGCAAGAATCAAAAACTACCTAGAAACATAACAGAACACTCAGACCTTGAAAACTTGGTATTTTGATAATTCTCCAGCAGTGACAACCATCCACATCTGAGGTCCATATTTCGTCTCTCCCTCTGATAAAGAGAAGCTGGGGATTCTTGGAGTCAGACACATTTATACTCATAGGTCTTCCCAGCTCTGTTTCTGTCACATTACAGGTGCAGTAGTTCCTCATCTGTTTTTCTACTGATTCATATCCCAAAATGTGGTGCACAGTGTTATTCAGAATGTCATAATAAAACATGCGGCTGCCATAACCAAGTTCTTCCATCCAGTATAAGCGGCTATCAAAGAAAATGCATTTCTTACAGTAAAAAACTTGAATGTGAGCAATCTGCCACAAATGCAGTCCTATGAGTAATTAGTCAAAAACCTTCCAAGCACTTAGAACAAAGTATCAACAGGAATGTACTTACAAAGTGATTCCAAGCGCTTAATGACCATTTCTGTATGGAAGGTCACAATAACTAAATATTTTGGATAAAATGTTTACTGTAAAAAGTTTTTAAGTGGTGCTGAGTTTCATTTGCAGGACTTATGTAGAGAAACCTATCAGTATCTAAGTATGATTTGAAATCTTTACTCAAACACAGACATTTTTTGAAATTAGATCTGACCAAGCTCAACTTGCAGCATAAAAGTAGAACATCCCAAAATTTCTGAGATTTATATAAAGCCAAAGACTCATGTACTATAAAAAGTCCTTTTAGGTCCTTAGCATTTGAAAATTTAATGAAAATCATGCTTAAAATATGCTTTAAAAAAGTTATTAGCAATATATGCCTTACCTTAAGAAAGGATATGACAACAGACATGATACAGTTGAATTACTTTTGCCCAACTGCATGTTCAAGGCTTTTAGAGATTTTTTCTTGAGCTCAAGATCAATAACAAATATTTGAGTTTCATTCCATGGTGTTTTCAAGGCAAGAAAGAGACGTCTTGCAATCCAGTCAACTGTTATGGCTGTGACATTGTGAAGGCATGAATCTTTGAAAAACTTAGGAAAAAAATAAAAAACATTACTAAAACTTCTTGAGAGCAGAATTTTCCAAACTGATGCTAGAACATTATGAAATTAGATTTGTTTCTGAAAAAAATAAATGTCTGCTTGTGAAGTGGACATCAAAATATAAAGAGGTGCCATGGACTGAAGATTGCAATGTTTTTATACAATTGAAAACTATTGTTTCAGAAATATCAGTTGTTGCTTCCATATTGCTTCCCTATTCTTGAAATTAAAATGAAATGAAATTCAGTTAAGTTTGACACAAAAAATAAATTTCTTGCATTTAACAGTGTGAATTTTAAACTAAATATCTGATGGAATATCTTATCAATAAAGCAGATATCAGTAAAGCCACTCATGATTAACAGGACAAGTTTATCAATGGTATACTCTGTTCATTTTTACATAGTTGACCACAAAATAATGACAATTATAACCACATACTTTCCTAGATTCTCTCAGTTAAGGGAATGAACATAGGAATACCTGAAACTTTGAAGCATTCTGTATATTCAGAGTAAAAAGAGAATCTTCTATGATATAGTATGCTTTGTCATCATTAGCAGTATAACAGATGTCCTTTACATGTGTCTTTGCTGAAAGTTCCCACATGGTATGATTACTGTCTATGTCAGTAAGAAACAACTTGCTGGCAGTAATAGTTATAAGAGCTGGGGGAGGGAAAAGATCTGGAAGGAAAAGGGCACAGCAGAATTTACAAGAAACATTCTAGATAATCACAGTAATTCATAAGGAAAGCAAGTACAAGATATAAATAAGTGATGGCCCTGCACTCAGTAAACAAATAAAATAATGGGATACCTTCTTGTCATCACAATCAAGTTCCTAAGATAGTTTCAATGGCATTGTGAATGCTTAACTAACAAATTCAAGCATAATAAATATATAATAATAAAACAGATTTGCTCTTTTAATTAACTCTAACAGCTGAACTGGAAATAGCCTATGTTCTCTAGCAGGTCTCTAATTCTCCTGGTTACCATTCACAGCCTAATTAGAAACATTTTATGATCTCTAGCAGTATGCAGACTGGAGAACAAAACCTGCCATGTTCTACTAGCCTGGAGTTGCCTAGAAAAGTTAATTTAGCATAGTTTTGAGGAAAGGCTTGAAATTCCTGAAATTTAATCTAATTATAAGTAATGCATCCATCATTTCATGTCAGAGGCTGTAACTGTTTTCTCTGTGTTGCTGGCTGTAGGGTGGAACAAACGTCACATAAAGTGTTGGAGGCTATTTATCAGATTGCCAAATATTGTACTGTTGATTTCACCAACTATTGTACACAAACCATGAGATGGCAACTAAATCATCCATACCCAATGAATTCCTTTCTGCTATTTCAGACAAAGGTCCAGGACCTACAGAGGTGAAGGCTTGCACCTGTGGGATGGGAGATTGATACTTATGTTAAGTCAGAACATAAAGGATTGCATTTGAAAGGCTGTAGAGTCATAATTAATGATGAAATGAGTAGATTCCCTCTCTGCTCAGCTAGGAATATGGGCATGTGCTTCTGCTTGACATAAGGCTGTGCTGGTCAGTTTAAAGGCTACATTCAGCTTTGGACCATGGCTATAAAGAGAATTTTAAGCAGTGGGCCAGAGACTGATGATCCATGCTACAGCTAACAATCAGAACTGAAAGGACTCCAATCATGTCTCTGTCCCCAGCCTGGAGCAATTCCTACTTTTGGCTGACATTTCAATCAACGTGGTGTTCTCGCCATCAATACCTGACCTATTACATGGTCTCATGTTTTTAACTCATCTTTCAAACACACATTCTGTGTGTTCCAAAACAGAATGAGATTATGACTTCTCGACAAGTTTTAAAATGGAAGTCTCTTTATATGGAAGCTGCGTGAGTCCTTGCATTCATTTCTCCAGGACTGGAACTTCTCTCAATCCATGGCTCTGTTTAAATGGCCTGTCATCCTCTGCCAAATAAGGTGAATCTGTGTTTAACTTGCAGTTTTTAGCAGTGGCTTTGGGAGATCTCTAGAAACATTTCTTTTGGGCTTCAGCAAACCAGTATATACTGCAGCATATGAACAATACAATACACAGAAAGGTTAAGCCAGGGATCCATGGGTGAGTCAGTGAATCAGCAGTTCTACATGCAGGAGCCATAACTCATGCCCCATGCCCAATACCTCCTAGGGAAACACATCAGCACTGATAACATCAACCATCTAGCATGAGATAAGCTTAGTCATTTTTCATACCTGAAACCTTACTGTGAGGCTGGGAAGCACATCCTTGACAGAAAAACGCATCAGGGTGGGTTTAACACTGCTTGCATTCCACTCCGAGAAAGCGTCAGCAGTGCCACTTTGATTCAATAATTGATAGTGAACCCTGAACTGTGTTAATACTCCGTTGTCCCTTTCAGGTCTGTCCCACCTGAACTCCACAAGGACTTTTTCATCACTTTCATGTAGGTTATTTTGTAACACATATATTCTAGGGTTTGTAGGAGCTGAAGGAACTGTATTAAAAAAAAAACAAAAAAAACCCACACAAACAAAAGCAAAACAAACAAAAAAAAGCATCAAAACCAAAACAAAAGAACACCACAGAACAAAATACTCCTATTAAAATACAAACTTTGCCTCATAATTAACTCTTTTGGTTTTGGGCCAGAGCTTCACAACCCCAGTGCTAACAGAGACAGATAGTAATTCGTGAGGTGTAAACTACAGAAGATTATCGAAAACTTCATGAAAATTCCTTTCTGCTTTTCATTGGTGTGTAGGTATCTGACTTAAGCTTGCCAAGCAAAAAAATGAGCTGTATAAACAGAAAAAAAATTGCACTCTTGCACAGGGATTGGGACATGTCCACTTACCGGAGTACTGTAGGTAGCTATGGGGCTGCAAGAATTTTCACAACACAAAATATACTTTATCTCCTCTCCTATCCACTTCAAAATCTACTGCATCTCATAAACTTTCTCAGTGCTCCTGTCCCTCAATACTGTAATTCAGCTAACTGAAGTTTGACTTCCATAAGAGCTAAAAAAAAAAAAAGGAATCAAAAGAAAAAAATGCATAATATTTACTAAAAATCTCATAAGTAGTTAAGATATTGCATGCAGCCTTTGATGTTCACTGTAATGGATCTCAGTTTCTTGCTCATGGTGTTAACAACATGGTGGATATGTTGTCATGCATTTTCTATTCTGAATTCTATTACTGCAATTTTTTGCATTTGTGTGTGAAATAGCTTATTGCCAAAGATACTCAGAAAAATGTCCTTGCAGCTCTACCTACAGCTGTCCGGGTCTGAAAGCAGTTCATTCTTCTCCAGGGTCTCACTTGCGGACATAAACCTGGTCCCAGTATCCACTACAAATGAGGAATGGGATTTAAAATTTTAGTACCTCCTTCAGGGGCTCGAAGAAATACAGATGTCATTGGTGCCCTGCCCCAGTACGTGTATGGTGTGACAGTAAAATCAAAGAGTGCAAACGGTTCCAGCCAATCAACTCGGTAGGATGTCACTGTCAGGTTATGGGGGTGGAGGCACCGTTCACTCTCCAGAGACTGTGAATGAAATAAAACAGAACAAAATGAAGCAAGATTTTTTTCCAACTCAAAAAGGCCTTCAGTTTTCCAAAATTCCCTCACCAAGCTGGTCAACTAAATAAAAACAGAGCTTCTCTTCCTGTGAGTGATCATTGTTTCACCATTTCCTGTGGCACTGTAGTGATGTGTAGCAATGTGCTAGCAATCTGCCCTTTGAATTTAAAGAAAAACTTGCCAAACACACTAAAATTTACTGTGGGTGAAGGCTAGATTTCACTTTCAGGCAAAGGTTGTCCCACTGTCAGCTCAGAGGACACTTTTGTCTCAGTTACTGTGAGAGGCTTTCTCACACATCTTTGAGCACTGTGAACTCCTTGCCTGGCTCTTCACACCCCAGCTGCTAGCCCAGAGCTACTGCTAAGCCCATGTTCCTCCTGTGATGGCTGCAGTGATGGAGAAACTGGACAACTTGCATTCTACTTACAATGTGGTTCGGTTCTTGACTGATTTGTAAATGTTGGAGAATAAACTATTTCTGTTAAAAAAATAGATATCTCAGCAAGTAGATGCAGTAATACATGTAGATAATAGGGAGGAAAGGCATGAATATCCTCACTTGTAGAGCTTTTGATCCCACGCAGTAGAAGACAACTCCCCATTCCACCTTGGTGGAGGGACTCCAAGTGACATGAAAACTTGAAAAATTTCCTTCAATCCTGAAGGAAGACTCTGGCACGGCATCTGGAATCACTTTTGGTGTGAAAGAAAAATTTCCTGCCCATAAACAGAAAAAGAATTAATCATAACCTGAAGAATAGGTGGACTTTTCCAGTAATAAAAAATATCGAGGTACTATAAAAATCCTATAAACTGTCATGAAATAGAAACAATTAATAACAACACCATGTATTCTTTTTATCCATACACATACCATCAGCTTTTATAATTGCACATTATCCAGGCATATCCTGATATATTTATTAATAAGTTGCTCTTGTCCTCATCTTTTGTCAAATAACTAAAGAATTTCAAGAATGAAGAAGTACAGGCTTTATACATTTATTGAGTTTAGATAAAACAAATTATGTACCTGGCAAAGGTTTAAGTGATGTATGAACAAGGGTAAAGGCTGTAAACTGTGCTGGTTGTGAGAAGGGAACGCTAAGGCTCTGATTGACTTCCTGGGTTGTAATGAACTGAAGCCTATTAATCCAGAACAGACGACCACTGTAGTATTCCAGTGCACCCTGAGATATTTCTGAAGTACTCCATGCTGCAAATTCTGTGATGGTGGTATTACCACAACTGTGAAAACATGTATGAAATTAGCAAACTGAAAGCTTGTAGAGAGAACAGATTTATGCAGTGTTTGACACATTGATAAGTTTCTCATAATTCAAATTCTTAATACTCATGTAGGAGCCAGAAAAACAAACAAAAAACTTTTCTTTAAGCTCTTTACACTTCTCAAAATACGAAACATTGCAGAAACACCTGCAAAAAAAAAATAAAAAGACACCAAAAAACCAACAAACCAAACAAAAAGTCCACTTCATTCCCTTAATTTCATTGGAAAATTACTATAAAATTGTTTAGTATCCTGATGTGTGGACACAGAAAAGTGAGTATTTTGAAAAATCAGCCCTTCCTTTCTCAGTAATTCCACTGAAACAGTGCAGTCTACTTCACAGAATGAGATTCATTCTACTTCATTAGGGCAGGCACCCAGAAAAATTTAATGCTGCTAGTTTCCTTCCTTTATTTATTACACCCTATTAACATTTTCCTCCTCTGGGATCACTGGTGATTTGATCTACCTTGTATACTGTCTGTCAAAACTTAAAGGCCTTTTTAGGTCCCAATTTATCTTCTGGATAAGAGATTAAATACGTTGCAAAAGGTATCATTCTGCCATCTCAGAAATATCTTTAAGCTTAGACTCATGTTATCCAAAACAAATCTGGAAAACCTTTGACAGCTCCATTAGGATGGATTACTTCTAATTTCTGTATTCTGACATGCCAGGACAATGATTTAAGGCTGCCAATTGCTTCTCAATAGGGCTGCATGTTCTAGCTAAAACTAATCAACATATTTTGATTCTTTAAGTGTTTACTTTGAATCATAGCAAGTCTAAAACCAGACAGAAAATTCAACTGATTGCACACAAAGCCATCCTGCAACATTATGAGCACATGTACATAGAGAAGCTGTTCTGATAAGTGTAAGAATTTTAATCTGATGCTTGGGAAAAAAAAAAAATAGTGGCATTCTCCAAACAGAAAGGAGCAAACCCATAGTTTCACAAGCTATCACTCATCATACACTTGGCACTTAGAGAACAAATTACCACTTTTCTCAAGGTCTTAGTATGTATTCAAGCTAACCCATAAACATGTTTTGTCTTTTTAAACTTTGCTTTTCAGGAATAACGCAGCAATTTCATGTTCAGGATGATCAAGTGGAAAGCCTGCTGAGTACTGATTGCTCAGATGAGAAGGTGGTGTCCTGAGCTGTTTGAGTCCTGAGCTTCATGCAAGATGAACAAGTTACAGAGCTCTAGGCACTTGGGAACTGTCAGATGTTCTAAATGCCAAGATAAAATAGACAGTAAATGGTGATTATTTCCTAAAGCTAAGTCTAAACATTGATGAGCATGATCTCAGCATGGTTACTATGTTTCACCTTAAAAGTGTGCTACCAAGCATCTCAACATGTAGTTTGCCATCAGCTAGCTGTGGTCATTAGCTCTTCTTTTTGTTTATTGTTAAATTAGTAAATAGTGTTTCCAGCATTGGACAACATTTTTTTTCCTCAGATAGTATCATAAAATCTAGAAAATACAGACTTTCTTAACTCTGCTATACATTTACTTACCCTTCTTTGCAAAGAGAAGCTCTATATAGGTTTAGAGATAGACTTTCTTGCACAAGCCAGTAAAGAAAACCGTGAGTGAGATCCAAAGTTAAACCAACCACCTAAAAAAAAAACCAAAAAAACAACAGTCCAAATGGCAATTTGACCACAACTTCACTTCTGAGGTAAAAGCCCTTAGGCATAACTGTTGTCTAGACAACATCATGCATGGGTCTTTATTGGCAAAAATAACATTACTACCATGAGTGTTTATTCTAACACAAAATGAGGCAGTTCTAGAAAACAATCAGGTCCTTGCTGGACACCTATTTATAGCAGCTGGTTATTTTCTAGATAGCATTTTATTAACATCTGTCACATTGTTCATCCCTGAAGTGTCTGAGTACTTCAGATAGGATGGCTGTAATGTATCAAGTGATTAATGGAACTACCTTTCAAAATCTCTAGAATACCTCCAGTATTTTAACTGCTTTTGTCTGAAACAAGTGGTTGATATCCAGTCTGAAAGTCAGAATTACCTTTTAAAAGAAGTATTTCGGATCTTTTGTCCTTGCTTTCTGGCTTTGATTTTATACATAGAATATATAACGCATTGCATTACTTATGGCAATTTGTAATTGATTTATATGATTAAGTAGGATATAAGAATATTTACATTTTATGAAATAATCCATTATTAAAAAAGAGGGGTTGTGCAGAAAATTAAAAAATCTTCCTGTTCATTACTTCAATGTTTTATCTTCATTTAATTGAGGTGTAAGATTTTTCTGTTTATTTTTAATAGGATCTAATACTCAAAATAGAGCTTTCTTGCTTTTGCAGTAAACAACAGATTCAATACCATATGCAACAGTAATAGAAATCAGTCATCTAATAATCTGTTCTGCAAATAAAAAAGCACTTGCTTCCACAAGTAAATCTGCTAAATGTTATCAAGATTAGTCTATGTTATATCATTAGCACAGCTTACAAATTGTTAGGGGCTTCTCTGAACATGTTTTCCAGCAGCTCTCAAACTTTTCATCCAAATGCTAGTTGTAGTTCTTCTTTTATAAGCTTAAATTTCCATTATGGATGTAAGTGGAACAGCCTTTTTTTCCCCTAATTCTTCATTAATAAACTGCAGAAGACGATGACAGGAAAGCAAATGCTATATCACTTAGTTGTCTGTTGCTCCTTATGTAATCACGTTCTTGACATATTTCTGTTGACATTGTATGTCAGAAAATCAAGGTTTGAATGATTGCTCCTGTAGGTTGTCCTGTTAAAAATATCTCACAGCATGTATGTGCCTGAGTGTATATTTAGTCAACTGTGTTATATTTTATCCTATTTACCTATTCTCCCTCCTATGCTCAACACCAAATGACATCTTTCTGAATTTATCTTGCTTTTTTAAACATTTGGGCTATTTGTCCTTGTCCCATTTTTTTTCTGCAGCTATTACATTTTCCCATAGATGTGTCCATTTTCTTTCTCCTAATCCCTGGTCTCACCATTAATAAGAGGAAAATAAATAATTGTACTATTCATTTTCAGGAGTTAGGCAGAAATTTCACATCTCCCTTCTGTTATGCTTCAAAAACAGAAAAAACTTTTTAAAGTTCTTTAGGGATATTTGTCTCTGGACACGTTATGCAGTTGTGATGATGCAATGTAACTCCACATCATAAGGTGCAGTATAAATTTAGCTATGTGAAATACCCTTTGATTAGAAATATTAAGAGACAGCACCTAGAGGGCCCTGGCCCCTTTTCATATAGCTCACTTTGCTGCTCCCCTATAAATGACTTTTGTCCCAACCATTGTACAGCATAAATGACTTACTAAGTGCTTTGGAAATTCTATGCCAGATCCTAAATTGGTACAAGTCAGAATAGCTCTGCTAAAATCAGTCAAGCTATGCCAATACACACTAGCTAAGCTACACAACTGATTGAAAAATAAAATAATTGTCATAAAAGGATCTAGTTCCTGCCGAAGAAATTAGACTTTCAAAGCTCTGCCTTCATACTGGTTTAGGAAACCTGTCATTTTCATAGTAGTCTCTTCCATTCCTATTCCTAGCACTCAAGCTAAAAGGACATATAGCTATAAACTGATGAAGATCCTGTATCGACCAGCTGAACAGGAACTATTTATTAGAAAAGCAGATAGTAAATACCAGTAAGAACCAGTTATGTGGAGAACATGCTTTTAACTGTTGAATAACAGCAATTAACTATTACATCTGTGTTTTAATATTGAGGTATTTTAATATTGAGGTAAGACACGTTCTTTCCAGGATAAAGAACTCCATTGTGCAAGGAAGATACATATTAGTATTTTTGCAAACATATATTTGCATCTTTACATTGAGACAATAATGACCAGCTCAATAATTCCACCATTAAAGAATGCTGTGCTGCTTTTTTTTTTTTTTTTTTTCTGATGGGTTTATTTTAATGAACAAACACCTGTCAGCTATAACTGGTCACTTCTCAATCTAAGCATTTTAGTTGGCTTTTTTCCTGTATGCGTCACAGCAGGAGGTTGAGTTCAGGAAGTCAGTGCATAGATTAGGGCAGCAGAGAAGCAGAAGAGAAGATGCTTGTTTGTAGGAGGTGTGAATAAGTGGATGGTTGAAGGCTGATATCACCGACTCAGAGAAAGGTGCAGAAAAAAAATGACAGGAGCAGACAAGCAGTCTTATTGCTGCCAAGGTTCTTGAGAAGAGGAACAAGAAATTTGAGGTTAGCATGAAGCAATTCAGAGGAGCAGGTAGTGAAACAAAAGGGAAGGGCAAGAAGGGTGCTGCTTGCCACTTAGAATAAACTGCAAATTGTTGGTCCTTTGAGACAGATCATCTGGAAGATATGTGATAAGTCTAAGTGTGCCATTGGACAGCACCTGTTTTCCCATGAAGACAGTCCACACCAGCCAGTTTCCACAGAGAGGTGGGAGGCTAATACTGGAAGATACATTTGACTCTTTGCAGCACAGACATGTCTCTCATGTACAAAAGTTTTCCATTTCTTCTGTGTTCAGGTTTACGAGTAGGTGCCACACCAGAACAAACTGTCCTTCTTCCTGAGCCCTCATGAATGTAACAGACTCATGAGATTAGCTGTTCTTTCTGAACATTAATTCCGTTTCCTAAACTAAAACTAAACCAGGTCTGGCTTCTTCTTCTTCTTTTTTTTTTTTTTTTTTTTTTTTTTTTTTTTTTTTTTTAATAATCACGAAAATGCCATCTTCTTTTCATTTGGGAAAGGAATTGAAATGTTTTAGGGAATTATACAAAGCTAACCAAGATCTCTAAAATTGTAATGGGTCTTTAATGGAAAACCTGGCTTCAAGTAAGCTGGGAACACAAATTGTATGACAAATGGAATAAAAACAAAGGCTTCTTTAGCAAGAGCTGTGTTTTATAGAAAGTGGTTGCAGCAAATAATGTATCTGTATTGACCATTCCTGTGACAGTAAAACTATGCCTCACTCCAGCACTCAGGACAGAGGGTAAAAGCCCACACAAGCTGTGGTTTGAGCTGATGAGCATTCAGCTCTCCTTCAAGAGAGACTCCATAGAATAAAAGCAGTGCAGTAGATGGAACGGTCCCTCAGCCTGACCTGCTCAGGACACAGCCTGGAAAAGGTTCAAAGGTACACTGGGTCTACAGTCCCAATCACACTGATTCCCAAAGTTCTTGAGTCCCTGTTAAGAGAGTAAGGGATTCTCCCGCCAAGGAATTGGGTCATCCATCACTTTTGTCCCAGCTACATGAGGAGGGGAGGAAGGAAGAGAAGGACACATATGCAGCTGCTAGGACGCTGGCAGGTCTTTTCATGAGGTGAATATTCAGTCTCAGAGTTCCTTCATTACATATGCAACACTTAATCCCACTTACCAAGAATGAGGACAAATCCCACGTGGTGGCAGAGGCAGGATTGATTTGGAGAAGACAACAATGATCTATGAGGAGTGTGGCAGAGTAGGCCCACCCTGATAAATCTGAAATCCAATCAGAGAATGCATACCATGCAAGCTATCATGCAGGCTATCGAGCAAGCTCAAATGCAGGTGCCAGGATGCTGTCTTGGTGTTAAATTATGCTAAAACTAACCTGGTTCACCAGACTTCAAATACACATCTTGCCTTTGAATCAGGATTTGACAGATAAGCTGGTCTGCTGGTCTATAGATCTGTGACTACCAGTCAATCACTTTATACTATAAAAGTCCAGGGCCCTTTCATACAGTCAGGTTCTTCTGACATAACCCTTCTTGGGTATATGCGTGAAGATTCCTCCCTTGGCTGGGGACATCCTCCAAGGATACTCCTTGAGACTGAGTGAAAGAGATCTCCCCACAAACATTAGTATGGGTGAGTTACATCAAATCTCTACTTAATAATTATTTTCTTTTTGCTAGCTTTAATATAATTGCTTTAATACTTGCTTCAATATACGGCACTATGCTATCTCATATTGTATTACTTTGTTATATTATACCCTACTAGTAGATTCTTAGCTTTTCATATTGTGCAGTAAATCATTCTGATTAAGATATTTGTCTGATCATTTATAATAATAAATTATTCATTTTATATAAATATTCGCATTTTGCTAATCATTAAAACCTGTGGTACAAAAGTGATTCTATCACACCTCTATAATTCCTTAAATTCAAACATTTACATAATCCAAGGCTAAGATTGGATTCAGCTGCACCTAGACTCCTCTCTGAGACGGAGTTTAGAAAGCAAGGGAGTCCTGTCTGCACCTCATGACTCAATGGCAGAGCTTCTTAACAAATTTTGTCTACCATTTCCACTCCTACCCACGACAAGGAGCCAGCAGTGAACCAAGGTTTTAAGACACTTGATAGGCCTTCAGAGAGGTGAATAGAGAAGAAAGGTATGGAAGCAACCAGCAGAGATACAGAGGTTGTCTGTGCAGGCCTCAGAGCACATCAAAGTGTCTCCAGGCAGGGAAGGAGAGCTCCTGCATACTGGAGGGTCTTTGAGCCATAGGTGAGAATGACATCTCTATTTGCTCTCTACCAGCCTACTCCTGCATGCAGGAGTATTCCACCCTCATGCAGCTAAAACAATTATCCCCCATCCCTTTTTTCACCCTATAATGCCCAATGCCTTTACTCATTCTTGCAAGAAGCTCCCTTTCCTTCTCACTGAGGAACTGCTCTGCTCTTCACAGCCCTCTGGAACTCCCCACGAGCCTGGAGTGATGAACGAGGGGCCAAGCTGGGACCAGGACTGTGTCTGACTTGGGCAAAGGATAAAGAGGGGGAAAGGAATGGATGAGCTGGGGGACAAGACCCTTGATAATCCTCAACGTAAGGGACTTGTGCCTGGCACTACAGGAGGGACAGAATGAGGCAGGATGGAGGCTTTCAGCCCTCATCAGCCCTGTGGCAGAAGCAGCAGCAAGGTGTGCCAGGCCTCAGCAGGGGCCAGCTGTGCTGAGCACAAGTATATGGCACCAGCTGCCATCCCTCTTCTCTCATCACCACAGGCAAAGCCTGTCTCTGCAGCAGCACCTCTGCAGCCCAAAGTGCAACTCTGGTGTCCCTGGCAAGTGTCCAGAACCAAAACTGGCCCTGTCAGGACAGCCAATCTGGAGAACATCACAAAATAGGCATGATGTTATGAAGCTCTGCCTGCTTACTTTGATGTGAAAGACAGAAGTGACCACTAGACTTAAATCGTTTGGGGAAAAGTACCTTTCACATATGGGAAGGGGCAGCATTACAACCACAAGGAGATCTCTAATGTCACATTTTGTTGCAAGTGTCTGACTTCAGAATTATGAACCAAGGTCTTGGTACAGCTATTACATCACTTAATTCTTACCCTGTTCTCAGAATGACATAAAAATATTGCAAGTAAGACATGGTATTCTTCTGGTCAATTTTGACCACCATGAACACTGATTATATTCAAGAGATCTAAATACTAAAACATACCACCCCACCGCTCCATCACTCCAAAAAGGAAAAAAAAAGAAATCAATCACCTGTTTACCAGAAAACTGTAAGTGCTCTTGTAACACCAGATACTCCTCTCCATTCAGTCTTGTGCTCTCCACTGAATACATTGTGGCCCAGTACAAATAGCCATTAACTGAATCCACTACTAGAGCCTTCACTGGGAACACAGCATGAGCCACAACATCCAAATGGCCCCCCCAAAGTGATTTTCTGTAGATCTAGGGACAAAAGAATTGCTTTTAGCATCACACCGAAATCATCAGCCATGACCAGCTGAGTATACACCAGAGACTTTTCAC
Source organism: Xenops minutus (assembly GCA_035221455.1). NCBI lineage: Eukaryota > Metazoa > Chordata > Aves > Passeriformes > Furnariidae > Xenops > Xenops minutus. The sequence goes on along the minus strand of JAWWEE010000105.1, from coordinate 66,956,362 downwards.
AGCCATTTATCAGAAGCCCATGCAAGTCTTAGGCTATCAAAGCCTAAACCTTTTGCATTCAAAGTTTAGGTATGAAGAATTGCTCAAAATTATTAGTTATTTTTTGCCAGAAAGTAACAAAAGAAGAAAACTGAAATAGCTTTTCCCTTTCATTTTTCCAGTTTTGGCAGCCTTCTGTCTGACAGAGTTTCTCACCCACTTCAGATTCACTATTCACAAGTGTAAATGAGGGTGCAAGGCAGTGTGAAATCTGGCCTCCTAGCTCCAGTTTTTAAAACAGCTTCTGACTTTGCACTTACAAGAAATGAAAGGCATAATTTGACAGCACTGCATAAATTAGCACTACAATTTTGGAGTCAGATATCTTTTAAATAATTCACATGTCAGTGTTCCTGATATGAGAGTGTACAAAGTGCATTTGTAATTACTTTTTAACTGCAGTGATCTGCAAAATATCACAGCACAGAGGTCAATCTTAAAAACCTCTGTGTAAACAAATAGTGTCAAATTTGATTAAAATAAAGTCCATCTACTTCTTAACTGAGATCAACTTTGCAGCCTCCATTTTCACTATCTTCTCTTATTTTTACAATGCTGAATCCATCAAAACTGTTCATAGCATGTTTGACTTGTCTGGTTTGTACCTGGTGAATTCAGTATTCTGCATTACTGAATATTAATGCACATTTTACCCCAAACTTTTGTGTAACTCTGGAAAATCACATAAGGAAAGAAAGGCCTCCTTGTTCTATGCTATCATAGCAAAGGTCCAAATGCATCTCAGGTTGCAAGAAGTAGGGATTATCTTCCTAAATACTGCCTTACAGCCTTTATTGTTGACTTAAGGATGTTCTTTGCTTTTAAGAAGTGCAACCATACCTACCGTATTTGCTTTGCCAGCCCAATACAAGCATTGACCCAACCAATCAAATGCCAACATCCTTGCATTTCTGATGTCAGATACATAAGAATTCTCAGCAGTACCCTTTCTTTTGTTCAATGACCAGGTCTGAACTTTCCCCAAGGAGTTAATCCAATAAAGAGTGTTATTATACCAATCGAGGTCTGGAAGAAAAAAAGGAAGATATTAAGCATTTCACAAGCATGTAAATAAAACCCCTATATTTTTTAACAATAAAAAGTAGCCAGACATTTCAGCTCTTTAAAAATCAATAAAAATGCACAGTTAGGCTCAGTTAACATGAAGATAGGTCCTTTTATATAGGAATACAATGTACACATACAACACGTATGTAGCCGTCATGACTATAAATGTATGACAAATGTATATTGGAATGCTGGAGACAGAACTATTTCGTTCAGAGAGTTGATTTTAGCTCTGCTGTAACTGTGGTGATGTCAGTAGGGTTTCACTAAGGATTCATTTGACTCATAAAATAGAAGAAAGAGAATGAACAGAAAGGCTTGGCTGAGTGAAGCTGCTGCACTGCACTGCACTGCACTGTACTACATTCAAGTTTAGACTGATACAATGACAACTCTTGTCTTTCAGTTCTGTTGATGAAATTTATGGAGAGCTGATAAATGACAAGTCTGTAGCAGCAGTATGCAATTTGTTTAGTATTTACCTGAAACATTTCTTATATGAGGATAGAGGAGTTCTCCTGGCCCATAGCTATCCAAACGCTGCTTCCAGAGACCTTCAGGCCCCACTGACAACATATACGGATCTTCTTCCGCTGATAAAGAAAGAAAACTGCAGTTGTGTACACCAACCAGCAATTTATGTATAATATTTGTATTTCAGTAGCAAGGATACCTGTTTCTGGAAAATTACAAAAGTACCCTTAAATCCAGACCTGTTCTAAGGAATAATGGACAAAGAAGAAATGCATGAAAATATCATAATTTGAAAAACTCAGAGATTAAGGACAGGTTCAGATCCAGGCAATTTGGAATCCTATTAGATGCTTAAAAACCACTGTGCATTTGGACCTGGCTTTGCCAAAGTCAGGCAAAAGTCATCTCTAATCTCAAGAGCCAGTTCAGCATCTTAAGCTGAAAGCTGTTTTCCTCTCAGACATAGGTTATCATGGGTGAACTAGGTTTCAAACAACATTCCAAAAACCTACAAATCTCAGACATTTCACACACATCCATTTCCCTTCATTATCTATGCTCAAACCAACGACTTTCAGCATTTAGTGAGATGCACTTCTTCATGAACTGTCATTAACCCCCAAGTGTGCAAACCACTTCATCATAGAAAGTTCTCTACAGAGCACAGGAATGGAATAACACCTCTCATTATGTATCACATAATGTGTTTGATAGTATATTTGCATTAGAAAAATTTAGATAAGTAGCAATAATAAATACATAATATTTAGTACCCTTATACTAGTTTAAGAATCTCACTTCTTTAACTAAAAGCAAATTTACTTATCCTTCACTTATTCTTTAGTGTTTCTAAGACCAATCTTTTTGTGTCCCTTATTTTGCACTCTTTGCCCAACGTCTGGGCCTCACCAGGTGGAAATCTGTATACAGAACTCGTTCTTCATTTTTCCTATGTGACAAAGTAATTCTCACCTTCTTCTAAAGTTGTGCCTCTAAATGACTCCGACCATGGCCCTGCACCAGCAGGAGACACAGCTCTAACTGACACTTCATACATTGTGAAACTGGACAGATCCTTCACTGTAAGCGTTGTGTTACTAATATTTGAGACAACCCATTCCTTCTCAAATGGGTGCTGAGATGACACTTTCACATCGTAGGACCATTCCTGCCAAGCAGATAAACCTATGAGAAGCAAATAATCATGTTATTACAGAGTAGATGGTTGGAACAGATGATACACATTCTTTTAGAACACTGTATATTGGAGACTCCTTTCAAAAATGCCAGTATCGGTGGAATTAGGAAAGGGATACATTGAAAATTTACATTCTTCATCTCTGGGACCAACCAAGATTCAATCCCCCATGAAGGAGGTAGTTGGAAGAATCAAAATTTTCTCCAATCAGGTAATTTTCTGCCATTCAAAGACTCAGGCACAAAGGATAGAAACCATAGCACAGTCAGTGATCAAAATTACTTATCTGGCATGCATTTTCTGTGTGATATCAGCAACCAACGTTGCTGCTGCTGCTCCATAGCATAGTTAATATGAAGCCTTGCTTAAAATCCTTGCAGAGAACAAATGGGTAACCAATATAAACTTGTATTAAATTAGACAGACAATTTAACTATTTTACCAGCAAATTATGGTTTATATTTTTCAAACTAAGGTAATTCCACCACTTCTATCAGAATATGATATTGAAGTCAGTAAAGCCCAAATCAAAAAAAGGGAAACCAGAAAGTTACTCCTCTAGAAAGAAAAGGAATCGACTTTCAGAGAGAAGCAACTGAACTTACTGGTTCCAATAGTGTGTTCAGGTGGGCTCCAGCGGATCACAGCTTGGTCCAATCCAAATAGTGCCATGACAAGACGAGGAGTAGAAGGTAAAGGAAAAGGCTGAGTTGATGCCCCATAGAAAATCAAATTGCCAAAGCCACTGGTATATTCTGGATAAGCCAAATTGCAATCCATAATATACTCATTGAAACTAGAACTTCCCAGTGAAGAGATCTCCTCATGGAAAACTGCCGAGCCATCTGTGACTGTAAACATGTCATCCTCATAAACAAAGCTCTCCACATCATTAAATGGCACTTGTGATCGCAGCATGTGAAATTCTGAACCATCAAGAAAACCTGACACAAAGGCCTGTTCTGTTTTGTTGAAGAAAATGAGTCTCTTAGATTGGAAGTTGATCATGAAGGCTCTCAGAGTACTGGATCTCACTACTGGTGAAGCTGTGGAGGCAGTGCCAGGAAAGAGTGGAAGGTTTGCTCTGTATATGCCATCCTCCAGGAGACAGAAAATATAACTGGCCATGGAGCAAAATAAACTCAAATAACTATAGTGCAAGCACTCTGTAAGTGACCCACAAATATTTTAACAGCTCAGAGATGTGCCTGTCTTCATAGGAAAGTGCTTTAGGCACTATTAATATATATATATACCTATTGCAAGAAGTAAGCACATAAATTTTAACTTTCTTTGGTAGCAGATTATTGGAGATTATTGTTCCATAATACTTCAAGTGCTAAGCGTGAACATTTAAAATGCATAGAGATTCATATTCATAAAAGCAAAAAATTTCTGAAACCAAATTTTCCATACTGGAAATGCTTTCTCTCTTCTGCTAACACCATAAGAAAGAAAATGCAGAAAACAACACTGCATGGCACCTCTTCTGTTTCAATTGGTTTTGTAGTTTGCTATTTGTTAACAATTGCACTTCTGCTTGAAACAGGAACCTAGATGACTAATGAAGTGGAGAAATTTAGAGGAGCTTTATAGCACCTTTGACACTGAGTGCTCAAAGGAGGACACTTACCCATTATAGGGATCAGCTATAACCTTTCTAGGGGATGTCACATAAACAGGAGTGATGTCTTCAGCTACTGTGCAGTTCTCTAAATGGCAGACATGTATCTGGCAAATGAGAAGAAAAACTGGTGATACATTCATAGGGTGTTTGCTAATGAGCAAATAAGCTAACTCGAGATTCCTTCAGGGGAACCAGGCAGCGAAATACCTCTCTCACAATCCTAGGTCCTTCTGGGCTCCTGAGTTGTCAGTCAGCCAGATTTAACACTTGTGCACAAGTACAAATGCAGCCATGACAATTTACCCTGAGAGAGAGCTGTCTGTCATTCGTCTTCCTTTCCTACCTCTAAGCTGGAGGGAAAAGCCTATTTTGGAGGGTAAAGGCAAACTGTACTTGGAAAATGATCTGGCAGGGAGGGGAAGTGCTCTTCTGATCCTGGAAGCAATACCTTGGGATTCAGGAATCTCTGCCATCAGTCTGTTCATCTACAGCTCATCTGTATCCTTTTATCACTATTGCTTTTCCTGTTCCCTGTTGCGGAGCAGTAAGCGAAAAATCAGACATGGCAAGAGGATTAAAAAAAATAATCAAATTGCTCCACCAACCATTTAGGGCAAGTTTCTGGTCCTCGGTACATTAGAGGACTACATAAGTACATGCAAGGTCTTACCATTAGTGTAATTGATGTTTTATGAGTAGGAAATCCAGTGCAGGGTTACCATTTCTGTTTTTATTTCAAATTGAAGCAGTTGTAATCTGAGCTCTTATTATTGTATGAAACACTTTCCCTCTTAAACATCTTTTGTAAATTATGAAGGGCATTATAATCACTATCTAGTTATCTGATCACCTTCCTGAGGCAGAGTAGGAACCAAACAGACTAGATGGGGAACAAAGCGGAGAAAGTGCTTATACCAGGTATCAGGAAGATGTGAAGTCAGTCTCAAAAACAAAGCAGTTAAAATTAATCCTGAGTTATATAAATGTTATATCCTGAGGAGAAAAATAAGTCAAGGAGCCAGACTTTCATGTAGGATGTTTAAATATTACCTGATAGACAAGCCTTTCTTAATTTTTAATTATGAAATATGTGAATATTATTAAAGTTAAAAATATATTTCTATAATTATATTTTCGGCATGTGTATCTATATAGAATCATATTTTCTCATGCAAAATGATTCATAGTAATGGTTCAAATTAAGTAAGAAATTAATTAAGCCCTAGAGTATTACCTTTTCATTCATGACAAAGTATATTCTATGGTAAAGCCAGTCTACTGAGATGGATGTAATATTCCCCCAGCCAGCATAAAAGAGCACTAGGTCAGACACATCAGCCATATTTGCAACTCCTTTCACCCAGATGGAATTCCCCTCAGAAAAATAGACAACTTGCTGATGAATATTCACAGAAATTCCTAAAAATAGAAAGATATGTGCAGACAGATAAGAAATAAATTTCAGGTTTTCAGTTAGTTTTTCTACTTGACTTAAAAATATGTATTTTTCAAGCTGCGACCAATCATCGTGGGAGAAAATTAACTGATTTTAGTCCTCCATTTCTATTTTTCTTTAAGGCAATAAGGAAGCTTTCCCATTTGCTGTGTAAGTGACATTATTATGGAGAATTGCCCTTCAGAAAGGCAATCAGACAAGGAGAGGATGTGTAATATGCAAACTGACACTGAGTGTGACTCCATAGGGCAAACAGATGCAATTGGCATCTCCTCACAAAATTCATTCCAAAATTCAAGCTTGACATAACCTGTGCCACCCCTGCACTGTCAAAGGTTATTTAGTCAGGGCAACATTCTCTCTCTGGAGTCTTTGGCTCTGTGAAATTTGGTAGACAAACTTGGATTTCCACACTGTCATCCAGGAGTAGTGTAGATAAGAAACATTGGTATTGTGAGTAATTTGAGATAACACAGTTGTCTGGTGATTTCAGCTATTAAATCCCTCATTAGTATGATAACACACCAACATACTCTTCAACAGTATCTTTTAGCACTTGATATTATTTTATTCTGAATTTTGAATCACTTCACTTCCCCATATTCATCTCAAAAAATATAGACATTAATCATAGGGAGACTTTTTTTCATGTTACCTCAGTTTAGATATGTACAATGTAAAAGTCTAGCTCTGAAGCAGCTGCCTAAATACAGCGAAGAAAAAGTTGCATCTCTTCCCAATGCCTATCACTTCAAATAGGTCAAATCATATCCTGAAAGTTCCTATTTCTCCTGATTGCCTGTAGAAGGAGGCTAGATACTGTCTCAGGCTTTGTGAGGTGCATTCTGGCCTTGGTGAACACAGAGGTCTTAGTCATACTTGACAGAAAAGAATAGAATCCGATCTGATTTTACCTGTAATGTGGTGGTGTATAATATCTTCTGGCAGGCACTGAGCAGCTGCAAGAAAATCTTCTATGTATCTCTTTCTTAAAGACTCTTTTCTGGATAGGAATAGCCATGTTGCTTTTTCCTTAACTAAAAAACAGTGACATTCAGAATTTAGACGACAGCAGCACAGAGAATAATGTTGTTAGCTCAGATACATCAGTAACAGAGATGCATATACACATGTACACATATGTACATGTATGAATATATTCTCATACTGGAATGACAGACTAAAACCTAAACTATTTGAGTGTTGAAAGTGTATGGAGTTATTACACAGTGCCTTCTGGCTCCTCACACAGAATGAAAACGTACCTGATGAATTTCACACCATCATTTTCTGCAACAATAGTGAGTCCCTAGTGAGGGAAAGTAACCTGGAGCAAATGAAGCCCTGCTGACTCCTAAGGAATAAAGGCACTAAGACATCCATGTGACTCAAGGATCCAGCAGAAGTCGGATATTTAACCACTCTGGGCCTCTTTGAAAACCTCAGTCGAACTAGAATATTATCCCATAGAGCTGGGGCAGAGCAAGGCAAGTATGTTTACTTCATATGTTTCATCCTGCTCACCAGTGATTTATTCAAGAAACAAGTAGCTTTCACAGATAAAGATGGCAATGGGAGAATATGATCTGCTTCAAAGTTGATAAACTTGAGAATTTTTTTTCTAATTTTCTTGACTTTACAGAATGTAAAGTCAAGAAGGAGAGATTTGGTTACATAAGCTGACTTCATGCTTATAAAGGCCCAAGGAACTTATATCAAAACCTTTACAGTAAATCCATACCTTTTGTCTGGGCTATACATAACTCTGGGAAAGAGAGATTGCCTCACTTCTGAATCTCAGATACTTGAAAATCTGTCACACCCTCTGCTAAATTGATTCACAAGGTAGTTACCTTCATTTTAAAAAGTGGCGTATTATTTCAAGTATGAATTTGGCTGATTTCCATTGCCAAACAATCCTTACTTTTTTTTTCCCCTCCAGTTTAAACATCTGTCTGCTATCAGATATCATTTTTTCATATGGGTATCACAAAACTGAAAAAATACTCTCTTAATTTATTCCCAGGTAGTCTGCACAGATTGAGTTGCAGGCATTTCTCACATGATGCATGCACTGTAATTTTGGTAATGATCCTTCCAGAGCAGAACACAAGAGGCCAATATTGCATCTTTATCTCTTTTCAAGTAACATTTCTTGCAATCTACAGCAGCAATCAAATTCTTTCCTGCACTCTTCTCAGGGCTCAGGTCTACATGGCTCAGTACCTGATGCAGTAACACCATTTCTGAACATGATACATGAGGAAGGGTTGCTCCTGATCGTGTTAGCACAGAGAGAAAGCACATGCCTGTGCAATTCAGTGGGAAACAACAGAAATTTTGTGATGACTTAAGGGGAGGTGGGGTGGCTCCCCAGGCCCCTAAAGGGTTTTGGGAGGGGCTGGGGGGAGAAGTGTTGTTTGTTTTCTACTTAAATTAGTTGCTTGGTAAATGTATTGACATAATGAACATGGTCTGGACTTTTCACAAATGACACAAATGTTTATGGCTCAGGGTCAGCCAACCTTACAGTAAAACTCCATGGAGCTGCCAAGTCATATTTTAAAAAGCACTAGAGAAGTAAGTTCAATTTCTCTAACCAATAGCAGAAGACAGGTGATACAGAGAGTGTTGAAGTGTTTTCATAGAGCTGAAGCATTTCCAGGTGTTTCACACCTGAATTTCTTCATCAGGAAGGGAGTGTCTTGTTTTCTCTTCTAAAGGAACCTTTTCGTGACATTGATTTCATTCTTACTTGTGCTCTGTCTCAATGTGTATCTTTCTCTAGTAATTAATTAATGCTTCTGCAATTTTTGAGTGATACCTACTCATTACTTTCAAAATTAATTAATATAGTAAAATAAATACCTTCATGAAAGAGCAACAAAAATTGATATGATCTCACATATTTAGCTTGAGATAACTGAGAATTTTTCACAAAGGAGTTTCATGTGAATTATTTAATATTATTAGAAGAAATGCATTTGTTTGTCAGCTGTTAAAATCTCACCTAGAAAACAGGATCATGTGTTTTCAGTTGCCACCTCAGACATGTTTTCAATCTGTAATACAAACCAGGCCAAATCTGTTTGGGCCTACCAGCTTTACAGGTTATTACCATGCTGGGTAGCCTAATAATGTCTACACCTAAAGAACAGGACTCTCTCTGAAATGCTATTGACTCCTTGATATACACTGTTTACAGTCTAAATATTAGTGTTTTCTCCCAGGTACACGGCAGCCCAATGAACATGAGTTGTCCCCATGACACTGATAAGGACTCTTGTACCTTTGGATGCTGGGGTTGTGATGTTGGCTTCAGCAGGGGGTCCAGCACCAACCTCATTAACTGCCAAAATACTGAACCTGTGGTAAACCAAAGAGATAGGTTTTGATTTGCAGGTTTCTTTCAAAAGATCTCCTGAGAAACATTTTACCACATAGGGAAGCTGCTACAGAAGTGCTTGACTGACAGAAAATACCCATTGAAATATAATGCTCCGGGAATTTTATAATAAAAACAAACCCAACCAAAATCTGAATTGTCAGAAGGTGGAACAAGAACAGAATAGTCTAAATTTAAATTCAAAATAAGTTTTCAGACTCAGAAGAGCAATTCAATTTCATTTCGAAGGAAGATCTGTATTTATCAGTGCAATCAGAACACAGGGTTTTGTGTTTAATAAAATGAAGGATTTTTTCCAGAATCTTAAAGGACTAGAGAGGACTGCTGTATCATTCCCTGAATATACTAAAAATGTGTCACATAAGCTTAAAAGAAAGTTAAAAACAGCAGCTAAGAAAATGCAGTCTCTTGGCTCTATATCAAGTTGCCTTTCCTTCCTTCCCACATAAGCAGCTAACTTACCTGAGATAACTCTGTTATCTCAAGCAAGACACCCTTGCTTTTGGCAAGAATATAAATAAATAGCATAATTGTGCAGAAGGTATTAAGGTATTAAGGCACACTTTGTGCTATCTGGGCAAGAAGTGTGACAGTACACTTGTCCATTTTGGTTAACTTATTTTTGTACCTGTAAGTGGTGTTTGGAAAGGTGGAGTAGAACTGAAAGCTATGCCCTCTTGAGGCTCTCAATAATTCATGATTTGTACTGGTCAGGAGCAAGTTATATCCAATAATCAATCCATTTGGAAAAAGTGGTGGAGACCAGCTAACTTCCACAGTGTTTGGACTTGAACTCTGAATGTCTTTAATGACAGGAGCTGTCGCAGGAGCTGCAAGTGACAGAAATACCTGACTCAGGTATTACATTTAAGATGTTAATGGTTTTTCTTTTTTTAAGTATATTTTTTAGGTTTTGCACCTCTTAATTCATTTATACACCAATAAACATTATTAGGGACAGCATAAATTTTCAGCAACAGTTAACTTTTTTTAATGTTCAAGAAAACAAGTGTGTGTTTCAGTCAAAAATTAGCATGCATGATTATACACAGAAGTATCCAGTGTGCCTTCACAATTTTGACCATGTTATTTTCTGTGCATGCTTTTAAAACAAAAGGCAGGAAGGAGCCCTAAATCTTCTAGTTCAAAAAAAAAGAATCTGTGGTATTTTAGCTTGGTCTTCTCCAGCTACCCAACACACAACATACACATCATTCTGAAGACTAAGCATCAATGTTTTCTGTAAAAGAAACAACAATGAAACCTAAATATTTCTATTAAAGTCATGACAGATGCAATTAATAGCACAATTCATTACCTCCAAAAGCATGTGTCCGGTAACTGGGACTAGATGAAGAATGAAGCTGCAGCTGAGATGTAATGATCCAAACTACTCGAAACACGTATTCTGTGAAGGCTTGAAGGTCTTTGACTGTATATGAAGTTTCAGATACTACCTAGATTAATGCACAGACACAATTGGGGTTTTTTCCTTCCTCCATCTACAGCTACTATGTAAGATGTTATCAGGGCAAAAGAGGTCTCATATAACATGCATATTTCAGGATAAAAAATTGCAGCATCCTAAGTTTAAATGAGCGGAAATTCTGAATTAATTTCACCATAGGCTTTGATTTTCCATCTTTTCAGAACTTTTTCTCTTCTCTTTTCTTCAGAACATCTGACCAAATCTAAACAATGAGCAGGTGGATAGAAGGATGGATGCAATATAATAGCAAATATTAAAAAGAAAGTTTAAAAAAAGCCAAAATAATAACTTATTATGAGCAATGTATTTTAAAGTGTTGATACATTGACTGTAGTTATAAGATCCAAAGCCTCCTAGTTACACTGAAATATTTATTGTCTGCAGTAATTGTTCCCTATTATTTCATCAATGATTCATTCAGAACTTCCTGCTTAGCAAATTATCTTTACCTTTGATTTATAGCAGCAACTTGTCATGTTCTGTAAATTGGTCCAATAGAGATGATGGCAAGATAACAAATGCGCAGTTGACGCAAAAGAACATAATATGAGAATAACTGTACTGAGTCAGAACAAAGGTCTTTCTAGCCAAGTATTGTGCTTTGACAAGAACCAAAAAATTTTCCCTAGGGAAAGGTATTAAAAAAAAATAAAGAGCCAACAGCCATATTCTCTTGAATACTCTCAGTTTTGACATTTCACAAGCGTGGCTCAGCATGGAACAATGGGAATGATTGCATTTAGTGGAACTTGATTTTTTCTTCCACCAATTTTTCCAGTCACTTTGCAAGCTTTATTTAGTAATTTTAGCAATTCTATTATTAAAGAGTTTAAATTTAGTAATTTACCATTCACTTATATGAGGAAGCAGCTGAACATTTTAACTACACCTTCTGTGAGGAAATACCTTCATTTGTTAGTTCTGAACCTGCTACCTGCTAGTTCCTGTATTGAAGGAAATGTGGAATAATTGACCACTTCTCAGCTTCCCCATGCTACTTATTTTGCAAAACCCTTTTATGTACCTAATACATTATCCAATATTTTTCTAAAAAAAAAAAAAAAAAAAAAAAAAAAAAAAGATAAGGGCAGAGAAGAGCCTATTTCCTTAAAAAGTAAGAGGAAGTGTCCTTCTTTACCTCTGTGTACCTCCAGTCTCCAGGGAGCTGATTGAACTTCCACTGGATAATATATTTCACCCCAGAGATGTTAGCTGGTTTCCACCCTAATGTGACACTATGGCTTCCAATGGTAGATGCAAATGGTGCTCTAGGCTTGCTCAAGTAGTCTGAGGGGAAATACAATGCATTGGTAAGAAAAAAATCTTTCCTGGTAATCTCTGTCTCTCAAAGGGAAAAGTCTATTACCCCACACACCTGAAAACTGTGAAGCCAATAAAAACACATAAAAGATTATACTGAAAATGTTGCTGAACAAATACCATAGTATTTTAAAGACAGTTTTATAAGTAAGTCTGAAATGGGTCAAGTTCAATGTGTGCAAATGTGACTACAACTCCGCACTTGTGTAAACGCAGTTTTAGTTAAAGGTACTTAGTAAAATTTTGCTGAATAGAAACTTAGGGAAGGTGGGGGAGACCTCTGAAGAGATTTTCAAGGGAATTATTTTATTAGCACCACATCGACCCACCCAAGGTATCATCTTAAACACTTGAGACTGGATTCAAAAATCTCACGTCCATGAAAGGGAGGGGAAAAAAGTTTTAGTCTAAGATAAACTCCAGTGTATCTGTTAAAAGAAAAAATAAGAGTGGTAATGTTCTGATTAATGAAAATACTCAAAACATTCCTATTTTATAAAGAAATCCAGATCATAGAACAAGACCATAACCTTAAAACTGTATTTATCAGACTGTCAGTTGGACATAGGACCCTATTCAGACTTACTCTGTGCTTCAGCTCCATATGCATCCTCTGCACAGCTACAGCCAAACTTACAGGAAGCTGCCTGTGTAGGGTACAGAAGTAACCAGAAGTCACTGGTTAGATTTGCATAAAGGCAAACTTCCTTCCAGAATCATATAGGCACATTTTAAATACATACAAATTCTGTGGACATTTTGCATATATACAAACCCTGTGGAAATAATTTTATTAATTCTAAAAAATAGGAGTAAAATAAACGCACTCCAGTTATTTTCCTGAGAGCCTTTACATCAATTCACTAGGCACTGAATTAAGGGTTACCTCCTTACACATTGTCCCTTGGTAGAAAGCACAAATACAGGGCTACATTACAGTTGGAAATAGACTTCAGTAATAACCATGGAGTTAAGAAGACAGGTTTTTGACTTGTGATATATTCCACATGTTGGATTTCATTCTTTCCTGCTTCAAGTATTCTCTCTAAGCAAGGTGCATTGTTACAGATGTTTCCAGTGAATTTTCAAGAGTTGAAATCGGCAATTTGTAAGAGCAACTGTGCCTAATTCATACTTCCTTTTCAGTAGTTACTCCTTCTGATATAGTAGCGTCTACAAGCTACAAACATAACAAATACGCCAGGGCAGTGAGATCCACATTCATATTCTAAGAATAGAAAAATCCTGAGTTTTCAGTTTTTGTAGGGAACTTAGATATAGTGTTACCCTCTTTCATAGGCAGAGAACTTGAGAACTTAAGGACAGGTGGAAACATGTTCCAGGTGGGTTTCAGTAGCTTTAAAATTACATGCTAGACTGAGTCTCCTGGAAATCCAAACCTTTTGAGAAGTGATGGTTTTAGCTTTTCTAGACAGGTGTTTCATTTGGGCTCAAGTTCACTTGGCCTATAAACTCTTCAAGTCTGTTTTATACAGCTGCCACCTTTCAAGTGATGATTAACCTTTAGATTATTAAGAAGCAATTCATTATGTTAAATGAGGAAATTTTTTTGACTGCTTTTCCTATGATTCAAGGATACACATTTCTGGCACCCTCTGGAAATGGATGTGTTATTTCAGGCAACACAGTAGCAGCTGAGACAGATTTGAAAATTTATTTAGCAGTATCTTACTATATACATTATCTCATATGTAGAAATTCTGTGCTGAGTGCATGCACTTGAAAAATTTTATCCAATGTTTTCATGTTCAGAGAAATAAAATAATTTCAAGTGACTTTTCACTACTATTAGCAGGCAAAGATCCGGGTATTAGCAGACATCAATTATCAGCTGTGCACTGGAGCTTTCATTTACAGCCAATATTTGTTTAGTTTGTAGAGAATAGTCTCCCCAGATTACATACTCATTCATAATACCTTTTTTTCATTTAGCACAGATGTTTCTGAATACTTGTTCTCTGTTGTGTTTTCTTTCCTCTTCCAATTTTTGAACCTGAACCATAAACTAAATTTTTGCTTGAGGTAAGAGTATTGCTAAAGCTCCTAGACTTAGAAATTCTGAGGGCAATTTGCCATCTTCTCTACCTGAAAACAATAAACCCTCATATATTCTGCATTCATCAGAAATGCCCTTCTATGATCCAGAGTCTGCTGTCCTTCCTTGTGAATATTCCCACCAAATCCAGTGGCACTTCCCTTTTCCTAGGTGAAAGGAGAAATACTACCAGATTTCAGTCCCAAGGTGTAGTCACATGACAGAACTGAACTAATGTTAAAGGAAAAGTCTCACTCTTACTTCCACTCCTTTGCTCTACAAACTGCAATGACCTGGTCCTCTTTGTGCAGTGACATGATGCATGCCTGACCAGGTAGGTAGTCAAATCAGTCAACTGACCCAGTAGGAAGATAATCCCAAAAAGCCCTTAAAGAGTCAGTGAATTTGACACAAATAAATTGTGTCAAATAAATTGTGTGACCAGACATGCAAAAAAACCCAAAAAACAAAAAAACAACAAAAAACCCACAACTCAAAATCAAAAGCAACAAAACCCCTGCACTAATTTTATGTTTTTACAAAAGCTGGTTACTTCTTACACAGTTCCTAAACTCCAAAACCACCATTTAGTGCATTAGTAAAGGTTTTTTATGGTAACAATTTGATAGATTAAAAAGCATTTAAAAATTTAAAATAATCCTTTCAGTCAAATTTCCAGGTTGCCAATGGGTTTGTATTCTACTTGGGAGTCTCTCCAACTCCTCCATCACCTGCTTGAAGCATGTTGCCCCCAGCTGAGAAGAACCTTCATCCTGAGGTCTCAACAGTACCAAACACAATCCTGCAATTATGTCATCCTTATCCTATCCCATTCTACACATTACGTTCATGATAAAAGGGGCCCAGAAAGTCACTATCTCTTTCCAAGCACTTTGTTGACCCACTCGTTTTTTTCTCTCCTAGCTCTCACTTCCAGTTTCCACTTCTTACCAAGCTGGTATCATACCATCCTTAAAAGTATTCTTTCTGAATAATCTGTGATGGAATTAGTGAAAAACTGGAGGAACAAGAGAGCCTAGAACATAGTTTAAATAGGTCTGTACTGAGTTCCATAATGCTGAAAGTAGTCTGCTTTCTTTACAGCAATGCTCTTTGCCACACAGCAGTTTTTAACACAAACATGTCCTCAGCCACCATGCTGAAAAGAAAAGATTCAGATACTGAACTCATTCTTCAGCTTTAGGGAATACAAAACAATTAGACCTGAATTGATAAGTTGTGTATCTACATTGTATTTCTTAGCACTATGTGAGCATAATAATCACTGAAATCATGATTTTTTTATATTGCTCAGGTAGCATTTAACTTACCTCACATGCTCTAGTGTATGTCTCATTCTGTCAAGAAACAAATGAATAAAATGTGGGATTAGCATAAATATAATCACAGAGTATTTCAAACAGATAATACCAATTAATTAGAAGTTTCTTACAGTGAAAGTACACTACAAAACCTTAACACTGGCAAATAATGAACGAAGGAAAACCCTCACTTGAAAAAAACCCAGAAAGTAAACACTATAATGATGCTAAGGATGAATGAGATTTAGGTGTTCAGGAGGTCCAGGAAAAAAAAAAAGCATTTTAAAAACTATCATGACAGTTGTCCCAGGTCAGTGCTAGTTCTCATCCACCTGGTTTAGTAAAAACAAGAAATCAAGTTACTAAAGACCATGTGCTTCATTTACATCTGCATGCAACTCTGAGACAGTCCCCTGTAAAGTAAACTCCTAAAAAGCACTAGTTCATCTCACTCTCTGAAAATCTGGGCAAGTGGTTGAGCTTAATGAACTGTAAAATGCCCACACATTTTGACAAATATAATGAAAACTTTTGATATTACAGGCAACTCACATAGCAAAAATTAGTAGCTTCCCAAAACAGAATTTATAAACAGAGAGAAAATATGGGCATTGCATCTTTACATAGAAACACTGTTCTGAGTAGATTTCAAACATCTGCCATTGAATAAGTATTCAATGGACTGGAGATCAGTGCTATAGAGCCAAGGCTAAGGCAATACTCACACATTTCAGTGGACAACTGATTTGCGCTGCTGCGTTCCAAAATTGACATCCCTGTATGCACTGCAAAGACAGAGGGTGGCTTTAGAAAACTACTTTGAAGTCATGTTTTTAAAGAGAAGGGATATTCTAGCACTAATAGTGAGGACATTCGTTCAATTTCCAGATGCAGTACAACATTCTGCATGACCAGGTCACTTATCGCCTTCGTGCCCTGGCTCTTTAGCAATAAAACAGATAGTTAGAGCACTTAGACCCAGTAAAAAATATATTAAATATGCCAAACATCATAGGTACTCAGATCTTACAGTAAAAGAATTATGTTGTATAGTACCCTTCTCAATGTAAAACCAAATACTGTGCAAAAGGAAAAGAATCGTTCTTAGAGATCAGTTTGTGAAAAATAGAAGACGTTCAATTGCCTGTTCCACTCTGGTAAGGACATTGACACCCTTGCATGTATTGAGAGCACTTACAGGACAGCAGGACATCTGAGCAGACAGTGACTATCACCTGGGGAGGGTGCTCAGCTTTACACAGGCCTTGGGAAAGGGCTAATGCACAGCTCCAGTGCCAGAAGGAGCCCTGGCCAAGACAGTCTATATTCAGTGTTGTTATGGGAATTCGTTTACTCAGCCAACTACGATGCATGTGGCCAGTGCTCCAACCCTCCCAGCTTCATTTTAACACTTATTCTCTGTGGAGAAGTAACAGATATGCAGTATGCAGCACAGCCAAGCACAGTGGAAAGCTGTTCAACACAAGCTCCCCGCCCTTGCTCTCCAATAGGCAAACCATTGGTTCTAAAAACACGCGTTTTCAAAGATAAATACTAGGCGGTTCAGTTTTGATGTTGGACCTTACTTGTTTATGCTGTCCCACTTTTTAATGATAATGAAAGTTTTGGTTTTAAAAGGTAAGCTAGAACATCTTTAGAAGTAGAAGACTGATACTGAGCATTGCAAAGCCTCATGGAAAAAAGAGTTAAGACTTGATAACACTGAGCAGAGATAATTGTAACGTAAACAGGAGAGTCAACCTTGTTATGTATTGTCATGACAACACAGACTTTTATGGTCCCAGCATCATAAATGACCCAGCCTCACTGGATACCAGGTGCTGAGATGGTGCTTCCCACTGGTCTTTTCAGCAAGTATTGATGACTGGAGCAGCACTCTTCAAAGAATATATATAACCACCAGCTTGAATTGCATTTAGACACAACCATTTGAAGTCCTAGAGAACTCTAAATATTAATTATAAGTTTTCTCTCATGGAATCATTGAGAAAGCAAAATAAACAACTGTACAAAGGTAAATGAATAAGGCAGTCTTACTTTTTTCAGTTTTGCAGGTAACACTAGTTTTGACTTTTTGTCTCAAAAATGAGAGACTATAAATTTTGTAGACCACAAACATGAACATGACTCACAGTAGAGATCCACACCCTTTCCACAGTTTGTTTAAACAAAAAAGATAGTCATGTCTAATAATGTGAACCAAATCTAATGACACAAGCTAGTGACTTATGCTAGACAGGCAGCTGTGCACATGTACATTAAGTCTTTGACAATATGATCATTATATTAAAATAACCCTAATATAAAATGCCAGTAAATAACAAAGTAAATTATTACTCACTGCTCTAGTGATGTCACTAACATTGCAAAGACTAGTAATTCCAAGTTCTCCTTCCTATAAGAGAAATACATACATTTTTAAAAAGAGTAAAAATGTTTCCCTAAAATTCTTTGATTAACATATATTAAAGCATTGGTTTCTTGTAAAACATTTTCTTTGAGATTTCCTCATCTGGAGAAATTTGTTGAGACACCAGCACCTTCTTGAGACTAATTTCAGAGTACCATCAAACAAAGACATTGGCAGAATCATTTGTAGTTAATTAAATTATCTCAGGTAGGAAGTTGGCTCCTATCTCCTGATTCTGGTTCATTGAATTAAGTGGCTTTGACCTCTGGAGAGCAGAAAGACCTTTCTTTGAGCCAAGGCTCAAAAGGCTCAAGCCTTTTGTCTGGCCACCTTTTGAAGGGTTTTGTGCAGCCATATGGTGACTGACACCACCCTTCCTTTCCTGTCAAAAGTGCCCTCCAGCTAACATGCTTGGTTTTTTACATAATTCGAAGTGTGTAAAATCAATCACTGCCTGTGAAGTGCAAATGATTTGAGGATGGATGCAACAACCTCAGAGAAACTGAATAGTAGCTCTTAAGTTTTCACCTGAAAATGGGTAAGAGTAGCCTTAATAAATCAACTCTTAGGAAGAAATTTTCAGCACAACTGGGCACATTGTGACAATAGTGAGAATCAGAGTTTCAGAAAGCAAATTTGAACACAACAAGTAGACTGGAGTAAAATAAGATTTACATCTCTCAGACTCCAAAGTTACATTTTCCTCATCTGAAACCCTTACACAATACATTCACTGAACATGAATGTGATTTTCCTGTCTTTCAAAGCTGAAAGGAAGAGCAGCTTATTTCTTGTTCTGAATTAATTTGAGCTTAAATCAAAGGATCCCCATTAAAGTTATCATTGCATGATAGGCTTCCATCAGGGAAGGCAATTAACTCTTTAACTGATGTAAGAGTTAGAAATAGTTTGAAAGAAACTGTCAGAAGAATGTATGAAATAAAACAGTAGGTGATAGTCCTCTGCAGTAGGTTTCCACAGTTAGTTAGCACAAAAGCACAGAATGTCCTTTTTACAAAGCAAAGATACACTGTCCTAAGCCACATCAGTATTTCAGGCAGATAGAAGCAAAGAGGCCACTCCTGAAAGCAGAATTATTCTTTGAATTTGAGAGGTTTTGCTAATCTTTGTCCATTCATAGAAGGAAAAATAATAAATTTCACACCACCATTAAAAGGAACATTAAAGAATCATAAGACTAATGACCTGACCACTAATTATAATACTTCGAGAAATACCCACAATTTAAGCCAGATAACTTAAAAATTAAGCTGCAACTAGTTCAGTACAGATCTGCAAGACACAATTTCTTGTGAATTTACAGTTTTCCTAGGTTTATATAAAAAAAGTCCTGGATTAGGCAGATAACCAATAAGTAAAGAGCATAAACTGAAAGAAAAAAAGTTTATCTCCCCCATCTTCCAGAGTCTTTAGCATTTGTAGTAATTTCATTCAATCAGATTAGTAGGATTTCTTTTTTAGCAGGTTCCAAAAATTCAAATGTTAAACATTAGTTCAAAAACTACATTTTTACTAAGATACATTCTTTAAAATAATTTTGGAAAAGCTGATATGCAATATAAAGTGCTAACAACCACCTGTGTTTCAAAAGATTAGGTGCAGTTTCTGAAAACTTACCAGGTTACTTGTACATAAGTTTTGACAATTCCTTGAGAAAGTACAGTACACTGCTGAAATCCATAGACAGCAAAAAATGCCAAGTCTGTTTAGCGGAAAAACCCACAGGCACGCGGTTCTCATAACTTAAACTTAATTTCATATGTCAGTCTGATTCTTTCCTTGACCTGGCCATACAAACTTCTTTTAGTCTAGGTGACAGAGAAGCAACTGTGAAATTTCTGCATGTCAGGTTATTAAAATATTTTTTAAATCCTTGTTTACACTCCGTTCCTTCAACAACCTCCCAGCTTCCTGGAGCATTTGTCTTGAACTTACGCAACATCTATTTCGTAGTTTCTTATTAAACCACTGAAACAAAAGAGTTGACCAATGAAAGCCAGTGTATCTACTTACACAAATATCATTAACGTAAAAGGGAAACTAAGTTAAATGCTTTCAGTCAGGTGCTCCAAGCAACACAGAAACAGCGAAAGGGTGGGAAAAAATGGCCTGAAGTTAATTTTTACAGTGATTAAACTATTTCTAAATATTTTCAAGGGAATTCAACTAAGAAAATCTGTTTGTGATGATGAATAACCTTGTTAGAACACCACTGGTCACACTAGTCATGAAAAAAATTTTAATCAGTTCTCTGGTTTAATGACAGTTTCCAAATGTTCCATTTCCACACCAAAATACCACTCAAAACAGCCCCCTGCCTGTTTTCTGATGCAGTCTAGATGCAAACAAGATAAGATCCAATTTGCTATGGGCTCTCCACATGAGCGGGCACAATTGAACTAGTTTGTGCCCATATCATGAAAGAACTATGAAGCTGATAGATAAATCACATATCTGATTTAAAGAGTGGTGAAGAGTCTTACATGCAGTTGGAGACTCACATTAAAGAGGTCAGGGGGAATTCAAGCTTAAGACCCATCCAGGTCCCAGTCTGTGGCACATTGGTGCTGTATTGGCAGAGCTATCCCCAGAGTCATTCTGCAGCAGAAAATCAATCCAGTTGACATATATATATATACATATATAAACAAATGCCATGCCATTTTGTGCATCTGTATTACTTATTATAAATCACATTTGTTATTTTCCAAATATTCTAACATTTGATGATCAGTTGAAGCTGGCACATCCTGTCATTAAAGAGGGTACATGCTTTTCCACCTTATTTTTCCAAGCCCTGTTCACTTTCCAAGCAAACATTTCTGCAGTCATGCAATAAAACAGGCTAGGAATCTGATTAACACTAACCCAGCAACTACAGAAGTAAATAGGTTTGCATTAACCTGATGCTGTTGTCTCTGGTTCAGGCTCTAGAATAATTTCCTTTTCATGCAGTGAAGGGAGTAAAAGCACCTAGGCAGGAGGAAAGGATAAAGAAAGGGTAAGCCAAGCTGGAGACAGCCAGTGAATATTGACTGCAAAGCACATGACTCAAATGTGGTCAGAGTAAGGGAAGGCTTTGTGGAGCAAATTCCTTCCTTTTCTTCCATTTGCTCTGGGATGCATTTGGGGATTTCCTTTTACATTATCTTAGTCTCCTCACCACTACTCAAGGTTGCTCCTAGATGAGAGTAAGACTTACCTAGGGTGAGCTAGTGAGGGGGAATTACTACCCCATTTGCTTGTCACTTCACCCCAGAAGGATGCTGCCCCCATTCCAGCCCACAAGCAAAGCTGCTCAAGATGGAACTTCTTAGCTCCAGCCAAATTAAGCTAGTTTAGTCTTACTGCTTAAACTGCAGCTCTGGGCTAATCCAGCTCATCTTGGCTGAAGAAGCTTCCTCAAAGCTCACATGATCAACAAAACTGAAGAGGAACCTGGTGACAGGCAGATGTAGTCTGCAATTTCTTCCTGAGTACTTTGTGCTTTGGATAGTTAGGACATTTAGTACCCTCAGGATTTGGTCTCTAGGACTAGTAGGTCTATACCAGTAAATTAAATGTATCCACAACCCATGCCCAAGGAAATGTAATGGGATAACCCACATCCACACTTTAAAAATCACTCATACTCCAAGAGAAGTTACGTCCAACTGAACTACCTATGGTCAATGGCTCCTAGCTTTTACTATATCCCAAACTGTTTCTGGACATTGTTTGTGCAAGCATTGATATGAATCAAAATCAGATAGAGTTCAACAATTGATCTATCAACCTCAGAATTGAGAATGCTGGCTGTCATGCATTTAAATTAATATCTTAGATGTAGCACAGGTAAATAAATATGTTTAAGTTCAAACTTTTTTAAAAAATGTTTTAATTGCATTTAATTAGTCAACACTTTTTGTTTTGTTTTGGGTTTTTTTAGGAACTGATTAATTGTTAGGATGTCTTGGGTCTTTTTTTGGGATATATAGGGAGGAGCAGGGGGAGATTCATAGGATCATTATAGATGGAAAAGACTTCTGAGGTCATCGAGTCTACCCTTTGATTGAACACCACCGTGCCAACTGAATCACAGGATTGAGTGCCACATATAGTGGTTTCTTGAACACTTCCAGGAATGATGACTCACCAAGTTAAGATCCTGGTGAGGAATGCAATCAAGGTACATCTTAAAGTCTGGGAAAAAAGTCCACAGTGCCATAAAAATGTTGGCATTGGGCTTTTACAAAAAGGAAATTTGGTTACTATCCAATACACGTGACTAATCCTTTCTTTATAGCTGGAAATCTTAGCTATTAATGATGCTGATAATTCTTGTCAGAGAGCATTTACAAACTCATATATGGGTGGTACATGCATACCTTTCACAAATATAAGTAGATAATTAGTTACAGGTAGTTAATAAAATAATAACATTAAAGGCACTATTCAAAGAAACTAGTCGAATGATGCAGAAATTTTTCTTAGACTTTCAACACTGTTTTCCACCAGGTGTCACTGTAACATCCCATAAACCACGAATTTCAAAGGAAAAAAAAAAAAAAAGCACTGAAATATCTCCTTTCTTGTTTATGGTCCCTTGAACACGTTGATCGAACAAATACTAACAGTCACCTGAGTTTTTCGATTTTTCACCTGAATTTCAGGAATTCTTCAGAAATAGAGTATTTATGGGCTTTAGAAGCCAAACTTTAAAAGGAGTGTTTGCAATATCTGTAAATGATGGAGCATTAAGTATAATTTTCAAGTGCATCCCTACCATAACACTGCATCCTGGCACAGAACTAGGGATCCAAATTTTGTGAGATAACATTAACAAACCTTTTACTTTATATGATAGATCTACTTACAGAACAACATTTCCTTCATCCCAAAGACCAATATAAGGAGAGGATCTGCAAGGAAGTAGACTGTGAATGAGGAAAAAGTAGATAAAAGAAAACTCTGTTACAATTCCCTACCTGAACAGAAGTATATATCAGAGCACTTTGCAAACTATGGATTCATCTTTCGAACTCTTTTGAGAGAAATAGAACTATGTACAGACAAATGAACAGCACTAATAGTGATGAATATGGGCTATCATATCTTGAAGAGAAACATGCACATTATTACTGCTAGTAAAACAAGTAACTAACGTCTTCTTTATAACTGGAATTATCACAATCCATGAAGACAAACCTTTCCTGTGTGCGAACATGCACATTATTGTGCATACTTATGCATGAATGGTATAATACAAGCAGACTAATGATTTAAGACACAGAGCTTTAGAGCTCTGCTGCACTGAAATTATCTGCTTAAAGTGGGTTGGTAGTCTCCTCTACCATACACTCCAGTGCACAGGTTATTGCACATGCAATCAGAAAGATCAGTTGGGAAGCATCTTCTAGGTTGCCAAAAGTTGTAGTCCATCATATTAACATAAGTTTATTTTAATACTACAGGACAAAAACTCTCAAATTTCAGAGCAGCTCTCAGCTGATCCAGTCCTGAAGCCATGCCATGATCCTTGTCCCTGTGGCAGCAAACTCCATCATAAAGATAGGCCAAGAAGCTCAAGGTAATACCTGCTCCAGCAATTTAATTTTGATCTACTCCCACGTGTGAGTCAGGAACCTAAAATCTCATCAAATGAATCGCTTCTCTGTGTGCTGCTATTTAAACACATCTGTGCAGTTTCACAAAACAGCAGCACACAGCAGCAATTGGAAGAAGACCAAGAACAGAAGGAGGGATGGCTGAGAAGGCAAGGAGGGGGACACCCAAAGCCCACAGAAGTCTGTGTCTAATCTGGGCTCTTTGTGTCCAAATACACAGCACTAAAAATTCCTTGAAGATGGACAGCATTCATGAATCCTATCTTGATGGGGAGGAAACTTGGGAGAGGTGAGAAGGAACAGACTCTCAATCCCTCAACCAGCCTATAGGGCAGCACAATGAGAAGGAAAATCTCAGCTTTTACTTATTAGTTTCTAACTTCTTTGTCTTGGGGAGATCATCTTGAAAAGATATGCTGATGTGAAGCACTCACTAGTGGTGATGGATTTTCACTCTTTTTCAAAGATCACAGATTATTGTCATTTTCTCTCTAGCAATGGGACCCCATAAGATCTTGAATTTATCAGTAAAGTAAATGAACAAGGACCCCAAGGGCAAAAACTTTCCCTTCACTCCCTGGGGCTCCCTGCTTTGAGTTCTGTTTTTTGGTGCAACTGCTAAGAGAGCTGTTTGTCTGGCAATAGCAGCCAGTCTAGGGAGGACTGTGCACAGAGGGAAGACTTTACAAGAGAAACCCTCTGGAGTCTGGCTCAAGATTCATATCTATCTCTGGAGATTAGGGAAGTGGGGCTAGGGAGGAGGGGGGAAGCAGACTGTTAAACTGGATCACATTGGAAAGACAGTCATGCATGAGATACTTAGCTAAACCAGTCAGGAGACAGGGATTTGTTTCTATTGATCTGCAGTAATGATGACTGGAGAAATGTCTCATTAAATGATGTACAATGATGGATTTCAGACTAGGCAAATTTGAACTGTGGAGATTTACAATAGCAAAAGCTGTGAAAGCCAGGCCAGGATAAAAAAATACAAAGAATGCTAAAGGGTAACATGGATCTGCACATATGCTGCTAAAAGATTCAATTCTAAAAGAAAAAAAAATGTATTAGGGCTTACCAAACTATGTTTGTGTAATCATCCTACATGACACTAGGGGAGAAAGACAGCAAGCACAAAGTTACAATAAAAGCCTTGCTGTTTAGTAGATAAAGCTTGCACTGTTTTTTTGTATTGTTTTAAAGAGGATAGGTTGGCAAAGTATTTGCAAAGCTTTTTGGTCATTTGTTCAATTGTACTATCTAATAGATAACTCCTGATTATTACTAATCAAATGTGCCATCTGAAATTTGAAGAAAACTAGATTTCAACATATACAAGTAGCAGGCAGTGCAATAGTGTAAGTGTAAAATGGCCTGATGCAGCATTTCTGAAGAGGATTGCATGGGAAATATGCGCAAAGTCTTTCAGAGAGGAACAGAAGGAAAGAAGATTGCATACTACAGAGGGAGTGACTTACTGCTCTGAGAATGTAGATCAGTGTATAAGAAGATATAAAGCCAAGATTAGGAGAAAAAGACAAAAAGTGCGGAAGCAGTAATGTAGATTACATGATCTTTGCAGAGATCTTCAGAATAAGCAGAGGTTCGGTTGCATAAACACCTCCCATAGAAGTCTTTAACACCTCCTGGTTTCCATGGCATTCCCAAATACCTGAGCATTCTATCTCCCATTAGTTCCATAAAAAGAAGTTGCTTACCCAGCAATCCAAAAGAGAGCCCATATGCATAGTTTCTTGAAAATAAAGAAGCAACAGTACCCACTATGGAGAAAGGATTTAGCAGGGTCCAGATCTGACCATTTTGTTCATCTGCCTGTGTAAGTGTGTTGCTAGAGTGTTGTTTGGATGTACTGATCAATAACCTTTTTGTATATATCTAGAGTTTCAGTTCTTCTCTCCTAAAAGTTTCCTTCTGTCCTCCTCTCCTTGGCTGAGCAGTACTCCTGGGTATAGGCACTGATTTCGGTCCACAGGAACAAGCAGATCCCTTTCTCCACACAAGCAAGAGTAAAGCTCCTTGGGGGGGGGGGGGGGGGGGCGGGGGGCGGAAATAAAAATATT
>JAWWEE010000105.1:66889494-66930331 GCA_035221455.1 Xenops minutus | reverse complement strand
CCCCCCCCCCCCCCCCCCCCCCCCCCGGAAATAAACATATTGTCTAAAATGTTTTTTAAGCCTCCAACAAACAAACACAGGCTTGTTACAAACAGCTGAAGATATGTCTGATCACTTCTTTTTTGAGGGACAAGGACAAATCCCTTTGGAAGACTAGGGTTCATTGGGACTACCATCATTAGAAATCCTGTGGACGGTAACCCAGCATGACATTTTCACCTGCATTAACAGGCAAAAAAGAACAATTTTGTCTTGACTCCATAACATGTGTCAATGCCTCAGATAGTCCAGTTAAACTCAGTTTTTATTCTCTGAGGGTTTCAGACTCTCTGGAATACCAACAGCTGTCATGTTTTCAGACATGGCCATTCCTTGCCCCTCTGGGTGGAGGGGAAGGCCTAAGCACATCTCCACAGCTCCCAAATTCAAATCAACATGCCAAGGCGCAGCCTGTGCTGAGTTCCTCAACCATGTCCCTGCTCCCCTGCTTAGTTAATGTAGGGCTTGGTCGTATTCCCTAAACACAGGTCACTGTTTCAGGGTAGCCCAGCTGTTCATCCAGGTCTGGCAATGTTTAGGCACCCTGGCAGGGGACACCCAGGGCAGTACCCATCCCACCCCCAGACAGGAGCAGGGCAGTCCGGCTGGCCAGCAGGCACCTCCTGGGGACAGAGACAGGCCAAGGCCAGACTGGGATGTGAGCCCATCACTGGGCAGGGCTTAGGGCTGGAGACTGGCCCTGCTTGTAGCATCAGTGGGGCAGGAGCTAATGGCTTCAGGGGCTGACATGGGGCACTGGTCCCTGCCTGGGTGGAGGGGGAGGAGCCCTGTGGGTGGGGCAGGGAATATGTGTCCCAGGAGTGTACTCAGGGCTCGGGCTGGCAGATGTCACCCTGCCCTTCTGGACCAGTAGCTGAGAGCCAGAGGGATCATCCAAGCATCTCAAAAGGCCATTGAACTGAGCTTGCCACCTCCACTGACTTGAGATGTATTGATTTTAAATTCATTACAAGACTTTTAAACAGTCTAAGTATTATCTGCCCACAGCCATGTCTGCTGCCCCTAGAGCTGGCACTGACATGCCATCTGACTCACTGCAAGGTGTTAAACGAGAGTTTTATTTTCTTTTGCTGAGGAAATTTCCTTCCAGCTGAGGGAAGTTTCCTTCCTGAGCAAGTTTTCTTCACTGAGAAGTCAGGCAGATACCAGAGCAAGGAGGGGACAGGCACACAGAGTTACACATGCACACTGCCAGGGAGGGTGCACGGCGATGCCGAGAGGGGTTACCACCCAGAAAGACATTAGCCCTGGTGTTCCTCATCACGATCCCAGAACTCAGTGTCCCTGCCCTGCCCGGTCCTTCACTGAGCTAATTCAGACCGCCAACACAGCAGAAAGCCATTCACCTTGTTGTCAAGAAACCGTTCTGCTAGCTCAGCAAATTGAATTAGCTCAACACAACATCAGGTGAGCACCAGGAAGAGGGGAAGTAAGGCCAAGAAAGGAACCCTTTGACCCAGCTGGTTTGAACCTTCACTCTAACAGCTGCTATTGTTAACTAAATTTAGGTCTGATACATCATTGTCCCTTAATAGAGAGAAGCATGGGGAGCCGGGTCTGCTGCTCATGACCTGTTTGAATGTGATCTTGCACAACAGAGCTGTGACCTCTCTCTGCATTATGATAACACAAATAGTAAGGGTTGGCCTTTAATTGTGAGTGCATCTGGACTCTCAAAAGACTTGCAAAACAATGACATGCTTAAACTGTAATGACAAACGCTACCTCAAGGTAAAGCAGGCTAATATAGTAGGAAACATTAAACAAGGGATGTCATACTGGTTCATATGTTTATGCTCCTAAAATTAAAGATATTAAATTGGTTTATGAAAAGTACATTATTTTTCCAGTTTTATTTACACACACAAACACAAGCACACAGATGCCTCTTCTAAGGCTGAAAGGACTCATTGGAGCTAAGAGAAGAAAGGGATACCTCAGAAGGAGAAAATCTCTGTATCAAATTGGATATAAGAGAATCACTTTAAAACAATAACTACAATAATTATTTTTCTTTTTGAGAAGACTTCTGATTTGGTTGTGGGGGGGCTGTTTTGTTTGTTTTTTTTTTTTTATTTTCCAGTGAAGTTTGAGATTTGTACTAAATTACATCCCAAAGACTATTCTGTGAAAAAAAGTTAATGTGCCCTTTGGCAGTAATCCACAGCACCAACTGCAGTAGAGACCATATCCTTCAACTTTCCTCAGCATTTGTGTTCACAGTCCAGTGTACTGGTGGATGTCCATCCTAACAGCACTTTAAGTGAAGGCTGAACAACTGCTGTGCAGACACAATCTTTCTTCTATTGCTCTGCAAACTGCAGAAGTTGAGCAGAGTGAGGAGCTATGGCTACAGCAATATCTTGAAATATTACAACATCAGAATCTATAACGCACGGACCCAAAGGAGCACTTGGCACTGCTGTCATCATGGGCTCCCCCAGTCACTTCTAGGGGCTTTAAATCAGGCCTCAGAACTAATCTGAAGGAAGACACTCTGCATAAGCAGGACTACTAAGTAGTAATGTCACCTTTAGTGGAGTTTGCAGATGCCCAAAGAGTGCCCAGATGCATATACTTCAATGTCTGCATGCCAATCAAAATATTTTACTGTTTTTTCACATATAATACATATGAGAAATTGTCTGTAATTGTATTTTATAAGACTAGTAAAACAAAACAGCTATAAATAGTTCCTTTGTGTAGCAACAAGTTAGCCTTCACTTGGTAGAATGGCTGTCTGCAAAGGTTATTATTTTCTGACTGTGATATCTCTGTCATGCTGTTTTTGTTTCCCTTACTTCAGTGTTTGCTATTGTATTGCATTAATGCAATTCCACAGATCAAAACACTAACACAAAGAAATTCCTGGGACACTACCATAGAACAAGGAACTTCAAGAGAAAATACTAGGTTTAGGATACAAGGAAGTAAGTGAAGGTTCGTGGTCCACTAAACACAGACTCTGCAACCAGCAGAAACCAACGTGAAATTACCTACATGTGCTCCAAAAGTGGTTTGCAACTGAGAGGAGGCTGAAGAGCAGCCAAGCTTCCTACTCCTGCTCATTTGGAGGATAGGATTTGCCTCTCTAGATCCCTAGTAATATTGGTGGGAGTGTAGGAGAAGAATCAGATAATACAATGAGAGAGAATCAAAATCCACTGGATCTCCCTCTTTTCCAAGTAAAGGCTACAAAGTCAGCTAGAAGACAGTTCAACAGTGCTAACATGAATCCTGATGACTGATACAGCATGCTCATCTTTATTGAAACAGTCAGTCAAATACCTGTAAATGTTTGAATGGTACTGTACTCAAATGTAGATGGCAGAAGGCTGAGAGTAAAAAATTGTGGTGACTCCTGTAGAGGTGTTGAGTCCTTGTAATTGCCAGATGGGCAGGGTGCTGCTTGAGAAAATCAGAAACTAGAGGGACTTAGGTCTTCTTTTGAGAAAAAAGGCATATATTTCCATTGCAAGATTAGACCAGGTAATTATTACTAGGGTTAATTTTGCCCTGGTTAGAGCATCCAAAAACACAGCTTTAGCTGTTGTTAGCTGCACCTACACTGTTCTCTGCTTTTGGGTTTCTGGGTGTCATCCTGCATCCTTTCGTGCTGCACTAAGCCAAGCCAAGCTGTCCCAAGGCATCCATTCAGTGAAGCTTCCTGTTTCTCTTGATGCATGAGGAAATATTGCTGGGTAGTGGGGATTGTTACAGGGACTCTGGCCACAAGCGGGTGTTCTCTGCCAGGCTTGGTCATGTCAGCTGAAGGTTTTCTTATTCCTAGGTGCTCAGTGCTGTTCCTCCACTGGATGAATGTCTTCAGATGAAGCCATGAAGTGTTCACTCAAACCTTTTAAGCTGCTGAAGGCAAATGTGTATGAAACAGATAAGAAAACATCTACTGCAGAGCCTTTAGAGTGGGAACTCAACATGCCCAGGCAGCAGGAGCTAGAAATTTAGATTAGGCAGCAGAGCTGCTCACATGGTGAATGCCTGGCCCTGGCCCTAATATCTGTCATCTGTGCAGGCAAGCAGCCCCCAGGAGATGAATTTCTGGGCTGAATCCACATAGGCAACCAGCCCAATCCTGCCATCCTGCACCAAAACCACCATCACGCTCAAGGGAGAGAGGGCAAAGAACATCTCATTTTGGTCGATAAATGCCATACTGGATATAGTGAAAACAATTAAAATACAGGCTGAATCTAAATCTCGGAGGCAGACCTAACTCAGTCTCAACTACATTTTGAAAAAGGCCTTTGGGACCATTTGTGAACCCTGGGACCAAGAACAATGACCAATATGCATGTCTAGCATAACTAAGAGAATAGTAACTTTAGTGAAAAGAAGTAGATAGAAGGATGTGAAAAGTTCTTGATTTGGGAAGGAATATTTGAGAAATTATACTGTCCACATGAACCTAACTTTCAGTGACAAAATTTTCAATTATTGATCATTTATTACCTTATGAGGAATGAAAGTTTAAAATTTATTTGAGTGTTTACCAACATGCCATATTTACTTTCTGTTGTGCAATTATCTTTGACAAGAAACTTAAGACAGGCTCTAATTTTTTGTATTTCATAAACAGCCACAATAAAACATTGAATACTGTAATTAAAATATGAGAAAATATTCACTCAAGCCCACACTTTTTGAAATTATTTTTGAAAAAGGTAAAAAGGTCTTCACAAAAACAGATGACATTCAATCAGATTTTTACATTTAATAATTAGCCTGGCCTTAAAAGCAATTGACAGTGAACCCTTAAACTATATATATAGTTGTAATCCACAGTTGTGATAGCTATGAATTACAAGAATTTAACCTTGTGATTCAAGGGTGTGATGGCCCAATGCTATGTAGAAAAGCTGCACAAGAAGCTTTTTCTCCATACATAATGATTATTGCAGATCTATGAGTTATGCTTCCGCTTCACATAACTGGCTTACTTCTGTGAAGCTCATGAGGAGTGCAGACTTCCACAGGACCTTAACAGAGCACAGGGAGTGGGGAGGGAGAACAGTCCCACACATCAATAATTACTAAATTAATAAGCATTATTCCCATCCCTCTTTCTTGAAACAAATCAACTGAAGGGAAAGAAGATCATCTCCAGTCTTACTTTTCAACTCCTGAGGCTTTAAGCCTGAGTTCATATCACACCCTTCAAAAAAACCTGCAACATGGCACAAACATTGAAATTAGGAAGAAAAGCTAGATCTGGCATAAGCCAGATGATTTCTATTAAACCAAGCAGTCACTCAGCACATACTTGTATTTACTCTCAGCTTCTATGCTCATATTTATATCCAGGAGTATGGTGATCAGTAAAACAGCATGTAAACTGCCCTCTCCAGTATACACAAGTGCCACACTTGCTATATCAGAAATGGTCAAACTCTGCTTACTTGCATTCACCTTCCATTATTCCACACTTTTGGCAAGAGGACTATAATTAGACTGATTTCTGTCTTTATTTAAGTCATGATTCAAACATAATTGCTTATTCCTCCAAGTGACCTGGGGATTACTTCATATTTTGCACAAGTTATTTCCTTGCTGTTACTTGGATGCGGCCTCATAAATGAGTAAATGATTAAGACTCTTTGTTTCTCAAGGAAAAAATGCAGAGTATAGAAATTCAGCTGTGAACTTCCTCTTTAAAATCCCAGACATGCTTCAGTTAAAAATTACATACTACCTATAAATTAAGGGACAAAATTTGATATTTTTTTAAAGGTATGAGGACTAATACCTTACAGAAAGAGGAAAACTCACCCATAAAAAACAATGAGAGCTTTGTCCCTGACAAATTGATCAAGGATTCTGCCAACTAGTAAGTTATAAAATAGTAGACTCTGTTTTGACAAAGAGTGTCATGAATCTCTAGATCATAATATTTTTTCAAAACAGCACTAAGACAATATGTTTCAATGAAAAGGAACATTCTGCCCCATATTTCTTGACAGCAGCATAGCATGTTTTGTTGATTATCTTCAAAATCCAGATGATTAACAACATCTTTTTGGTTGAAACTAAGAAAAATTATGACCTAAGTTTATCAAGCAGCTGTGACAAATGGTAAAATGTGTGGCAGAGGGACAAATGATTAGTCTTCAACTTGATTTCACAATCACATCATAATAGGTGACATGATTGGATACATTACAGCAATTGAAGTGATGAAAAGTGCACATTCATCCCCTATATGACTCTCATTAGAGTTACACCCAACTGCTACTATTGTAGTGAATAAGGCTACCTATCTCTTAGCATCCAATTATCCCATAGGCATTCCCTGTCGATGCTAGTAAGAATCCTACTATCACTCCCACCCAGACAAGACCTATAGTTCTCTCTGCTGAAAAGACAAAGGTCTTCAAGCCTGCTGCAATTTAGTTTTCTCTCCTAGAATTTATTGCCTGTAATTTCTTCTTCCATATTCTTAAGGTCCTCATTTTTCCTACCAGTGTAATTGCATAATGCCACTATATGGTTCCAGCTCATCCATATGGGTGTGGGCAGTGACCTATGCTAGTGCAAGTTAAACTGTTTCTTCTATCAGGATAATTTTTTTGTGTCTTTTTTCTTACCTCATGTTTGCCTTAAAGTAGTAATGAAACAGTCAGGATATCCTCTTAGGTAGTTGCTCAGAACTACTTAAAAGTGGGTATGTTATTTTATTAACTCCTTCATTCCTCTGTATTTTCACACTTGGAGACAGATGTTTACGGTAAGCAAGGATGGAAGTTGCTAACATGAACTTCACCAGAACCAAGGCTTTCTCTGAGAAGGAGAGCTCAGTCCCGCAGTTTACTACAAAGGGATAAGATCATTTTTGCAACAGTACTTAGATGAATATCCAAAAGCCCAGAGGAGTCCTGGAGTGCAGTTCATCTCCTGCTAGATTAATGGCATGCAGACCTTAATAGAGCATGGTGTTATACAGGCTGAAATGTCTTTGCTGCTTCATGGGCATGGCCTTAGCCTTTTAATCATAAAAACACAGCACAGTGCACTGTGTCCATTAAATACTCTACATATACAGAACTATTCATATGTATCTCAAGGAACTTGCTAAACTTTCTAAGCCATGCCACACGTAGCAGCAGCTCTGACTTTGCTGTAGGCTAACAATTGTTAACAGAGAGGACTCCTTGGAAATCATATACAAATGTTGAATCCAGACACATCTCAGACTTTTAATTTATATGTTTTATTATCCGATGTTTTTATACAACCAGCACATACACTTCTGGCAGAACGTTGTACCTGAATACACAAAGATCAGCAACCAGAGCACTTTGTTCTCAGCTTTATCCTGTAAATCCATTATACCACTTACTTTGCCCCGAAGAAAATGCAAAACCTGGTCCATGTATAAAGACTGCTAAAAGGCCTCTCAATCTGCAAGCTATCCTTCAGCTAATGAAGAGATTAACATACCTCTCAATGCCTAGAATTGCTCCTGTGCTTAGCAATTTGTAACCTCGGGTCCTCTCCATCTCATTGTGCTTTCCATTCCTCATCCTTCTTTTATAAAGTAAGCTAAGAAAATGCTTTCCACTTACTAAGAACAGGAACTTTCCTGTTAGCTACTCAAAAGCAAGGCTGCTCCAATAAGATGAAACTGAAATGTCTTTGTATATATTATGTTTTGGGCTTTTTGTTGTTGTTGTTGGGGGTTTTTTTGTTGGGTTTTTTTGGTTGTTCCTAGAACATGTACAGAACAAGATGCTTTTGAAAGAAGGAATGTACACAGTGTCAAGTGTGCAAGATAAGTTTAGGTGAACTTTTCAGTGTGTTTTTTCTTCCTCTCCTGCCCCTTGCCCCAGACAAACTACCAGTTTATCCACACACAAGGCATGCAAGATTATTTAGGTCTGCTCTTTCAGTGCTTGTTACATAGAAGTATGCAACAGTATATAAAAAGTATAGGTTAAGGAGGTAAATCCATGAAACTAGAGACTGTATAAGTCTGTAAATGAAACCTGGGTATGTCCCCACCATACTGATCAACCACCTTCTAAAGGGTTCTGAGTCGATTTTGTGCTGAAGTCCTCTCTTGCTGTTCATCCTGAGGCCTGGAGTAAAAACTGAATTTTTCATGTGCAGGTGGCTGCATAGTAAAAGTATCCATATAATGAATAGTAGATGACTCACATTACCTAGTTGTAGGTGACTCAGTTAATAGCATTTACATTAAACACAAAATACTCCTAACTCAGTACGCTTAGAAAACTACTTGTAAAGAAAGGACACATGCTCATGCTAAAAAGTAGCCCATGCATCCTTGGGTGAATTATGTCTCTTCTATATTAAGTCAGTGTCAGCAAACAAAGTCAGCTTCATTAAGCGGTCAGGGAATTCTTCAGTCATGAAGCTCCCATTGTCAGCTTATTAGTCAAGCTCGATGTATGCCTTCTTTCTGAACTAATCTTTTGCCTTGACTTGAAGCCCTTGCCTTTAAAACTGTATTTAAAAGCTGGTTTTAACTTTCCTTCTTACAAAGGGAAATTTGGAAAAGTACACATGAACCAGTCTAGCAATGTGACAGGGGTTACACAAGTCCTTGAATAACAACTTTCAGAGCTATAGACTACTTTGTTCATCTTAATGATTATTTCATCTTGGAAGCTGACAGTATGTTCTCTGCCTACAGCATATTGGAAACTGACAGGGAGATGGTATGGTAATGTGAATTTAATAGCAAAATAAATAATACAGAAGCTACTGCCCTGATTGTGTTATTATTATCATCCTATCGAAGTCAATAGGAAAGCTGTGCTTTCAACACCTGCAAGAAATGCAGAGTTTCCATGGGAGCATTATATTCATTTGCAATAAGAAACACATGGCCTTGGACAAGTGATCAGCTCCTGCTAAGCCCTGGGTGGTGAGAAGTTTGAAAAGGCAGCCTGCATGCCCTACCTTCCACCAGTGCTCTCCTGTACCAAGCATGAACAGAAAATAAATACCACTCCCAGACATTTTATAACCCCAGTCTTAAGGGCATGACTTATCATTGCATTTCAAATCATTGAAATAAAAACAATTGTGAATGAAATTATTCTCTATCTATCCCATAGGTCACTGCCAAGCCTCCCGTGCTCACAAGGAGAAAGCTTCCTTTCATAGTATCTGCCAACCTACCTTGCTCCTGACTTTGAGCCTCATAAAGGTGAGTGGCAGACAAAAGCCATTTTGGCCTTCCAAGGCTTCTAGCTTGCCTCTACCAATTACCAGCCACCCGAGATCTGTGGAGAGCTCAGCACAAGTGACATTAACTGCAAGGTCCACAGCAAATCTAATGTTTTGCATATTAAATTGCCCAAGCTCACCCAAAACAGTTTATTGCAGCACTATTTCACTAACGCTGCTTGGGATTGGCCTGCAGGACTGTTCTCTCAATACTTATCATAACTCTTAACAAATACAACTAGAACCTGGCTCTATTTTTAGTGAATATATTCTAGTTCTCAGCTGATGGACTACAAATCAGTGCAATTCCCAGTACCAACCCGCGTATGACTGACTGGTTTGGATTGCCTGCTGAGACTGATATAAAACAATGCACACTCATGTTCTTATACTGCTTTTCAATAACTGCAAATCTTTCAAAGATGATATATGCTTTGCAACATATATATTGTCCTGTTCAATTCTCTCCCTCAGGTTTTCATTTATGTTGAGTCTCATTTGTAGGTATTTGCTATTGGAAAAACTGTTTTCTATGACTACAATATTTTTACCAGTTTCACAGTGGGTTTTTTAAATCCAGTCTTGAGGCTGTTGCAGAATTTGACTTTCTGGCCTCTTCCTCTTCATAATCATCCTCATTTGTTTGGATTTGTTTCTGACAATTTCTGAGACAAGTACAAGTACAGGCCACTTTCGTTCATGTGGACACACTCCTCTTTAAAAACCTCTTAGTCTTCAGAGTCTTGAAGCCAGTGACACATTCCAACCTCCTTTGGCCAGAAGGATGCTGGCCTTCATTGGTAAAATCCGGTAAGAATTAGTCTGATCACCAAACTGCTGCACTAACGAACACTCTTTCTGGTTTACACCGTTTAATGTTTTAGTCTAGATTTCAAACTCTTCTTTGCAAAGAAGGGTAAGTCTCAGATACTAACAACGTGTGTTAAATACATATACCAAGAATATAATGTACTGGGTATGTGGTAAAAAATATGCCTGATCACATATGGTGTCTGAAAAGTTAAAAAACAGACATTAACACTTACAAAACAAGAGCTCAATTAGAATAAAGGTTTACTAAACTTAACTTTTTCTAACATAAAATCTAACAATTTTATCTCTATGACATACAAGTTAATTCTGTACTTCATTTTAGCATAGCAGCAGAGTATTTCTGACCTGCCAGCAGCGTGAATCCACCTGCCTCACAGCAACCCATCCCCAAAAAGACTGTAAAGAGTCAGACAAGCTACCTTCAGTTCTCCAGAACACATAAAAGGCTGAGCTTGTTTAATATGTGGACCTCCTGCAGTTGCTGGCACTGTTTCTCTGCCATGTACCTACATCCCTCCTTGTGCCACAGGTCTTCTCCAGAGCCAGGGTAATCCCTCCCAGACAGAAAGATGCACCAAGGCATCGTTAAAACCCCCAGTAGTGAATTTAGTCGGAAACGCACAAAAGCTCACACAGGTTAACCACGCAGTTTGTAACCCTGCATGGAGATACCCTCCCAGCTCTAGGTTACAGGAGTGCGAAGCCCCATCACGAGCTCAGCTGTGCTGAAGGGGCCGGACAGTCCCTCTTGCCCCGTCCGGCTCCGCTGCCCACCGGTCCGACTCGTGTCCCCCCCCCGTGCAGTCACCCCCGCGACCCTTCTTTCTGTGGCAGCGGGAGCGACGCCCGGGAATTATTCTGCAAATGGCAAAATAATCCTGTTTCCTTAAAAACATACACGCATTCATGAGTGTGTGTATATAGATGTGTGGGAGCGTACACGGCCTGCCAACTTCGGGGGCTCGCAGGCGATGTTGGAGGCTGCATGGTTTTGGGGGAGCCCCACGATGCCGGTGCAGCACCCCAGAGCGCCGGTGGGTGGGAGAAGCAGCGCTCGGCGAGGGGAGGGGGCGGCGGGGCCGCGCCGGCCCCTCGGTCCACGGCAGGAGGAGGAGATACCCCGCGCAGCAGCCCAATGGGAATAGTGGCGCTTCCCCTTCTCCCGTTTCCTCTCTCCACCCCCAGCCCCAGGCCGGGGAGGCGGGAGGCAGCAGCGCTGCAGCCCGGCCACCGGCGGGGCGCGGGGACAGAGGCAGCCCCGCACAGCTCCTTCTCCGCCTCCGCAGAAACACCTGCGGGGGGGAAGGATGCCGGGAGGTGCCCGCCCCCCTCCGCGGGAGCGCGGGCTGCCTGCGGAGCCGCCCCGGCGAGGAGAAGGAGGAAGAGGAGAGGAAGAGAAAGGAGCAGGAGGGAAGTGGGGAAGTTGTGCCTTGGCCGCCCCGCCGAGAGCCGGAGCCATGGGCCCCGGCGGGGGGACGCGGGCCGGCCCCTCGCTGCTGCTCTCGCTGCTGCTCGGAGCCTCGGCCCCGCTCTGGCTGCGGGCGGAGACGCTGGGTGAGTCCGGGGGCGGGCGGGGGAGAGGCGGCGTGCGCGGCCCCGGGGGCTCCCCGCGCTGCGGACAGCGGTGCGGGGCCGGGGGGGTGTCCCCGCCGCCCTCGCCTCGCCGCTTTGCGGGAGCATAGCCTGAGCTGCTCTGAGGGCTGTATATAGTTGACCTGGTTAATCCTCGCCGGGTTTATCCCCGTGTCTGAGTAGCTGCGAGATTAAAGTGGTAACCGGCGTTACTGTAGATGTACACCACGTCTTCCTTGATCTTTGCTAATTAGGGTTTTTGTTTCGAGTTTTGTTTCGGAAGAAGTCAGGTGAGCGGCGGAAAAGTCTCCCGCGGGTTGCGCGCAGGAGGCAGGGAGCGGCCACCTGGGCGCCCGGCTGTGGCCGCGCCCCGTCAGCGCCAGCGGGAGCCCCGGGCGGCGCTCGGACACGGCAGCACCGCGAATGCTCCCGCCGGGGCTGGGGCCGGGGCTGGGGCCGGGGCTGGGGCAGGCAGCCCCCGTCCCACAGCTGGGTACAGGCACCTCTGCTCCCCCACTGCCTCGCTGAGGAAGAGAAATGCCCATACTCGCGCCGGGACAAAGTTTCTTAGGAATATTAAGAGGATCTTATGAGCCCCTTTGTGATAGTGCAGTTTGTTGCAATTAGGGTGTGGGTGCTATTCTCCTTAGCCTGTGTTTTATGCGGCTCACGGTTAAGCTTCCTGTGTAAATTACAAGTGTAGGTGACGTTTCCGATCATGGACCTGCGACCTGTAGGCAGTGGTATCGAATGGCATGACACATCTGTCTTAGAAGACTTCATTGACAGCTACCGATAAAATAATTAATTCTGGAAGTTAAGCGGCGTAATGAGCTTGACAATACATTCAGATAAATTAAAAGTTCTCCTGTTAGTGTTCCAGCTTGGCTGCAAATTCCAGAACTCAGTGCTATGCATTAGCTTTGCATACAGGCAATGGTACAAAGTACTTCGTCTGGTTTGTATCTGTTTTTTCCAGTAACCTTCGTTTAGCAGAGATTTCTGATACGGATCTCCACAGAAGGGAGAGCTTGGTGTGAGCTGTGTTGCCTTTCCACCTGCCAGCTTCACGGCAGCTTTGCTGTTCTGTCCTCAGCGCGTTGGGACTCCCATTTGATATGTTTCAGGAAACATACAATCCCCTCTTTTCATTAGTGTTTCGAAGGGATTTTTGTTTGTTTCCTCTTTTACCAAAGTTTCTCTCTCAATGACATCAAGGAGAGGAAAGTCATTGGGGGAGCGAGTGAGAAGTAGTAAGTTTGCTGTGATTTTGGTGCGTGTGTTAACACAGAGCACTGAGCGTCCCTCTTTGTCTGTATTCCCATATTAATTGGTAAAAGCATTTATGTTGTATTCATGGTAAAAGTGTTTCTACTATCAAACCAACAACATGGAAACACAAGTAATATCTTGCCTGGTTCTTTTTGGACCAAACTCAGATTTACTAGTCTGTCCAGTGTCTAGAAAACAGAAAAGATGTTGACCCTCTGCCGCTCTCTTTCATTTCTCCTCGGGGGACAGTTCTTCTATGTGTTTGTTTATTACTATTACCCTATAAATTAGGGGCTAAGTGTTGTGAAGTCAAACGAGTGGAGAAAGGAGATAAGGATAAGTGGATACAAACTTCCTGTTAAACAAGCTTCTTGACTTGATTTAGGAGTTGTAATGGAGCAGGAAAAGAGTCAGAGTGAATCAGGCTCGAGTTTCAGATAATTCTAACTTCTTACCACTAGTGTCTCCCACCAGTTGTTTCAAAGAAATATGTGCTAGTATATTGATTTTTAAAATACCCATTTTTTTAAAATGAAGCAGTGCATTTCTCTGACCTCTCATGAGCTGGCTGCACAGTCTGCAGCCTTCACCTTCCCCTTAATTATTTTCTTGAGATGTGGTACAGAATGAGGATGAAGAGGCTGTTTTAGCTTCTATTCTTTTACTTAAGTTTCAAATTAAGGAAAGACGCCATTTTTCACTATGGCTTGGTTACTTCGGAGAATGGCTCATATCTAAGTGTAACTGTGCAGAGTCCAGGTGTCAGCTCTCTTCCTGTTCTTGAAAATATGTTGACTGTCTATGTTGTCCCAGGACATCCATGAACATGGAATTTTGTTGTCCATAGAATGATGATAGGAAAGGCTGAGCATTTAGGGAACTGATTTTTAACTAAAAATATTTATAGGCTTAGAAGGTCTCACCTGGGGAAAAATACATCTGTGTCTGTCCATGGTTAATAGGTTGGTGATTTATAATAAAAGGGAGTTCTTTTTTTCTTTTTGTTTTGCTGTACACTTGTCTTCTTTTGGGGTTTTGCTGACAATTAGAAAATATATTTCATTTTCTACCTGCCAACATCACACAGTTGTGCCTGGCCTGGTATCTCTTCTAAAAATCTCTTTCAGCAGTTAGAACGTAAGACAGAATGGAGGCAAAGCTGAAGACAGTATCTTTGCCTTTCATTATTCCCTGTTTTTTCTTATGGTGTTGTTCAGAAGACCTTGATCCATGTAATCGTGGGCAGCAGAAATCGGAGCTGAATTTGAGTCTTTCAGAGTTTTAATTCATTTCTATCACATTTCCGGCCAGTAGGACTTTAAAATGACCTGAGGGTTGGTTGTTTGTAGGAAAGCATAAGAGAAATGAGGATTTTAATCTATTAAGAACAAGATTGAAGCCACCACTCTTGCTGTACCTCATTTATTTCCACTTCAAATAAAGCACAGATATGAAACTAGATCACATGGGATTTGCGGATCAGCATCCAGAAGTGAGCTTTGCTTGCAGTATTCCTCTTTCTGTTGCCAGTTACACCCAGTGCCCAGTTGCAAGAATTGATGAGCAGTAGACTTTTAAATGTTTTGAGGAAAAGCTGTTATTTAATGTGACAACAGTGTATCCAGTAATTACGAGAGATTGTGCCTGTTCTCAGGGGTTTGCACAAAACCCTTACCCAAAGAATACTGGTGTGTTTCTGCCAATCCACTTTGTATGCCCATTTCCAGCAGTTTGCAATGCAGATTGAGATGAATTTTTCTTGTACCAAACATTTCTTCCACCACATCCCCCCCCCCGCCACACTCCAGTTTCTGAATATAAGTGATTGGTAAATTTTCCATTTGTTTGCATTTTGTCCTTATGTCTGTTTCCTTCCTTGGCTCTCTCTATCTTGCTTGGGAATGCTGACTAGAATTGCTAAAGAGGGAGGCAACAGTTTTCCAGTTGCAGTTCATAAGCAATGCATGTACCCACCACAAGAAAACTGCCATGTTTTCAGGCACACAGACTTTGCTATAAATAGCTCTGAACTCTTTATATGTAATTCTCTTTATCAGGGGATGTATTTAAAATAAAATCAGAGATAGGGAGGCCACCAGGAGTCTTGCTGACAATACAGGGAGAAAGAGGTGCTTTAGGAAAGTTGTTACCTGCATGGTTGTTGAGTCATATTTAATGAAAATTATTTTTTGACTTGCATATGCAAAAGTACATTAATTTATATTTATCATGACTGTGTCACCTTTAGTCCACTTTGGTTACAGTAAATATTAGTTTGAAAAAACACCAGCTTTGAGGATTCTAACACTACTCTATAGAGATGCCTGAGGTACCTTCTCA
This sequence comes from Xenops minutus, assembly GCA_035221455.1. Taxonomy (NCBI): domain Eukaryota; kingdom Metazoa; phylum Chordata; class Aves; order Passeriformes; family Furnariidae; genus Xenops; species Xenops minutus. The sequence goes on along the minus strand of JAWWEE010000105.1, from coordinate 66,915,043 downwards.
AAACCATCTTAGGGACCAATAATACAGTTTTGAAAGCCCATCTGAGCTAACACACCATGATAAGAAATGTGGTGCTATGTGGTGGCAGGCACTGGAGTCCTCAGCATAGACATCACTGTAGTTTGGGGCTGGCTGTAGCGTATCAGATGCTCTCCTGTGGCATGTACTCATCAAAACATGGGTTTGCACCATATGCTAAGAATATGCTAAGAATAAGCCAGAAAAAATCCAAATAAATTCATTCTGACTGGATTCAGTGGAGTGGTGTTGGGTCCCAACTGCAATAAAAAATATTAATAGCAATGCATAAGAATGAGCACAAAACTTCCCCAAATGGTTTAATTAGTGTTACAACTGGGAGTGGGAAACTTCAAACTGGGACAATCTAATAGTGATGTTTAAATAAAAAAGGATAGTGGTTTGACTAGCTTTAAGAGTATACATGTATTTTCAATTTTGCTTTCAAAAGAAATTACAAACTAATTAAATTGATTTTTGTCTGTGAAAATTGTGTGAGTGCTAAAGCCACATTTTTGAGGTTGGCTCTTGTACACAGAGAAGCTGCCAGTAGTTATGGTTAGAATTGTTGATCCTATATAATTAAGCCTGGGAGCTGAGTATTATGAAGAGCAAATATTTTGGTCTTTCCATTCCCTCTCTGCCTGTCTCTTTTTTTGAAGAGACAGGACTTGCTTCTCAGGAGTTTCCTTCCAAGATATAAAGGCTTAGTTTGGTGGTGATGGGACTTTCTCATCCTTCTTGAACAGGATTTCCACAGATAGTGTGACCTTACTCATTATTTCCATTCCCCCAAAAGGAGAGGGTTACTGTCTGGTGGCAGCAGCTTCCTTGGTGGCTGCTCCATCCTGCTCCCCCACATAGGCAGAGGGAAGGATGAGCGTGCCCATTCCATGCAGTTCTGGCCCATCTCTAAAGAGCTTCAGTAAAGGTGTTTTCAAGCACCACGATGAGGGACAGGAGAATAAATGGGGAAAGCACAACAGGGCAAGGCTAGAAATTCAGTCCCCAGACCTTCTACAGGACCAGGATCTTCTTAATTTTTATATTTAATATCCCACATTTAGGCCCAAGCTGCTTCTGTAATTACTGCATTGTTCATCAAACATTTAGTAAAGCTCTAAAATGTTGATTCTTCCCTCAGCTGTGGCAGAAACCTTGTATCCATCACAATTTTATTCTGTGATGTTCAAGTTTCTGGCACTTCCACCACAAATTGTTCAACAATATTGGATTTCAGTCTAATGCTCTGACATTAAAGTTGAAGTCATGTTGATGTCATCTTCCAGATGTTCCTGTCTACTGAATAAAAATTATGTTTATTTGTTTTATTTCAAATTGCAAAAACACATGGGGAATTCTGGATGTGATTCCTCATGCTATACAAAGGTCTGTGTGTCCTGTCAGAAATCAAACAAAACTTTTCTTTATGGAGTAGCAGGAGAGACCTTATAAAGCTGAAGACATAGGTGGATTTCTTCACCCACAAGAACAGAATGGCCTTTGTTACATGCCTGAGCCTTGTTGTTGCAGCTGCGGTAACTGTGCCGAAGGAAAACGTTTGCCTTCTGCCTGAGACTACTTCTGTATTGCACTGGTGCCACACTGTGTTGGTGTGGTGCTTTCACTTAATAGTCAGCTATGCGTCTTTTGTAAAATGAGCTCATAACAACAACAAAATTCCACTTTGTCTCCCAGGTATGAAAAGACATATTTTAACCAATAAAATAAATTCATGTATCCTACGGGCCCTCCTCCACTGGAAGGCTTTGACAGCAAGGTCCATGGCTCACACTGGAGCCGTTGTCTGCCCTGTTGTTTCAGTTCTCTCCCAAAGATTGGAGATTGTATTATCTCATGTTTCTTGTGTCAGCATGCTACAAAGGCATTAGAGTTGAAATGCCTATGAGCACAGAACTGAAGATTTTTTTGGGTGGTCATAAGTGTTAACATTTTCAAATTCAAGGAATCAGCACTTGTTCCTCTGTTGGTATTTTAGTACAGACAGAAGAGGCGTGTTTAAACTCATGGTCCTTGCTAGCACTTGTGTTTTGAAAATTAATCTGCTATTTTATTTTAGATGAAATTCAGTCCCTGTGTTCTGTAGGTGGAAAGCAAAATAAAACTGTATCAAAATAAATTGAGCAGTTACACTGAAGTATTCACTCTTGAAATGAGTGGAAAACTGTTCAGACCTTTCCCCTGTATCCTGTTTCAAAACTTGAGAACACAATTGTTTGATACTACTGCTAATCAAAAAAATCCAGTCAAAATGAAATTGTGGAGTTTCAGTGTACCTGGTGTACACAAAGTGGCATAAAATATACTCTGTGCTATTTTCCACATCCACTAGCAATTATCTCTTATGCAGTCTCTTGTTAACATGCTACAGAAGACACAGAAATGATGCCATGGGTCGTATATGGTGCCACAACCAACACTCTAGTACTTAAGTAATGGTGTAGCTGTTTTCCTCTCTATTTTTTAATTTAAAATATTTTTCACAGGAACTCTCTGTAACCACAATGAACTAGAGGCATCACAAAATTTCCTGGTTTATGAAGCTTCTACATGTACCATTCTGGTTAATATCTTGGTGATGAGTATCATGCAGACTGGTCGTGTGACAATTCTGATAAAAGGCATTTCTTGCTTTCAGTGCTTCAGATCAGAAGAGTTCAGTTTATCTTTGTTCAGTTAATTTTTGCTTCCATTTCTACAGGAATTGCAAGAAACCACTTGTTAGTTTGCAGTAGCCATGGAGGAAATTGCTAGTTTCCTAGACATTTGGTTTGCTGAATGAAAAGACAAAACAAAAAATGTATCTTGCTGATAAATGACAATTATTGTTTCCGTCACAAACAAATTAATTTTCTGTAGAGATATTTGTTGGTTTATACCTTGAGGATAATGGGGTGTTTGCATAATTTGCTTTCAGAAAAGTCGGGTACTTTCTGTTGTCCTTTCTTACTAACAAAGCACATATTCTACTTAGATGTACAGGCATAACAGGTAAATGCATGATTTTTCAAAGTAAGCCAGGACAGGCTTGATTTCAAGAAAGCAAGACCACCTTGTATAATTGATAACTTTCTGTCTTGCTTGACTTGCATCACACTAACAAGGGAATTACATATTAAAATAAGGGGAGTGTGTAGTTTCATTCTATCATGTTCAGCCATTTCCTCTTGCCCAAATTAAAACTGTTTTGAAATCTTGCCTTCCCACCTGCTACTGTAACTGGAACAGCTCTGCTTCAGCCTCTCCTTACTGTGGTGTCTCTGAGTTTCCTGTCCCTGTGGGTTTGTCAGTCCCTAGCACTGCTGTGAATATTCCTATTCCTGTGCAACCCAATATTCGAGTCTGGCCCTGAGATTGCAGCATATGTTTCCCACACATTCCAAATTTGGTGCAATATACTGTAAGTTAATCTCCAGTAAAGCACAGTGAAGAGAAAAACCTGGGAAGAAAACAGATGGAGAAAGTAGAGCAAACAATTTGCATATATATGATATGACTCTCAGTTAAGATTAGCATTTCCTACTTTGCCTGAAAAACCCTTAATAAAAATCCAACTGCATGTTTGTCTCAAATCAGCAGAATCAGAGGAGATGCCCTAATGGCAAAATGTCCCTCCAACCCAAGGGGAGCCCAGCAGAAGGTGGGAGGGAGCTCCATCTCCTGCTGCCCGGTCCTGTCATTGACACGTTGCTGGGATGCTGTAGACAGAGAGGCAGGGAAGAAACCTCTGTGAGATATTTGTTCCCCATAGCCTTCACAGTGCTGAAGCGTCAACAGAACCCTGAGTTACTCTACATAGGTGGCTAATGAAGAAGCATGACCATCTTTACATTTATTTAGAGTCCTTCACAGTTCTTTCTGAGCATGCAGTTACAAGAAATGCTTGGGAACGAACTTCTCAGTGCCTTCTCAGCACTTGAGGTGCATAATATGGGCATGTATTTCAAAATAGGCAGGTATTTATTTAGAAAACAAAATAACAGCTTCCCTTTTGCAAAAAGGGGACCCTACACTTAAGATTTCTCTGAAATTTTCATACACATGTAGATTAATTCTCGTATCTCTGTCCAAAACCCCACAGAGCAATAAGATGTTGAGGTGGTCAATCCCAGAAATATGCCACTTTCATAAAAGAAAAGCACTGACAAATATTAAATGCAGCTATGCAGGAAATAAATAAATAAATTACAAATCTCTTTTGTTTCAGCAGTTAAAAAGGCATAGAAGTTTTCTCACACCCACAAGCACAAGAGTGCTGTATTTAGAGTGCTGAAAAGCAAATTCCAGCACTGAAACTCACTTCTCTGGCAGTCTACATTTGGATATACTGCCTAAGTCCTGGAAGCAGGCACTAAACCATACTTATTTTTGACGTGTACTGTGGTACTGTCTGTCATTCACAGATTGTGATGGAACTAGATAGTGATACTGAAAATCAAAGGCAAACCTGGTTTGCTACTATTTGCATATTTAATAAGAGTGAAGTAAGAAAACTGTACGATGCTATTTACATTTTTGTATAAACCTTATCCCTTTTGTGTTTTGGGATTTTGTCCTTTACAGAATACAGCAACTTCTTAATCCTGTGTACTCATAAATAATTTATAGGAAAGGAACTACCAGGCTGTAGCTGCTATTCTCTTATTTTGCACTGTGATTTCTAAAGTAGGCTGATTTGTCTTGTCACTGAGGTCTCCTACCAGGTACTGTTAGGCTTCATCCTGATACAAGTCCCTAAAATGTATATGCGGATAAGATGGTTGCTTTCCAAAAAGTTATTTTAAGTAGCAAAATTGATCAAGTCTTTATGGATACTAGAGGAGTTTCAGTGTATGAGTTTCTGGTTTGTATTTGTGCTAGTTTAAGTAAAACTTCACTACTTGTTCAGATTTTGAACCTGCATGCTGAATGTCAAGTTCCCGCTTCACTGAATACAGCATTCTGTTGATGGAAGAAGTTGCTTAATATTAGATTTCTGCTTTCTTTTGACCTCTTAGCAGCTAAATAAATAAAAACTCAGATCTTGCTAGGTTTTTGTCTTTGCAAACTTCTACAAAGGTGAGAGGTTTCTGGGGGAGTAAAAGCTCCCCAGGTCAGTTGTAGCAATCTAGCAAAGTCACTGCCATGTAGGTCAGCACAGCTGGAAAGATTTTCCTGGCTGCTGACAGATGGTTGTGCTGCAATTGCTAAAAAAACTCTTTAACTTTTTAAAAATGGTAGTATGGCTGTAAGCTACTTTCCTAGATAAGACATTTAGAAGGGTTGTCGGGGATTTTTTTTCTATGCTTGATGATGTTAATCCAACTGGTTGCCAAAATAACTTGTTATATGTTTGAGGCAAAGCAACTCCTGGGGCTGGCTGCAGGGGACACCCTGAGGAAAGCCAGCCCCCAACCACAGCCTGAACAGCTGTAGGGGTGATTTGCAGCTGGGCATACGGTGGGAATGTGTGATTTATGGAACTGCTGTGGAACCAATTGGAGATCATTTGCTTCCTTCTCATTTCTACCTTAAGAGGGACATTACAGTAAATAGCCTCTGTGAAGAGGAGGGAAAAATATGCTGTGGTTTGTTTGGCCTCCTCCTACTTTTGCATCTCTTTGAAGTTAGTAAGTAAATGATTTCGGCAACAAAATCAGTGCTCTGCAGTTTTCCTTTGTTTCCTCTGCTGCTCTACCTTCCCTCCCTGCTTTGAGCCCTCCTGCCAGCCACTGCTTGGTTAGTTTGGGCAGCAAAATGGGTGTCCTCAGGAACTTCTGCAGCATAGAGGTTAAAATGTTTCCTGGGAACCTAATGGAGTCAAACAAATTAAAATGCAATTCAAAGAAAATGTTTACACACTATTTGTTTTTCCCTTTGCAGTATGGCATATTGTGAAGTGAGATTCTTCTTCCCTTAAAAAGATATTCATATTACTTTAAAGGCCATGGAAAACAGCAATCACTGTGTGGTTTGTTTTTGTTGGGTTTTTTTGTTTGTTTGGGGTTTTTTCCAGATGATTATAGCCTTCCCTTAACTTTTAATGGTTTCTTTCATTGTTATAAAATATTTTTTGCTGTATTCACAAAATATTGTGAAGAATGTAAAGCCAGACTTATGAAAAAATCCTGCTATGGATTTATATACTTTAGAACAGGGCTCAGTCAGTTGCTTGCCTGGTGTAAATGGCATCTGCCCTGAATCTGGTGGTTTGTGAAATTCTCAAATGCGTGGCCATCCCCCCACTGCCCCCATGGTGCCTGTGACTCTGGGCCCTGGCACTGTTGGAGAGGAGGACTGGGGGTACTCACCTGCCCAGCAATGCCTCAGAATTGTGATGTTGCCCTTCATTTTAGTTACCTGCTTGAGCTCATTGCCAGGAAAAGCACAAAGGCCTGACATCTCCTTATTCGCTGGAAAAGGGGTGGGTTTAGGTCTCAGTTGTGTGGAGCTCTCTCCCTTCTGTTATAATGGCACAGTAGAGAGCTGATTCTCTTGACCCATGTTTGGCAGCAGAGAGGTTAGAGATGAGGCACTTAGGATTTTACTCCATCGTCTCAGAAAGCAGTGAAGGCATGAACCCATTTGTGTTTTGCAATGTGCGTGATTGTGTTAGTGATGGAGGTTAAAGGAGCTGTATGAAAACCTAAAATGTTTTCAGAACACACCAGTAGATTTGGATGACATCTAGCAGGAAACTTAATTTTTCACTGTCTTTTCTTTTATCCCACATGAGCAGGGAGGGCACAGGTTTAACTGGAAGGAGCTGATTTCTTATTTGGGTACTTATCTGTTCTTATGCATAACTCAAATCTTATTTCAAACACAGATTCGGAAATCCTTCTTGGTTCAGTTATTGTAGCTTTTAATAAGCTAGAGTTATTACTTCAGTGAAAGCAATGTGGAAGACTAGATGAATCTTATTTCTCCTTGTGGGGCTTCTCGTCAGAGCTCTCTGAGCTGTTCCTTTGATTCAGAGGTGTTTTCTTCGCTTTGACTGTGTCAATTTGCAGCTGGGGCTCTTCAGAAAATGCTGATTTTTTTGGCTGAATCCAACATTTAGGTGTACAAACTCAGTTTTCTGCTCTCTCCTCTCAAGGGAGGATGGAGTGGGAAGGAAGGACAGGCCATCAGCCACCAATAACTGTGCTCCCTGGCCTCCATGCAGGGTAAGGGGAGCATGCCTTGTCCCAAGCACCACCGTGAAGGTGGCTGTGCAAAAGGGTGTCAGACTGGGAGAGAGGAGGCAGAGAGCGTAATAGGGTTGCTTTGGGGGACTTCATCCCGGTTGGAAGAGGTGGGCACCCAAGGGGCAGCAGGTAGCAGGAGTCTGTAACCAGAGAGACCAGGAGTGAAATGCTGATGCATGAGAGGGCTTGTCCAATGGGATGGAAGAGGACAGGTAATCACGGGCTGAGTGCATGAACACACCTAGGTATAACACGTATTTAGCACTGGAGCGAGGCCAAGTCTGTTATGAACTGCTTCGTGAAGGTGAATCAGGATGAAAAAGGCAGGTGTTTGTTGCCAGGATATTGTAGCAATGCTTTTGAAAATGCGCTTTGATACCATACTCTGTAACTGTTTTGTAGCTGGCCCTATCAAGTGTTTCTGAAAGGTGCAGCACATGGAAACTTTTTATAGCACTTCTCTGAAAAACTGTAGCCTTTTTTTAGCTCAGAGGGGCATATGCAGAGTGCTTGAATAAAGACGCTGTGCACATCCATATGTGCATGTGAGTAAGGGGTGGAAAAGCCTGGGGAGAGCAGAGGAGTGAGAGATCGGGGCTCGGCTTGTGTGCTGGGCTTGGGATGGGAGGAAAGAGTCATCTTAGCCAGGTGATTCTGGTGACAGAATGACCTGAAGGAACCAGCATCATTTTCAGAGATCTCTAGCTGTGCTGCTTCTGGCACCACCACCATTTTGCTAAAGCCCCAGTATCTGTCAGAGGCTGTGCTGGGGCAGCTGACAGTATGGGGCCAGAGCTTGTTTGTGGGTATTGATTTCAGCACCCATGTCCTTCCTGAGCAGGTCAGACGCTGTAGGGGGCCCTCCTGCCTGTGAGCCAGCAGCCATGGTCAGACCCAGCCCAGACACAGCTGCTTGGAGATCCTTTTCCACCTGGTCCCACACATATCTATCGTGTATGTGCCTGAGGGTGGGAAATGGTCTTACCTGTCAGCCACTTGGTATCTCCTTTTGCTCTCTCCACAGGGACTTGTGCTGGTGTCTTCTGGTGGGCTCCCAGGTTTGCTTTACAAATATGCACTGCTCTCAGCGAGCACCATGTGAGACAGGGCAAGGTGTGAGTGGTGTGCCCACTGCTGTGGCAGAAGGTGCTGGCTGTGGTTCTCTACTTCTTGGGCAGTTATTTCCATCATCTGCTACAGGACACTATTTTTATCTCTGGTAAACAGCCTTAATTTAGTGTTGCATGTTTCATACAACCTGTGTGTAGGCCAATAGGGCCATCATCCAGAGGCCATGATCTTGGTCTTGATTCAAATGCCCATGGGAACTTGTTTTATAAAGGATGTTTGATGTGCTTTCCATAACTCTTGGTGCTGAGGTGAGATTTTATTAAATCCAAGTAAAGTTTAGACTCTCTGGTTGCTGAATACCTTGCACTCAAATATTTTGCTTTGCTCCTGTCCAGTGAGAAGTGATGAAACTTGGATGTCTGAGGCAAGGCTGTCAACTTTTTGCCAAATGGGGTGATAGAAACAGTTCTCAGAAGCAGTGCTAAGTGAAAATTTAGTGTCAGCAAGAAATTCTGTGTCAAACTGACTGGTTGAATAAACATATTTCCAGGCAGAAGAGCTGTGCCTATAGAAAAGAGTGTGATGTCAGGTATTTAAATGATAGTTTTCATAAGGACAAGCAGTTGTGTTTTCATCTCAATGCTTTTGATGTTTGACCAATACATTTTTTCTTGAAATCAAAATTTCCTATGGAAAATAATGAGGAAAAAAAGTAATGGTAGTATTGTTCACATTTTTCTTTTGAAAATGTGAATAAGGATATGCTTTGAATTCCTTACAACTTGCCTCCATTTCTGAGCCCTTGGTATATAATGGTGTTATATTTGTAAGGTTTTTTTACTAACATTTAATCTTTAAATCTCTCTTTAACTTATCAAATCCTAAGCTTTATTATACCTTCCCTCTGTGTTTTCTGACTCCTTCCCTAGGGTGCATTTCCCATCAAATTTCAGTGTAAGATTTTTCTTGCTCTGCTGAGGAGCTAAAATTCAGAGCTACAGGCAGCTTTCTCTGTAAGAAACAATAGTTACTAGGACTTGGTCTGACTTTCTGGACATTGCTTCAGTTCTTGTGGCTAACAAGCTTTTCCTTTGAGGCAGGCAGAGCAGAGGCAGCAAGGGATGTTACAGGTACAGGTTGATGCTGAGCCTACCTCTCTTCAGCTGGAGTGTTTCACTGACCACAATTCACCAGCAAAAAGTCAGAAAACAGCATTTATGCTTTCTTAGCTCTAAAGATGTTCTGGTGTTAATACTCTGACTCAAAGATAGGTTTAACAAAAAAGAAGGAGTTTCTCTGGGAACAAGACCTTGTATAACCCCAGAGAGGAGGATGGCAGGCTGAGGTCTCATGCACAATTTTGCACAGAAATAGAAGAAATAGAAGGCCATGTGACCTGGACAGTTGTTGGGGTCTTACCATGATAGCAACGAATTTGCAGTTTTTTGAGGAGCATTTTGTACTAGAGTGTTTTAGGTCAGAATATAGCCCACTGAGATGAAAACTATGTGAACACTAGACTTTCTATTTTAAGGAGTTCATCCCCATGTGGTTCTGTAACTTTCTCCTTGTTGTTCCTTTTCTTTCCTAGTAAGGATAAGTTGCAAACCAAGCTCAAGACTTTAGTTACTTTATTTTCATCAGCTGACCTAAAGCAAATGCTCGCCGTTAGAAACATGCTGCAAAAATTAAAGGCCATGGGCAATTATTTCTTTACTACACAGCAGTTGGCTACTTAGGCAGCAAGCTTGCATTGTGTCTTGCTTGAGATTATTTGGTTTTACACTGCTCAGACCTCTGTGGATCCCTTTCTCTGTTCAGAAAGTGGATAGCTCATGTACTGTATTGCTCCTTATATTTTCATTCTGGTTGCAGAAAGCCTCCATTTAAAGATGATTTGCTCATGAGGCCAGTTTTCCTTTTATCTTGAGTATTTTCCTATGCATCCTAAAATCAATAATGCTTGGATAAAAAATTGGAACAACAGATGTTTTTTTTAAAGCATCTGAACAAGAAGATCTGAAAAAACCCATATTTAGAGTGTTTTATGGTGATATGATTTTGGATCTGTATCTTCTATTCCCTCTATTTCCAGCATGAACCTCCAACAAAAATAAATAGGCAACAATAGTAATAACAACGCTAAAGTTTCAATATAAATGTGGTTGCTTGTGAAAAAAACAGTTGAGTGAGTTGGATAAAATGGCAGTGTAATTATATGGTAGCAAGTCAAAGTTTGATATCTTGGAGCCTATCTTTGCACAGCATGCCACTTTCCCCAACAAACCCCAATATGGCATGTTTCCTTTTCAACACTTCATTTCTAGTTGTTTATTTTTAAAAAATATTTTTAAACCTTAAGTTTGTTTTTCCTAGAGTTTGTGGAAGGAAATTCAGATAGTAATTAAAATGTATGGACCAAAACAGTTTAACCAAAATATCCCCAGAAGTAAAACTTTGGGTAGTTGAAGTGAACATAAAGTGAACCAGCTCTGCAGGATTCTCTATTTTATTGGCGCTTCTTGGATTAGCTTCAGTTTTGCAGAGATAAATGATATCAGTATACAAGACTCCTAGGTAAAGAGTGTCTATGCCCTAACTGACCTAAAACTGAGGAGTGCCTGTTACATGCATGTGTGTATGACACTAGTCCCACTGTTACAAAAGTTTCTGTCATTTGGAAGATTGAGCAGAATGAAATGGCTTAACCTTTAATATATCAGTTTTAAGTTACTAGTATGCTTTTAAATAGTTCAGTAAAAATTGCTTCCTTTAATAGTCAAGGTCTCTTATCTGATACCTGCTTCCTTCCCCTCTGTGGATGCTTCCTGTTTTCCATGTCAGTCCACACATCCCCCCATGTATTTCCATGTGCCTTTTCCTGTTGTCCTACGTTCTGTTGCAGCTGTTCCTCAGATGCCTCTCCACCAAGGAAAGGCTCCAAACCTGAGCTGGCTCCTACACAGTGCCGTGAAAACACACTTTGCGGACCCCTGCCCTCACCCTGTGAGCAAGGAGGCAGCAGCACTGGCATCTCCAAACAGGCTACCATGAAGTACCCTGTGTACCATAACAGTGCACATCCCCTCTTGTGTCTTCAGCTTGTCCCCTGTGCTTTTTGTATTGTACAAGTGGTGCAAGAAAACAAACAGGAAAGTAAGATGAGTTGGGTCTGTGATAGTACGTAGTTAAATCATATTTGTTGTGCTTTCATGTATGATTCAGTTACCCTCTCTGTGATGGCTATTTCTATGGAAATAAAATGCTGAATGATAATTTGGAGAAAATTACTTAATGAAGGATCCTACTTTTTACATGTGGAATTGCATCTTCAGGGATTCAGTAGGGTTTGCCTGTAAAGCAGAAAGCCAGAGCGACTGTCTATATAATACTGTCAAATACATCTTAGTTCATGAGTATTTCCAATCCTCCTTTCTACTGCTTTACAGGAGAAATGTGACTCTATTTATTTTAGTTACCTGTGTTCCAACAACAGCAGAACTGAGGTGGAGTGTTACAAAATACCTTTTTTAAAAGGGGAAAGTTCATGAGACATGATTATGTGGGCAGTATTTTCTTACATGTTTTTTGTTGAGGAATACACTTTTTTTTCTCTTCCTTTTTATTTTTTTTTATCCTACTGCAGGGGATGGATGTGGGCACACAGTGATGTATCAAGACAGTGGGACACTGGCATCCAAGAACTATCCTGGGACATACCCAAACTACACTCTTTGTGAAAAGAAGATCCAAGTGCCTCCTGGAAAACGCCTGATCTTGAAAATTGGAGACCTGGATATTGAATCACAGAAATGCGAGTCCAGCTACCTTACCATCCAGAGCTCTTCAACATTGCATGGTATGTTAAAGAGTAGGCAATGGTCAACACGTGAAACGATGAAAGTGTGAGTAAAAGCCAGCTCAGCAAAATGCAAGAAATGTCAGCCTCTGTCCTCTCCTCCTTTTTATATTCAAGTGTGTTGTTCTCTGTATGGCAGGCCATTGCCCCTCACACTGTGTGTATTTCTGCTGAGGGTGCTGCCATGCTGTGCTGCGGAGGGGCTGCCAGGGACACGGGGGCATGTGCCTGGCTCTGCCACATTGACCTCGAGGGCTCTGCCTTCAGACCTGCAGACCTTTATTAACACAGTTTTGGTAGAGTTAGTTCCACTTCTTGTGTAGGGACAGAGCTTGCTCATGGACTAGAAAAGATGAGAGATTGGAGTCAATGGCCCTCCATGTTCCTATTCCATGGCTCAGAGAGGGGATAACCTCTACTATTGCTAGCTATTAGCAACTGATAACCTTTGCTAATGTACAGGCTTTAATACTTGCAGATATTAAATGCACACAGCCAGACTGCACTGCTGTAAGAGATGTGCACAGGAAGATAAGCAAATAATCTGCTATAGCTGTGCACTTAAAATAATCATAACAACAACAGGATCCTCCCCAGGGAGAATTTGAGGCCTTTCCCAAGTTGGTTTTCCCAACCAGTTGTCACTGAAACTTTGATCTTCACTTTCTATAAGAATCAAACTGATTTTAAAGGCAGTGTGCCCTCTTTAAGAAGTCTGATTTAACAAGGCTGCAAGGAGTTTCTCAATGTAGGAGCAAACTCAGGAATCAACAGTTCATAAAATTTTGTCTGCTAGGAGTGGACTGTAGCCCATCAGCCAGCTGAGGCTAAATGTGCTGTACTGGACTTAACAAGCAGAATGCATTTAAGGGGAAAATGCAATGAAGATATGAGTTACACAGAGTCTCTCTAGGTTTTTCATCTTATTGCTTGGCTCCGAAAAGTATGTGGCTCTCCAAAGATGAGATCCCATAAGGGATCTTAGTAGTAAGGAGCATTGATTGCCTTTTGTTCATCAGCATGATAGGCTTATCACTCATCTGGTAAGAGAAGATCAAGTGAGGTATTAAAGCCTTGCTTGCAAAGGAAGGTAAAGGTAATTACTCTTCTCATGGGGTGGTATTACATTTTCAAACAGCCTTCTCTAAGAGTGGGCAGTGACATGCTGATACATAAGCATTGCATAGAGCTTGATTTGAGGCATAGGGAACACCTCTGTTCATGAGTGCTGGGGTGTTTTTTTAATGTTATTTATTTCTTTCTTCACTATGAGGGTGGGGAGGTACCAGAAGTGGTTGCCCAGAGAAGTTGTGGGTGCCCCATCCCTGGAAGTGTTCAAGGCCAGGTTGCGTGGGACTCTAAACAGCCTGATCTAGTGGCAGGTGTCCCTGCCCATGGTGGGGGAGTGGGAAGTAGATTAAGGTCCTTTACAACCCAAACCATTCTATGGTTCTATGATCCATTTCATAACTGTAAGTAATGAGCTGTGTTTACCTGAAACAGTTTATCTGTACTTGGCAGTAAGAAATGGGTAGTTAGTACTGCATTAACATATCTTTGAATCATTTTTATTGATACTATCTTAGCATTTCTAATCAAAGGATTTTCTTGAAAACAGAAATAAATCAATATATTGCTTTCTGAAGTGAAAAATGAGGCTTTAATGTTAATTGAAATTCTGGGTCCTTACACATTAGCATGAAAACATCTTCACATAGTTTATCCTGCAGTTATTCATCCTGTAAGCACAAAATACCTGTTATTATGCAATGAATTCCATATAATTATTTTTTTTAAAGTATTCCCACACCCATTTTCAGGCCTGATTGGTAATGCTTGATGCATGTGGACTATAATTTGCATTCTCATAATGAACTGCACAATTAACAGATTTTGCTCATATCTGATTAAACCAGTTTTATAGGTTAGGCAGACATACCATCTGCAATGGTTTTTGTGGTCTGCAACTCACTGTTGACTTTCCCACCAGCACACCTACAAAGTCTCTACATTCAGGTAAATCTGTGCAGAACAACAATGTGGAAATTGTTCTATAAGCATAAAATCATGATCTCGTTTGTGTTTTAAAAGACATAGGAATTCATAGATGAGATTAGAGCTCCTCTAAGTAATTTTTTCAGTAGTTTTGCTATAGCTCTGGGTTTTAATATGCATTTTTGTAAGCAAAAGAAGCCCTGTGAGTAAACATTGCTAGATCCATTCAGTCTGTTAAGTGTCCTTTTAGACAGTTGTTTGTTTCTGAGCCCAGATCTCCTCTTTGCAACCCTCTCTTCATGAACATCTACAGGCAGGTCAACATCTTCCCTTTGGCTAAGGAGATACTGACCTTTGCCACTGGAATTCTTTCATAGGATGATAGACAATTGAAAATATTTTGCAGGCATTTAAAATATCTGAGCAATTAAAAACTAATCTTTGCATGTTTTGTGTATTTGACCTGGGTTTAAAACCTAAAAAGCAAAGTATGAAAGCTGGTAATGTGAATATTGCTCATGTTTCAAATTGGCTGAGCAGTCTTTGCTCTGCATTTAGAAGGTTTGCAATTACAAGACAATAAGGTCCAAAGGGAAATATATTTTAAATACCATGCTGATCTCTTCAACTCCACAGAAGACAACAGCATGAGTGTCAGTATGAGTACAAACATCTGTCAAGGAGTGTATCTAAAGCTTAGAAAATTGGTCAGATGCAAAACACTAGATTATGCGCGTTAATATAAAATTAGTGTAAAGAAGACTCCAGATGAAAAAGTATTGGTTTTGCTTCAAATTTCTTCCAGCCTTTACATTTAACTGTGACTCATTCATGATTATCACCATCTGCAGGGACTCATGCAATACAGCAAGGAGTAACTCAATTTGTGTTTGGGGTATTTATGTTGCATGTAGTAAGGGGAGGCTGTTAAATACAAATGAATGGATTAATTGATTTATGTTAGCTGTAACATTGATGTCTTCACTTTTTTAAGTTGGTGACTACAGATTAGACCACTTACATGCAAACTTTATTTGAGTTCAGGACATTCCTGGATTTTTATAGACTGATAGAAGAGTGCAATTCATTCCTAGAAAAACATGTAGCGTTGTTGTGTATTCTGATGTACTGAAGCCTCTCTGAATCTCAACTGAGAAACAAATGTGACACTGCAGTTCTTCTTACCTTTGATAATTCTCAGCTATTGCATTTAGATTTCTCCAATTTCTGCAATTAAAAGATGGTAGTTAAATATTCTTAATGAAGCTCTAAAACTGGAGACTTGAAATGTCTGAACACTGTATTTCTGGGTTATTACTCTGCAAATTATTTTCTTCAGTGTTCATCAGAGGAAAGAGCCTGTAGCAAGCCTTTTCTTTCAAGCTGTTAGCTTTGTATCCAGACTTAGATGTGAAAATATTAATCATCAGTCAGCAAAGGAAGTCTAACAGGTGAAACTGAGTCACCTTTGTCTGGCAAACCTTTAAATATTAGCACAGTTTTGCACATGCTGTCTCTGGGAAAAATAGGTTATCATATTCTGTTTCAAAGGTATAGCTTTTCACTGGATTAAAATACAAGTAATTTTTGTCCCACAAAAATAATCTAGAATAAAAATTAATATGAGCATAATCTCACAGTGTACGCAAGGTGCAGTCTTTTCTGAAATGCTTTTCTTCTCGAGTTAATTGCATTATCTGAGCATATTAAAAATACTGAGCTCTGAAGTAGAGCTTCTGATTTTTTAATTAGTTAAAGGGATATGTGAAAACAAGATTAACCGTGTCGGCCTTGTAGTTCTCCAAAAAAAAAATAATTTGCACTACTTAGGAAGGTGGAACATAAATGTTTAAAAAGTTCTACAGGAACTGCTTTTAGCTTCTTTTTATGTCTTTATCAGATTTCTGTACCTCTTTTGACCCTTTTTTCTTGCTTTTTTCTATCTTTTTCCCCATCTAATGTCTTAGTATTTTTTTTCCTTAATTTTGTGAGCTGATCATCAGTCTTGACTGGAGAGAAAGACTAAAGAAGAGATAAGTACCTACCTACTTCTCCATTCACTTCCAGTCAGTAGGAGGCTGATGTGTTCCTCTGGGGTAGATGTCAGAGCTGCTGAGTGACTAGTAATAATTTGGAGAGTTAGTGCAGTTGACTTGTTCTTGCATAATTTACAGCCAGTAACTAATGTGAAATAGAGAAATTACTGACAAGGCTTTCTTCTTCCCACACCCCGCCACTATGGGCTGGTAGACAAATTGAGCATTTACTGGTGTGTAATGGTTGCTGAGAGTGTGCACACGTGTGTGTATGCATGTGCGTGTGTGTGAAGTGTGCAGGAGAACTGAGTGCCTTTGGATGCCTTCTGCTTGTCATTATGACTTGAGGGGATTCATCAAACCAGTCTCTACTTATTATGCATTGCAATAAATATCTTGCTTGAATAAAGGGTGTGTCCAGGTTTCTTTTTTGTCCCTCAAAGGAAACTTGTTGTTACTGTATTGTTTCTGGTATTTCAGGAAACCTAGGGAAATGCCCAGACAAGTTCTTGCTGAAGATCAAGTCAAGTAGTTTCTTAACAGTCAAAACTCTTCTAACAGTTGGTTTCGACTGAGTGGTTGCCTGAGTATCCTGAGGTTTCAGATTTGGAAAGATTGATACAACAAAGAATGTCTGTGTTTTGCTTTTTCAAATGCGCCCTTTTTTCCTCATAGTTGCATAGAGCGTATTGTGTATTATTCTCTGGTTTTTGTTAAACTACAGCTCTTCACTAATGATTCTTAGCCATTGCTGTGATTCTGTCTTTGGATTTGGTTAAAATCGCAGTAGTGCTAAAAGTGGGGGATCCCACCTCAGGTCAAGCAGGGAGGCGTACAGCCTGTGCAGGTGGTGCAGACCCTACATTTTTAAATTGAGATTATTTTTCCAGCCTAACTAGGATGTCTCTTTCTTTCATTTATTGCAGTCTTTGGCAACCCTTTGGAAACACTAACTGAAAGTTCTATTTGTTTTTCCTAAAACAAGAAATGCTTACCACTCAGCCTGAAGTCAGACTGCGTTGCACAGTTAAATGTTGAATAATCAGGCTGTCTCATGCTGACTACTCTGTCAAGTCGTATCTGCTGAGTATTAAACACCACCTTCCCTGAATCCTGCAAAGAAAGGCATAGAGCAGCATTTTTTGTCTCCTGGCATGTCCTTGCAGGGTCATACTCGTTTCCCCTGCACAGGTGCATGTCAGAGTTGGAGCAAAGAGGACCTCTCTCACTATGGGGGAGAGGAAGAGTTTCTGCTTATCAAAGTGGAGTATTTGTGTGAATGTGGGATGGAGATGAACTGTGAGCATGCAGGTGTTTCCATACAACAGATCATTGCTGGTTTTGTGTGCTGTTTGTGAAAGAACTTGCACTCTGGATGAGTGTTTAGATCTGAAGTGAAACAAGCATAATCCATGTTCATCATAGCCCCTATCCTTCCCCAGCTACTGACATAATTCCAAATTGGTTTATTTAAGAAATGGCAACAGAATATAAGGATGATAATTTAAAACATTATTTCCCTCCCAAAAAGGCATTAGGACATGTTAATCCTGGAGAGGTAGATCCATGGAATTGTTGCTGCAGCTTGCCTTCCCATCACAGTTTACTCTGCAAGTAAAGACCGAAAAAAATGGAGAATGTTCTCTTTTGAGCAGAGGACATCATGATTTGATATCTAAACCAAATTTTTTAAAGACCTCTACCAGTGTCAAGTTACAGATTTTAAATGAAGTTGAGGAATTTAAGAATGAGCATAGTGAACCAGACATTCCATAGCTAAAGAGGGAAATAATTGCTTCTAAAAGGAAGCAAAGCCTTACAGAAGAGGCAGAAAATATTAAGAACTACAGAAACAAACAGCATGTAGGCATTGCCAGTTGGTGTAAGAGGAGAGGGTTCTCTAGGCACAGCACTTCTTACGGGAAGTAGAAGAAAATAAAGGAACATAATTCAACAAAGAAAACTCTGGAGCTGTGCCAGAGCCTGGTTGAAAGGAGAAGTAAACTAGACCTCATAAAACCAGACAATGCTGTAAAGATCAGATTTGCAGAACAACATTATTATGAAAAACGCAAAAGCAGTAGGCTATTGCTAACATTTAAAAAATAAACAACACATGAAATAGTCTCTTCAGTCTCTAGAGGAGCAAGCCAAAGGATATCCACGAGATAATTTAACGTGTATCTTGCAGGATGTTAATACTACTTGGAGACAGTATTCCAAAATAAAAGTATTTAATTTAAGCCACCTAAACCATATCAACAGACCAAATGTTTTGGATGAAAGACATTAAATGTTAGTTTAATTGTAGGCAATATTACATGTATTTGAAAGCCTTAGACTCCTAATATCTCTCCTGCAGAATTTAATATATATAAAGAATCTGGTGTGAACAGACAGAACCACAGTTGGGTCAACTTCTTAATGAGACACAGAAAGAAGAACAGGCCCTGGCATCTAGATATAATAATACTGAAATATGGAAAACACCTACTCAGTTTCATCACATGCAACACATCTGTTTATTAAATCAAACTCTTTTCTTTGTTCTGAGTAAACAAACCCAATAATCCTGCCTTACCCCAGCAGAGCTCCAGCCAAGTGACTTTAGCAGGAAATGGAGGCAGATCAGCATTCATGACCCGTTTTTCAAGCTGAATATGCAAAACAAACTTACCTCACAACTAACATTAGAAGATGAAAAACTGATAACGTGATCTGGCAGTTCTCAAAAGGGATCTTAGAAAACTTTTGGCTAAGTTCCAGGTTTAGGAATTAAATATTTATCCAGAGTCAAGTCCAAATGCTGCAGCAAAAATTAACAGGGCCCTATAAACATGTTTCTCCTTTTCATACTAGACACAAACCAAGACTTTCTCCATCATCTCTCATCTCCACTATGGGTATATAGTTTTCATATAGACAGCCCAGTAAAACCAATAAATCATAGGTAGAATGGGAAGACAAGATAGGGAGCGCATATGAATGAGTTTTAAAAGTAAACTATAAAAATATTTTTGTCAATTGCCTCAAAATGAAAAATACTGAGTAGTAAATACAGTTTTAAGATGAAGTCTAATATCTACAGATATTGATTGCTTGTAGTCTTCTACTGTCTATAAATTCTCACAATATATATATTCAAGGTAATAGGTGAATCAGTAGAGAGCAAATCTACTAGGCAATACTGTGTATATAGAAAGTGCCTCTAATTCAGGCACACCACAAGCTGAAATGCAGAGAGCCAGTGAGACTATCCTGTCTCTGACTTTACAACATGAAAGGAAAATAAGGACTGCTGTGTGGAAGTGCATAGGAAAGAGTCGATAAAAGCAAATATGTTATTTTTCTAAAGAAAATTAGAAAACAGAAGAAAGCATAAAATTCTCTCATCACTCAAAACTGGACCCAAAGACCCTGCCTTGTCTTGACCCTGAATCAGTTTTATTTTCTAAGCATTATTAGTTGTCTCTCTGGAGAATTTCTTGGAAGATCATCAATGTGAAACAAATTGATTAGGGGAAAAATGAGAATTTGAGTTCAAAAAGGCCACTCTGCAAAAGCTTGGCAAAATTGAGTGAAGTGCTGCTAAAACAAGAACAGTATTATTAGATAAATCAGAAAGGTGCTTTTACACTGGTCATTTTAAATACAAAACACTAAAAATAGTGCATTAAGACCTTTTCCTGAAAAACAGACTGTATGTCTAGTTTTTTCAGGGAGTAAAGAACCTCTAAGCCAAACTGGTGTCTAATTGGTCTCACTAAGAACATTAATAGAAGAGTGAGATAATGCGTACACTTTTTTCTGAACCCTATCTCTCAGCACTTATTACATGGAAATAAACTCTCCTAGATCTCAGACAAGTCTGAGGACCTGATAGTGTAGTGCTGATAGGGTATTATCTCACTTATTGAGAAGAAATATATTGAAATATTTTGCAAGGCTTCCTCAGTTTGCAACAAAAGAACTAGTGAATGTTTTGTAGTATAAATAAATCCTCCCCTCCCCCTATTCTTTTTTTACAAATCTTTGCAGAAAAATGATAAACTTTTGGAAAATATTCCTTCCTTGAGTGTATACTCTTTCCCATTTCTATATCCTTTAAGGAATTAATCCTAGGCCCCCTTAACTTTGAACTACCCATGGAAATCCCTTGGTACACCAGAACTGCTCTCAGCAGAAGATAACCATAACCTGCTAACCTTTTTGGATTTATTACTTAACAGTAGAAACATGTCTTTAGGCATCGAATGCTGACTTCTTAAGCAGATTGTTTCTGAATTTCTGGCTTTCATTTGGATTATACAGCTCTATAAGTCTAGACTATTTTATATTTTATTGGTTTTGCTCATGATGTGTGATTTGTTTGTATAATTATCTGGAACATATGTAGACTTGCTACTAGAGGAGACACTCATCCCTGTTCCAGCCAATGTGTGGTTGAGTGAATCAGCCATTGAAATTATACCTACGAAGTAGATAGGTCACTGCCAGTCGCTGCAAGCGAGAAAGCCAAAGAGCACTTGTTAGAAAATATGTAGAGACAGTCCTTGAGAGAAGAAAAGGATTAAAGCTTTCTCAGGTGTTTTGTTTCAAAGAAGTGCAATGCATCCCTGTCTTCTTCCCCTTTCTCTCTCTCTTGAAAAAATATAAGTATCTAAGTTAGCACTTTACTTCTCCCACTGCAATCTGACACAAAAGACCTTCTCAAATAAATCACTTGTGCAGTTGTCTGGTATGACACGGTGTCAGATGCTGTCTTTTTGATAAGTTCATTTCCTAAGCAATTTGTTTAACCCTTTTTATAGACATTGTTTTCTCTGACTAAATCGTGAGTAATTTTTCAACACATGAGTACTCCAGGGAAATGTCACACTCATCACTTGTTTCTCTGCCTGCCTGGCTTCACCATATGATTTTTATAAGCCGAAAGACAGGAGTTCCTCCTTTTGTTTCTCCCACTCTGCTGACAGCTGGCTGTTGTAGCCTCTAATTGGGCTATTCTACAGGTTGACTTTATAGTTGTTATAAGGCAAATGAAGTATTTGGGAAAGAGTGCCCCCCCAATGCCAGAATATCAAGCAAAATGAAGAAGCTTTTAGGAGCCTGTTAGGAATAATATCACTCATCAAATTTGTGTCATGCTGTGAAATGCAATTTCTTATGTCTCAGAAGTCAGTTCCAGATTGCCCTAAAGTAGCCACCACCAGCAAAATGAGGTTGTCTAGGAAAAATCAAAGTCATAATTTTTCATCCCAAAGACTTACTTTAGGACACAAAAGATGTTATTCACCTCAACAGAACAGATGGGCTGAGGGCTTGTAAAGGGTCGTTTGTTTCTTTTTTTCTCTTGGGAAAAAAATTCTATTTGCTACCTTACAAAAACCTCTTCACAGTTTATATTGTAAACAGCCTCATAAATTCAAATAAGTGTACCCAAACTACTTTGGACTTTTTGTATTATCTGTGCTTGAGGGCAGCCAGGACAAGTGTTTGCACCCAGGTATGGTGACAGAAGGCAAGTGCAGAGACTGTGGCAGCCTCAAAGAAACAGTCCCTTTGGGATCTGACTTCTGAAGAAGCAAATGTAATTACTAGGAGTCCTGGGCACGCCTGCTGTCACAAGAAAGGAGTGTCCCAAAGACTGTTCCACGATACTGCAGTTGGTAGCTATAAAACCCTTATCTAATTCAATGTAAGCACAAGGCTCTTGTCTCCCCCTCCCACTCCCTTCATCTTCCCCTTTTTCTTCCTCTCTTTTTTCTTTAAAACTCTAAAATCTTGAACTGTGTCATTCCATGATCTGATGATGTTTTTAAAAGGAAAAAGATTAAGATGTGTTTTGTTTAAGGTGTTACTGCCTAATAGTACAATTTGGCTTGTGACATGCAGATCCTTGAAAATCAGGTACTCTGTGATCTTAATCCTTCCTGTCTGCTGTGCTACAGCAGCACGAGCTGTAGGCATCTGGAGAGTTTATCTAGGGGACCCTGCCTAGATCCCTTGGATTGCTTTTGAATGTTCTGTTATTTTCTCTAATGAATTACTGTTGGTTGTAAGCATGCTGCACTTCAAAGGCTGAAGGGCATTAATCATTCTCTTAAGGCTTAAGTGATGGGAGACATGGATGCTGGAATTTCTACTATGGAGAGACAATTGGATTCTGGTCACTCCTTGTCAGGGTAACTTTCGAGATCATAGCCATAAAGGACTGAAACTAAAAACCTTTTGTCAACATTTGGATTGGTACTGAAAGAGAATGAGTGTGTTATGAAATTCTTTGTTAATCATGAGAATATTCCAGTCTAATTATATCAACTAAATGTTTGAAATCTTCTTTGTTCTGCCATAGGGCCATATTGTGGTAATGTGATGCCTTTCCCCAAAGAAATCATCCTGGATAGCAATGAGGCAACTATTCACTTTGAGAGTGGATCCCATGTGTCAGGACGAGGCTTTTTGTTGTCCTATGCCAGTAGTGATCATCCAGGTAAGGTGAAATCCAATAGAAGGGGATTAGTGGCACAGTCCCTCCTATTTCCTTATCTTCTCTGCACACGCAGACTTTAGCCCAAATGTTTGTTCCTAAATATTTCCAGGTTAGCATGAACCATGGTATTTTTAATAGCATGTGTGCAAGAAACTGTTGTAACATTAACAAGATATAATAGCAGCTGAAATTCTACCCAGACCATTAGCAGTACAGGCCCAGTGAAAGAGAAAATGAATACCTTCTCTTTGAAGCTCCACTGTATTCTGGGCTCCAGCATCCACCACACTGTGATAGAATGAAGGAGAAGGAGGCATTAAAATTTTCATTCCTACTTTTAACATTCTGGGGGCCTGTTCAACTTTGATGAGGGTGTAAAACATAAGAGAAGTAGAAGAGAAAGTTGAAAAGACTGAGGGAAAACCATAGCTGTTGTTTTCAGTCTAATAAAATTGCTTAAATATTATACAGAGAGGTCTTTAAATGTAATTTCATGTTTAGCCAAATATTTGTCTGTATTTCTACATCCTACAATGAGAATTGACATTTGTAAACTTTTCACAGATCTAATCACCTGTTTGGAACGAGCAAACCACTACACAAAGGCTGAATTCAGGTAAAGAGGGTTTGCAGCTCTCTGCATTCTGGCTTACTTTGCTGTATCTGTCATCTGGTACAATTATTAGAAGATGTTAGAAAACAGTCTTGGTTTTCTGGAGAAGTGAATTTTTTTTGAGCTCCAATGCTGTAATGGTCCAAAGCCCTGTTGTGAGAAGTGATAGTGCAGAGTGGAAGTCTGCAGCCCAGAAAAATGATGGAATGGAGTTGCAGAGCTCTCAGCAATAACTCGCTAGGGTATACATATACATGGTATATGTAAAAAGAGTTTGCTTTTTGAAATTCAAAGTAGCCTCAAGTTCCAGTGCTCCCTCTGAGAACAGATCATATCCCAGCTGATACAAGATTATCTGAGGACAACCTATAATTTCTTGATTCCTTGAACTTTGTGATAGGATTTGAAATGGTAATAAATTGTGCTCTTCTGGCTACTGTCTGGGTGTGCGTATAGGCTTCTTATCTGGGCTATGATGAAAACTCATGTGGTAGCATTTCTAGAACAAAAGAATTAAACAGAAATAAATGCCCTTGCAAAAGTGCTTTTCTGGTTCTTTGTGTGCTGCTGTGTCCAGTCCACCTATGAACTCAAGGGCCCATTTATTTACCTCCTAGACTCACTAACAGAGCATTAGCCAGAAATTGCTGCTAAAATATTTATTGGTTTGAGAGCATTTCTTTTGTATGAGTTTCTTTGTACATATCATTGCTACAGTTCATGTCTTAAACAAGCCTTTCTTCTCTCACTACAGCAGATACTGTCCTGCTGGCTGCAGAGACATAGCAGGTGACATTTCTGGGAATATTGGAGAAGGATACAGAGATGTAAGTACACAGGACAATGAGGGGAAATGCATAAACATGAAAGAAACAAGAATAGAGCAACTTGGTTTAAACTGTTGCTGCTTGACTTTTGTCAGTAATTCTTTCCAGCTGTGTTAGATAGAACTTTTATTATCTGTATATAAGTAAGCTATCAGTATATAAGCACACAGAGACACTTGTCAAACAGACAAATCAATTGTGTGAGAACAAAGTCCACTGATTGTCAAATACGCCTATGGACTTGTGGTTTCTGGCTTTCTGGAAAAAACCTTGCATAGGGTTTGTCCGTCTTGAGGCAGTGTTGGTCTGTTGAAATATTTCTATTACTTCAGCTTTTACTTGTTTGGTGTCCATGTGTGAAAAGAATATATTACAGTAACACATGGATTTTCTTTAAGATTATGCCTGCAGTATCCTAGCAATCTGGTCTGAGATGAAATAAATATTACACACTGCCTAATCACATCCCACTGATAACTACCAACCTCTTGAGTTGTTTAAACTGCTTGTTCTTTAAAGCGAAAAAGTTATCCAAGTGCTTGCATTTATCCACAGTTCATATCACACAGAGCTCTGCCCTCTCTGTGCTCCTCACCATGAACTGTCCTCCTGTCATGGCTGTGAAATCTCACCGGCGTAAGCTTAATCATACCACTGAAGTAAAATCCCACCCTATCACAACTATAACAGTTGCTGAGTTTCCAAAAAGTCAGTGCTCACGTTTAACCTGTTCATCCAGTTATTCAAGTATGGCTCCAGCCTGGAAAGTGGCAGAGCTGAAGAAACAAAGAAATGCCACATTACATTCTCATTAGCTGGAGTTATTCTGTCCTTGGTTTGGATGATTAGCACAGAAAAGCACCACATGGCATGACCTCATGCAGATCTTATCTGCACTGAGGAATTTGTAAAAGAAATTTGCCCTCCACCATTAAGGAGTATTTAGCTTTTCTGATGGGAAGAACCTCCAGGGCTCCCCTGGAGACCACCTGCCTTTGTACCCCGCCTCCCCCCAGCCCTCCCTGGAGGCAACAGCCCAGAGACCCAGCTTGTCCAGTAGCACAGCTCAAGCTGGGCTGGTGTGAACTAGACAAATCTCTGCCTCCGGCCACCTAGCTGGCACAGAGGTTGTCCTGCTTGTATTTTTCAGCGCCATCCCACCTGAGATACTGGGAAATGGGCTATACTTAAAACCCAGCAGCAGATACTCAAGACATAGCCAAATCTCCTAATGTATGCCATGACTCAGATCCTACGGTGCAGTAATAGGTAGGTCTGCCTTCAGGCAAGAACACCAAGGAGTTACTCATTTATCTTCCCAAGAAAGAATTGCCTTGCCTTCCTCTTTGCTTTCCTGAGGAGTGACAGTCTTGCAGCACCTTCTCTGAAGGAGATTATTTGGTTTTTTATTTGGGAAAAAAAAAAAACAACAAACCACAAAAAAACA
>JAWWEE010000105.1:66818284-66889394 GCA_035221455.1 Xenops minutus | reverse complement strand
GACGCCTTTCGGATTAATTTACTCTGCATGTCTGAAGCGGTGGTGCCTGGAAAAGAGCTCTCGGTATTCCTGAGGCCATGAGTTCAACCTAGCACCGGTCTTTTCTCTCTGTTACTTGTCAACACGTGTTGTACTCTTTTATACTTTTACACTCTTTTATACTCCTTTATATTCTGTTCCACAAAACCCTATAAGTAAAAGAACTCTTCTCTACTTTACCCACACAAAGTTGTCTTAGGAAGTTTTTTTCCCCCTCTCCTTACAGCAACAAACAACATAAAGAATAAGACTGAGTGCACCATCAGCAAGTTTGCAGATGACAGAAAGCTAAGTAGTTGACACAACAGAAGAATGGGATGCCATCCAGAGGGATCTGGACAAGCTCCAGAAGTGGGCCCAAGTGAACCTAATGAGGTTCAACAAGGCCAGGTGCAAGGTGCTGCAACAAGAGTTGGAGCAATGCCAGACATGAGTACAGACTGGGAGAAGAACTCACTGGGAGCAGCCCTATGGAGAAGAATTTGAGAGTTCTGGTGGAGAAGAAGCTGAGCGTGAGCCAGGAGTGTACATTTGCAGCCCAGAAAGCTGCTCATATCCTGTGCAGGAGGTGATTCTGACCCTTCATTTCACTCTGGTGAGACCCCAGCTGGAGTACTGTGTCCAGCGCTGGGGTCCTCAGTGCAGAAAGGACATGCACTTTTTGGAGCAAGTCCAGAGGACGGCCACAAAGGTGATTAGAGAGTTGGAGTAGCTCTCCCTTGAAGACAGGCTGAGAGAGTTGGCATTGTTCAGACTGGAAAAGAGAAGGAAGGCTCCAGGGAGACCTTATAGCAACCTTCCAGCACTGAAAGGGGACTTACAAGAGAGCTGGAGAAAGACTTTTTACAGAGGTATGTAACGACAGAACAAGCAGGAATGGCTTCAAACTGAAAGATAAGATTTAAATTAGTTGTTGGGAGAAAATTTCTTATTCAGAGAGTGCTGAGGCACTGGAACAGGCTGCTCGGAGAAGCTGTTCATGCTCCATCCCTGTAAGTGTTCAAAGCTGGTTTGGCTGGGGCCCAGGTCTAGTGGATGATGTCACTGCCCATGCTAGGTGGGGGTTTGGAGTTAAATGGAAGGATCCTTCAGAGCCAAACCATTTTATTATTCATTCTATTACTCTTGTGACTAGGATTACAATTTACAGTAGTGAAATAATCAGGTGACTGATGCTTAATGTGATGCATATTTAAAATCAGAAATGCTATCTTATGGGGGCACATAGTCAAGCTTTTTAGTTCTTTTAGCCTGATATTAGCCTTTGCTTACTTGCTTGTCAGTCTCCAGATGTAAATAACTTCCTGAAGAATGAAAAAAAAAAGAAACAGTGCAAGTTTTGTATTCTCAGTAAAAGAGAAAATGAAAATAAGGATAAGGGAATAGGAAGGACTGATTAGTCAAAAGGACTTTTTTTACAAAGCACTACTATACCTCTTTGTCAAAAATGCATATTTATGCAGGGTTAAAAATATTTTTATATAAGAATGTATGAAACAATCTCTACAAATACAAGTACATGTGCTGTATGAAGCATTTCTGATGCTAATTGTTTCAATCAGATTTTTCAATTATAATGTTGGTATAGTATTATGAGGTACAATCTGGAATAAAAAGAATGACTGCAAAAGTGAATGGCAAATTACATTAAAAAGTACTTCCAGCTGGCAATGTTTTGCCTTAAGTGTCACCTAGAAAATACAATGGAAATTAAAGGCCAGCTTGTGTAACAAAACTTGGTACTAGTTCATTGATATTTTTTTTAATACAAGAATTCCTGTGTATGAAACCTCTTATGCAAACATTTATTTTTAGGCAAACCTAATCACGCATCTTCACAGCTATACAAATTAGAAAGGAAAACAAAACATTGTCATAAAGCATAAAGATTTCATCTACATTCCCTTTTCTACACACCTATCGGAAAAACACAAATCCTTTTAAATAGAACAGTCCTTTTTCAGATGAGTGTACCGATTAGAAGTTTCTTAACATCTTTCCAGATGTTCTTCCCCTCTTCACACAAATGACATCTTTAAACATTAAGACTGGACTATCAAGCAGAGAAGGTTTAGCGGTATTGCTTGAATCATAGTACATGAAACCCACAGAGGAGCTGCAAACATATTCTGCATAAGAAATATTTATTGTGCACTTTTGAACTTCTCATCTGCATTATAATCATTGGTGCATCTTCCCCTCTCTCTATTGTTTTAACAAAACCAGCCTCTCTGCATGTGTTCAGAAGCATCCTATTCCCCAACTATTCGGCTTTTTGTATTCCAAATGTTCGTGTTTCCCCCCCACCAGTTCACATTATTGTGAGATCTAGGACAGGAATCACTCAGTCCTGACCCTGAAAAAAACAGAGGATCTCTGGATCCTGCAGAGTCAGAAAAGGTTCCTTTATGCCACAGGAAGGGAGCAACTGACAGCTTCATAATAGGATTCACTACAGGAGGTAAACACAAAGCAGAGCAGTTACTTCATGCTAGGTATACTAGTCTGCTAATTTTGATCATACAGTGTTATTGGCACACAAAAAAAAGAAACTCAAAGGTGAAATAAATATTTTCAATATTATTGGAAAATATATTTGTAGAATGAACTATTTGATTACTACAACTACATTCAACAAAAAAAAAGTCAACATTAGTCCCTTGCTGTGACGCAATACAATATTAAATCATGAAACATCAGGCACCTCATGGTTGGGGTAGAGAAAAAAAAACAAAAAACCCCACATTTTATGTTTGATAGCAAGTAAAGTGAACAGCAGAGTTACTTTTGGTCGCATTACCTTGAGAAGGATGTCACTGGTGTCATTCAGTAGAGTCCAACTACTACAAGCTTACCTTGCAGCCTTTAGCAAATTCTGCCCTTCATCAGTTCTTCAAACTGAAAATCCTTCTCCCATAGCTTCCTTTCATTTTGTTCCATATAATTTTCAAGGTATTTAGGGCTGGGATAGGGCCCCTCTAAGCTTGTATGTACAGTGCTGATCACTGTCAGATTCTGGGCTGTAGCAGACACCATAGTAATACTACAATTATGACATTCCTTTAATCCATGAGCAGTTTTAGAAAATAACTTAAAATTCTCTTAGCTTTTAATTTTTTTTTTTTTTTTTTTTTTTTTATTATGAATAATATAGGAAGACACTTTTAACTCTTTTAACTGGTAACAACCTCTTCAGGCTTAAAAACAGAATTAAAACCTTAAAAGGCACAATTAAATGCTGTTTTATGATAAGAACACAAGTAGAGAATTATGAGAAGTAAAGCACTACTTTGCATCTCCCTCTGTCAAACTTTAGAATTTTTTTTTTTTGCTATTAATATTATTTAGGGAATATAGATAAGAAGTATTACAACACTAAAGAGGGAATACCTATTAAATGCAAATCTGAGTACATGAGTCTCATTTGAAAAGCAAAACATTTGTCTGTCCAAAGTTAATTTTATCAGCACAAAAATTAAGGTCAAAAGGAAACTGCCTCCCCTCTTCAAGCCTCAGACTGCCAGAAAACACAATGTTTAAAGTGCATTCTCCAGCTGACTAAAAAGCCTTCCATTATAAATCTCATATTTTTACCAGAATGCTAACCCTGCAAAATATAAAGTCACACAGATCAGTAACTGTCTGTTCTACAATTCATGATGTACTACAGTTCCCCAGATTCCCAATTCTTCTTGTTACCCAAGGCTAAGAAGAAACTTTACAGTAATTTTTCTATGCAACTTCTAAGAGGCACACTAGACTCAATGATAATTTCATTTTTGATGTAAGAATAATATGTACTGGGGAAAAACTGGCAGGTTTGGGATTTTAAGATGTAGCCTGATTAGAACTTGTTACCTACTTGTAAAGGATCCTTCCCAAATAAACAGTCTCGTTTGGTTTATTTACGTAATGTTTTCTCTTTCTGATGATTTGTACTTCCTTAGCCAGTGTATTTTGTAATTCATCTGCTGTTTATTTTTGCTTGCATGCAATTCCTCCCTTTCCCAGGTTCCATTCACAAGGCACAAACAATTTTCAAATACCACATACCACACTACATCTTAACTCAACATTTTCACTATAACTTTCAAAATTAACATCCTGGAGAAGAACAGATTGGTGATTCATGTAAAACATATATTTGCACTAAGACATACAGCAATACTTGCATAGTCCACTCAAGGCCCATCTATTGCTCCATCAAAACTCCACAAAAAATTCAGAAAGACAAAACTCTTGCCTGTCATCCTCTTACATAAATCTTTACCTCCTGCTGATCTGTTTATAGTTACCAAAATTTTCCACACAGTTTAAACCTCAATGATTGAATTCTCTGCATTATATCCGTAAACTAAATAACCGGTCACATTAAAAATCAAAACAGATGAATATTTAGTGATAAAAACAAGGCTTTCTTTTCCACAATTCTGTGGAATCATAAGATACATGCCTAGAAATTATCCAGATCAACCAGGTTAATCTGTTTAAGAGGTTACTTTTTAACAACAGTATAAGTGTGCTATAGGGAAGAAAACCCTCCACACACATTTATATTCCTTGTATAAGTTTCTGGTGGGCACACTTTAAAAAAAGAAGTCCTTACTCTCAAACTTAGACTGCAAATGGAAGGATAACTTCTTATCATCAAACTAATTATCTCATACACAGATCTAAAAAGATGATGATCAGATTGTAGCAAACAAGAGGTTTCTTCACTGGACACAGTGGAAGAATGAATATAATGTTCCATAATGAAAGACTAGCACAATGAAATGCTCTTAGCAGAAAATTGGGAAAACATCTGTTGCAGGTTTAGGGGGCTAGTTTTTTTTTTTTTCCTTTGCCCCAGAGAAAGAAAAAAGAAATAAGGTCTAAGAAACGATGTGCCATTCTGCATGCATTGAGGTATTCAATGAGATGCTCATAAAAGAAGTGTTAAAGAACAACTTGTCCTATGCAGCTAAATAAAAGAGCATAAATAGGCTTGTACGATGAATCACAGCCACCTGTGCAGGCCGATGTATGCAGAATTAAAAGGACTATTATAATATCCCATCTTCAATTTAAGGAGAAAAAAAAAAAAGTGACTGACTTCAATCTCTTCCTAGGTGCATT
This sequence comes from Xenops minutus, assembly GCA_035221455.1. Taxonomy (NCBI): domain Eukaryota; kingdom Metazoa; phylum Chordata; class Aves; order Passeriformes; family Furnariidae; genus Xenops; species Xenops minutus. The sequence goes on along the minus strand of JAWWEE010000105.1, from coordinate 66,884,237 downwards.
AAATAGTTTTGTCCTTGAAAAATTTGAAAAAAAACAAGACACTACAATTACTATTAGACAATTTTTTTTTTTTTAAGATTGTTCACAAAGGAGCATAATTGTTTCCCTCCATCTATATAAGACTGAATACTTGCAACTTTGACCTAATCTTTTTCATATGCTTTCAGAAAACCTTCCAGCCTGCATGTTGCTGCATAACTTTAATCCAATACTACTTCGACCAAGGGAAAGCATGAAGGCTTTGAAGAAAATATATTGCTTATATTTATATATACACTTATGTTTCTTTATCTATTTCAGGGAGCGAAAATTAGCTTTCATTCATATCTATGTTAGCCTAAGAAAGCATTATATCTTTTCTCATTTCATAAAAAAATTCACAGGCATTTTTTTTAAAGTAAAATAGTGGTGGATTGTGTGAGTGTCACGAGAACACACCTAAGGAGGGCAAGCAGATCAGAAGTCTGGCAACTCAGAAATGAGCCAGGATTTCTTGAGTTCAAGCACCTTTTCATACCTCAAGTTTACCAGCACTAGTTTCTGACCCAACTTGCCTTTTCTTCTAATAAAGTTCCTCTAATTCAACCTCTTTAATGCTCAGAAATCTCCACATGATGCCACCATAAATACCCAAAACTGCTTTTCTTGACTGAAATAAGGTGGAGAGCTTGGTGCCAGTGCAATGAGGTGTTGACACCATTGTTATACTGCACCTCTACTCTCCAACATTATATTTGCTAATGGTTGGTTCTTAATATTAAACAATTTTGAATATTTCTCTCTAGCCAAGAAGGTGAATATGATCTTGTTAAGGTCTTTTTTCTTTGGCCAAACTATTGTACGAGTAAAAATATTTCCTCTTCAAAGGCAAATAATTCTGCAGTTAATATGAAGTCAATAGCTGTTATTAGCCACATAATTTTTGATAAAATGCACCAGGAGGAACAGTTTACAGGTGAAGTTGTTATTTGTGTTATAGATGAGTGCTGTGTTATCTTTTTTTTCTTTTTTTTGAAGAGAGAAAAGTTGCTAAAACATTTAGTTTCCACTAAACAACTGAAGTCAGCTGTAAACTGACAAATAGCTTTGTACCTGTTACAAGCAATAAGGAAGAACTACTTATCCTTCTATCTGACAATCAGGAAAACTCAGTAACGTTTATTTGCTCATTATGTTGCTTCTGATAGCAAGTTTTGCCTTACCTAAACCATTTTTTGAAGTTCCAAGAATCAGACCTTATCTGAAAAAGACTTTTTTCATGCAAAGTCAGAAAATTTAGATTTCGGAAAAAGTAGGGGCAAGATTTTCAAAATAAAGCACAGAAGCTCATGTATTTGCACCGGGCTCCAGACGGCTTCAGAGAACTTTCATCAAAATGATGGAAGAGGGTAATTTTCACTGAATTTACTCAGTCACTTTCACTTCTTTCATTCTCCCAAATACAGTCCACTTTTCACACTCATCTTTCAGAAGTAAAAGGTGATTAGGTAAAACAATTTTTAAGACAGCACCAGAAAAATATCATCAATACCTAAAGAATTTCTATTATGCTACTCCAACAATGACTGGCTGAATCATTAATATTAAGCATACAATAATTCATTTTCTGAAATTAGAAAATGGTTTGAAAGAAGTCCAACAGTTTGTTTTAATCCAATGGCAGAGAAATGGATCTTCTGATGCTCTCTCATTTTAGAATACAGAATGAACATTTGCTCTACTCTTTTTGTTCTGGTTTTGTTTGGTTTGGATTTTTTTGTGGTACCCGCACTGGGCTGTGTGAAATTCCGTGTCGGGAAGATTAGTTTTATTTAGTAACAGTAGATGTTTCAAGAAGGAAGTGACTTTTGAAGAAGTTGGATAAAATATTGTTCATAAAGTCCTTTAAGCCTGCCCACTACTGTGGCCCCTTCTCCAAAGGCTGAGAGCATAACTCCTATCTTGAACAACTCTCAAATCTTATACTATTTCTTTTTTTTTTTTTCATTGAAATATACATATACCAGACAAACACCTCCAGAACAAAGCACATTATATTTTTTATCTTCACTGAGAACCATGTCAGCACTAACAGAAAGGTTCTGTAAACATATGGGTGTTTTCATCAGAGGAGCTGTTGGAGACTACTCAGGTCAGTGTGAGATATAGCACCATCTCCCCCTCAATTATGACATAACTGAGGGCCTGTTAACATAGCCTATAAACATGATCCCCTAGAATTTCCACCTTAAAAATATTTATACAGATGTGCAACAACCACAACTAAACCAAATCTGACATTGTCTTGCATTTTCATAGAGCAACAATGAGCTCCCTGGTCTCAGCCACAATGAACACTAGCTTTGTCTCTTTGCTAACACAAACTTTTTCTCTTTGCTAACATTCATTTTTTCCTAATGAGAGTCACGTATAAAGCAGGAAAGACTTTCATAAGAAGATATTTAATTCTTTTAGTTGCCTCTAGTGTGTCTGCAGGGCAGTAATCTCTTTAAATGCCTTCAGTGATTTGGAATATAAGAGTAAAAGCCAAAATGGAAATAAGATATTTATTAGCTTGTTTAATATATTTACATTAACATCAATTTGAAGGCATGTAAAATGTAGTTCTCTAACTCAATATACAAGTAATTATCACAATATATCAGTACAGAAAGAATTGTGAAAAAAACTTGCTGTCAGTAAAAACCAGTACAGGTTATTATAAGCTCAGAGGCAATTTGGAACATGAGTTTAAAATAGACTCTTTCAAATACAGTTGGTCTTGAGTGATTTATTTTTGCTAATGGAACAAGGTTAAAATGACATGATGATAAGGAGTCTCAACTCTTTAATTATGTATCTCCTTTCTTTTTAAGCCTCCATTCTGGTATAATGTCACTTTGCTGACATTTAGGTTCTGGCTAGACAGGCAAGAGCAGACTCCTCCACATCTGCCAGCATTCATCAGCTACACATTCACTACCTGTGCCTAGGAATGGGAAGGCTGGTGCCACAGGGATTAGAAAGTGTGGCTCACTTCTGGAAATACAGACTTGTTCTAGTTATGCCAGATATTCTCTAGGGACATCATGGTCCTCCTCCTCCTCCTCTTCCTGCTCCTCCTCCTCTCTGGACCTGAAATGTACTCCCTTAGGTTGAAACCTCACACAGTCCGCCTTGCTAGAGGGTATATATAACATCATCAGACATTAAAAATAGAAAGGGTTAAAGCAGTGTTACTTTTATACAAAATGCAAGCCTTTCATTTTATATATACTGCTAGTATAACACCGATTTTGTAATTAATTAAATTAGCATATTTCCTAAACACTTTTATTAATATTTTTGAATGGCTTTGATTTATACATAGAATTCCTCATTTATTATCAATTACTGTGGAAATACTGCCCTTGATAAGGGTAAAAAAGCATATTTAAGTTGAAAAATGTTAATTTACACACATCTCTATCCTTCCCCTCAAAAAGTTGAAGGAGAGACAGAGGACAAAGGTGTCTTTATATTCCACACTTTGCCTTTCATATTTTGGGTCCCTTGGTATCCCTGCACGGACAAAACAGTTTCTTAAGTCATCCTTAGGGAAGCTCCTGAGTGTGGGAATGTAAAAATACTGGCAAAAGGTAGTGGGAATCAAGTGCTCCACTTTGCAGAGGTTATGCAAGGGAACTCAATTCTAACACAAGACATGAAGAAGCTGAGTGATAGCATGTGGAAATCCTTGCCTTTATCCCTACAGGGACTGTGATGATTTTGACAGACCACACCATGGAGCAGTTTGTCAAGCCAGTCTGTCAAGGGGTCTCCTAAGATGCTGTTCTAAACTTACATAAATGAGAACAATTGTGACCTAGAAATAGCAAAACTGACTGCTGTCATCCCAGCCAACAGTACTGTGAGCTTGCAATATGCTATTGACATATTAGCTGCTAGAATTTTCATTTCAATAATGTATTCCTTGAAGTAATATCTGCTGTGTCACATTTCGGTCCTCTGTTGAAAATGTATTCATCGTGGGTTCCCTAGAAATTGATTCATGTCTGAAAAAGTCAGAGGAACTAAACACAATGGAACTTTCATGACTGGAAGCCCCATCTTCTTTCTTTACAATATGATGAAATTAGTCAGTTATTAGTGCTTGTCAAAGGATGGTTCTGCTCTTTTCTTATCTGCTCCACAGAAAATGTTTTCCTTTCTGTGAAAAAAAGGGAAGAACAGACACACTGGGTTTGTGATGTTATTGCTATGGCTTGTGGGAGTTGCAGTTCAGAAAACAGCCACAGAGCTGTGAATGGCTGTTTCCCAGATGAACAAACATCTTTTGATTTACAATGAGTTATGGGAGATACACTGGATTCCAATCCTAGAATAAAAGGATTGGAATAGTTGCGTAAGATAACATGAAGATCAGCAAAAATACACACATTAGTTTGCTTATGTATGATTATTTTCCCCAAACAGAAAAGTTGCATTTGATCCTCTGAAACTCTGAGGATTTATTTTGATGATTTGGGTTTCTTTCTTATTCTCATGTTTACCTTTAAAAAAAATAAAATCTTTTTCTCTAAACCTACCCTGAAAAATATCAGTATAACCATTAATAAAATGAAATATGAGCTCTACTATAGACACTTCATATTTTAAGACTTTTTATTTATTCATTCACTTCTAAATATCATAGAATCATAGAAACATAGAATACTTTGTGTTGGAAAGGAACTTTGAATGTCATCTAGTCCAACCCCTCTGCAATGAACAGGGATATCCTCAAAGAGATCAGGTTGCTCAGAGCCCAGTCCAGCCTAACCTTGGATCATCTACAACTGCTTTGGCCAACTTGTGCCAGTATTTTACCAGCCTCATAGTACAAAAAGTGTTCCTTATATTTTGTTTAAATCTATCCTCTTTAAGTTTAAAACTGTTATCCCTTCTCCTTTAGCATTATCCCTTCTAAATATTTTTTTTCCCTTATAAGCCTTCTTTAAGTACTAAAAGCTGCAGTGAGGTTTCTCTGGAGCCTTCTCTTCTCCAGGCTGAGCGACTCCCACTCTCTCAGCCTGTCTTCATACGAGAGGTTCTTCATCCCTCTAATCATCTTGGTGACCCTTATCTGGACCCACTCCAACAGGTCGATGACTTTCCTGTGCTGCAGACCTCAGAGATGGATGTAGTTCTCCAGGTCAGGTCTCACCAGAGTGGAGTAGAGGGGCAGAAACCCCTCGCTTGACACCTGCCCATGCTGCTTTGGATGTCGCCCAGGACACAATGGGCTTTCTGGGCTGAGTGCACAAGGCCAGCTCACGTCCAGCCTCTCATCCACCAGCATGTCCAAGTCCTTCTCAGCAGGGCTGATCTTGATCTGTTCATCCAATACCCGGGGTTGGCCCGACCCAGTTTCTGAATCTTGCACTTGGCCTACCTGAATTACATGAAGTTCCCATGGACCCACTTCTCTAGCTTGTCCAGGTCCATCTGGATAGCATCCTATTTGTTAGACGTGTCAACCACACCACTCACTTGGTGTTGGCTGCAGACTTGGTGAGATTGCAATCGATCCCACTATGTCATTAATAAAGATATTAAATGCTACTGATGCCAATATGATTCCCTGGGGGCCATAATGGTTTAATGGTTTAATTATGATGCTTTATGAGATGTCAGGGGCTTCAGTGCAAAACTCCCCAACATGTGATATCACTTCTGGTTTGTAAAATATGAACAGCACTTATAATTGAGTTTAAATTCACTTAACGTAAATCAATACAATTACAACTTTTAGGAAAATTTATGAAATTTTAGTTTTTTCACCTCTAAAACAGCAATCTTAATCTTGACAGGAAAAGAGATGTCCCTAACTATAGCAGTAATAGCAGTTGCACTGATGTCAACACTTTTCATTATTAGCTGGATATATCATTTCAGTTATTTAAATTCATACGTTCTTGACCTAGTTTCCTTTTATAGCTCAAATATCTATGAAAAGGCCAAAATGTTTCTGTAGAGATTGACAACTTAGAGCATACAATGATATGATTGCATATACTTGTATGTCACCACATTATTTCAATATAAAAATCTGAATCAAACAAGGAAGGTAAGAAATAGGCAAAGCAATGTCAAAGATAACACTGCCCACACTGTTTCAGGAGGGACATGAAGTAAATAAACCTAAACCTGATACCTGCTCAGGAGCTAAATTCTGTTCAGATGGAAACACTATAACCACAAAGATGCTGGTCTGAAAAGCAAGGAGGGAGGGGTGCACTAGGGCTGAGTTGCAAACAGTCTATTGAAAGGAAAAATCAATCTATCCAAGGAAGACATGAGACAATTTGAGTTAAAAGGAAGTTTTGGAAACACGCAAGAAAGTATCTCATTTTAAGTAAGACCTGTAAGTATTCCATACTTTTTGGTTATATCTTTGTTCTGTAGGTTACATAATATGGGATACTCAGTGTGGGAAAATCTTATGGTTGGTTCTCTGCTGAAAAAGCTGTTTCATCACACATTTATTTTTTGAAGGCTCATGGGCCAAAATGGATTTGGCCTCAGGCTGACAGATTTTAAAACCAGTAAGATTTCAGCCTAATGATGCATTAAAAAGCAGCTCGGTGGTATGGCTTCTACTCAGAATGAGGAGGAGAAAACAAGATTTCTCATTAGAAGGTGTACTCAAGAGTAATTAAAATGAATTTGAAGTACAGTCCTCTCTGGAACTATAACATCTGTTTTGTATTACCACGTATTTGGAGTAACAGTTGGTCTTTGCTCTTTATGGCTTCATAATGAATGGAACCTTAAGAACTAATTCCTAAACATCACTATTTTGGATTCCTAAGCATACTCAATTATAAGCTTTCTCATGCCTAGAAAGGATGACTATCTTCTTATTATGTATAAAATATAAGTATGGAGGGGACTACCACTATTTGCCAAGAAAGAGTGTTTTAAAAAAACCAGTCATATATATAATTTTTACTTCATGCTACAGATGCAGCTGTAAAGCACCAATAAACACTTAAATCTTAACCTCCTTGTCTTTTTGCTAATATGAGATGGGAATAAGGTGTCGATCACATAAGTTGGAGTGGTGTGTGTTCTGTTAAAACTTCATATTACTAAATAATGCAAGTTACAGGGTCTAAATTGATACATACTTTAAAGCCAGTTCTATGTAGCATTTGATTTGTATATTTTGTCTAACCAGGAAGGGAACGATGGGTTTTCTCACACTATGAAAACCTGCTGAATGTATGGTTCTTTGTAGAAATCTTTATGTTTTCAGAATATAATGGGCATTCATCCATACAAATTAAGTACAATGTTTCACAAAACTTTTTTGAATACTAATGAAATGCAAAGGTGATGTCTTGAAATACAGGGGACAGTATGATGCTTCTACCTAAGGAGTCATAGTTCAGTTTTTAAAACACAAAATGTTTAAAGAAAATTAAAGGAAGGAAGAAGAAAATGAGGTCATACTTTCAAATTGGTTTTCTTAGAACTTTATTTTATATTCATTGAACTTCACAGCCAACTCCCAGTGGCATCAGTTTTGTTGGATTAGATGTTAAGTGACAACTCTACACTCTGCAGTTAGACTGCCAAAGCTAATGTGGTTTCGTACACTACTTTTAATCTTTATTTCATTATTTCTGACCACTTCTTATTTATATTCCTTGACTAACAATAATGGTTTCCCAATGTTTAAAATCTCTGAGGTCACAGGTGTTTAATTTTAAATAGTATTACTCTGCATCACTTACAGCCCATCTGATCCTCTTTTTTGGTTACATTCAGATGAAGGTTCTGGAGCACAAGTCTCATGAGGAGCAGCTGAGGGAGCTGGGAGTGCTTATCCTGGAGAACAGGAGGCTCATGAGAGACCTTATCACTCTTTACAACTACCTGAAAGAAGGTTGTGTCAAGGTGGTCTTTTCTCCCAGGTGGCAAGAGACAGAATGAGAAGAAATGGCCTCAAGTTGTACTAGGGAAGGTTCAGATTGGATATTAAGAAAAAAATCTTTGAATAGGTGGTTGAGCATTTTAACAGGCTGCCCAGGAAATAGGTTGAGTCACCATCCCTTGAGGTGTTTAAAATACATGTAGATGTGGCACTTAAGGACTTGGTTTAGTGGTGGACTCAGCAGTGTTAGGTTAATGGTTGGATTCAATGGTCTTAGAGGTTTTTTTTCCAACCTAAAAAATTCTGTAATTCTGTGTCATCATCATACATTTTAAGTTGCTTCAGACAAATATTTACTGCTTGCATTGTTTTGATTTCTTTTTTTTAATTCAGATTTGAAATTTGTGTTGGGATGTAATTTTACATTGATAACTTTAGCTAAAGCTTTCTTGGTTTTTATTTTCTTCCTCTGAAATGAAAATTTATATCCAGAGTGGAAAAGGTTTTTACCCTTACAGACTGACTTGCTATAGTCTCAAAAAAATGAAAAAGACAAAAAAAACCTACAGAGCAACCTGTATCACCTTGGTGCCCTGCAAGAGCCCCAGGCAGATCCTCCTGGAAACTTTGCTAAGGCACACGGAAAACAGAGAGGTGATTTGAGACAGCCAACATGGCTTCACTGAAGGCAAACCATGCCTGACAAAACTGATGGTGTTCTATGATGGGATTACAGCATTGGCAGATAGAGAGGACCAACTGACATCATCTACTTGGACTAGTGCAAAGCATTTGATACTGTGCCCTGTGACATCCTTGTCTCTAAACTGCAGAGACATGGATTTGATGGTTGGACCTCTCAGTGGATAAGGAATTCTCTGGATGCTCATACTCAAAGTGTAGCAGTAACAGTTTGATGTGATGCTCAGGTGTAGAAGAGCAAAGACTGATGTGCCTCAGGGATCTGTATTGAAATCAGCATTATTTAACATCTTTGTCAGGGACACAGACAGTGGGATTGAGTGCACCCTCTGCAACTCTGCAGATGGTACCAAGCTGAGTAGTGTGGTTACTACTGTAGAGGGAAGGGATGCCATGCAGAGAGACCTTGACAGCCTAGAAACATGGTCCCCGATTTGGATCATTGGGATACTGATCATTGTCATAAAAGTTAAAAATTCTTAAAAGTCTTGCAAGACAAGTAGTCTCAGACAGTTAAATCTCAAGATATTTTGCATTAGCTTTCTTAATTCCCATACTTAGCAGCAAAGACTAATACAAAACTCTTCCTTCCCTCACCAGCTCGGAAAGTACTTTTATGACAAAAGGATAAACTAAATTCTTTCTGCTGTCAAATAATCAGTGCTTCAAAATGTTGTCTATATAAGATATCTACATTACAAGGAAATCAAAATCCCAGCCTTCTGTGATGAAATTTAAGACAGCTCTTCAAGAACTACAAAGCTTGCAGCCCACACTGGTTTTACATACATGCTTCAATTAGTTGACAAACACATTGATTTAAATGCGGAGAGGTTGTTTTTTGCTTTTTCTTTCTAATTCATTCTAGAAAAAGTATCCCTACTGGGGAGATTCAAGTGAGCAGACATATAGATCCATGAGTAAATACCCTGTATTTTAGAAATGGCAATTTATATGTAAAAGTCAGGGAAAGATGTCTGGATGTGTGTGCTATTACGTTAGAGATTTGCAGAGGAGGGGTGTAGGACTGTATTAGCATATTTGTTACAGGTCACAGAATTGGTACTTGGCTTTCAGGGGAATTTTAAAAATTGGAGAGATATGAATAGCAGTTTTCTACTGATGTAGACAGCCAGAAATTATCTAATGGAGTTGCATCTGGTTTTCTGTTCTAAATCAGCAGAAAAAAATTCTCTGAATTCAGGATGCTCATTAGAAGTACTCCATTTCCTCAGAAAAGAAAGACATCACTTTGCTGTCTCTGTCTCATCTTCCACTACAATGTGACAAACACAGAGAGCTGACTCGATTACATGTTTTTATCCACCATACACTGATTTTTATGAAGAGTTCTTTGGCACTCAAAATCTCATTCTTTTCCCTCTGATTTAGTTTGTACTCTTAGATCATCATATTCTTTCATAGTAGTTCACACCAGTCTAAGCCTCTTTTGCTACGAAGTTTTTATCCATCATGGTTACTAATAGTGAAAATATCTTTTCTTAATTAAAGTTTATTTCAACCCAATTTTTCTTGCAACTCAATGTTTTATTTTCAAAGTATTAGAGGATGGTAATACAGAGCTGAAAATAAACTGTATAAAAAACCTCCACCCTACTGAATGCCATGATGCCCAGGACACTTGCAAGATTATACAGAAACATCAGCTTCTACATGTTCTGCTAAATTCTGTGGATAAATTTTAAAAGGAGAAACTTCTCTCGTCCATGTCATTTTAGGAAGCAAAAATTATAACAGCCACTCTAATTCAACTGTTTACAGGTGCAGAAGTGCTCAGCAAGGATACAACATCTTATACATGCTCAGCTAACTACTGAGCACTTCTAGTCCCGAGCTTTTGCAAGTACAATTCTTTGAAGATGCCAAAAGAAAACAAAAAAACAAAAAAACAAAACAAACAAAAACCCCCAACCAAACAAAAAAAAAAACAACAACACCCCCCCCCCAAAAAAAAAATAACAAACAAAAAAAACTACCTTAAGAAACATATATCTCTCAAAGATTACTGTTCTTCCTCTCCTACCTCTCATTCCTCTTGAGCTTCTGCTGGATTTTGTGAGCCATAACACCTGTGGCTTGGAAGGGGAAAGCATTCAGTTTGTCAGATTGATTTTCTGAGCTTTGGCTTCTGCCTTTCAGACCTCACTGCTGTGCAAATCTGCGATACATGCAGGTGTGATCACAGATGAGCTGGGCGGTCAGATCAGTGTCACCCAGCAGAAGGGCATCAGCCGCTATGAGGGCGTCGTCGCCAATGGCATTTCCTCACAAGAGTGAGTACCACTGGTGGGGCTCATGCTGGGGCAAACCCACATCAGCAGAAGCAGGTGGGGACACTGTTTGGGAGAGGAAAAGATGGTAGATGTGGGTCTAGGGGCTTTTGGGCTTAATTTCAATGGCTTTTTTAGAGTGGTTTTGGCATTGGAGATAGGAAAACGTTCCAAGTTTTCAGTGGCTCCATACCATGAAGGGAGGTATTTTTCTTTTTCCTTTTTTTTCCCTTCTGTTCTTTCCAAAATATATTTGCAAATTACTTTGTTAGCAGATACATGAGAGTATGATGTTCTGCAATGAACACCTTTAATCGATGTGCTAATAAATCATGATAAATTCACGTTAAAGTTTAAAAAAATCTAAGAAGACTGAATGAATAAAAAGTGCAATTGAGCCATAGGGGATTTAATTAACAACTTCTTAAACATTGTGCATTTGACATGTTGAGATTTTTACTCTTTTAAAATATTTATAGCAAGGGTGTTGTATTTACTGCTTATCTTCTGACTTTTAATTGTACTGTTGTTTAAGTAGAAATAAATCCTCTAATCTCTATCCCGCACAGTAAGCCCTTCCAGCAACTGCTTCTGTCATTCTTGTTGGTTTATAGTTTTTAATTTTCAAGTGTTATCTGGATTTTACATGAGGCTTTTTAAATTTTTTTTTTATGTAGGAAGGGAAATTTCCACCCCATAGCCTATGAGAGCTAAGGGAATATGTATTTTTTTATACTATTTTCCTGTTTTCTCACACCCTCCTGACAATATACAATCATGGTTTAATTAATTTGCTCTTACTGTGCTTAAACTTCAGCACAGATTGAAATGCTTTATATATGATGGAACTGGAGTTTGCAAACTTGGGTAGTATGTAGATCATAGCCAAGGAACTGTAAAGTCTAAATATTTTCTATTTTTCTTGAAAGTTGATTGCCAAAGAAAATTAATATAAACCTGTATCAAGCAAAGCAGGATTGAGAGCTCTGCTCAGGCACCAAGCCGCTCCATAAAACAAATAATACCAACTCTTTCCATCACACATCCCAGTTTAGTGAAACCATAAATTAAATACTTCGTACTTTATCTAAAGACGTTACAGAACTGTTTACATACATTCATATGTTTGTGATCGTTGACAACCCCCGGCAGAGTAACTCGACAGTAGCACATAAACTTTTGTAATGAAAGGCTGCTGTGATTCCCATTTGTATTTTTTTTCACAGTACAAGAGCTAGTGGGCAAGGAATGAAGCGTATAAGACAGCAAATGTACGTGTGCTGGGGGAAACAGTTTGCATAATTAACCCACCACCTTAACTGCCTGTGGTGGTTTAGTTTTCTTGGTTGGTTTTCTTGGAAAACTAAACCACCACACCGCCATGTGTCCTTTTAATGCTCCTATTCACAAAATATCTCGTCCATTTCACCTGAGTAATGGAAATACCCATGGAGATGCAAACTTGACTCTGTTACCTCAAGTGGGAAAACTCCCTTTTACTTAATGGAGAGCTGAAACATGTGCTCCCAGGCTGAAGCCAGACTCCAGGGCTCTGATTTAGCTCATTTAATGTGAGGCCCCCAAGAAAGCAGCCTAAGGAGGAGCATAGCCCCCGTAGCTCTCCTTCCTACCCAGGCAGACAGAGGCACTCCTTGAACATCATGCACATCTTGAAGATACTGAATTGCCCTGAGGAAACAACCATCACTCTATAGGTTATACAGGGAGCCACAGGTAAACAGGCTCATGCTGGGTTGGATGCCTGCCAATTAGATGGCACGGACTTTGAGAAAAACAGGAGTGTGAACACAGTGCTTCCCAGGATACTTCTGCCACACCTGGCAGCTGGGACAGTCCCTGCAGCAGATAAACTGGTGGTGTGAGCCCATTATCCCAGAAGAGGGAAATCAGAGTATGTAGGGGAATCCTTTTATTTCAAAACGTGGAAAATTATTCTTAGAAACAGTGGGCCTGTTTCCTAAGAAAATGAACCCATGCATTTCATGCTTTAAAAAAAGCTTTTATAGGAGGCATTTACAAAGCCACATGGCTTCCCTATCCTCAGGGTACTTACATACTGAAAGAAAATCCTGCAGAGGAGCCAGTGCTGGCAAGAAAAAATTGGTGCTTGAGCAGCAGTGCTTTAAGAGCTTTTTAGATGCCCTTAAATAAAAGCTTACTCAAGCTTTTAAAATCTCGTTTATAGTGTATTCGAGTACTAAAGGTTTAAATTATTTAGTGACGAGCTGAAATTGACCTCATCAAAAGCTGATGCTGGAGTGCATCGAGCTGTTAAGTATCTGCATTGTTAGCATGGAGTTACAGCTCGTTTGCCCATCATCTCCAAGAGCTGACCTTGGCCTCTCCACTCCATTTTTCAGTGTGCTTGTTACGCTCCAGCATCTGTGAGGTTTTCAGTTCTCATGATATATGCATGGACCTGCACCCACAAATGCTGTAATGAAGACCAAGTGGCTGGATTTATTGGGCAGTTCTGGTACCCCAGTACAAATACATGGAGGTTTAAGTTTGTAATGTGGCCTGGCCTGTGACTATACATCCGTGCACTTGAAATCATTTGTCTTTGAAAAAGCAAGAGACTGCATGTTTGTGAACAGCAAAAGACGAGATTCAGGGTTAGCTTGCACTGCTTATGAAAAGCTTGCTTGAGACCAAATCTGGAAAAAATGTGTTATACTTATTTATTATGGGAAGTAGCATCCTTTATTTTCTGAGCTACCAGCACGGGTCTTCCATGTAGTGCTGCCTCCAGCACTGTTAGGAAGGTAAATTCTGAAGGTTGTCAGGAAAATGAGGAGCATGGGACGATACTCTCCCTTAAAGGACAAAGCAGAATTTGTGTGACAAATGCCAGTTGTCACATTAGGAAGCTGATGAATTACCACTTACTGAATTACTTTGTCCTCTTCAGTGAATTATAGCAGAAGTATTTTAGCTTGAGTTCATAACTTTTAAGACCTTAGAAATGCTACTCCTTTTATTTGCGAAATTTGCAGCTCTCTACTTGAAAGGGACGTGGGTGACATTTTTATTACAAAGCTTTATCATATTCAAGGAGCTCTGTGATTGCTGTTTTGGGTAGATTTTACTGATCACCATAGTTGTTACTTTCTTCTCGTCTCTTGAAATGGGGTGTTTTGCATTCACTAAGAAAGCAAAAAAAAAATGTTTTGGCTGTGATGTCGAACAGGTTTGAAGTGAGCAGAGTGCATCTGATCGCCCCTGAGGACTGCCTGGGGGGAAGATGTGGGAGGGAGGGCTTGTGTTTCCCCTTCTAGCTACATGCCGCCTACGTGCCCAAATAAATCAGCTCCCGCCCAGTGCTCCCCGTCATCTCTGATGGGCTTCGTTTGCCAGTAGTCATTAGTTTTCCCTCAGTGACAGAAAGAGGCAGTGTTTTTATTGACCTTGACATGGGCCTACTTTCCTATTCCCCTGTTTGCAGTGCTCTCAAAACATACAAACGTGTACACCGTGGTTAGCCCGCAAACAGGACCTCGAGGGGAAATTTTCCTGGTCAGCAACAAAAGGCAGCCTGAAAGGGGGCTGTCTTATGTTTAGCACAGAAGTTGTTTTACTGCTTAGTCATGCTGGCCAAGCCTTTTCAAAAGGGGCAAGCGATGCGTGCAGCTAATCAAAGTGACTGGGAAAGGGTCATATTTTCAAGAAATCCAAAGTAATTTCACCTTAAAATTCGGGCTTTTCTTTTTATTAAGCAGCCAGTGAGAGTCATCTCTTCTGGAATGAAAATTCAGGGCCGTCTCCTTGGGAATCAGAAAGCAGCTCCCTGGGAGGTCAAGGGAAGCTCAGCTTTCCCTTACAGTGGTGATTTTATCTTGTCCTGCATTGCGCAGGGCTGTGTGGAGTGGCCCAAGAAATGGCTTTTCTCCTGAAGCAAAGCAGTCCGTGTCAGAAGCAGGAAGAAAAAGGGAGCCACAGGTGTGGTTAGTGGAGCATAAAGAACCATTTCTGATGGGAGATGTTGGCCACGGTTATAACAGAACTAGTTCCCCCTCAGATTAAGACTAGTAGTTTTCATCCAGTGACATCCTATTACACATCTATAGCCCAAGCAGGAATGGCCAGAGCTGGTGTGGTTTAGTTGCCATCAGGTGCAACTCTCTCACATGGAGCAAGAGTAACAGGCTGATGCAACAGGGAGTCACTTTAAAGGATAACAAATTCTCAAATCCATTAAACAAATGATCCAAATTCAGTCACGGTAAGAGATCCGCTAGAGTGCTCTTACTGAGGTCAGTACCTAGCCAGCAAAGAAAGCGGCTGTCTGGCCAGAGATATTTTACTGGATAAACAGTGATTCTGAAACTGTACCTCGGCATTCCTGTGACTGCTTCATGAAAAGCTGAATTACCTTTCTCTTTTCTTACAGTGGTTCGCTGTCTGATAAGCGGTTTACATTTACTTCGAATGGTAAGAATAATTGCTTTATTTTTAGCTATTCTAATGTTGCCTTTTTATTTAAGTATTTTCTGCAAAAGTTTTGAAAAATGATTAGAAGAATGTCAGGCTGTGTCTAGGAGGGATATTTTAGAACAGAAATTTTTTAAAATTGGCAAGTGAATAAAAAAATGGAAGGGATGTGAAGTGAGCTAGAAAAAAAACACAGAATACGTGCGGTCATACGCACATAGACGAGAAACAGAAATAGTATTCTGCTGTTGCATTTCTGGTGCCAGCATATGAAAAATGGCAATCAGATAATCCCATTTTTATGTACTTACGGCCACAGAAAAATGAAAGCAATTTTTCTTCAGACATTTATAAATTCCATCTTCATCATATAAGAAGAGAAAAAAACATAGGAGGAATGAAGATGTATTTATATTGCACTGATACAGAATTAATTTTTGTTTATGACTTTCCAAGATGCAAAACCCTCTTTTAATCTGTCAAGCTGTTCATTTGCATAAAACACAGCAAAGAGGGGGAAAAGTTCATGTTCGTTCATTTGAATTATATTTTACTCATTTGAGATAAAATCATTTACTATTCCACTGAAGCTGTAGAGCATGTATAGGCCTTTGAATCTGCCAAGGAATTATTTTTAACTTCATTGAAACCACTTGCCTGTTTTCTGTGAAGAACCTTGATGTGCAGAAATTTTGTGGGTTCTTTGGTGGAGTTTGTAATACTTACCTGCAGCTATTATATTCATTATATCATATCTTGGCAGCAGTATCAAGGAGCTTCTCTAATGAGTAACTTTCCTAGCCCTAATTGCAGGTGAGAATCATGAAATATTTACAGTAAAGTGTTCCTTTCACTACAGTGCCTTCATCTGTGAAATGTTTTGTACAGCAGAATTAGTTAATGCCAATCTCAAAACATAAATATTATGTTTTAGAAGGAAAATTTAAAAATAAAAGAAGCCTTCACAGGAATGAGACAAAAGTGCAGAGATTAAAAAAACAAAATTGCAAAAATAGAAGATGTAGTCAGAAGGTGTCATGTATGTAGGAGTTGGATTGGTAAAGGAGAGGAACTGCAGCACTCTGATACTGGATCATCCACTACAAATTGACTGGTAAACACCACAGCTAATGGAGAGCATCAGGCTAGCACTAGATTCAGCAATGTCTGACTTTGCTGTTGTGGGTGGTCTTCAAATGTTGCTAGCCTAATATAAAAATATCCTGTGAAAACCCAAAGTAACTCCTTCTGCCTGTCTGTGTGGGGACTCCTAGGCTGCAACAAATCTCTCAGTCTGGAAGAGGGATTCCTCTCCAACAGCCAGGTTACTGCATCTTCCTACTGGGAGGAGACCAACGAGTTTGGGCAACTATTCCAGTGGTCTCCCGACAAGGCTTGGCTTCAAGTCCTGGGATTGGCTTGGGCCTCTAACCACAGCAGCAATCGTGAATGGTTGGAGATAGACTTGGGAGAGAAGAAGAGAATAACAGGTATGCCGCTCTCTAGTTATTAGAAACTGATGCTTCAGCTGGAGAACAAAATGAATGCAGCTGAAAAGCTATGATTGTACAAGTGCAATGTTTCTTTTCTTGAATGTAATGAAATGTTCTGCATTCAGGAATATTTTATTTTCCTATATTAAAGTCATGGCTATTTACAAGACTAGTCTTCCTATGGGGATTGAACTCAATTGTTGTGTGTGTCTGATCTGTAAACAGTCTGACAGAACAAAATACTTATCCAGGGACAAGTAGGGTTTGGATGGATGATAAGTGATTGCTTAGTATCTGTTAATGATGAAGTTCTAGAATCAAAAAGAAACATGACGCTCATAGCCTTTAAAACAATGGTCCAGGTGAAAGAAATTCCTGTTTCCATCTCCTGGTTTAGGTGTAAAAAGGCAAGTTCCAGTTGCTGCTAAAGATGTAAAGATTGCTGATATGGATTATAATATCTAAAAGCAATTATCATTTTGAAGTCACAGAATCACAGAACAGATAAAGTTGGAAGGGCCACTGTGGGTCATCTGGTCCAACCTCCCTGTTCAAGCAGGGTCATCCTAAAGTACATGGCACGGGATTGTGTCCAGAGAGTTCTCAAGTATCTCCAGTGAGGGGGACTCCACAACCTCTCTGGGCAACCTGTTCCAGTGCTCATTCACCTGCACAGTAAAGAAGTTCTTCCTCATATTCAGGTGGAACTTTCTGTGCATCAATTTCTGCACGTTGCCTCTTGTTCTCTTGCTGGGCAGAACCAAGAAGAGCCTGAATCCATCCTCTTGACACCCTTCAGATACTTAAAAACATTGATGAAACTCCCTCTCAGTCATCTCTTCTCGAGGCTGAACAGGCCCAGATCTCTTAGACTTCTGTGCTCTGTTAAAAATATCCATTGCTTTAAATTCACAGTTTAAAACTGATTTCCATTCTTCACCCAACTTTAAACTCCATTTCAACAGAGCTTGAAAAATAAATTAAGATCTTGAAGGCAAAGTTTTCTGAATTGTTTTGGCTTCTCTGTTTGCATTTGAAAATGTTCCTTTAAAACAGACACCTATTAAATGAAAATGTTTTTTGCTTTTTGTTAAAAGGGATTAAGACCACTGGTTCTGGATCCACGATGCTGAATTTCAACTTCTATGTGAAGACATTTACAATGAACTATAAAAATAACAACTCAAAATGGAGAACTTACAAAGGGATTCTGAGCAATGAAGAAAAGGTAATAGAAAGCAGGAAGGGTAGGAAAACACAAAGTAATAATGTGTATGCTGCCTTGACATTGAAGGGCAGGCTTTCACTGTTAGGAAAGATTAGGAGTTTCAAAATTGTCTAGACTTGGGTTGTCTTCACCAGTGTAATTTACACCCATGGAGTAGATAGTGAACTTGTCAAAACAAGGAAGTTATCCAGGGATTTATGAAGTTGTGGGACACACACAGGGAGGCAAGTGTATGTCCATACCCTTCTTTTTAAAAAATGGTGTAATAAAGCTGTACAACAGGCTTTTTGGACAAGTCTTTAGCTCAGCTCAGCGTTTGTCCGCACTAGGAATGCTGTACCGGTGCACAAGCCTGGGCTGGTACAGCACCAGCAAAGCTGAGGCTCAGCTTCAAATGCATCAGGATGGTCCATCCACCACCCCCTGCCAAATGAGACAACCCACTCGGGTAAAGCCCGGGGCTGCCTCTGCAGGCTGTGTTACCATCACCAGAGCTACAGCACTCCCCACACCTCACTGGCAAGGACCCTTCGGACACAAATAGGCACAGCCTATGTGTCTGTAAAATATATGCTCTTACACTAAAATAACCAGCAGCTTTCACAGACTCTGTGTGACTTTAGCAATGAACACATAGAAGAAGTGCAACAAGTTCCTGCAGACAAATGATGTGCTGCACAAGTTTGTCTGATAACATTTCCCCCTGAAAACCTCATATTTCCATGAAGCCAAACAAAACACACCCCAAAAGCTCACTCCCTGTCCCTGCAATGTTCAAAGTCAGACCATTACTCGTCATTTCTGAGAGCTCAGCTTGCCTCAAGAGAAGGCTCTACCTGGCCCTCAGGCATGAAGGCAGTTTTAAAAAAATTGGTAGAGCTGCAGAGAGATTTCCTGCTAGCTCTGATTTTCTTAGCTTGCATGGCAAGGAATTTCACTGCCCAATGTTACTTGGTTTAATATTTTTTAAAATGTTAAACTGAGGAGATGCTGGTCCAAAAAGTGACAAATCAACCTAGTACTGGCTGAACTGCAAAGGCTTGTGATTTTTCACAATAACTTGTTATGTTCAAATAGTCTTATTAAAGTATTATATATGATCTTAGTTTCATGTCCCATCAGAGCCCAATGTGGCCTGCATTTTATCTAAGATATGCTGAGCTGACTTCTCTATCTCATCAGGCTTTTAAATTCTCCTAGATAATGTTGAAGCATCTCCAAGAATTAATATTGCAAGAGGCTGAGCTGATTCTGGGAAATACTGAATAAGTGCAATAACAACTGTATAGTTATTAGTCACTCTTCAAACTTGGTGTAGAAAACTGACCATTTTACTAAAATGCCTAGAAATAGTTCACTTCAGTTTTTTCTTTTTACGTCTTTATCCCCTGTTCCCAAGAAAGGGTGCTGCTGTGCTATTAAATAAAGAATGATAGCATTATACCAGCATACATTAACTAGAAATTACACAGAATTGAAATGGTGATAATCTTTCTCCTCCAAGCTAACAGAAAACTGTGATCATCTGGCAGAACTAAAGAGATTTTTTTATTTATAGAACTCTCAATTCCTAAAATCTTGTGGCTGAATCCCAGATTATCAATATATTAGTTTTAGGATAATGAAAATCTTTGAAGTTGGATGTCAGGAGCACTTTCAAGAAAGAGACTTTTAAAACAAAGCAAACAGTATGTGCACATTTCATTACAGGTATTCCAAGGCAACTCCAACTCTGGTGACATAGTACGCAATAACTTCATCCCTCCAATAGTGGCCCGTTATGTGCGAATTATCCCTCAAACCTGGAACCAAAGAATAGCATTGAAGCTGGAGCTGATGGGGTGTCGAATAATGCCAGGTATGGGGTAAGCAGTGCTCCTCAGGCATGGTGCCTCTAAAACCACTGTGCTACCCCAGTGCCACTGATACCCCATTCTCTTTTGCAGCTAATAGCTCATTTACGCATTCAATGTGGCAGAAACCCAGTCAGAGCACAGAAACCTCCCTTGGAAAAGAAGACAGGACTGTTACAGAGCCCATCCCATCGGAAGAAACTAACTTGGGTAACACTACCTAGTGCTGTGTTTTCTCTAGGATGCATCATGTCTTCAGCCCAGCCTGAATGAACTTGAAACTTTCTCACAAGCCAAAACTTTCATTTTCCCTTCAGACTTTATTAAAGATTAACAACAGAGAGAAGAGGGAGGAGCATAGGTTCTTTTTGTCTTAAGGCACAGAAAGAGATTGAAAGCCTTAATTTTCCGTGATGTGTTAAACATCAGGCTTTGGTTTCCCTGTCATATTGGTTTATTTGCCATGCTTTGGTGGGTTGCTCAAGGGACTATAGGGAGCACTCAGCAGCAATTTTTGCAAGAGCTCTTCTTCACTAAATTCCTATATTTTATAATGTTTTAGTATGTGAGATAGTGATCTCACAAAAATGTTACTTTCCCTCTACACAACCATGACCCCTCCCAGAGAGGGTCCCCAGCTCAAAGCAGCATACAGTAATGCACAGTTATGTAATTAAACACTTTTCCATAATGCTTGTCTTCATGGGGGCTCAGACAATGTTAATTTGCATACTTCTCCCTGAATTTGCAGTCTTCATCCTTTAATGTTGTGGAGCTAACTTCTTAGTCCTTAAAAAGCAAACAGAATTTGGTGCTTATACTGACTGTTTGGTGGACCCATAGCCAGCCAGGAATTACCAGACCCACTGTACCAAATGCTGCTGTTCATTAGATAGCTGATAGTTGTAAGAATGCCTCTGTGAAAAAACTGGTTGGAAGAAGCAATCACTGTAAGAAAAAAAATATTCTGAAACTCTTGCCAAGAGCAAGCAAGCTAAATTCATCTGTGCAGCGGTATGGGTAAACCACGTTCACTGAAAATTAAATCTACTGAGATTTCATCTGCTAAATTGTAAATGCCCCGTGGACACTTGTGCCACCTTATGCTCTCAGCTGGCAAGTGTCTGTAGAAACAGGGAATGGCACACTCCCGACACAAGTCACTCCACTGCTAATTTTGAAATCCCTGCGCTAAAGCATGCTATGTTAGAATTTAACGGGCTAAACAGGTTTTTCCCTAGATCCACTCATGGAAATCTTTGAACTATTTTGACTGAAATGTTTCAGGCTGTTCTGCATGAGCCAGATACTCAGCATGTAAAATTGCAGCCTCCTTTGGCAGATTTATAAGCAACTGCAGACAAAGTGTGTGTAAGTGGTTTTTTAAAAGTCATCTAGTGTGTAATAAGAAAGAACTCCTCTTTGTAAGGATGCATATAGATGCCAAGTCAAGTGTCACCCTTGAGAAAGTATGCTCAACTCCTTCATCTCAACATTGTTCCACATAGGTACACAGCAAACAAGCACGGCTGAGGAGTGGTATTTTAGTTTTATAGTTGTACATTTTTATGCTCTCTTCAAGGAGCACTCCTGCAACATTATCTACCCTTTGTTGCATTCTCTGTAGTAAAAATTATTATCTTCAGAGTGATTTGCCTTTTAAACTTTTATTCCTTTCTTTTTTCTCATGCAGGTTCAAAGCTTACAGCTATAATTGTCCCTATCCTCATTGTGCTGTTTCTGTTCGTGTTCTCTGGAATTTGTATCTGTGCAGCCCTACGCAAGTAAGATACTGGCTTTTGTCATAGGAGGCATTTGTGGGTACCTAGCTAGTATGTCCAATTTTGTGCCCTCTTTCCTGAACTTCTTTACCAGAGAGCTGGGAATTGTCCTGTTCATCAGTCTTCCTTTTAAGTAGAACTCATGTCGTATCTCAGTAAATTGTATTTCTTATTGTACGCCTCCCCTAGTCAGAGAAAAATGAAGGTTAAGCAGGCCAGAACCATGCACCCCAGTTTACAGTCCAATGTAACAAGCTCTTCTCTTCAGCCTACATATACCCACAAATACTAAAGTGTAAAGCAGTTGAAGACAGAATACATGCCACACCAAAGTAAACAAAGTAAAAAATAAGTATAGGGAAGATTTGCACTATCTATCTGGATAATTTTATTTCCATCCTGTTGTGTTTCTGCTTCCCAGTCCCTTAAGTTAGAGCACTTAATCTAGCAGGCTGAAAGAAGAGCCCATCTGTAAGGAGTTGCACAGATACACCAGGGTAAGCAGCTAAAATTAAGCTACTTCATCTCACAAGTCAGAGGACTGGAAGAAGCACTGCTAACTGTGCTTCCTTCTAGATGCCCATTCATATGAACCTGCACTTGTGTGTAGAGACAGGGAAAGCTTCTGTCAGCAGATGGGTAATTGGGAAGTATAAGCAATGCTCTCATGACGCTGCTTCATCACAAGCAGTATTCAGCTCTGCCCTGGATTCCAAGTAAATCTGTAAACTAGCCAAAGGATTCAGAAGAGCAGACCCAAACGTAGCCTGAAGTGACACAGACATGGACACATCAAATTGCTAAGTGCCAGTTCCAGAAATTTGAACACCAACACTCATAACTTACACACAGATGGGTAAAAAGAAAATGTCAAAATGTTGGTTTGCGTGCCTGACGCTCTAGTAAACACCAGCCTCCAGGAACTTGAAATGAAGCCTTTTCATTGGCCACTAAACATAAAGGCTCTGCTGGAGCTAAGGTATGAAGCTGAAATGCTGTGGGTACAGACATTTATAAATCTTTCCTCTCCTCACAGGCGAGAAGCCAAAGGACTTTCCTATGGATTATCCAGTACTCAGAAATCAGGTTAGTGGAGAATCATGCACTTCGTCCTGTCCTGTCCTGTCCACTGGGCCAGTGGGAAGGGGTTTATACAACTAAGCACTTAATGCTTGCAAAATAGCATCCACATTTACTCATTCAAATTCACCTCTTTATACAAGGGAAATGGCAAATGATAGTCCCACTTGTGTCATCCTAGCACAGTGCCCTGAGAAACAATATAATTTGGTTTCTATGACAGAAAGGCAATTAACAAAAGATCTATTATACAGAGTGCATAAATTAGCATGTAAGAGTGCTCCCAGGTGCCCTCCTTTTCCTTCCCTCCTCCAAAATACCTATTTTGCAGAAAATTGCTGCTTTCCTTGTCTTTTCCCCCCAGCAGGGATGATTGTCTTTCTCCAAGAGAGCAAGGGATAATAATTTTTTATGGCTTTATCTCATTGCCCTCCGTGGTTGGGACTGTATTTATAGAGCTTAAGAATACTGAACTCTACTTCATGTGTAAAATCTCAATGAGGGATTGGCTTGAGCACACTGCTTTAGGAGATGCCTGCAAACCCCCCGTGTTCTTTGTCTTGCTCAGTAACACTTTGTAGAATGGAGCCTCCCATCAGATTGGCAGTTGGGGTTTAGCTGTTTGTCCTGGCCAATCAACTCTATAGAGGAATATCCTTCTGAACCTCAGCTTTTCATAAAAAAAGAAGCCACTAAGCAGTTCATGTGTCTCTTGACAAGTGTCTTGCAATAGCTCAGCTCCGAAATTTCATCCCTCAGCAGGTGTTGACGTCAATGAAAGGAATGCTGTTCCCCACTGCAGCTTGCCCTCATTAGAAAATTAATTTGTACTTAACATCATATTTGCTAATATGATTTTTCAAGGTCACATCATAATCCTTTCTCACTTACTAATGAGGACAAATCCCAAGAAATTGGAGATAGCCTCTTACCCAGTCAGTTCATTTGTTGCATGCATACTTCATAAATCAAGCTCCTAAGCCCTTATGAACCAAGCTTGAGACTCAGAAAGCCGGGAGTCAAACTCATCTCTCCACAGACCTCCTGTCGCAGGCTCCAGGCAAGTGCCTGACACTGGATTTTTTCTTTTCTGTATGACAAGGATGTTGTGAGAACAAATTAATTGATGAGTGCAGATGCTCAGATACCAATGAAATAGAAGCCACACTAATCTACTGAACAAAATTTTAAGCATAATTTTTGCCACATAATCAATGCCAAAGCATGTAACTAATTTAAAGCTAGTATTTTATCAATATACTTCATTAAGGCATAAGTGTAGGTACCTACAGTTTGAGCCCTTCTTGACAAAAAATCCTATGTAAAGTTTCATTTTCATTTGGAAATCTCAGTTGATAATTCACTTTTCCCTTCACCCTCCATATTTAGGGGGCTCTTTTTACAACCAGTCCATTTTAGCCTTACTCTTTAATTGTTTCCCCATTCTCACACTCTGAATATATTGACAGCAATGAAAACACCAAAAATTGCTAAGTTGTCTCATTCTAAGCATTTAATTTGCTGATAAGTCTTCTATTTTTATTTCTTTATCATAGGTTGTTGGAAACAAATCAAGCAGCCCTTCACCAGACATCAGTCAACTGAATTTACCATCAGCTATAACAATGAGAAGGAGACACCACAAAAACTGGATCTGGTCACCAGTGACATGGCAGGTAACAGTTGCTTTCCACTTGCTCCATGTACAGAGCAGGTGATAGGGAATGGAATGGCCCAGCAATGTTTCCAGCTCTTATACAAGCTGAAGCCCACAAATTATCCGTGTTCATCCCAGAGGTATAGTGAAGCAGCTAAATATATTAGGGAGGGAAAGACCACTATTTTGGATTTTTTTTTTCTTGGAGCTCTTGGAAAGATTTCCTGACCCTGAAATGGTGGAAGGCACTCAGGCATGGATGGGAGTGCAAGAATAGCATTGTTTGCCTTGCTGACTAATTTTTATATTTCTATTTAAACGCAAATGTCTCTGAAAATGGAACAAAAGATGATGTCCCTTGCTGCTGAGCAAATCAAAAATTACTTAGTTGGTTTGTGGTGGTATTTCCTGCCCAGCAGGAAGTTGTGCTGAGATCCTTGTGCAGCTTTCCTGGTGCCTGAACTATCTGGGAGACGAGGCCCCCTGCAGTGGAAGCAGGTAGACTGTAAAGAAATAAAAAAACAACCACAGTGCTTCTGTCTTGTGCTGTCTTTTCTCTTCGTCACTGTTTAGATAGAGCAAATCCCCACAGCAGTACTATTTGCATCCCTTTGGGATGATTTCTTTTAATTCATCCTCTTAGCACATCTTATCCCTTCCTAGTCTAGTCTGTCTGGTAAGGCTAGTGAGACCAGCCATTTCATGGGATCAGTGATCAGCAGTCTTGCAGAAAGATTAGTTTGCTCTTTCCAGCCTCCAGACCGTAGAAATCCCTTAGAATTTCTTCAATGTGTTTGGCAGAGAAATACATTTAAAAAACAAATGGATGGTTACTGTAATTCCATATGGTGCTACTCTTGATATCTTTCAAAGACAGTTTCAATCCTTTATAGAAACTTCCACTATAAATATGCAGAGATCTATAAAGCAGTTTTCTATCATGAAGGAAAGAGAATGAATAAAGGTTGCTCACAAATCATGGTTATTTGGCTTCCCTGGCCATGTCTGGGAAGCCTACTCTCCATCCTTCTCTCCTGCTGTGTTTGTGGGAAATCTTAGCTCTGAGCCTGGTCCAGACAGGAAACCCCAGCCTTAGCATTTCACCTGCCATCTCCTTATAAATAAGAAACATGAAATAAAAATGTGAATGCAACTCAGAAATGTGTCATTTAATAATTTAATTGTCAAGACCACACAATTTGCATATAGGTTATGCTACATGGAATTCCCTCACTTCAAGTCCCCGTCTGCCTGCCAGTTCCCAAAAGCAGCCAAGATAAAGTTGGAGATGCTGCATCCTGAGCAAGAGATTGCTGGGGAATGGCGGCAGCGATGTGGAGGAGAGCTGCACCACTTACTTAGTGAAATATCATAACACCTTCACCCTACATGCTGAAGTTTGGGATGTAGCCAGAAACTGCCAAAAAGATTCACAGGACATATGGGATCGAATTCGACACTCATGTCAGATGAACTGTGATGCCAGAACAGAAACTGAGCTAACTTCTTCACGCCTGCATCAAAACACGATACTTTAGCAGTGTCATTTACTAGAACTGTTCAGGCCACCGTATGTATCCATAAGAGATTGTCACCAGCACCAAAGCGAGAAAGTTAGAACATTGAATTCTCTCATAATAGTATTACTGGATCTTTAAAAAAACCCTTTTAGTTCAGATCTCCTTCTTACATGGCAGCCTGGCATCTGCCTTGACTAGAGATGCAAACAAGCACTTCTTGAGTCTGTATTTCCTCCATCTCACTCCTTGCTTCTGCTCAGGCTGTTTGCCTGTCTCCAGCTGTCTCCCTGCCATCCCCCTTGACCAGGGTGACTGCCCAATTCCTCCAGCAGCACCAGTTCCTGCTTCTCCTCCCACACTCATCCCCCCTGGCATGCCTGCAGCCGTGCTGAGCTGGCTTAGTGCATTTCACACTCCCATTGACTCTCTTGGCTGCCGTTTTGCCTAACTTCATCCTTCTTGTCAGTCAGCCACTGTGAGATGCCTTTTAAATAAAGCTGGCTCATTAAGAATCCTCTGGGTATTTTAATTATTCCATAAGTGGAACACTGGTTTGGAAAACTTCTCACTTGAAGATCTTCATGCAGTGTCCTTTTTCCAGTTTAGTGCTAATATTTTGTTGACTTCACTTCCCTTTTTTTAGGGCTTTTAAGTATACCCTAGAAATGTTAATTTATTTGGGCATGTAAGTGGGGAAAGGGAGGGAGTAGAAAAAGGGGTGGCAGATTGGAGCTCCTCTGTGGAAGAGCTTCTGCCATGTTCTGCAATGCTTGCTTGCTGAAGGAGGTTACAGGATCAGTGTTGGGAAAAAGTTTCCTCACATCCCCAATAACCACACATTTGATACAATAACCAAGTGGTTTTTCAGCATAAAATAGCTATCTTTGCATAAGTATTATATACATAAAATAACAATTCTATGCCTTATTGAGCAGTTCATGCTTCCTTTCAGATTATCAGCAGCCTCTCATGATCGGGACTGGGACAGTAACACGTAAAGGATCTACTTTTCGACCCATGGACACCAAAGATGAGGGACGAAGGGGGAGTTCTGAGTTTGAAAACCACTATCGCTGCCCGCACAGAGCCAACCGGCATGAATATGCTCTGCCCCTGACCAGCCAAGAGCCGGAATACGCCACCCCCATCATAGAGCGGCACTTAGCAAGAGAAAATAATTTCCCTTCTGAAAATGGCTACAATGTTCCTGTCGTCTCATCTCAGATACACTCCCTTACTGCCAGCAGCTTCTCCACTTCATGTAAGACCGACACCAGGAACGGAGACTATCAGACACCCCAGAGTGTCATAAACTACGACAAACCCAAAGTTAATGGTGTTCTGACCTCTGTGAGCTACAGCACAGACTACCAGAAACCTCAGCAAAATGCTCTCGGGAGTGAGGGTTACTCAACACCCAGAGACTGCCTAAAACCCATAAGCCAGACAGCAATGACAGCTCTCTTGTGATTTGTTGAGCAGGAGAGGCGCGGTGCGCAGGAACATCACTGCACAGCTTTCTGAAGTGAAAACAGAGTTTGGAGGGACTCTGCTGTGGGAGGCAGAAGGCAAACAAGCCCTGTGTACATAATATTGCTGTCTTGCTGGGTTCTGACATCTGAAGAAAGCATATGCTGTTTATCACTGTTTATAGCAAGAGAGATGTTATCAGTGAAGACTGTACATCTTATTTTCTGTAACTGATCTCCGTGCTCCATTTGCAATGTGTGCAATTTGTACATAGCTTTTATTTAAGGAGAATTTCTTAAGTTTCCTTTTCACCTGGGGGTTTGAAAGAATTACAGAAATGCCTGTATAAGAAAAAACAGGCCTCCTTTTCTGTCTTTATTTTACCTGCTGCTGTACTGGCAGCTGTAAATGGTGTATCTTATGGCTGTGGTGATTAATCTCCTTTCCTATGACAACTGAAGATAGCGCATCACTGTAGTTCTTATTGGGAGGGTAGAAGTTAAACTACTTGAAGCATAATGTGCACAAGAGAAGGCAGCTGAGCATTTAAATACTGTGCTCAAACTCAACGTCCCAGCTCCTTTTTTAGCAGCAATTCTCACATGCTTGAATTTGATCTAGCATATGAGCTGAGCCTGTCTAATGTCCAATTCATATTAGAAATAGGTAGAAAGGCTGAAACTGGTTTTGGATTCAAGCCATGGTGATCACTCTACAACAGAAAAAAGAAAGAACAACCAAAAAACCAAACAACAAATCCAACACCAGTTAATCTGGTTTGGGTTTGGTTTTTTTTTTTTTTTTCATTTAGTAAGTGTGCATGGAACCAAAATATGAATTTACAACTAAGAATTAAATCTCGTTCAAGCCCTAGCTGATCTTTTTGCTGCTAAACAATAAGGAAATTTGTTCCTTGGCACAAAACAGCAAACTTCCTGAACTCTTCATTGCTCCACTAGGCATTTTTCTGTCTTACAAATTTAATGTAACATTTCTATTTAAAAGATTTCAACTAAGTAAAACCCCGTGTGTGTATGGCTTACTGTTGCAGTTAAATTTGCAAGACAACAAATCAGCATTGTTGTTTTCAAATAGTTTTTCTTTTGCAGCTAATGTTTCCCTTAGTTCTGTTTTTGTACAAACTTGAAAAAGTGTGGGGATGGGTGCAATGTATCGCACAGCATCTGGCTCCTCTTTCAGCAGAGGCAGCGTTGGAGCAAAACAGCTTCTGGCAGCGACTGGGACTGTCCGCTGCCCTTCTACCTCCAGTGCTTGGGGCATTTCTCTGAATTCAAAAGCTTGTCCTAAAATGTCAAGAAGCAATATACTTCTGTGAAGAAAGAATGGTGCTATATTTAAAGCACAAGGTTGGGAAACGAGACCAGTAAAACCTGAGCTCTGAGAAAGTCGCTCTTTGAAGGCCCTCTATTTCCTTGTGCATAAATGGGATAATCTGCAAAGGATGCAATGAAGATTAATCAGTCTGTTTGCAGAGTACTTTCACATCCTTGGGTGGAACGTGCTGTCAGAGCACAGACTGGTTGCAGTGATACTACTCATGAATATTGGTAACTCCAGCCATACCCGAACTAAGGCAAGCTCTGAGTGGGTTCTTTGCATACGCATGTTTTGTGGCATCAAGTGGTGCCATTCCCCCGCGTTGCCGCACCGTGCATGCGACTCCTGTGCAAAGAAGAGAGTCAAGGTAACCTCGTAGCCTTCCTGTGTTTCCTGTCATTACAGTTTCTGTGAAATGTCTAAAACACCTCAGGTCCTGAAGTGAAACAGCAGCAGCCTGTTTGTTAGACCGAGCTGGGCGGTGTTGTTTACCTTCTGTTGTTTACATGTCTGTGTAAATAAAGAACGCTGGTATTTGTAAATCAGTCACACGGGCCTGCCACTTAACTCAGCGACTCGATCATCGCTGCACACCCACTCTCATCACATATCCTGCAGGGTGAGAAAGAAGCGTTCCTTACGCCCTGCAAAAGTGCCAGTTGTGCTGCTGCAATTCACAGTCCCAATGTGACAGGCTAAAAAAAGGTTCTCTCAGTGCCCCATTTAGCTGGGCTTTTCTGTCCATAAGCTTTATAGAAGAAGAAGCCACAAACAAATGTCTGCACCCAACTCCACTGCTAGATGCGTATAATTGAGGAAAGGATGAGGATGCCCTCTTGATGAGCCTGAAACCAATCTTCCACCCACACAACTAATTAGCCTGACTTGTCACTTGACAGACAAGTCGGTAATCAGGCCTACTCCCCATCTAACAGGCAGCTAAGTAACACAGCAATACAAGGGAGCAGGCAGCAGATGACACTACTTGTATTACAATGAACTTTTTGCATGCTTCTGCCACATGCTTGGTGCATCTGCAGCATGCTACAAGTGTCAGAGGGTTCTTGGCAGCATATGCCCATTTTCTGCTGCCATTCAAACACACCTTAACACAGCTGGTTTAACCTAATAAAAAGTTGGGTCTCAATTTGCACCTTGCCTTCATCCCCATCCCCCCTCAAAAAATAAAAACCCACTGCAAAAAATGGCTTAAAATACCCAAACATCTCCAGCCTCTCTTCACAGTGGCTTGGTGCCAACAGGGATGGAGGCAACACAGCAGCTCTGTAGTCATGCACAGCTCCCAGTCACTGCCATGGTGCTTCATGGTTCATGTCTTAGTGACTGCTGAGGGTGGTTAACCCAAAAAGCCTCAGGCTGCTCTGCCTTGGCCTGGAAAATTTTTAGTGACCCTCGCAGCAGATACACAAGGGAACTTCCTACCCATGTAGGCTCTCTATCCTGACAGTGATTGAGATACAAAATCCTGTAGGAGGAAGGAAAGCGGGCTGCCTGAATCTTACCAGTGCTAGTGCTCATCCCCATACTCATCTTCTGAATGGCTTCTTACATACTGATACATCGAATTCTATCTTGTCTACATCAGCCTATTCTATCAAAAACAGATGCAAGGCAGCCTCATAAAACATCACAGGTTTAAAAACCTTTGTTTCTCAGTGAAGGTTATAGTATGCACCATTATGGGACATTTCCACACTTGGAAGAGCTGCTTTAGCTCTGGATCTCTCTTCGACATCTCTAGAGATTGTGTGAGAGCAGACTTTGACCCTCTGGTCAATGGAGACTTTCAATAGCATTTTGATACTAAACTTCTTTCCTGAGCAGGCAGTCCCAGGGGACTGGAGCTGTAAAACCAAGCCAGAGTTCACAAGAAGGTTAAATATTAACTGCTCATGGCACTAAGGGCCTGCCTGTCCCATTGGAGTTGACAGCAAGTCTCTGACTCTGCCAGGAACAGAGGCAGAACTGTAACTGCACATCTGACCAAGGGAACTGAAGAAGGTACCTCTTCAGGAAAGAAAGTGTAAAAGATGGTGTACACTACCTACAACTGAAATCAAAAACTGACAGCTTAGCATGTGTTTCCAGCTGGTGCCTTATATTTAAAACACAAAAATACAAAAAACAACTACAATAAATACCACAGGAAAAACACAAATGTTCTTTGCTCACACCTCTGACTGTGAAATAGATTGCAAATTCTTATTTCTTCTATCAAGTACTTTTCTAATGCTCTATACAAAAGCATTTTTTTTTCCTATTGAGTCTAATTTGAAAGAATATTTCTCTATTTCTTTTAGTTGCTAAACATCAGATATTAAACCCTACCTTAGTATCTACCGGAATTTTTACATCCAACAGGCAGTAGATTAAAATTAGCCTTTGTAGATTGGAACTAGGATTTCCCAGCTCAGGGGATGCCCTATGTGCTCACTTACAGCATCACCTGCTCTCTTTTATGGTCTTTCTCTGGATCAAAAACTTGGCCTCACCTCCCACAGGATGTGTTCAACCAGCTCAGTAGCCCACTCACTACAGTAGTCTGCATAGATGGGGGAAGGCATGAAAAGCACCAAGGCCAATCTGCACCCCCTGCATCTGATGAGAATTGTAAGCACTGAGTTAAAACCACAGCCAGTCACAGCAGTGTCTCTAGCACCTGTGTGTAAATGACAGATCCCTGCTTCCTTATTTAAAAAAAAAAACATGAGGTTGGATTCCAACCATTAGAAGCAGCTTGTGAATCCTATAGCTGGTCTGCATAATTGGCATGGCTAAAACCTGGGAAGACTGAGTTTTTAATACAGACTTTCTTCAGATTTTTTCCCACTGCCTGCCAGAGAACTGGCAGTTCTTCACTCAGTGGGCAGATTTCAGTGAAACCCTGTTTGAGGCCCAAAATACTCCCTACACAGGATGGGAATGTCAGGCTGTAGGTCCATTAGATGAGCAGATGCCTAACTGTGCTTAGCTGTTTGGAAAATCACTATCATTAAAACAAAAAGTGAAAAAATGAAGAGAATTCTAAGAAAGGAGTCGGTGGTCTCACAGCAGTCCTGTGAGATTGGATGCCCACTGAAAAGTAACCTTACATAAATCCATCTGTATTTTTCTGTTCTCCCTCTGTCCAAACACAGGTTTCCTTTGTTCAGTGTGTGTCTTAAGGGCTCCCCTACCCTGTAATCAGGCCAGACCCAAGGAATGACAAAGTTATGTTGTTACATTCTTTTTTCCTTATTTTCCATAATAAAAATTCTGTACTGCCCTTTTCTTTCCAGTGTCAGCTGTGATGTAAGCTTGTACCGATCTCCAACCTCCATTGCAATTAGTACAGTGTGAAAACAGAATTTACTGTTTCATTTGAAACTCATCAGTGTTGATATCTATACTGAAATTGACTCTGCTGCAGCTCTGTGGGGTTAACAAGACTAGCAAAGTTGCAATGCCTGTGAATAATTGAAGATAGAATACATTTCACAGAACATACCTATTTAAAAGGAAGGTGCCATTTCTGCACAATCACTTTCAAACTTAAAATAGAAAATTCTCCTGAGGTCTTCCACTTTTTCAAGCCCCCCTCCTCCCCCTGGCACAGTCCTACAGTCCTCAAAGGACACGCAAGAAGGAGTCTATAGATAAAGTGTTTCTAAACCAGATAAAGCCAAGAGGGAAGACATCCTAACTTGGAGAAAACTCATGTTATCCATGATAAGGAGGACGCCTCACATCTGACTTTCTGTGCTATCTCATTGTATAGTCTGGGCATGAGAATTTGGATACCTTCTCATTAAAACTTCATCAATTTGTTTTGGCTTCGCCTCAACTTAAGTGGCTGTAAGTCCTGAAACACATTTGCCACCTACAGTAGTCAAAGGTTATTCCATAACCTCTTTTCCTGGGCTTAGCTAATTCATTACTTCCTCAGACACTTGCAGCACAGCTACTGTGCTGCCATGTGACATCCAAGAGATTATCATCCTGTTTATTTTTATACAGCCACAAGCATAAAAACAAGAAAGCCAGGAAGGAGAGAACTTAAACAAGTTAAAGCACAGCATCATTTTTCAGCATAGCAAAAAATATGTGAACAAATAATGACATAGGACTGTTACTAAGGCTTTTGTGCCCTGAATAACCACCCCAAACTGACCTCAAGAGTACACAGTTCTAACTAGACACAAAATTTTTAACAGACTTTACTGGAAAACCTCCCTTAATGCATTAATGGCTAACCCAAAGGGGAACAATATCCCTGAGTACCCTCCTTCTATTAAGTCTGAGCCACACAAAAGAGTGAGAAAACTTACAAACATAACAAATTATTCAAAACCTGTAACATTCTCTCTGCTAGATCAGATGACAACAGACAATAATAGACTTTAAAAACACATGTATGTTGCCTACTAGAAGGCAACCAAAAAAGTAATGCCAAAATTCTAGGCTTAAAAGAAACACCAAGAACAATTTAATATGAACAATATGGAAACATACAGCAATAGTTGGTGCCTGACCCATGATAGGGAGCTTATCAGAAGTCATATTGCATGAGGAGTGGCAGATAGCAGAGAAGATGGTGATGCTTGCCATAAAAGAGAGAAAAGACAGGAAGTAACACTACCCACCACCCAGACTCTTGTCTGTACCATTTAACCCCTTGGCATATACTAGAAACCTCAGTCTTTACAAACTTGTTTTGTGCATCTTAATTTCTCTGGCCCAGGAAAATACCCTTTCACAGATGGGCGAACTAAGATAGACAGATATGCTGCCACCTGTCCAGAACTGTAGCAACAAATCAAACCCACCCAAAAATGTAAAGGCCTCTGAAAACACCAATCACAAACCTGTGAAAAGCCCTTGGTCATGCAGGCAGAGAAGACAGGGTTGATAAAGACTAAGACGAGCTAGCAGACCTCACTTGAAGAGGCAGCTTTTCTTCACATCTATGGCTAAGCTTTTTATCCTTAAGTGACACCATCTGTTCTGACAGACAGTTTTATAAAATTTGAATAAGGTGACCTGGTTAAAGCATGCCTGTTATATAGAAATGCCAGTGTCATACATAGATGTGGAAAGGTCGTGGATGGCTCATGCGGCTTCTTCTTCCAAAGTTATCCAAGTGCTTTCAGCATCCCATCATAAAAGGCAGTACAAGTCTTTTTTCATACCCCACAACACAAAGTGAGCCATGCTTTTGATAAAAACACTGCAATAACTTTTCTACTATCTTACAAAGGCCTGGCAAATGGAGTTCATAAAAGATACTCCTTTAAGGTAAGTATTTCATTTATATAGGTAACTTTTTAACATATAAAGTCATGCTTCATCCTCCTTCGCTTTATACTATGATCACATTACTGTACAAGGATCAGCACTGAGGGTATAAATATGTCTCAGAACATTTTGTTGACAGATCTACTGATCACCTGGTTAACAACAGCAAACCAGGTTTGGAGAATTGCACTATCATTTGGTGGTCACTGGAAACCAACAGCGGTAGGGAAAAGATGATGGTGGGTCAATGTGACCTGACCTATCTCTTTTCTCCAACCAAGAAGCTTCTGGCTTAAACTAGACTAGAGCAAAATGTAATCATCATCTCCTTTGTTCTCACTTCTCCTCTGCACAGTTTGACATGACTATGGCAGCCTCTGTTCCTGTAAAGATTCCAGGAATGTGACAAGGCTGGTTCCCTATCATGATTGAAGGGCACTGGCAAAGAGCAGGCAGGAGTGTTTACGAATCTACCTGATACCTCATTTCATGTTTTATCAGTGCATTTGGTCCCTTCTTTTAGAAATCCTTAACCCACCCACAGCAGAGATAAAAAATCTCAGTGCCTGGGTGTGAACTTGTAAGAGAGCAAAGCACTCACTTTTTAAAGGTATTGATGGGGATATTCAAGTATTTTTTAACAAGCCATGAATCCAGAGCTATATGAAATTATACATGTCTGTGTTTATGTGTGCTTGTACATATGCTACACTGATATAACGAGAGGTCAATTTTTAACTGTAAGATGTGTCACCTCCAAAGTACTTACTATGGGATGTCACCTAGACTGGATGTTCATAATTTTAAGATCACATTACTAGAAATAGTTCTAATGAATAAAGTTTTCTATTTTTTAAAATAAAAAGTCAACCAGCCAAAAAAACCAAACCAAACAGCAACAACTACAAAAAAGCCCCTCACAAAAAAAACAACGCACAAAACGATAGGTTCACTTTCTCAAAGACCCCTTAATGCTGAAGATTTGAAGGAAGCTGCTGCCCCCTCTTGGCACTACATACAAATGCAAATACTTTGCACTAACAAAGAGTATTCAGGTCACAAATTGCAATTACTAAGTAATACAAGTTTGGGTGTGGAAAATAGCATAAAACTGAGACAGCCCGAAGTATGCTTGCCTATTTAACCAGACCGCTCAGGACAACTCCACTCACTTCCTAAGATGTAGGGGTAATAGTACAGAGAATTGCCACGTCTTTCATTTTAAAATAAAAGTTTGTAATATGTGACCTGAATTTAAACTAACATTTAAATGAGCACAACAGATCTCGGAAAAATTCTGCTGGCTTCCTGAATTGTCTTATAACACTCCATGTCTGTCATAAATTAGGAGAACACCTAAACTGCCACATTGGCCAAAAAGGAAGATCAAATAAATGGAAAGATGTGCAGTAGCACTCACTAGACAGCTATACAGAAAACCCCATTTATCATATATAAAATGTTAGCTTCTCAGCTCCAAGCCCAGAGCTGCCACCCTCAGCAGCTGAGGTACACACCCATTGCGCAGTTTATGTAATAGCACCCACTGGGAATCCCTTCTCACAGAAACATAGATAACCACATAAGTTACAAAATAAAAGAGGAACTGGTACATTTCCGGACATAATCCAAAGGCTTGAGTTCTATAAGATGACCAGCATGGGCAACCTTCATCTACTTACCTTTAGCAGAAGAGTCGTCAACAGCGGCAAACTCTCTACAGGTTGTTCCAGCACGGAGTGAACAGGGACAACCCAATTCTTACTGCAAGGGAAAGCATTCAAGGCAAGGGTATTTCCAGCAGTGGAAACCCAGTGGACAGAATAGGTAACTATTCAGTTCAGCAGCACGATTGTTAGTACTTCCATTTCCCTAAAGAAATTGATAACAGACATAAACACTTGGACAACAGCAAGTAAAACATTACTAGGAAAAATATTTTCATGCCAATCTCATTTATTTCATTTGACAGAAGTAGTATCTGTGCAAATATTTAGACAGTTAATAGGTAAATTAAGATTTAATCAACAGGGTCTAGAGAGATTTACAGATATATCTGAAGACTTGGCAGTTTTAACAGAAAAGTTACCAGCTGTCTCCCAAGCACCCCTGACTTCCGGCAGTACAGGCAATCAAAACATGTCTGTGAATGCCTGTACTTTCACTTATTTGTTTTCACATTTTTCTAACCTTCTGATTGAGAGCCAGCTATTGAAAACCTGGCAGCAGAGTGCTTATGGCCCCACAACTGATGGAGGAAAGCTGGGGAGATTGCTCAGGCTGCAGTGCTTTTGCACTTCAAAAAGAAAATTTGAAGAAATAGAGCATGCCAAACACGCAGTGAGAGAATTGTGATCATTATCTCCTGTACAAAGTTACAAAGAAAAAAACAGCAAAATTTTAAGCAGTTTTTCTGGAATCTCTGCTAGGGATCAATAGATGGACTTGTAACATACCTCTCACAGGGGACTGGAAGACCATACTCGCAGAGCCTGCAAAACATTGGCAGCTCAAACACTTACCTAGGTACCGTTGGGAAATACAAGTCTTGGCAGACAAAGCTGAAGGCTGACAAAAAGATACCAAATAATTACACACTTTTTATAGAGTGCGGGAAAATCTACCCAAGTAACTTCAAATTTCACCCAAGAAGTGAAAATCCTTGAAAAATATCACTTCGCCTTTTTCAACCATTTGGCTTAGAAGCATTGCCCTGCACAGGAGCGGGCATGAGGAGTAGATACGAAAGTATGTCTGAAGCAGGGTTACACCAGGTGAACACAGCTAAGACAAGGCTACTCTGAAGCATAAGAAGCAACAGCTGCCTCGCTGAAAAAAAGAAAATCCAAAGAAGCTGAGTATTTCTCTTTCAAAGTCCACAAATTTTCCACTTCTCCAGTCCTGCATTCCCTTTCAACTGTGAAATTTCTAAAGAACTGGAAATTATATCGTGTTGAAAAAGACACACTGGACAAGCTTGCCATATTTTTCAACTATTGCAATATCATTTCAAGCTTGTAAAGGCAAGCTTGAAATATTTTAGCCAATTTTTTTTTCAGGTCACTGCACTGAGGTTTTAGCCAGCAAAAGCAGGCTTATTACGTGTATCATAAGTCAAGACATGTTTCTTTTCTCTTCTGTCACATGTGGATCTCTGGAAGAAAAATGCAGAGGACTATTTAGTGACCAGTCATTGAGAGCAGCCTCTGAGATCCTTCAGTAGGGCACTGGGACATAAAGAAATTTTGAATTATCTTCCTTGACCCCAGGTGACATAAAAAAATTAATTTTCTTTCTCCTCTATTTTCATCTTCATTCATAGCTGCCACTATTCCTCTCGTTTTATGACAACTCAAGCAAGATTTCCCTGCTTTGCCTCCTCCATCTGCTGAAGCCACCTATACCTGAACCCTTCGAAAAATTTTAGAGCTTAAACATACTTACAGTTCCAGCCCTCATCTATTGCATATTATACCTATTTTCATCCAATATGACTCAGTCTCGTCTATTGAGACAGTTCCTACGCTCAGTTTTCTACTCTCTACTTACACACTCTCAGTAAGTCCTTAAGTACTACCATAATTATACTACTAATGCAGCTACCAGACCATTACCTTTCATTTGAGCTCTCTTCATTCAGATGCTTTAGGGCAAGATGACTCAAGTGTAGGTGAGGAATTATTTCTTTCAAAATACAATTTAAAACACAAAACAGACAATCTGAACAAAGAGAGCTTAATATCAGGACTAAAACTTGTAACTTAAACTTTTGTAACTTCAATGGAAAACTCAGACTATACTTACTATTCATAATGTATGGGAAACCGACAACCTAAAAAAGAGAGAGAAAAGGCAGTATCCACAATTTTACCCAAAGGACTTAATCCTTTGACAGGCCTGTGTCTTTATTGCTCTTCTTAGTCAAGGGCTTTAGAATATTTATGGTATTATTACATAGCAAGACACTGTGAATATTTTTTAACTGAAAAACAGCATCTCAAAAATGCATCTCAATGAAATTTGAGATGTTCTATAACTCTGTCTTTCAAAAACTGTAATTTGCTACTAACCATTGCTGGCCAAGACTGGATTAGAGTCAAACTTCACATTATGCAGTTTTGTTTCCCCCCCATTAGCTTTTAGGCCAGGTGAGGACTACATGTTTAACAGAAAAAGACCACACACAGAATTGGGTGTTTTTTATATATAAAAAGAGAAGATAATTAAATACAAGTTTGAATTACATGCAGAAATCACTGAAATGCAGAAGAGTATATTTATTTGCAGGCTAATAAAAATATATTATATTCAGTTTAACTAGATGTATACATTTTTTTGCAAAATGTTCTATTTGCTACAGAAATGAGACTAACCTATGATGTAATTATGTGTGGATAAATACAATAAATACCTGAATTTTGTTTGATAGAACTGTGGATTAACATATATCGAGACGGATACAAACCCTCTTCACTTCCAAGAATACACTTCTACAAAGGAAATACTACATACAGCCTTTGATCATACTTAAATTTATTGCCATAAAGCACTTTCCTTATCTTACATGCTTTTAATTAACAATGGTCCCAGATGCCAACACTGTCCACCTTTAGCTTAAAACACAATTATCTTACTGAAAATTTTAATAGGCAAGGAATTATCTACTTTTAAAAAAAAATTGCAAAATTATCTTCAGAATATTATTTTATTTTTAAGTAAAAATATATATACACACGCAAGTAAACCGTTTTACACTTTACAAAATAAAAATGAAGTCTGAACACTAACTTTCCTCAGAAATTCTTCCAAGTCTAACTCATTCAACCCCTGGGAATCAGCAGGACTGAGTCTTCCAGTTACTGACAAAGGGAAGAATACACATTTGTCTATTGAATCTGGAAATCTCAACTTGCCAGACATTTCTCAGTTTAAATATTAATCTCTAAGCATCTCAGTATGATTACAAATAAACCAGTATGTTAAATTAGCTGGTAGGAAGTACAGAGTACATGGAGACAGACTGTAGTGTCTGAGCAAAATCCTCCCATTCAAGGCTTTCTAAACAAAGATTATAAAAACTGCCAGGAAGGAAATCTGGTGATAATTTACTGCTACCTGATTGATCTAATCATAGTCATGTTCCTTCTGTTGATTCTCATATATAGTTAAAAATACACAATGTAAGAGCAGAGAAAGGGTCCAGCAGATGAAGAAGAGAATACAACATCACGTAAAACTGGTGGACAAGAAATGTTAGGAAAATAACTCTAGAAACATTCTTTCACTTCAGGCTAAAACTGATCAAACGCATTAAACAAAAAAATATGGTGTGCCAAGAAGTAAGAAAGAACAAATAAATTAAAAATTTCACCTTTCCCTCAAATAAAGGGAAACTGTACAGGCAAATTTACTGCCTTTATAAAAAGTTACAAGACTGGTTGGACAAGTCTAATTTCTTAGAACTGCAGGAAGATTTCATACAGCAGTGATTTTCAAAGACAAGATGACCACTTCTTAGCTTTGAACTGTCCTTCCTGACAGAGAGGACATTGAGTGTTCCAGGCTACAGACAGTTTCAGAATGCACTCTGCTTGAGTAGCTGTGGGAAACACACCAATATGGATACAAAGTTCTGGCAGTGGATTCATCTGCTAACACACAGCCAATGTGTCCTCAAGTTTCTGAAGCTTCAGAAAAAGAAACATGCCTTGGGACCTGTTTCTTCTTCACACAGCTTTATTTTTAAATACTAGTTTCTGTTCAGTGAAAACTGTACTGCCTTGACTATTTTAAAAACCTTCAACAGTATGCTGTATGACAAAGACTACTATAAAAAAATGAACCAAATAATGTTATTCCACTAAGTGGAATTCATGCGCGCGCACACACACAGACACACAACTATTGTGTAAATAGCGAAGTTAAGAGATTTATAAATAGCAAAATCTTTGAATAAAGTATATACATTTTTAGGCTTTTTCTATAAACATATATATATAGTGCTCCTAGGAGAGACAAAGTAACTGTGTTCTACATCACAATTTAGAACATAAGATAAGTTGATGTTACTCTAAAGGCCTTTGAGGTTTTCTCTCATGTATGTACCTCCTACACAGTAACACTTGCAAAGATGTCTTTTCACGTTAGTTCCTCTTTCAATGTACAAAATCTTTTCACATTAGAGTTCAACAGCACGCAGAGCAGCGAGCAGGAAATATGGCACTGCATGCTGAAATAATAAGTGCGATGACAATGTAGAGTTTGCCTGTGGAGTGTGCTCCATGTCACCAACAGATCTAC
This sequence comes from Xenops minutus, assembly GCA_035221455.1. Classification (NCBI taxonomy): domain Eukaryota; kingdom Metazoa; phylum Chordata; class Aves; order Passeriformes; family Furnariidae; genus Xenops; species Xenops minutus. Next base: position 66,843,877 of record JAWWEE010000105.1, on the reverse strand, counting down.
AAATGTAGTATGAGAAACTGGTCAAGCACCAACCTCAACATTCCTGTCTGCAGCCACGCTGTGGGCCTTTAGACGTACACCAATCAAAAACTATTTTATGATACACTGCTCTCACAAAGGAAGTAACATTTTGTTTCAACAGTAAGACAATTATAGGTTAATACAACTGTCATAAAAAAACACAGATAGGGCCAGACACAGTATCATTCTGAGCACCTCCTGTAAAGAACTGTGCACTGAACTTCCTCTTCTTTAAGGATTATTTTAATGTGAAATGAATATGTTCAGTAGCCATCAAAAGCACTGAGCATTTCATAAGGTCAAGCTAATAATGACCAACTCCAACTGCTCCACACTAGCAGTACCCATAACTATTAAAAAACAAACACTAAATTGTTGATGGTCAGAAAAAAAAATACCAAAGGGCCCAAATAATTGTTAGCAATTTTAAACTAATTTCACCTTTAAAACCCTGTAATACTCAGTTTAAATACTTTTGCAGTAAGTTTCAAATGGAACAAATGGTGGTGAATTTAAATTAAAACAACAATTCTGAAAATCTCTCATAAAATTATCATGGTCTGAAGGATCATGATTAGCAAGTACTTCATTGCCTATTTGATAGTCTTTGTTCAAACAAAAGCTCTAGTCTTTACTATCATGAGAAAAAAAATCTGAAATACAAAACTCATGGATGCAATGGAACATCTCCCCCTCTCTTTCTTCTAGGGTTAAAGCATGTTTCACATCAAACTGAACATTGGTTTTCCCTTTAAAACATCAAAGGGTCAAAATGAAGCTGGCCACGTATTATTCTACTTCCTTAGGGACATCAATGAGATTAAAACTGGAACATATTGAGGTTATTAATTTTAGAAATCCCACACTTTGGTGGATTATTCTTTTATTATTAAAAAAAATTCATTTCACATGCTGTGTGTTAGGTAACTACTGTGTGTCACGCAAAAGACAGTTTTCCACATTTAGAATTGCTCACAATGAAGCCCTGAGGTAACCGCCTTTTTTCCAGGCAACAGTAATACAGTTTCTCTTGACATTTAATCATCCTTTTACTACCTACTCTAGTATATGCAACTTTAAGCAGTCAATATTGATTATCAATTGCTCCCAAAGATGGGATTTGTCCAGTTAATTTTTTTTTTTGACTGATTGTTTTTAGGATAAAGACTCAGCAGAACGGGCTAATTTGGGTGCAGTGTCTTCTAATGCAGCTTCAACGGAATTCCCCAGGTCTCCATTTTCATGTCCATCAATACTTGCCTTCTTATCAAACACTGCAAGATAAAAAGAAAAATTATTTAAGGCAGTGAAGCAATCATGGGAAGGACAGAACAGTGATCCTTATTTCAGTAACTAGAAAGCGTACTAAAATGACTACTAAAAATAAAGCTAACAGGTTTTTAGCAGAACATAGTATGGCAGGAAAACAGGAACTGTTTCTTTACCTCTCTGATTTAAAAAATGTATCTGAAGAAGGCAACAATGTGAAGTGTTAAGGGAAATTAACTACGACCAGACCAGAGGCAGGAAAAGGTAGGAAGAAATTTGAATTTCAACCTTTGGGGAAAAATGTCCATGAAAAAAAATCCATAAATTAATTCAGTTAATTCAGTTGTATCTAAGTAAACCAGGCCAAAGAGTGAGGGACCAACCAGAAGAGCTGACAGCCTATGAATAGGTTAATTGAATTGACAGTAGACTAATTTTACAATGAAAATAAAAAGTGTTTTCCAGAAATTGCACTGCATATTGAGAATTGAACTGCATGCAACACATTTTAGAAGGTTTACCTTGTGAAGGTTTGACATCTACATTTGCATCTTTCCTATTAGAATTTGAATTTGCACCTTCTTCCAATTCATCAAGATACAAACGGTAACGGTGTCCACTCTCATCCTCATATTCTACATTTTCATCATCCGAATCAACTTCTGGAGCAACATATACTACTTCAAATTCAATTTCACCTCTCTAAAATGCAACAAAAAGTACATATTTACTTACTACTGCACAGCTACATAGTAGGATTACCAATATGAGCTAGGTTATTAAAAAAAATACATTTTACTGTTCTAAACACACTCATAGTTGTGTTGCGTATTTTGGATATGTATCTGAATTAAGTTTTTACTGACTAAAGTAATACAACTCTACAGCTAAGTTGTATTTTTTTTACAAAATTATCTGATTTTTTTAGATATGTTCCAATACATTTCAAACAGTGACTTCTAATGAAGAAACTTTCTGCTAAATTAGACACACTTGTTAACTGTCTGAAAACGAGAAGCAAGGCAGGAAGAAGATTCTAGACCACAAAGATAAATTGTTTGGCTGGAGCTGTTCCGTCATAAAAGAGTAAAGTGCATGTCACCAAAGAATTATTTCCGTGGGGCAATGTAACGAACTGATTTCCATCAGTCTTATGGAAGAATTATTAGCCAATACATGTGTTTAACTGAACCAGTATGGGCCCAGCATTTTTCTCCTTAAATTGCAAGACATAAGAGGATTAAGTGTAAGGTGACATAGCCTCAGGAATCACTGTAGCTTAGCATTATGCTGTGTTTAACATTAAAATTCAAAGTAATTCAACAGGCAGAACTTAAACGTGCCTACGGATAACAGGTCCCAACTGACCTGTTGGGAAAGAATAGTTACAGCTTCTTTATGTTTGGCATCTCTTAGATTAACTCCATTTACTGCCAGAATGGCATCACCAACATGCAGTCCTCCACATCGATCAGCAGGTTGCCCAGGATGGATTTCAGAGATCAGAATTGGAACACCATGTTCCTTCCCACCCTATTAAAAAAAAAAACAACACGTAAATTTTCTCTAACTGACATATCCTTTAACATAAAATCTACATTCAGATAATTGCTCCTAATGTGCTTATTTCAATTTCTGTTTTATAAAATTAGAAATCATTCTTCAGACAAAAAGAATCTTAAAGAAGAATACATGAGATGTTTCTTTTAATTCTTCTCCTCATAAAAGAATGGAAAATTTCAAAGATGTACTCAAAAAGTCAAAGGAGACAATTCTGAATAATAACAATACGAAAAAATCATATACAAGCTGATGAAAAACTGAAAACCTCATTAAAAAATGTCTATCAAGCACCATATTAATTTGCAAGAAACAGAGCTCATATTTGAAATAAAAGTATAATAGTCAAAATTTTTAAAATTTGTTGTAAAAAGCTTATACAACTTCTGCTAGGTGTGAGATACCAACACAGATACTTAGAAAAAAAGTTATAATCACAACAGTTAAGCTTTGGAAGTCTCAGATTGGCTCTGCTCTTCTACACATTTATCATACCTGAAATTTACCACTGGCAAGTGTTTATACCATAAACATAACTCAAAATTGTAAGTTTGACATAAAGTAGCAATTATCTATTTTCTAATCTATCAAAATGAGTCTTCAAGTTCTATGATTGTAGCTATTGATTTGTGTACGCTTTTCTCATGTGTTCTAACAATACATCCACATATTTTACAGAAGTAGGACTTTGTGTCACAGAAAAAAAAAGTAAATATTTACTGTGATTGAAATTCCTAGTCCTTCATGGTCTTCTTTAACTAGCAAAACTTTTCTGATTGGACCAACACCTTGACTCTTCTTTAAGGCATCAGGATCCTAATTTGATAAAAAACAAACAGCACAATCATAACTGAGTGAACTGAAAATTAACACATTTCAGCATTTTGGGTTCTTTTAATTATATTATAGGCAATGGATGAGCAACAGAGTTTAGGCTCGCTCCAGGCAGGACAAACTTACAGTGTCCCTTTACAGAAAGGGTATGAAATCAGAGAAGATTCTCCATTATGCACCCCTGATGAGAATAATTATTTAACTTATTTCAGTGCTGAGCAATACACAACACAGAACTTAACTTCAAAAGATGGAAATCAGCTACATATTAAAAATATAAAGGGACTACATGAAAAAATGCTGATCACTGCTGAAATGTTAAACTCAACTTACAACTAACCAAATGACAGAAGATGTAACACAGTCCCAAGGAAGATGTTGTTTGCTCAATTTTATTTTTTCTGTAATAAAAATAAACTACACCAAAAGCCACTGAACACAAAACTAAAAGTGAGGTTAAATCATTGTTTTTTGCTTTTGTTAAGTCACTTATGACATTATGAATACTCTTAAAATCACACACACCCATATTTGTCCACCAATATTCTATAAGCAATTAGCAACACAATCAGTAAGATCCATCTGACCAACTAAGCTATTTAGAACAGATCAAAGTAAAGCACTTTCCTGAAAATGTTTGGTTTTATGCACTGCACACTGGAGTGATTAACAGGACTTGTGCCATTTTGGTGAGTTCTACCAAAGATACCCACAGTGAAATGCTGTTTAAAGGCTTTGTTTTAAAAAGGCAGTTCTATAAGGAAAAAAAAGAACAATAAGCAAGTATTTTACAGCACCAATTTAACTGGCCTTTAAAAAAAATCCAGAATTGATTTCAGTTCAATCTAATCCTAAAAATGTTATTGTTTTTTGTAGATAAGCTAGCTCTAAATTTTGAAAACTAGGCTACAAAATTCTGCTATTAAATTTATATTTATAAACATACATAGCAGAGGCTCAGTTTTCAAAAGGACTGAGGGTTCCTAGGTAAGTCACCACAATTTTATCATCTTTTCTGTCATTTATAGGGACATGCTATTCAGTATAGAACTGTCCCTAATCATACAAAAGAATTATGTATTTTCAAGAGACATTTGAAAGAACACAATATTAAAGTGAAAAGAATCACAAAGATGAAGTAACTCATGTCTGTTTCCCACAAATGCTGGAAATCATGGAGGAATGGCTCATCTTTTCAACTTACATGACCTGGTGGTGCTTGCATAGGTCGTTTTAGATCATTCCGACCTCGACAAGCTCTAATAACAGTTTTGTGACGGTGAAGGTGTATTTCTGCTTCAAGCTGATTCCACAGTTTATCATGAGCAGGTCCTTTCATATCTCGGCCCAGTAACTGAATCTGCTGGACCCTACACGGTGACAAAGAGAGTAAAACAATGTGCTGTATTACAATGGAGAAATCAATGCATTGTACGATTCAGACTTCTTGTGGCTACAGTATAGTCAATATGGCAACTGGTACAAGAACTGTGGGGATTTTGTTTCTTCCTTTTGTTCAATTGCAGGACTTTTCTTACTTAGCCTTAACTTTGAATCTGCCTCTGGGGATACAAAGGAAGAAAACAACAACAAAAAACATTTCATGTAAAGGACATGGATTGACTTCACATACCTTCCAGCTAGCTCCTTATCTAAATACTTGGCTGCTAATCTTGCTCCATAAACCTCAGCCTGAAGCACAGCTATGTGTCTACGAAGGGCTTCATTCTCCTTCCTCAGCAATTTCACCTCAGCTTCCAGCTGAGCTTCTTTCACTTTTTCTTTCTTGTTAGCTTCAAGTTCTCTTTCCTTTACAATAACAACCAGAAAACAAAGAGAAAGAAAAAAAAGGAAAAAGATGTTGGAATACTTATATCCAAGTTAATCATGAAAGAGCTTTTACTGTTTCTGCATACACAATCTTGAAATTATTCTCCTGTGTACAAGACATGCATGCAGGAAAAACAAAAGAGAACAAGGACTCTGGCACTACAGCTAGTGGTTTGCATACTATTCTACACAAAGGTAGCAAAATTTAAGTAGCCTGAACATCACCTTGCTTTTTGTTGTCTTGCAAAAGGAAGATTCAAAGTTAAAGAGTAAAATTAAAAGAGTAACTATAGAGCCACTAAATATTTCAGTTTGACCACATTCTTTAACATATTTGGTGATGATGGTGATACTATTATGATGACGATGATGATGACTATGACGTCGAGGAAACATTTTATAAGTCTATGTGTCCTTAAAATGACAATTATTTTCATGCAAACAACCAAGAAATGTCCAGCAAGAGACATTTCCAAATTAGAGTCTGAAGACCACATAAATAAAGCCACAAATTCCACACATGAAGATGCCCACCCTGACAAAATTAAAAGAAAATTAGTGCAAAATAGCTTTGTTAAAAAACAAACAAACAAACAAAACAAAAACAAAACCCACACTAAAACCACACTTTAAGTCCCAGACCCTGAAAAAGGAATTATAGACATATAAATTAGTTCCACAGTGCTCCATCCCAAATGTAAAGAATGGCATAATCATTACCTTTTCTGATACCCAGGGCACTAGAGCAAAAGAAATTAGTATGCTCAGATTGCTATTCTACAAAATCTGCTTTAAGGAGAGCATGTTTGATTACTTGTATCTTCGTATCTTGCTCTGTATCCCTTTATCAAAATGGGGAAAACCTGCCACCGCAAATAGGAAACAGGAAAATAGTAGACACAGGATCTAATATGGTTTCCTTTAAAAAATGGCTGACAACCGAAAAAGCAATAAAAGCTAAGCTCACCATAATGCATCTTTGCAGACTAAATTTAGAGTACTCAAAAAAATTGCTCTATAGCATTGACATTGTTAAGCAAATAAAACCAGGAGATGCCACTAAAGAAGCAACAGGACAGATATGAAATTTTACAGAACTGGCAAGACAAATCTGTTATCAAATTGTGAATATGCTATTCACTATTCCAAGTCTGGATAGAAAACCATTAGTATGGTCAATATTACCATATTTAAGAAATTACACAAGGTTGGTCCTTCCAGAAAGGGTTAATTTCACATTAGATACAGGTAAACAATTATAGCTATTTGCCAGAAAGTCAGCTCTGAATTTGATGGACTCTGCTATCTCCCTCATCGGTTAAATACTTGTATCAGGTTAGATGAATAGCATACATTACACCTATGTAAATGTTTGGCCAAGAATTGCCCAGCATAGTGCACAGTAGGAGCAACACAAAGATTGCTTGAAATCCCCGGCATTTTGTCTCCTGTAATTCCCATATGCACATTAGAAAACACATCACACAAAGCAAGTTCTGGTCTCTGGCCTTTGGGTTGGGGGTTGTCTTGTGAGAATGACACTCCAGCAAATCTCCTTCTGAACTGCAGGACCACTCCTAAGCCAAGAATTTTGACTAATCTACCTTTCCAGAATAGTAGTTTCTAAGATTATACGAATTCTTTCTGCTGTTATTTTGGTCTTGAGCTTTAATTCACAGCTACTGCAAGTAGCCAAATTACAAGAATTTCAATTACAAGAATTCAAGAGTGCCACTGTGCTGTGCTACCTCTGCCACACACTTTGGCAGGGAGCAGGATCACAGTTCAAGCTTAACACCTGTTTTATAGCAGCTGCAAAGTCCATATACAGGTATAGTGCTCCTGATAATTATGCATGTACTGCCAATATCACATCAAGATGCTCTAAATAGTATAGGCTACCTGTTTTTATACATACTCACTTTTAGAGCATCTTTTATTTGGCAAATATAAAAACACAAGGACTAGAATTTATGACAGACATATTCCAACCACCCTCAGAAAAGTGAATTGCTGAAGTGATCCAAGATATTTGATTTCACTAGCAAATTTCATGTAACATGTTTTCCTGTATTTATACAAAGTAGGCAGCTTAAACACTCTCATCAAGATTGAAATTTTCCATTGATTTTCTCTAAATTTGCTTTGTCATTTAAAGTAAAATTAACAGAAAGCCAAATGTTACATTTTAAAGTAGAATCACTTTTAGTCATGCACTTTAAATGCTACACCTAAAATACAAGTAACAATGTAATCCCATAGAACTGGTTTTTCCCTGTTTTCTCCATTACTATGATTACTGCTCTGTGACTGATGTGGAAAATCACAGCAAGAAGCCATTCCTCTCTGGACTGTCTACAACTGATCAACACATTAATTAAAAAAAAAATCAGAAGGTTTGCAATATAGAATCTCTGAAGATGTACTGAAAGAACATGTCTTGTTTTGAATGACTATCAGGAGATGTGACAAAAGTCTCAAAAATATTTAAAGGAATCAAAGAAGTTACAGAAGAGTTTCATGTTTTCTAGTGTTCATAGCATGGCATAGGTTCTGAAAATAGAAAATGTATTTTTTGTTGGTAGTATTAAAAAAAATAAACCAAAAATGCAATTGTGAGTTTGAAGATCAAAGCTTACAGTTACCAGCTATTCCATGACCTTTCATAAAGCAAATACTGAGTGATTATAAGTATATAAGACAATAGGAGTGGAAATGCTGTTTAAAAACCTTTCCAGTCTATCACTGTGAAAAACTGAAAGATAAAAGTCACTTTTGCTTCACTTTTTTTTCCATTTCTATGTATTATTTTGTTTATGTGCTTTTGGCTGTTACACAAGCCACTGAATCATATTAAATCAGACCCATAAAAAGGACTGAGAAAAGGGGAAAAAAGGAAAAGTTGACTGCATTTTTTTAAAATACAACATGCAGAATACTTCATATTACACTTAAGAGATATGTAGAGTGTTTATGCTTTAGAAATTGTATAGCACCTTAACCTATTTTTGAGATGCTCCCAGAACAATCAGAATGTCAAGCTGCCAGATATTAGCGGTAGCAATAATAAATGAAACACATACAGACTTAGGAAAGAGGACGTCATATCTAGAAAAGAAAAATTAAAATGCAAAGGAAATTCTTTATGCAGCATCTTGCCAACCGTTAGGAAGAAAGAACAAGACAGATCTGTTTTGCCAGTTTCTGAGGCCAACATATATAAGTTGTTGCACAAAACAAAAGCAGTGTTTAAACATAAAAAAAAAAAAATCACAATCAGCATACTTACCATTTCATCCACAGAAAGGACAGACTTAAGACAGAAGAAAAGAGTTCCATAATTAGAGAAACAGGCAATAGGAACTTCAAGAAAATGCAACAATGTAAGTTACTTACTCCAAAAGAAATTTACCAGCAGACTGTATATTTTATTAGAAAGCATAAAGAACAAGCACATCGCTACAGTTGCATTTAGCAACAATTTTGGTATTTTGCAGTGAAAGTTATTAAAAATCTTATTAAAAACTTAGCCTTACTGTAACACTGAAAACAGTATTTCCTCCTCAAATACCAAGGATCTCTATAAAAAATAGCCAGATAATGCAATATACTTCAAGGCATCACAGAAAATCCATTCTGTAATGTAATATCTGTTATATAGATAATAGATCTTTTCCTTTCGGAAAGAACAACAAAATACATATTACAAGAGGGATATAAAGGACAGGGAGAAGTATCAGAAAAGGTATATCAACTGTAAAACTCAGGAAAAAAGATTGAACTAGGCAATTTCATACTCTTACAAAGAAAGGTTTACTGGGATTGGACTAAGGAGATTCACCACTCCTAAAAACAGATTCCGCCTAGAATAGATGTTATCAACTGCTTAGTAATTAAACATTTTAAAATGTTCTAGATCACCACTATGTATAATTTTGCAGATCATGGAGTATACATTAACGCTGAGACTACATACATAAATAGAGTGTCTGTTTCTCAAACAAAGAGCGAAGGTAAAGGACTTTATTTCCCCATTACATACTCTGTTGACACAGTCCTTTTTTTGCCCTCAGAGATTTTCTGACTGCCAGAAAGTCAGCACAACAGTTTTTATTTACCCAAATACCAGAATTCTCATTTTATTATCATTTAAGCTGCCTCAGTTTTGCTTGTTCTAGCTTCACAGATCTTTAGAGGTTTCCTTATCTAGAAGAGTAAAACTGAGCTTCTGTCCATAAAAACTATGAATTCCCTAAAGGCAAAGGAAAGCAAACTCAAAAGACTAGTTCTAGTGTTTTTAAAAAGGAAAAACTAATAGAAATTAAGAAGAGAATATCAGTCTACGGTGTTAATAAAATTCAATTTCAACACAGATAAAATATGGAACAATGTATGTAAAAATGTATTTATTGCCATTTGTGGGAAGAAAACTGCTGTAAATAGCATGGAGATTTAATATATCTTTAGAAATTGTTTATAACAAGGTAAGGAGAAAACAAAAAGTTAAAAGTATTACTCTCTCTGTCACTCAGAAGTTGTCTAACTAATAAAATGTTGGGACCAAAATAACTCACAGTGATGCGTTGACTTGAAAAATTTGCTACATGTAAACCTGCAGCCTAACACAGAGTACTGGTGATATTTAACTAAGGCTTATTTACAAACCCATAAGAATTATTAACAGCTCTAAATAAACATCATACTTCAGCTGTAAATCAGTAAAGGATAAAGCATGTACGGACAATCCAGAAAATGTTATTCTTATACTGAATAAACAAGTATGTAGCCCTAGGAAGATAACTCTAATTCAATTACAGCTTTTGGATCTGAAGCAGAAGAATTTGGGTTACTCCTGTTATTCAGTGATTAGCCTAGACATCCTTTAGGCCTTATAGTCTATTACTGCGTTTTATTGTACATTACTTAAGAGGACAAAATAGCAGAAGGGACTAATCTAACATTCCACATATGCTGGGACTAGGTATTTGAAACCCAACTGTGAGGCAATTTTAGAAACAGAGTGATATACTTGGATTCATGCCAACAGTTAGAAACCACATCTCTACACCACCACTTTACTTTTCTAGTTTACAAAGTCTTAGTATTTGTGCTGTGGCTAGTAACAAGGCAGACCAGGCTCTGGCTATCAGTCAATGCCAACTAATGGCACAGATTAATCATCGTTAACTTTTGGTGGCCTTTGTAAAGGACTGAGTTTCTAAGAAACACAGCACATAATATTATCAGTGGTTTATTGAGTTCTTTTACAACAGTCTGCTGCATGTAGCAATAGACAGCACCATCAATGCACCCTCAGCACTCTTAAAGAGAAAGAATGACCATAGAGTGAGGACAGTGATCTACTGTCATCTACTCTCTCCTTCTGCATGGTAAACCAATCCCATTCCTGCTGTTATTACAATAAAAACAACAGACATATCACTTTAGGCTTTTGCAAAATCTGTGAAAATTTGGTTGTATCTGTATATTGGAAACTATTATATTTAGGAACTTCAGTCTGCAGCAAAGTTTTATAAATCACCAAAGTATTTTCTTCTTTTACTTTAAAAAAAAAATCACGAAAAATTCTTTATTCTGACATAATTCATGTTATTTTTAATAGTGACTAACAACCAACTATAAATGTTATTTAAAAAAGAAAAAGTTAACATTTTCAACATGAAAATTTGTAATGAGCTTATTAACACCTTCCAAGGAAGAATTTCAGTCAGGAGAAGGAAAAGAATAATATAATCGTACATTCAAACCAGCACACTCACCAGTTTTGCCTTAATAGCCCCAGAATCAACACTTTGACCAGTCTTGGCATGTAGCTGAAGCTGCACAGCATGGAGTTGCAAAAGCTGATCGTGCACTTCCTTTTCCAATACAGCTTTCTCTGCCTGCGTTTCTGTCAGTTCAGACTTCAGATCAACTAACTGTGCCTGTGAAAATATAATCCATCATAGTAATGAGCAATTATTAAACAGGGTCACCAGAACTGTGATACATCATTTGCTGGTACATATATGTTATACATGGTGTAATACAGCTAAGAGTACATGTTGCCATACATTCCTCTGTAGCCCAACTTAAACACTGCATCATTTGCAGGATTTTCTCCCCAGCTGCCACAAAATTAATTTACCCACAAAAGCAGCATCGAACAACCATATTGCCAAAAGCAGCAACAGCTGAGTTCTTCCTCATGCAGACAACGGCATATGATACCGACGTTCACTCCAAAACAGAGAAATGCCATTAAACTTATGTAGGATTTACAACTATACCAATGTAAACACATTTTGAAACTGTAAAACTATTAAATTTTACTGCACAAAAATATTTATCAAAGCAAAATAATTGTTTATGCAATGTTCAAATCAATTAATCTTATTTACAACTGGCCTATTAACAACAGCTTAACTGAAACAGCAAATGAGGTGAGTAAACCAAAAGCAATGAATCAGCATGCCCTTAAAATGCACATGTAGAAAAAAAATTAGTTACTAATTATTGAAAAAGTGGTTTTGAAACATTTTAGAAACGGTTCTCATGTAGGGTTTATATTTGGAATAAAAGAACAAGTTCTAGCACATTTACCAAATTGATTTCTATCCTTAAGTTCAAGTAGCATTTTATAAGACAAGATACATATATATAAGCTTTAAAGCTACTACTTGAGAAAAAAGCCCCAGAATATGATTTCAGGTAAATTTATCTAAATTCCAGAGTATATTTTTGCTTCTAAAAAGTTTAGAAGGAAAGAGCAAAATGGAAAAGCCACTAATTATAAAAAAAAGCCCTCACATATTAAAGAAGAGTAATTAAACATAATACTAACAACGAAATTCATAATGTTGCAAGCCAACGCTCGATCCATTCAACTACATAAATCACTGCTACAAAATGTCTGTATTAGTTAATGAAAAATAAAACCAAAAACACCTAACCGGGAAGGATTTGACTGTCAGCAGGAAGTACTTACTGGGTCTAACTTTAGGTACATAATTTAGATGGACAGCCTCCTTAAGTTTCCAGAGTAATTCAGACATAAGTAGGCTCTTCCAGAGGTGATTCAGAGCACCTAAATTAGAGTGCAGTTTGATGAGATGGGTCAGGCCAACTTGCAGTTTGCTGTTGCTGCTGACAAGAACGTCTCCCCACCTTTTGGCTGTACCCTCTCGCCCCACATCTCTGGGACTGGAGGGTAAGATGTGCCCTATCCATGAGCTCTGCTGATCTCAGACTGGACTCTTCTGAACAAAGCAGAATTACCTCTCCCTGTCCACTTAGATGGAGTCTCAGCAGAATAGACCAGCATTTACTTTTTGCCAAGGAATGGATCTGCATGCATTTTCACCTTCCAACTGCCAGAATGGCAAAATGAAAAACTTGGAAAATTTGTAAACCCTCGCAGAACTCCAAAGCAGAAACTGCCTTCTACAGTAAGATATTTTAAATACTACAAAGACAAATAATTTTAGAGAAATAGGTTACTTACAAAACTGCATTTTTCTCCCCAGTGACCAGCCACGGTTAAAGTCTCTCTGCTTTGGATTATCTACCCTCTAACAAAAGCAGACATATACCTGAACTACTGCAGCAAAATATTGCCAGTATAAAAGGTGATAACATGGAACAGAGCAGATAATAAAGACCTTAATAATGAATGCAGTTTGACCCAGTCACAATTTCACATAATGTATAACAGTGTTATTATTACATAAGGGGTGTGTTACTTCCAAAAAAACAAACAAAAACCCAAACAAACAAAACACTAATGTCTTCCTCCTTTCTAACAGGTACTAACAGCTCACATACTGACTTTTATTGCTTTTTTATGCACACAAACGCACTCTCTCATCCATTCTAATTAAAAATGCCTGTAGAAGAGAATGGTAGAACAGATAAATTAGAGCAGTTTCATATTGTCCAGCCTCACTTAGCAGAGAATGGCAAACAAAACAGAGTTCTGGTGGGGGACAAAAAAAGAAAATATTTCCCTGTGCAAGTTACAAAGCAGCAATGAGGGCTACCAGTTTTGCAGCGCAAATGATGCTCCAAAAGTTACCACAAAAGGACTGTCAAATTCATAAAAAAAAAATAAAAATAGCACTCTGCATATGACCTATGATTTAAATTCCTATCCTGCTGTTTTAATAGTAGAATGGTCTGGGGTGAAAGGGACTGTTAAGGTCATTTAAGTCCAACGCCCATGCCATGGACAGGGACACCTTGCACTAAGCCAGGTTGCTAAGAGCTCCATCCAACCTGGCCTTGAACACTTCAGGGGATAACCTCCCTGGACAACCTGCTCCAGTGCTTCACCATCCTCACAATTAAAGAATTTTTTCCTAAAATCTAATCTAAACTCATTCTCTTTCAGTTTGAAACCAATCTCCTTTATTCTGTCTCTACATGTTCTCGTAAAAAGTTCCTCTCCATCTTTCTTGTAGGCTCCCTTCAGCTACTGGAAAGCCTGAATAAATAAAGTGAACAAAATAAAGAGAGCAAAATGAGAAATGATATGAGCATATGTCATGGAAGTAATCTGCTTACACATGTTGAAAAAATCACAAATCTCTCCCCAGGAACAGATGCAGACCCAAAAGTCATACCAAAATGCAAACACAGCAAAGCTGGTTTCAAATCTTCTGATCTACTTCTGTGAAGTCCTGCTGTTCTCAGCCTGGCCAGCTCACTTAATTTTCCTTTATATTACTCTTACTAGCACTACTTTTTTTATCCAAATTCCCTCAATTTGTTATAAAGGAAATATACGGAAAGACTGCTAGAACTTCAACAACTCTACATTCAGTTTTGGAAGCTACTCAGTAAAAACCAGAGAGGAGGCAGAGACAGCAGAAGAAATGACAAGCACAAACATGAACTATCAGTAAAGCCATTCCTTTCCAGAGCATCATTCACTGCATGAGGCAAGGGTTCTACAGAAAAAGATGGTGCCAGACAACATAATATTTCAATCTGTATAAACCCAACAAGGATAAATTAATACTGCACAAGCAACTGTATTAATCCTTTCATTGGCAGCTTTTTTTGGATATATTGTCCAACAAGACTGTCAAAGAGAGATGTTATGTATATTTGATGGTCACCTGCAACTGCTCTAGAATTTGAAGAGAAGTCAGCTGGCAGCAGAAGAAACAAACACCCACTCACAGCAGACCACTGAGCTTCAGGGTTAGGAGAGTTCAGGAAGAGCCACCAAATAACAAATAGAGAACAGAAACTTTCACTGGGGAACAAGACGGGGCAGAGGGCAAAGAGAAGGTAGTGTGTATACTTTTGTAACATGCTTTTAACCATAACTTGCTGATTCAGACAAAAAAGGAACTCTTCTGGGCAGTATACAACTGTGCAGATTGGCATTATCACTCATTAACAAGGACCATACTGCAGGGTTACACTTTGGTTTCCCTCTGGTAACTCATTTGTGTCTATGTCTCAGCCAACAGGCAGCTAGTGGCACGTCAGCACTGTGGTTCATGGAAGTAGGATTTAATCATGAAAACCTACATCTAGACCCAGATGAATGAAGCAGACAGGACATGAGAGACAGAATTTGCACAGCTCTTTTTTTCCTTTTATTCTGACACATGTTGGCAAAGTCAATGCCTTTTGAGACATGCTCATTTTACTCTGATTCACTGAAGTTATGGGTACTTTCCTCAGATCAAGATCGGTAGCTACAATCTGGTGCCAATGGCAATAGGAAGTTCCTGGTCTGGGCCTTACAATGGAAGCCAAAACTTGTTGAAATCAATCAGAAACTACTGAAGTTTCTTGGTTATTAAGGAAGTAATGCTCTTACTTCAATGCTCCAGACACGTTTTTTTCTCCAGTTAAGCACTGCCTGCTAACTGAGAACTCAGAGAAGTTACATAAATGAGTCAGTATGGAAAACACTAAGCAAAAAAGAACAGCATTACTGATAGAATCACTTATTCCTAAGTACATCATTCAAGCTTGTTGTCCAATTTATCAATAATTATTAAACACATTACCGTTAATTCTTTGCACTTATTGTCCCTAGTCCATACACTGTCAACTACGTAAGACATAGTCCTTGGTTTCTTACATTTTTAACCCTCACTCTTCTGAATTAAAAAAACAACAAAAAAACCCCCCAAAACAAACCAAAAAACCAAACCAAACCAACCAACCAAAAAAATATATATTAAAAAAATATATTAAAAAAGAACCTTTAAGAATGATCTGATCTGTCTCTGGTATGGAGAGAAACTGTCCTTCTGTAAGTCTGTTTTTTGTTTTACTCCACAAAGTACTAGTAAACAAACACTATTTCAGAAAGAGTTAGTGCTTCAAATTATCGCTACAAGTTATCTCTAAACTCTAAATAAAAGTCTATAATTTGAGTAAACTGAAGATCTTGGTCAAATTCATCAAATAGTATAATTTAGTATTTATCTTCCGAACAATCTCACAGATGACAAAAGAAAAAGAGTTTTGAAAGGCTAACTAAATATTTACTCGGTTTTGGGGTATATTTTGCCATTTATCAGGTATTTTGTGTTTCTCAGAGATCTTAGAGCCATAAAAATGAAACACAAGTTTTATTCCCATAGGAGATAAAAGAAAAAAAAATCATGGCATTAAGCAAAAGACAAATACTTCTTTTATACAACATTCAAAAATTAAAAACAAAGACAGTCACTAGGAAAGAGTCCAGCTATAATGTCCTATTTTTGATAAATAGTTCTTCTTTCCTGTTCAAGCAGTTAGTAGTTGTCAAAAACCTGAGTTTGTTATAAATGATCTTATGCTAAATACATATTTTAAGCTAGCAATATAATAAATGAGAGTTTAAATGTTGGGGTTGATTGCATTTGCAGTCAAGGAGTTCTTAAAATCTTAACTAGTTTTTTTTCATCAGGAGTCTCAGAACAAAATAATATCATTTAAGCCCCTTCCCATTAGTTTATATCTTATCATAAAATTTTTTCATATGATGGTCTGAATGCTCAGAAAAAATATTATTTAGTCACCTGTATATTTTTCATAGATAAGTGAGCATTACAGTAACTAACCAAAAATCATTTATTTCTATAACATCTCAGAGACACAATCCAAGTTCCTATAATAAGTTTATACTTGGAAAAGACTAAAAATGTGGACCTCACCCAGAGCAACTTATAATGTAAACACATGAAAGAAGTAATGAATAAATGTAACACAAGGAGAAGTGCAAGTACAGAGGTATTTGTGTACAGAAGGGCACAACAGGAAGCAGACAGATGGCACACTGAAACCACAAGTTACCACTGCTCACAACCACCACTGTTTGGATGAGGCACCACGATACAGCAATATTGCAGCCTCCCAAGAGCTAAAGCATCACAGGGAGCACAGAAACACAAAACTTCTGAAGGTGGGATGATGGGGACTATGATGGTGACTGACACACCACGCTGACAGGAAATAAACCCTCACTGCTGAAAGGGAAACCAGTTGCGGGGGTGCAGGGCAAACTGAGAGATGGCATCATTAGATAAAATAATGACAATGTTTTGGGGAAACGCTTTGGTTTTTTCTTTTTTTTTCCCTGAGCTACCATTGCAATAATTTCTGCAGTACGGACAAGGGTTTTATTTGAGCTAACAGATATATATTTATGACTTATCAATTGCCCAGATATAAGAACTCAAAATAGAGCCACCCTGAATTGAAAAGCTGGGTCATAGGCCTGAATATTACTAGGGCAAAACAATGGCATTATTCCCCACACCAAGTAAAAATGAGATGAAGACCTGGAGTCTGTCCACATCAAAGTGTAATGAGTGCACTTTTTGGCATATAAATTCCAAGCTCAAAAAAAGACTAAGCATGCCATATTAGAAAACACATATTTTTCAGCAAAGGAAAGCTAGATACATGCACAATTATCCATGATATTACCAGCCTCTAGTGGCTAAAAATCGTAAGTTAAACACTCATCAAATGCCTTTAAAGTTTTTGTTTAATTTGAGGCCTTTACGGTACACCTAATTCATTCTCATACCAAGCCTTCTAAACTCGTAAGGGTCTGAAAATTGTCTTTCTGAAGTGAAAGATTATTTTTTCCCCACCATATAATCTCTGAATGCCAGAAGCTAGGACTTCATTTCAGAATTTCTTAGTTACCTAAAAAAGGCAGTCTAGTTGCCATCATTTTATCTCTATGTCTCCATTTCTCCCTATTTTGCCTTCCTTCCCTGTTGATTTGAACTAAATTTATTTTCAAGATTCAAACAAGAATAGGCAAAAGTGTGTATGATTAAAGTTCCTACAGCATACAAGTCTCGTGCAAAACAGCTAGTAGAAGCAAAGAGTGATGGATTAGTGCCCTCACAGAAGGAAAAGTGGGAAAAGCCAGATCTTCAGCTAATTTGTTTAATCTACCCAGAGACGGGCCAACAGCCTGGTGTCTAGGCAGCACACAGGCAGTTCTGAGCTGGAGACTGAGCAGTTGTCTCGTGTCCAGCCAACTAACATAAAAACACAGGTAGATGAAAAGGCAAAGGATGCTGTGATGTGGAAACTCACAGATCATGGGACAGTGCCTGAATTGGAAGATCTTAGTGACTTGAGAAAGTGCTCATCACTTATATTAGGACAAATCATTCCCCACAAATCAGCAGGACATATGATTTCCAAGCTCTGCTACTAACAAAACACCTCCAGTAGGTATACATATTTTTAATGGCTAATTTTACAGGACAGATCCCTACCAATCTCATCATGGGATCAACTCAAAATTTATAAATCTAGTATAAGAGGTGGTTTTACTTCTTCAGAAGCATGTTCTCATGTAATTTATACTAGACTCCAAAAAGTTTACCAACATATGTGTTTGAATGTTTCAACATTCACTCCTGATCAGAACAATTAACCTCCTGATTTAAAGGCTGAAGAATCCAGGATCATGAAACACAAAAGAGGACACTACAATGCTGCAATTACTCTGCAGCTTCTGCCCCTGTATACACACAAAAAAGCAATATAAATCTCAAGATATGACATTAGCATATTTGCTTAACATTTCATTATGGAGGCATTTTTTTAAAGACAGAAACTTCATTTAAAGGCAAAAGCAGGTAAAAAAAAACAACCTAATTATGCTTTACAAACCATGAAATCACAATTCCTAAGTGTTCCCATAACATTACAAAAGTGCAGGACACAAAACAATTTTTCAGGATGTGACAGCTGCAGCTCCTACAGCCCTAGGCCTAAACACTCACAGACACCAGATCCCCAAGTGGCGTTGGTTCAACAACAACAGAGCCTGTCATGCACAGTTAGGAACCGCACAATCCAAATATTACCAAGTTTTCAGGGGGACTCTTAACTTTGCATCAGCCCGTTGATGTGAAGTAGCTGAAGCCCTTAATTATTATGTTTCTCTAACTGCTGAAAGAAAAGATTGTCTCCCTTATCTCACCAGTGTCACTTCACCACTCTGTCTACAGCTCTCCAAAAGACAAGAGCACTCTACCCTTCCTCAGTCTTGACTACTTGGTTCTTCCTTGCTAAGCAGCATTTGCTGCCATTTCTCACACACTCCTATTAAGATTAATGGACTGCTTTGAATGAGAAACCATGAAACAGATCAGAGTCCTATAACACTCACTGCGCTCCTTGCAAAACTAAACAATGTGACAGGCCTGTACAAAATACGAGTTTCTGAAGAGAAGATACACCTAGGAACCATAATTTTTGACGATAAATCCGCCACAATTTCAACATAATGCTTACCACTTGTCAATGATGAAAATGTTGCAAGAAATTATTTAAAAAGGCTGTACTGACAATTTTTTAAAGTCTTTATTTCATTTTTATTATAACCCCAAAAAGGACACATATGACTTAAATTTTTAGTTAAATCTTTAAATTTAACAAAATGGTCTTTATCATGCAGCTAATAAGAACATGAACAACAAAATTTTTGACTACTGACTCCCCAGATAAACACTGCAGCTACAGTAGCATAGCTACATAAGTAGTCTCGGTAAAAATGCAGTGTATGATACTAAAGACACAAATGAACTGTAAATTAATTTAATACATTTTTATTACATCTCATACAGAATACAAAGTGCGTGAGATAAATGAATCGCTCCATTTCTTAGATTCTCTTCAAGTCCTGACAAAACATTCAGAAGACTGGTCAGCAAATTAAAGGCATGCAAAACGACATTACTACGTTTTTATCTTGTCTGTTGAAGACCATTCTGTACATGCAATTATTTGCACACTTTTCCTTCCACCAATTAAAAGATAACATAATAATAACACTACATGTAAAGCATCTTAAGAATTTGGTTTACATTTACATAAATGGATACATCAACCAACATTTACATGCCAGTCACTGATCTTTTCCAACTCTATTATTAATATACCTGTTAATGCAGCAACCTGTTACTGTTTTCACTTTACTTTAGGTATTGTGTCTTGCTACTGTTTTACTTTGTATTTGATGGTTTCATTCCGTTCACACCTATTAACAGAAGTACTAAATACTTTTTTTTTTTTTTTTAATCACTATTTGTACACTTTGTTGCCAGTGACAAATTTTTGTATGCCTCACAAAAGACTTTTTTTTGGTAGGTTGCCCTTGCTTCTAATTGCTTACTAAGAATACCCAAATCTGTTCTTAGAAGTCATATTGGTAGTTTTATTATTGTCATTATTTTGAAAGCCATATTAGCCATGCAATGTAATTCAGTAAATAAAACTATGAAATACCAATTAAAATACTGTTTCCCTCTCACTTTCTCTTCAGCAACTCCCAACAAATGAGACAGAAAAAAGGGAAATCCTTTCTACATGCAGACTGAAAATTAAGTACGCTAGTTAAACTTGCACAGAATTCCAAGGCTTCCAATACACAAAAATATGAATTAAGTATAGGTGACCCCTTTAAAAGGGCATCATTATTCTGATAGAAGCTATGCATATCAAACTAATGACAATTTAGCATATAAGCCAACTGGAAAATCCATGCAAATCTGTATTTCCACTTCCTGAATATAGTGAAACTGCTTACATTTTAGGATATAAAATTAGCTGAACCAAATCTCATTCAAATGATTAAAAAAACTACACCAAACACACTCTATCTAGTACCAATAGATTTCTATTCCAAAAGAGAAAAATACTAAGAGTCAAAAGTACAATTAATAAAATCATCATCATGGCTAGGCTTTGCAAATGAAGATTTGCAACGGCTCTACCCACGCTTGCTACAATGAAATGTAAAAAAATTAATCAAGTTATTGCAACTATGCTCCCAGTTTTATATATACATATATTTCACATGAGGCAAAGATGTATCTTGGACTTCAACAAGTGCATTTCTCACTGAAAGACAGTGAAAAAAATCAAAACAGACCTTCCTAAGGTGGGGAATGGTCCTACTTTGATCTAAGAAGTATTGCCAAACAAAAAAGCAGAATCACAGCTATGCAGTGTGCCCCATAAGATGTGATGGTGCACATAAAGCCACCAACATTTAGCTTTTTCAGCTTGCAATTGGGTTTTTTTAATAAATAGATCTTTGTATTACCTACATTATTATACACATGCTTTAGCTGAAACAGTAAGGAGTTATTTACAGAAGAATTCAGCTTACAGAAACATGTTCCTCTAAATCTGCTGATCCCAAGTTAATCATGGGCATAAAACTACATAGGCAATTAACTGCTTAGACACATATATTTTCTTTAACTTCAGCATGTATATTGGCTTAACATAAGTGCCAAGATACAGGGTGTGCTCCACCAGACATTCCTTTCTAGCTTGTTCATTTAAAATTGCAGAATCAGATTGGCAAAGTGCCAGATTTAAAGTCAAGCTCAGTTTTCACTGGCACATTGACCTACTTATTTTGTTTCTACAGAATTGCACTACACAGAACTTTTTTAAAAGGACATTTAGACAATGTCACAGTCAAATGACAGTCAAATAAGAAAAACAAAGCCTATGAACTGCTTCTCCATTAAACATCTAAGTGAAATCTCATACACTGACTTTCAGCCTGCATCTGCCAATTTATACAGCTATCCAAGAGACAGAGCAACACAAAAAAACTCCTTTAAAATGGCTGTCATCTCCTTTCGTTCTAAAAGCCTGAGGCCCTTACTATCCTCCATCAAGATACACTTCTCTATTTGTTCATAGTGAAGTGAAGCTGATCTCAGAAAAGATTGCTTCTATTGCCTAACACTTTTTTTCCTCTTTGATAAGATACTTAATTCAGTTCTGTCCTACTGTGACCAGCAGGAAAATTATGAAAACAAATCTTCCTTCCCTGTCATACCATTAGTTTAATTTAAGACTACAAATGTTATTAGCACAGTAGTATGTTTATACACTTTCACCACGCTAATGCACCAGTAAATTTATTTGCATACCTCCTCTGTGCATCTGCAATACCTTCAGGCTCCTGCTAAAAATAACTTACCCCCAAACTGTGAACATATGGCTGTCTCTTTGGAAACTACCATCTTTCTGGAATCCTTCTTTCACTATTCAGGAACATCCCTCATACAGAATTTTACCTGGACTATTCTCTCTAGCAGTACGTATACACCAAGATGGCAAAAACCTTTTTGAAAAGTCCTACAGCAGCAGCTTCCATCCACCAACCACAGAATGCATGGAATCCATGAACAAGAGAATGATATTCATAATTTTTTTTATTATTTTCCTTTATGAAATAGTATCATTCAGTAAGACAAAATCAGGCAAATGCAGCTGCAAGAGTAAGCTTAGTTAAACTTAGCTTCAGTCAAAGTATTATTTTAATCCATATTCTGGCATATTTCTGAAGATTGAACTAATTTTTTGGTTTGAATAAGCATTTGTACCGAAGTAAAATCTTACTGATGACAATTTTATGAATGTGATGAAAGCTTTGTATTAAAATATACAAGTAGTATCAAATTACAATTGTGGTTTATTAAGACATGACTGCAGCCTTAAAACTTAAGTGAAACAGTAATTCACATTATAAAAAAAGAGTAAAACCATTGATCACATCCTAAATTCCAGTATTAATGTTAGTGATTTCTTTCAAAATACATCACTGTACCTTTCACATTGGACACTGTGGCTTTTGACTAGACATCTGTGCAAGTAAAAAGACAAGACACTCATTTTAAACAGAGCAGCTCCATCTTTAGGAGATTTTAAATGGCAGCTTTCATTTCAAGTTTATGCTGTCAGTAAACATGAGGCCCTAAAATTAATAACCTTCAAGACAAAACCAAAATATTCTGAAGGTCTATTTGAAAAGAAACCACCACCTTTATATGTATGAGGCCTAATACTACTCCCATCAATAAAAATATTTCACAAAATTAAAGACTTTTTATTCACTTCTAAATAATTCAATCCAGATTATTAGTACCACTTTTATCAAACAATTACCTCATGCATGTAGATATACACAGTAATTATTCTAATTATTAACTGCTGACTGTGCTCCTTTGCTCTTCACCTCATGAGATTTAGGCACAGATCTTCAGTTCTTTAGGTGCCCCTGAAGATTTTTTTAAACATACAAAACACCTTTTAGGATCTGAGTTGTATCATTTCCTTTCAAAACATTCAAGATTGAAAAAACCTTTCAAACAAATATTTACCAAGCACCAATCCATTCTCTTAAAATATCCTGAAAACTCACCTGGTTCACAGGTCTGTACACAATACCCACTATCCCTGCATAATATGCAAGAAATACTGATTATGTTCTCACAAATCTTTTGTTAACTACACTTATACAATTAAGCCCGCTGTATAGGTTGATAGTGTGTGTATATGTATATATATATATACACATACATATTTGTATATACTAATTTCCAATACTAAAGTGTACATGAGAGCACAAAGAATATACACATCATTACAGTAAGCATTCTGGTGAAATAAAGAATGTGATGAAAAAAGACTCCTAGTTTAACGAATTCTTTATTCTATTCTGAAATATCTTACTACTCTGTTAAACTCTACAGGTTCTTTTGCACAACAATGTTCATACCAGGAAGAAACCTGAGTAAAATCAAAACCAATCTACTTACCTTACCTCCTACTGAAAGGCACACCTTCAGAAGAGCAGGTTACTGCTGGAAGGCTCTAAAATTCCTTTATTACAATAAGTGTAACATGAAGAACTGAAAGAATGGGATTCTGTCTACTGAAGCTCTTACAAAGCACATATTTTCACGGTTTGTCAGAGTGTCCCTCCTTACTCCTATATACTTACAAGTTAGTAGAACAAGCAATAAAGCTCCAAAAAGTATGGCCTCCAGCAGATACTAAAGGAACTGGAGGGCTTTAGCCCAGGGAAAAGTTAATTGAGGAAGAAACATCAACACACTTCTAAAATGCCACTGAAGGACAAGAGGACAGGGCACATTCACACCTCTTAAGAATAAGACAAATGACAACACCTACTAAACCGAAGATGCTTAGGTTGGACAGATCTAAAATGACATTAAAGTTCCCCAGAATCTCCTTCCAGAGCATTCCGCTTCTTGCATAATGCAGAAGGACCTGCAGTCCTGCCTCTCAGCAGCATCAGCACCAGACAGCTTGGCTGTATCTGATGCTTCTTTCTTCCCACTCTGACTGAAACACTGGATCAGGCATGAAGACAACTTTTCAACAGGAAGGACAGTTACTATTCTCCTCACATAATGTGCAACCTCTGCTATTATCTTCAGTCACTAAGCTTGGTTGAGAGCTATTTGATCTGCTCTGTAGTGTGAAGGGACAAGAGGACCTGTCAAAGTCCATCCCTAATCCATTTTTCTGTTTCCTTTACTTGTAAGGAGGAACAATGGTCCCCATTTTGACTACGGAGACTAAGCTTTAAGCACTTCGATCTGGTCTTTGTCCCTTTTTTTAAAAAGGCTCTCCAAATTCACAGAACCACAGAATCAATTAGGTTGGAAAAGGCCTTTGAGATCACTGGGTCCAGGCTATGACCGAACACCACCATGTCAACTAGACCATGGCACCAAGGGCCTCATCCAGCCTTCCCTTAACTATCTCCAGGGACGGTGACTCCACCTCCTCCCTGGGTAGCCCATTCCAATGGGCAATCACCCTTCCCGTGAAGAAATTCCTCCTGATGTCCAACCCAAACCCCGCCTGGCGGAGCTTAAGCCTATGTCCTCTGGTCCCGACTCGCCAGGGACTCGGTGCCAAAAGCAGACGAGTCACCAGCATCTGTTGCTCCAGACTCCTCCTTTCCCCATCCACGAGAACTCCTCTGGCACGCAGCGCTCCCTGCCTGCCCCAGGCCCGGCTCCGTGCCCTGCTCCCGGCCCTGCCCGCCCCAGGCCCAGCGCCATGCCCTGCTCCCGGCCCGGCTCCGTGCCCCGGCTCCATGCCCCGCTCCCGGCCCAGGCCCGGCTCCATGCCCCGCTCCCGGCCCAGGCCCCGCTCCATGCCCCGCTCCCGGCCCAGGCCCGGCTCACCTCCAGCTTGTGGTTGATCTGGGACACGGTCTGCGCCTTGTGGCACAGCTGCGCGAAGCACGAGCTCAGGCTCGTCATCTTCTGCCGGCCCTCGTACGTGATGTCGGCCTGGTCGGGGTCGATCTCGCCCAGCAGCAGGTCCACGTCCACGAACGCCTTGTCGAACTCCTTCTCCAGCACCTCCAGCCAGCGGAACATGGACACGCCGCCGCCCGGGGCCGGCCCGGCCGCGCCCGGCCCGCACGGACCGCCGCCCGCCGCCGACATGCCGCCGTCGCCGCTGCCTCCCCCCGCAGGGCGCTGCCCTCGGCCCAGCCGGCGCGGTCCCGGTCCCGGTCCTGCTCCCGATCCCGATCCCAGTCCCAATCCCGGTCCCGCTCCCGGCGCCGCTCCCGGGGCAGCCACGCAGGGAGCGCGGGCACGCGCGTGCGCCGCGCCCGCCTGGCCGTGTGGCAGGCGGCACCTGCCGAGCGCCGAGCGCCCGATCGCTCCCGGACCGCGCCGCCAGGGGGCGCTGCGGGCCGGCCCGCGCCGCGCCGGGAGGGGCCGGGGGGGCGGCACCGCC
>JAWWEE010000105.1:66776934-66814664 GCA_035221455.1 Xenops minutus | reverse complement strand
GTCTCCGCGAGGCGCGCGCGGCCTGGCGGCGGCAGCGGCGGCGCGCGCCCGGACACGCGGCGGCGGCGCGCGGGCGGCAGAGGTGTCGCGCGGACGGGCGCGCCCTGCGGAAGCTGCCGGTGCACGTGGGGCTGGTGGTGACCGAGGAGGAGCCGAGCTACGCGGACATGGCCAGCCTGGTGGTGTGGTGCATGGCCGTGGGCATCTCCTACGTCAGCGTCTACGACCACAACGGTGAGCGGCCACGGCAGGGCCCCGAGTCCCGGCCCCGGGCGGTGCCCGCCCCGGCGCGGAGCCGGGGGGCCGCCCTCGCTCGGGGTCTTCCCAAGCCCGGTGCCAGCCTCGCTGCTGGCAACTCCTTTCCCGTCTCCTGGAGCTGCTTGGCCCGTGCAGAGCTCCTGGCCTGGGGAATGGCCCGAGTGCCCTCCTGTCCCGGCTCCCCTGTCGGGGTGACCCTGTCCTGCTTGCACATAGGAGGGAGCAGAAGTTGGGGCCCTTCTAAAGCCTCGTCCCCAGCCCTGGGCTGATAGGAGCTGCTGGCATCTGACAGCATGACCGAATAGGACACGGACTGTTAGTAGGGAAGAGCTTTAGGCTAGCTGCTTTTATGAGCGCTGTTTATGAGCTAGGTCTGAACTTTCAGAAGCGAATGAATGAAAGTACCCGTCTATTTTCATGTACTCTGATGTGAAGAGGCAGGATAGGTAGTTAAATATAAGCATGTGCACCCTGTGTGCTGCCAATATTATAAAGTTAAATTACATGATCTGCATGTGGTGCTATTTGGCATTTGAGTTAAATATGAGCCATTGGTTGTGGAAGCTTGGGTGGTTTTTTTATCTGCTGTGTATTTTTTTGCATTCGTGGATCTCAGCTGTAAGACTGTTGAACTCTTGCTCTTGCAGATATGTTGATTCCACGTCACTGAGTATCATAAAGATAAGCTCAGAGTTTGGATTTAACACTCTGTGAAATAATCATGCAACAGATCTGTCTTCCTCATACCTGTCTATTCCTAATGAGGAGCTAAAACAAGGCTTGTTCAAGATATTCTTAGATGAAGCTTTTGTCCCAGCTGTTGAGAGGCGATCTCTAACTTTTACTGGATAAGCTATCAAGTCAGAAGGGCTAATACGTGAGATGGACTGTGTCCTGTTTCGGTCCTCTGTAGAGGAGAAAACTTCATGCTGAAGACCCCTGTACTCTTTCTGTCAGTGGTGAGACTGTAGGAGACGAGTGTTTACCTTGTTTTGAGCCACTTCTGATGGCTCTTTAGAGATGTCATGCAAATTGGATGAACTCTGTAAATTTATGCTAGGCTAGAGGTAAAGTTGTCTGCTAGTACTCCTTCAGGATATGATCGACTGTGCATTCCACATAAGTAGGTGAAATGTTTTGTCATCAAAAGCATCTGAGGTACGCAGCCTTTTCCCTGAGCATAGGCATTTGTGATTATTTTTTATTTTTCTTTTAAGCCACCACCACTTATAACTTTCATGTCTGATTCTGATATGTGGTGCAAGACTCAAAAGACTTGACTTTCACTAGGTTCTCTAAGATTATAAGAAGCTGGGCTTAATAGCAGTCACTTAGCAGTTTAAACTGGCCATCTGTGCAGGGCTGTTGCGGAACTTGATTATGTTCTGTTTCACAGGCACAGCACTTCCTCATTTGGAAGTCAAGGAATGGTATAAAATATTTACATAATATCTCAAGGACACAGAAAAGAGTCAGTGTCTTCTGGAAAGTCATTTAGATGTTGACGCTTTCTTTTCTCAACTTGTGAAGCATTCAAACAGGTGAAATACTGCAGAGCAAACATTGGTACCAATGAAGAGCGAGAGTTTCCCTCATAGCCTTAAGAGAGACATTTTATTGTATGGGATCTCTAACTTCTGTCAAACCTCAAATAAGATGTGGGCAGTATTGCCTGATGTGTATGTATTCTTAGTTCCTTTAAGATTCCAGCACTGTGCTGCACAAATTATATGACTGAGGAACAGATCAAGCTGGGAGTTGTGTTTCTTGGTGGTTTTGGTTTTCAGCTTGCTCACTGTGCAACTCTGAGGAGGGAGAAGGTACCAGCCAGTGCTTAGGTAGCCACTGTTACTGAGTTCATGTCTGACAAGGTGGAGCCAGTGCTGTAGCAGTGTCTGAAGCATTAATTTTTGAGAAGCTGTTACTGCTTCTCCAGAGTGTGTTGGTATCCAATCAGATCTAAAACTGACTGTTATAAGAGTAAATATCATGGCCAGAAATGAGAAGGTTTTATCCTCTGAAGAGCTGAAATAACCTTGCAGAACAATTGTTAGCAGTTCAGAAAAAAAATAAATCTTGGATTATTTGCTGGTGTTGCCATCTATTGTTTCAT
Source organism: Xenops minutus (assembly GCA_035221455.1). Lineage (NCBI taxonomy): Eukaryota > Metazoa > Chordata > Aves > Passeriformes > Furnariidae > Xenops > Xenops minutus. Next base: position 66,812,293 of record JAWWEE010000105.1, on the reverse strand, counting down.
TCATTCTCAAGTTACGTGTTATGAGATTTTGCTATCACCTTTGAGATCTGAAAATATTACTATGATCTTGTGATTTCATTATCACTTTTCAGTAGTTTGTTCTTCTGTTGGTTCTCTGGTACCAGAATAGGCTAGTTTATTTGCCATCTGGAATTCCATTTTTTTGGAGCATAATTGAAGATGGCAAGACGATGCAGAGAACTAAAATGTTTTAAATCAGTGGCTTTAGCCAAATTTCCAGGGTTGGTGAGAATAGTCTTCCATTACACATGCATGTTCTTCACAAGTGGTCAGTGGGCTGTCTTGGATAACAGCCACAACTGCTTTTTGTACAACTGAGTTTTTTAGACTTGATTTCAGAGAGTGAGCAAGTAGTCATTCATGTATCTTTAGTATATGCTTAGTTCTGGTAATAGCACATATGTTGCCTTTCTTTTGGTGCTAAGCTCCTTACGGTGTCTTGATTGAGCATACACGGTTTCCAGATAGACTTGTCATTAAGTAGGATGTTGCAGTTGTTGCTAAATCTGGTCTTGAGTGATAATGATGTCTGGGGCTCTCAGCAGTAACACTGGTGTAGTGAAGGTTAACAAACTCAGGTACAGCTTGCTATTATCAGTAACAGAGGGTGAACCTTAATTACAATGTGCACTTGTTTCCATCTTCTTAGACGGTGAGTCTTCCTTGTGGACTGAAGCTGAGCTGCTTCAGTAAGGTTCTGTGTACACACAGTTGTACCAAGTGTTGACTTACCAAAGCCCACAGTGATTCTGACTGGTGTAGAGTTAAAAACAGTGATGAGTGCTCTAAATCAGTGTTAGCTGTAGTGGGGTGTACTTTAATGTGTTTCCTTTTCCTTCATTGCACGTTCGTAGTACTGAGGTTCTTTTGATTGCAACAGGAAACTGATTGCAAGTGTGGTCTTCTGTGGTTGCATTTTCTGGAAGAAATACTATGTCAATTTCCTACAGAAGGATTAAATTCAAAATGTGTCCTTAATTGCCCCTTACATAGGAAAAGATGGAAGCATAAAGTTCTTTACAGAAAAAGTGCAAGATAAGCTGTTTATTTTTTTTATGGTAGTGAATTTCTATGTTTTTAACAGAATTACTAAATAGAGCTGTATTCCAGCTGACACTGGTTTGTTACAGCAGCTGCACCAGTAACTGTAAAGGCAACTTGGCTGGAGTTGTGTAGGGCTCAGAACTGAGACTTCCTCTGCTGCTCCAGCACACTTGGAGGCCTAAGGTGGCCTGGCTTTACTAACTGATGTGTGAGGGCCCTTTTCATTCTCCCAATTTTCATTAATGTGCAACAGAACAAAGCCATAAAAAACTTAATGCTACTATGAGCACCTTGATTAGTAAATGTAGTTTGACTAAAAATGTAGGGTTTTGATCAAGGATTTATTTTTTGTTGACTGCTGTATCACCAGTCCTATTACTTGGTAGAAGTGCAGCCATGCTGGACAAGACCTTATCTCTGAGGAAATACTGAAGCCTTCCTGCAGTCAGAAGGCAGTGATTATGCAATTATTTAGTAGTAAAAATATCTTCTGGGGAGAAGAAGCTTTTGACCAGTGATATGTACTTTAACTTTCTTCTTTTTGTTGTTTTGCCACTTGGGAGAGTTTGCCCGAGTGTTACTTCTGTCCATCAGTGAAGTTTTCCTGAAATAGTTTGGGACAAGTCTGGAGTGCTTTTTGGGAGCTTGGCATTTGGGGACTTTGGACTCCTAAATCAATGCTTCAGGTTGAAGGTTTCTTAAAGCCTATAGTGTGACTGTATTGAGAACCTGGATTTTTTTCATTCTGGCTCTAGCTTTCCAGTGAACTGCTTGCTTCTGACCAGTTTTCTCTTAGAAATTCTCTGGTAGGATAGAGTACTCCAATATGCAAAAGAAATTATTTCATTAGCCCCAAATGTAGGTTTTTAGTCTCTTCCACATTAATCAGTAGTTAGCTGTTTTGATCAATCCGTAAAACTTTCTGGGTGTGACTGTGCTCATTTCACCAGTGAAGATGAATATGTTGTGGTTTTGTGTCACAGGAACACTTGAGATACCAGTGTCACATGGCATCTGCTGTGGGCCTTGACTCATGTGAAACTTTACATTCAACAATTATGTTTTGGTCTTGGGTTGAGATGAGTTCTTAGGAGACCATATTTTTTTAAAAGGACTGACACTAATCTGTAGAAGGTAGAATCTGTAGAATCCTTAAAGGTATGGGAAATATGAAAGTAGCATTTCTTCTCTCAATTGCTGATGAACTCCTGTTCTTGTGGTGCAGAATGTCCCTTCAAGAAAAAATGTGTGAGAAGTGATCACCTACAAGGTTCTCAGTTCTAATTCCAATTCTTTCTAATTGGTTAGTGCTATCTTAAGTGGCTTTACTCTGGCTGAAATGTGACTTCAGCTACATTCAAACTTGGATTAATTTTTTTTCCTAGGCTCTTGTAGTAAACAAGGTTGGTTTTTTTCCCTAGCTTTCCATATCCTATGAGGTTCAGTGTAATGGCCATGACTTTCTCCATTATTAACAGCATGATCCAACACAAGGATGTGGGCAAGACTGGCTCATGTGTTAAAACAGTTTCTTGCATGTACATTTTTTGAAGTGGGTTATGATTTGATGTTTCTCAGAATGTTAGTATTTTGATGCTTTAAACAGATTGTTACCTGATAATTAAAATTCTTGATAACTCTTGTCAGCACTGGAAAGGAGTTGAGAAAAAGCAAATAACTGAAATGCTTTGGAAATATGTTATTCCCTACTATTTAACTTTGATTAAGGTGATCCCTTGTAAGGAAGAGCTGACTCTTATTCTGTGTTTTACCAGATTCTGCTGCTTTAAAAAGCAGGACAATAGAGTGTGTTGAACTTTGAGATGCCACCAAGGCATTAACAGGTGGTGACTGTGGTAGTCCAGTCAGACAAACAAATGGTTGACATCACCAGGTGTTTCTCTGTACCAGTTGTTCACTTCCAGTTCACAATTGTCACTTTTGCTTCTGCTGAACTCTGTCTCTTAATTATGAACTTTGTTTGTCAGTCTCTAAACCTAAAGTGCTGTTTGCCAGCAGAGGGGCATGGCTTGTAGCTACTATAAATCCAAGCAAAAGGTACCTGCCCTAGAAAAGACCTGTGAAATGAAGGACTACTGCAGGGAAGCTGGAACACTTCTGGTTGGCCTCAGCTCCAGCTGGAACTAATGATCAGCAACATTTGCAACTTCTGCTGTAAAAATGAGTATTATCCCTGAAAACAGCTTACAAGTTCTCAGTAGTTAAAAATAAACAACACCAAAAACCCCAAAACTAACTCCCCAAAACCCCAACCAAAACCAGAATTTTTATACTTTCTTGCTTTGGTAATAATAGTGCTTAAACATGTGCAATTCTTAGAACACTGCATTTGCAAGAATATATACATTTGCACCAGCTTGCAAAGGCTTCAGAGTTCTGACTGAAGAAAACAGTTTCTGCTTTTCAAAACCAGAAATTATTTCTAATGAGAAATGATAGTGTTGATTTCATGGTTGTGTTCCATATTAGAAACAGTAGTAATGCTGAAATCTTTCCCACTTAACAGCAAACAGCTGTTGTATTGCTAAAATTTATTAGACCTCTTGTCAAATATTAACTTCCTATAATGTTGAAAGCAAGTCCATAATATGAATTTAACTTACTGGGAGGCTGAAAAAAAATGTTACGTAGCAGTAAATCAAGACTTCAGTTTTGCTGCTGTTCATTAAAGGAACACTAATTCTATTAGTGAGTTGGTCTGCTTGTGCAGTTGTTTGCTATATTTTTCCTGTATAAATTAGCAACATCTTCCAGAGCTAACTTAGGTATATTTTCAAGGTTTTAAAAAATGAGCCTTGTAGATAAATGGGATTTTGGGATATTTTAAGGGAAAGGAGCATATATCTGAGCCACAACCACATAAAGTGTTGGAACTCAAATTTGGCCCATGAACATTGCCTCTGGCAGGACCATGTTTGCAGTCATAGGCATTCATAAGTCTGTGGTGCACTGAGTGAGACACAAAACGCTGAAGTAGTAAAGTTCCCAAATGCTATTGTCTTTAAATTAAGATTTCAGTTAGTTTGTATTTTAACTGCCTTCTGCTGTGCTTCAGGATCTTCTCTTCAGGAAAACTGCATAAGTGCCAAGGTTGCTGTATCAGTGGGAATTTAGGTGTGGAGGCCTTTCCAAGAAAGGCATACTTCAACTATATGGTACAACTACAGTAGCTTCCTCCTTATGTTAAACTGGTATTCCAAGAGCCACGCAGGACCCAAGCTTGAACAACTGAGGGGGTGAGTGAGATAAATGAGGAGAATAGAAGGGCGATAGTCAGATAAATCTTAAAAACATATTTAGCAAGTCTTCAGTATCTGCTGTGTGTTTAAGGACCTTCACTTCAGAGATGGACCAAGTCATTTATCTGATGTCTTTTTTACTGAGCAGCAAACACCTTGGTCATTGCTTCCACTGGTTGTCCTCAATGTCCGCATTTACTTTAGAGCTGGAGTGTGGATTTTTAAATCTATTTTTCCAATCTTTGACAGGAATAGACAAAAACCTTTCATGAGAAAGTATTCAATGTCATTAGTGTTGGGTGGGGAAGAGGAGAGCAGCTGCCTATTTCACAGGTTGGGAGCCTTTCCTAATTATTTCACATCTTTATCTGGATACTGAACATAGTTTTTGTTTGCTCAACTCCAAAAGTGTATGGAAGTCAAGTGGCTCTTAGAGGTGAGGCATGTGTGACCTTGTACAGATCTGAGTTGGATGTGGTGTGGGATTAGCAATTGCAGTAGCTGCACCGCTGCTGATCTTAGGTGTAGGGAAGACAATCAGTGCTAACCCTAACATGAAATAGACTTAGCCAAGCAGAGTTGTATCAAACAGTATTATTGAAAGCAGCATTCTCAATTTCTGTTATGTACAAATATACACTGGAAAGCAGGAGCACAAGGTGTAACAATTTAACTTTGATTTAGACTTGACAAAAGTATTCAGACACTTTTTCTGTAGGGGTTGGTGTGTTACTGAGATTGGCTTGTCTGTAAGCATGTCCAATCAGTGATAAGCATTACTAAAACTTCTCTAATTAAATAAGTTATTTTATAGGAAGTATCCAGGATGGGAGGATAACCAAATACTTAACCATTTTTTAAAACCTCTGATGAAGCCTGTAGAAAAGTACTATGTCGTTAGGCCTAAAGGCTAACATAATGAATAAATGCATTGTATCACTTCATGTTTCAAACTAACTCCTAGTGTATTATGGGCTTAGTCCAATGCTTATACACTGTTTGACCACTACCATTGTGTAAACTATTATAGCAGCTCCAAGTTCTATAATCATGTTGAGGTGATGAATGATAAGCCTGATGATAAAATTTTGTACAAATTCAGTGTGTCTTGTAAGATTAGCGTGTGGGCATTTTTAGACTAGTGAACAGAAGGGCTTGACATAAGGTTTCTGAATGAAACTTGGTAACAACTTCTAAATACAATGTATGAAAGCATTGGCCAGTTCCTAAGTGACATGCCTAGCCATGCTTCTGGATTGTAGATATTGAAGCTGTAACATTTAGTTTTTACTGTGGCTTTTAATTGGACATGGCTGCATTATGTTTCTCCAAAGCTAGAATTTATTTTAGTACAGGAACCCCACTAGGTTTGGTTAAGCAAGCTTTTGTAATTTCCTGAACTCAAAGTTTGTCTGCTGTAATCATGTAAGTATGAAAAGTCCTTGGACTGCACCAATGTCTTGGAATGTACAGCTTGTGAAATTCTCTTATTAGGAAATTCATGGTATTGGCCATGGCATGGTTACTGAAACTCGAAATGCTGATTTAGTGATGACTTGCTTTGTTAACCTGCAGCCCTAGGGATGTGGCAGTAAGTGGTAGCAGACTTAAGCAGCGTGGGCATTTAAGAAATTTGGTGTTAATCTAACTTGGTGGTTTTGTCCTGGTAGGCTGTTGCTACAATAGTAAGGACAATATAGTAAGTCTTGAGCTATCCCTTACACAAGTGCAGCTTGCTACTTAAATCAGGTTGGAAGAAAGTAAAAAAAGCACATGAGTTCTTTCCAAGGTTACTGAGATTAGTCATGTGCAGTGGCATTTGCTTTGGGTTCTTAACCATGCTTGTGAACGCCAGTCTGAAACCAGTACTTACTACTTTTTCCTTCCTGTCTAGTGTCTGATGTATTTTGTAGCACCTTTTATTGGAGTTGGCTGACATGCAACCTTTTTTTAAAGGTATTTTCAAGAGGAATAATTCAAGATTGATGGATGAAATTTTAAAACAGCAGCAAGAACTCATAGGGCTAGATTGCTCCAAGTACACAGTGGAATTTGCAAATCAAGACAAAACTGGTCAAGGTAAGATGAACTACAAGGACGGCTTGGTGTGGCTCTGAATTGCTGTATATAAATAATAATTCTGCTTTTACTTGAACACATTCCTGCATAAAGTGACCTTTTCCTTCATTAAGCACTGTTTGTCAGAACACATGCAGCCTTCCCGGGCTAGTTTTAGACTTTGTGCTTATTTCTTCTTAACTAACAGATAAGCATTGCTCTTTCCTTGCCATAGTCATCATTACTGGGTGGTCTGATCCTCCCTTTAGCCTGACCTGTGCCATGACCCCTTCAATGCATCAATGTACCTCAAATCCCCACTGTTTCAGTGAAATGAATTCTTTTACCAAGACTTGAAAAAGCACTGGAGTAAGAGCAAGGGAACTGATGTCAAGTTAGCAATGAGTGCACTTTCATCTTCCCACTTTGAGGAATACGTTTGGAGATGAAGAGGTGAAAGAGCAAAACTGCTGGTTGTCGTTGCAGTGTATAATAACATCAGGAACCTAAAGGGCATGACTTAAAAATAAATTTGGTGATAGCAACTTTTGCATGTGGTTAAGTGTGGAAAGCAGAAGTATGTTTTAAGGTTGATATTACTTATTCAGTAGTATCTGCTGTAAGTATTTGTTGAGATCTACAGACTAACCCAAATGCTAGAAGTCTGTTCAAAATGTAATAATTCACAAGCATGTACTTAAGAAAGCAGGGGTTTGTCTTAAAGCATTAGGCTAGTACATACAGCTCTCCTAACTACAACTCATAGTATTTAAATGTCTTGTAAAAAAAGGCCAAACAACCCTTATATTTTAAGACCATTGTAATTCAACGACTTCTAAAAAGACTACAGAAGCTGTAGTACTTCTAGCTGTATTTAAAATGCTGCTGGCTGCGTTTGGCATCCTCTACAAGAGATGACAGGATGCCAAAATCCTTTGTGCTTGTTTTCTAGTGTAAAATGCAGTGTTGTATGAGCTTGCGTTATGAACAGCTTAGCCTAAGGTGCTAGCATTTACATGGAAGCACTAAAGGTTTCATGTTACTATTAATTTCTGTGAAAGTTGAAATAACCAGCAGAAGATTGGGTAGGAGGCTGTTAATGTCTTAAACTCCAGCATACTTAGCTGCACTTACCTAAAAGAGGGTATTTAGGTTCACACCAAATGAACTACTGAAAGGCTCTGGACTTGTTGATGGAAAGAGTGTGTTTTAAGTCTGAGGAACCTTTTGTGCTGGAAACTGAGAAACAGCAGTGTTTTCTCTTTTTAAAATTTTCATTTTTTCTTGGAAGACTTCACTGTCAGATCAGGTGCTTCGTGTTTTGAACTGCCATTTTTCACTTCTGGAAAGCAAAATGACATGTCTTACACTTATAAACACTTAGAGAAATATTTTTTAACACAGGCTATTTGACAAATCAAGCAATATCAAGGAACACTTATTTTCATTGTGGTGCCTGAGGCTTTTTAGGTGTTCTTATGAGCCTTTTGACTGTTCTCTGTGGTCCTTTGCAAACAGAATCTTCAGTTTTAATGTGATTGCATTGAGGGAAGGGCCCCATCTTAGTGTGATACATGAATGTCCACAGTATCTATTAAAAATAAGGTCCTCTTTTAGGTTAGGAATTAGATGTTTCTTTTTTTCCTTTCCCTGAACTGCAAGTCTTTCTGTATCGCTTACTACTGCTTTAGTTACTGTCCAAGAATCTTTCCTCTCAGTGCTTTGCCTGACAGTGTAAAAACCAATGCAAATTCCCTGGAAAACTCTAAATTTCAAGACTGAAACTCCTTTTCACAAGACTCTTCCAAATAGTTGTCTGAAGTCTGTATTTCAGTAATACAACAAATTTGGAAAACCCACTTCTCTAAGATAGGTAACTGTGGCTAGTTGTGATATACGAAGTAAACTGCAAGTTACTGTCAGTTGCATCCTGTGAATATCTAAAGCACATGCAAAACAGTTATATTTCTTTTGCTTTTAAACTGTGTTTTTACTTTCAGTTTTAAATTGCCAATCTACATTGAAGGTGCTGTCTCCGGAAGATGGAAAAGCAGATATAGTAAAAGCTGCTCGGAACTTTTGTCAGTTGGTAGCACAGCAGCAAAGAACACACACAGATCTGGATGTGAATGTGTTAGACAACTTATTAAGTAGTAAGTATAATATGGTATATGGGGAGGAGGGAAAAGAGTACTTGATTCATAACAGGTTTGGTTTGTAGTATATTTATTGCTTGGAGTGTATGCATCTCGATGCTTAGTCTATCAGAGTAAGTTATGGTTATCGGTTTCAGGCTTCTGTTGAAAATTTGTTTCTGGTTTACTCCCTTTTGAGCTACTTCTTTAAGCAGGAAAAGGAAGAATTAAGCTAAATTGCAGAGTCTTGGCTTTTCAGAATTTACAGCCTTTGGGTACATTCTGCAATGAGCTTTCCGAAGAAAGTACTGCTGGGATCGTATAATAGACTATTCTAACTTAGGTTAACTTCTTAACAAGTAGGTGTGCTGCAAATGTGGATATGGGCAGAGAGCCTTTTCCAGATCTGGTTACAGTGATTAAAGCTGTTAGTGCTGCCTGTCTACCACCCTGAGTGTGAATGAGAGCACTTGATGACCTTTTGCTGCTTTATAACCCACAGTAACGTAGTTATCTTCATTACTAATTCATGTAGGTTACTGACTTAGTACTGAGGCGTGTGGCTACATGCAGTAACTATGAAGAGGGGAGGGCTGCCCTAATACTACGTCTGGGAGAAATAGTTGAGAACAAGTGTCCACTTTCCCAGTGGTACTAGGGAGGTGTCATAAGTTGCTCAGCTTTCCTTGGTGATCAATGCATGTTAATTGCAGCTGTAATTAGCTTGGCAGGGTTCAGGTTTTGGATTGCACACTTCAATTTGGACGCCTGTGGGCACATTATTGTAGTGTGGCTCCCATTAATTGGACTTTGGAGAGTGATTTCTTCTTTTTTTTAAGTGGGTGGTCAGCTGAATTGCTCTGTGGATGGACATTCATGGCAATTTGAATACTTTAATCTTAACTTCACTCTGAATTCTGTCCCTATTGTCAGCATGCTACATCAAGAGCTTCTCCTGTAACAGAATTATTAAATGTATTTAATAAGTCACCTGAAGAAGTAACTTAAGACATCTATCCTATTATACCCCAAAGGCAATTTAAGGAAATTATTAATTACTCCTTTACAATAGTCATTAATTTAATGTAAACATGGTGACAGTTGACAACCTGTGCATCTTTTTTGGCCAGTTATGTTTAACTGAAACTGTCCAAACACTTGTTGGGGATCTTCTGTCTGTGTAAATGTCTGGATATATTAAAAGTATTAGGTTCAGTCTTAAAGTGAGGATATTTATTTTTGAAGTATTGCATGCTAGCTGAGCACAGAAGGAGAAATCTCCTAGACTTTTAATCTGTCAAAACTGCAAATTTAGAAAACAGGCTTAATCTATGTGGCTAGTAACTGAGGATAATATCTATAACTAGTCCTGCTTATTAATTTGTTTCGTCTTAATGTTTAGGACATTGTTGGAGGTGAAGTATTCTTTCATGACTTATTTAGCAGCAGCTTATAAAACTGTTTTAGTTGTAGGCAAATTTAGTTTCTGTGCATCCTTAAAGAAATAGTATCAGATGTAGCCATCTGTGAGTTACTGATCTAAATTGAGACTGAGTTCTGAAAAGCAATACTTGAACAATTATAATTTTAGGGTTTGAATTCATGGTATCTTTAAGTTTCTGGAGTTTCACATTTTGATTTAAATACCTGATAATGTAGTTTTTTCCAACTTTCTGTTCACATTTAGGATGCAGTTATTGAAGCCTAGTCCTAAAATGATATGGTTCTAGTTTGTCCTGTGGCTTTTCTCATTCTTAATCCAGTCTTGTACTTAATTCTTGCTTCTTGAGTTTTCAGCAGTGTAAGAGTACTTCTGAGCAATGCCTCAGCTAACCAGCTTGTTTTCAGAGAAGTAGGTGCCAGCTGCATTGTAGTATTGTCTCTATTTGCTGTCTGCCTTTTAGTAAAGAACATGACCATCAGTTAAGCCTGCTCAAGTTGCCCTACAAAATCTACATGTTGAAGAGAAGGGTAGTGCTATCAGCTCTATAAATTCCTTAATGTTCCCCTTGCAGAACTCCCGACCCAGAAGGAATGTTGCCAGATTCCCCTCCCTTGAGTGTGCAAATCTTTTGGCCACTCTTTTTAAAGTCTGTTCCTAAAGTCTTCTCTTGTGTGTGTAGTGAACTTGAAGACTCCTGTAACTCTAGCAGCTCTGAGGGAGCTTCCACATGTAAATTATCTGTAGTGCTGATATGTTTAGATAGAGAAATGGATGCAGAGTGGAAAGCACAGTACTATCTTTTTTAATAGACTGTTCTGACAGTAATACTACAGTGTACATTTTCATTTTCCTTCAGATAGGAACCAGAAGGAAATGTTAGAATTAACTGGGCTCTCTGAAGGTCTTTTCCTGTTTGAAAAGCCATTGCAGTGTTGAAGATCCTGCCGTTGAACCAGCTGAGGAGTACTCAGCTACTGAATCAGCTGATGAGTAAAGCTGTCCACTTCCTCCAGAGTCCCCACTTCTAAGTATTCACTGCTTCCCTGCAAAGCTCTTTCATACTAACTTGCTAGCTTCTGAACACATATAAGTGGCTTTTGCTTTACAGTTTTTTTCTTAACTTTGAAATAAGATTTGGACTGTGGCACAAGAGACTCACATTTAAATTTCATCCTTCCCTAGAAATGCACATGCTTGGGGAAATAGCATCTTTACCTTTGATAAAAGGATAACTTGTGGTGATTCAGTGGGGAGGGAGGATGTGAAATTTTCAGGCTTCAGCTTCAGTTTCAAAACCTGGGTGGAGCAAAATCTGCAAGGACCTTAGTTTCCTGTGCTGTTATTCCCAAAGTTAAGTTCCTCTACAATTAAACTGAAAATTTTAAAAAGCTCTTAACTAGTTTTGTTTAGTGTTGTGGGTTCTTCTGTTTGCTTTTTTGAAACAAATGAGAAAAAAATTGAGAAATAACATCTGAAATTTGGAGCAAATAGGAAGTAATAAACTTTATCTGTTAAAGGTAATCATACAATATAAGCACTCTTGCAGCTAACTTGCAGAATTGGTGAATAATGGAAGGGGTGACAAGAAATAGCATGCAATAATTGTGACTAATGGCAGTATTATAGCAAAGTAGGGTTTTGACTGCTGGGATACTTTTCATGTGAGATAGGTAGATGCAAGAACAACTTAGCTCTTGGGTCCCCTTGGGGTGCTCCACTGGTTTGCACATGTTGCTCCAATCAACTTGCTAGAATTATCAGGAAAAGCTAGACTCAGGCTGTTCATTCTAAGCCTGTTTCCTGTCTGCCCATTTTAGCCTGGAGTATCTTAGGCATTGCAGAAATAGAGGGAAGGGAGTCAGAGGCAGTAGTGTTTGGCCACTGATTGTCTTCAGCCTCAGGAGAAGAGTAGTATGCTCTCACTAGCCTAATGACAGTTTTTAAGGTGTGGGTAGTAAGACTGTGGGCACCTGTTGAAATTCATCAGTGTTATCTAGCTCTGCCCTGGAATGGGCTGTGTTTTCTACATGGTAACAGAGAAAAAATACTGCCCTGTTCTTCCTCACTCATTTAACCAGAGAGATGCCAGCTGCAACAGTTTGCCTGAATTGTCGTAGTAAAAGCTGATTTTAAAACTCTGTAGCCCCATGCTGAGAAAGAAGAGTCATCTAACTTAGTTTGGGATTTTTTTTTTTTCAACTTGTTTCCTTGATGGTCTGTAATATCAATTTGTTCTTCAGTGAAATCTCCTTAAGCCTTTTTTGTGTTAGTAGTCCTTTTACTCTACTTGTCTGCAGCTTCACGTAGTTGAGCAAGGACTGTAGTAAGTCAAGTCAGGGTACAGCATGTTCTATGCTATTGAAATAGTTTGCCAAGACAAAACTAGAGCGAGTCAGATTAAACAGCATTGTTGAAGTTTGCTGTTATTTGAAACAATGTGACTGTTCCTGTCACTTCCAAACCAAGTCTATGAAAACTACCTGGCATAAATAACAGTCCAGCTGGGCCTGCAGTGTCTGCCTAAGATTTCATTCAGTTGGTTGTGTTCAGGTGTTTCAAGACCAGTCTGTCCTTTTGAGCTTTTAATTGTTAACTTGTCCTTGGGAGCTTCATTTGGTGGGGGGAAAAGCATTTACTGAAAAAGCAGATGCCATAAGGTATAGAACTAAAACAAATCGTCTGATGAATTTAATAAAACTTAATTTAATTTTTTATTACAGGTACAAATGGATTTCCTGATCCTGATTTAGTCTTGAAGTTTGGTCCTGTGGACAGCACATTAGGATTCCTTCCATGGCACATTAGACTGACAGAGATCATGTGAGTTGCTTATAAATGCTGTGAAACAGACTGGAATAATATCTGGCTAAACAAGTGTTTATATGACTTAGCCTATGTAAATAGCCTTCAGAGGAGATCTGTCTAAACAAGTGTCTGGAGATTGATTTGAGGGTGTTTAAAAGTTATTAAATGAAACTTGTCAAACATGCTTTTTTTTAGTCTTGATTAGGCAACAGCAGGCTTCATGCTTCAGGTTTAAGGAACAACTTCTGTCACCACCTAGTCTCAGTGGTCTGATGCCAGTTATGTCCGTATTTCTTTTGTTGATTTTGAGTGGCTTACACGTTTCTAATGTGGAAAGTAAGGATATAATTAAAATAAGATAATATAAGATGATCATGCCTCTGGACTACTTTCCAATTTTAGCAATAACTGAACTGACTAGGTTTGCTGTACTTCTTAAATCTGAGAGCATTTATAGGGCACTGAAATATTGGGGCACACCTGTGTTGCTCCAGCTTTCTCACTAATTTGAAGGACTCTAGTGGAAGGCTCTGATTTAGAGAGTGACATGATAATAAGAGCTGGTTTAGTTACTAGAATTGAGTGACAATAACCACATTGAGAACAACTTCACAAGGTTACTCAATGGCTTGCTTTTAGTGATATTTTGGATTGTCCATACAAATAGTGTGGTGTTTACAAAAGCACATTTTAACTTTTCTAACTTGCTTTCTCAGTTCTTTGCCTTCCCACCTAAACATCAGCTATGAAGAATTTTTCTCTGCCCTCCATCACTATGCAGCCTGTGAACAACGCTGGGGAAAGTGACTTCTGGCTGAGCACATGGAGTCAGACTTTCTCTGGGAAGGAATTGATGTCTGTTTACAAACACCTGTGACCCATAAGTTTGGTTCATAGTCCTTTCTTAATTTATCAAAAAATTCAATAAAGTGTCTTACCTTTCTAGACAGTCTGTGTGAATGCGTGAGAATCTGTGGGGATGGGGAATTCACAGACTTCGTATATGAAAACAAGACAGTCGTAAGCAAAGCTGTTCAGTGCTGAATTATCCTCACTTTCATGTCCTAGTGACCAAAAGAACATGCAAAAATTAAGTCTTGTGAAATCTACAGGACCACCTAAGTAGGAGTTCTGTGCCCTGAAGGTCCTTAAGTCCAAGAAAGAACTCTCATTTTTGTTACTTCTTAATTCTTCATGGTCAGGCATTTCAGAGCTAATGATTTATCTTCAGATATATTTACTGTGTAATATGTGAATTTCAGGGAAGTTTGTTCTCTTCACTGAGAATACAGACTGCTGCTTGGCTGGGATGACTAAGCCAGCAGTAGGTGTCAAGTTCCAGAAATACTGAGAAGTTTCCATAAAAAGGAATGGAAATTTCTGTGAGAAGTGGATGAGGCAGTCTGTGTAGCACTATCCATCTTTTTTTTCCTTTTTGTTTTTTTTTTTTTTTTTTTTGGAGGTAAAATGAAAGTATTCTCTACAGTCCTGAGTGAAACATCTCTCTGTAACAGTTTAGTTTTTAGAGGGAATAAGCATAAACAGTACTATGTATTGTTTGTATACCTCTTTTCCCCATAAACTGCTCACTTAAGATAATAAGCAGGCTAAAGCTCTGGCATTACTTGCTGAAAGATTTGAAAATGGACTGGGTCAACTTCCGTGGATAATGCAACTTGCTGCTTGTGCTTGTGTACCCAGCAAGGGAGACTGCTTAAGCCTTTTTTTAAGTGTGTTCTGAACTGAGCATTAGAAGTTTGGATGGGAGTCTGCAGCAGACAAGAAAGAAGATGAAATGAAGATGCACTACAGTATCTCAAAACTGAGATAACTAAATAGATATATTGACTAAATGGTCTTCATCTTGAAATACCCTGTTTGAATTACATTCCTATTGTTGGAAGCAATTTGAAATTGAAAGTTTATGGCAGCCTTTGGACAAAGCAGTATCTTTAGAGCTGTATTACTGGAGACAAACATTAACACTGCAGTCTTCTTCCCTGCAGGCTGTAGAACTGTTGGACGCTTCATTCTGGAAGTGTTTCCTGTTTCCCTCTTTCCCCACCTCTTCATAATGAGTGGCTTTATCTCCTTTGGGATAGCCATGTCACTAGAAGGGAAAACAACTGCTTTTAAAAGGGACTTGTCACATTTTGAATGAATGTCTGCCTTGTTGTGAAATGGTGTATTTTAACTGTTGTTGCTTGATGTAATGTTACAAAGCAGATTGCATAAGCTCTTAGCTGCAGTTTTTTGTCCTACTAAGATCAGATTGCAGTTACAGGAGAGACCTGTGGTCTACTTTATCTTGTAAAAGAGAAAGGTATGTTTATTCAATTAACTAATGATTTTGACATCAAATAGCTTTTCACATGATCTGGAGTGCTCAGAGTGCAGTTTGCAGCCTGGTCTCGCGTGTGTGCCAGGTCCTGTGTTGCAGAAAAGGTGAACAGTCGTGCAATGTTTTCTGAGTTCTGTCATTGGCATAGGCAGGCTTCCTCACTGAATGTTTAACTTTTTCTATGGGGAATGGGTAGCCTGTTGCAAGGTATCTGGAGTGTTGAAATTTGTCTGTGATATGAAATTTGTTTCATTACAATGTAAGGTTGTGTTTAAGTTGCCATATGTAAGTTACTGTGTCACTGAAGCAGTTCCAGTGCTGGCAGTAAAGATATAATGGGAAAAGCTTAGTGTAGCCCTCAAAAGTAATGTATTTTCTATATTTGTATCAAATTGCCAAAGAATTCTTCTAATACCTGAGCTCCCCCCAGTTCTCAAACTTCTGCATATCTCAGCTACAAAGATTTGTTTAATATTGAAGATGCATCTTAAAACCTAGGATTTGTCTAGAGAGGGTTACTTAATGAAACTAAAATTATTAGTTCAGCTGTGTTTGATTCAACTTAATCAAATCTTTTCTGATGGCTAGTTTAATTGTGAAGTAAATGTTCCTCCTGGAATTAATGTAGTTGAACTAATCCCCATTATCACTTAGTTGAGATTATTTTACTGTCCCTGTGCAGGCAGTCTTCAGTGAGGTGTGCCAAATGCACTGTGCATATCCACAACTTGATCTCTGAATGTACATCATTGCAGTTAGCACCTCACCCCAGCTTGTTCCATGTGAAGGTCCGTGGTATTGCTATGACATGCTGTGTGGGTACCTGTACATAATGTGTAAAATGAGTTTTTATGATTAGGGAATTGATTTACTGAAGTTTATTATTGAAAGCTGAATCTGTAAAACAAGAATTCAATAAAAGACTATAATCTTTCTACAGGCTATGGTGATACATGAGTACTTTTTGAGGTTTGGCTGGGGAGATGTAGCCTGGTTGATGTTGCTACATCACTCTGGAAAGGTAGAGAACTTCCAATGGTGTGCTCTTTTGCACTTTTCTTAAGTTGCTTTCTGTAGTGTAAGAATTGGAGAAATTTAACTACCACTTCCAACTCCTTAGGAGCTCTTAAAAAAGCTTTCATGGTAAAGCATTTACTGTAAAAATATTTCTTTGATAGTCCTGGGAACTTGCTAAACTTGTTCTTGGGTAATAAAAAGTGTGCTTCCTCTCCCTGCTGCTGAGTCAGTCCTGAGCCATGAGCTGTGCTGGGCCTCCTGCCAACTGTACACTGTGGAGCAGGGTGAAGTGGGGGTGTGGTGTGGCAGAAGCTTCTGCAATCTGAGTGATGTCTGCGTGCTGAGCATGAAAGGGGAAGCCAGTGTTCAGGTAAGTTTTGAAATGCACTGGGAATCATGGTGACAAGCTGACCATAAACCAGCCTACAACAAAAGCCAACAATCTCCCGGGGTGTGTTAGGAAAAATGTTGCTATCACCTCCATGGAGGTGATCCTTTCTACTTAGATCTGGTGAGACCTCTGGAGTGCTGGGTTCAGTGCTGGGCTTCTTGGTACAGGAGGGTTACAGACCTAGTGGACCTAGTCCAGCAAAAGACCGTGATGATAATTAGGGAGTGAAGCATATGTTGTAAAAGGAGAAGCTGAGAGCTGGGACTTTTCAGCCTGGAGAAGGCTGAGGACCAACTTTACCAACATGCATAAATACATGATGGGAGAGGAGTAAAACCAGCCAGGCTCTTCTTGGTGGTATTTACTGGCAGGCTGAGAGGCAGTGGGCATAAATTGAAATACAGGAGACTTAACATCCGAAAAGCCTTTTCCTATGAGGGTGGTCAGATAGTGGAGCAGGTTGCCCAGAGAGGTGGAGTCTTCTTCAGGAAAAATTGTCAGGACACATGGGGATGGGTGGAGAATTAGATCATCTCCAGTGATGCCTTCCAAACTCAATTGGAGCTGCCTTTAGAGCAGTGTTGGGTGTGGTGCTGCTAGGCTCTCCTACCTCAACTGGCCTTTAATAGTCAGCAGAGGCTTGCTGCAGTTAATTTGTCATTTCAATGCCAAAAAAAATACTAGAACTGCATGGTGGAAGATTCATCTTCAACTGCCCCAATGGAAGTGAGAGCTCTCATTCATGGTAACTGCTACTAGACAAATGATTCCAGTTCCTGTGTTTTTCCTCTTCTGGGCTGCACAATAGTTGATCTAGTAAAGGAGCTAGATGAGATTCTGAAACAGCTGCTTTGCAGCAGGGAATTTCGGGACATGGGCAATAATACAGCTGTTACAGAAAACAGATCTACAAAGCGGTTCATGAAATCAGTGATTTTTAGACTTCTTGCATAAACATGCATGGAGCAACTGTACATCATAGCATGCTGCACTGAATGAAGACTGGTAAGCAAGAAGAATGTAATATAAAGGCCATTCTTTTTAGAAGAAAATATACTCTTCCACACTTGCATATTTGTAAGTGCTTTCTAAAGTACTTTACAAAAAAATGACAAGAAAATATAACCTGCTGGTTTAATTTCCTGTGTAGTTCATGAATTCAGCTTGTGTGTGAAATCATAACAGCCCTGAATAGTCCCATGTGTTTAAGAAAATGACATTTTTTTTAGTCTTTACAGTTGAAATAATGTTGCACTATTAATCAAGTGTATTCATTGACACGTAAAGATAGACATGCATATAAAAAGGTATGTGCAGATAGTTTTAGTCCCTGTCTGCTGATCCCAAGATACTAGCTGCCTTGCAGGTTGGCTTTGTCCTGTGTTGCCAGCTGGGCTGTGCTGCCCAGACAGTGCCTGTGACAGAAAGAGCACTGGGAACACAGGGACAGGTGCTTTACTTCAGCATGCTGATGTCCATGCTGTCTTCCTTTCCCGGGTTGCAGGCCCCACAGCACTCTGCTTTTTGGAAAGAGATTCTCATTGCTGCTCACAAGCACTTCAGGCAACAGAAGCAGCTTTGGCTCAGGGGTGAGGAAGGAACTGGAGAATAAGGCTGAATTGTCACCCATCCGTATGGAAAACCTAGTATTGCTGTGAAGGTTACTATTTGTCCAATTTTCACCACACCATGAATGAGTGTAAAAAACTCCTACCTGTCTTCTAGGAGCTAAGCTACTTTGATAAGCCTGAAATGTTAAAGTAAATGAATCAAAGGCCACACATTAAACCTCACAATTTTTTTTCCCTCAGATCTGCTAAATTGAAGAGAAACTTGCAAGCCCTTCCTCTGCTGTATGTTTGTCTGTGTTAAATGATGCAAGACCTCCCTGAATTCTGTTGAATCACTGCTGAGAGCTGTAGGATTATTCCCTAATTGCATCCAAAACAACTTTTTTAGATGATGAATAATATTATGTATTACAGAGAAGCATGCCTCAACCTTAACTTTGAAGCCCTTCACAAATTAATGTTTAATGAAACTGTTCGCCTGGAGGCTTTTGCTGTACTATCTAACTGGCTGAATACGCATACAAGGCAAGGCTCTTTCAACTCCCTGACAAACCTTGCTGCTTTAAGATAGCTTATTTTCTCCAACTGTGTGCAGGCAGGCAGTCAGTAGTTCTCAGTTTTCTACACCTGTCACCCTGGTTTGGAAAAATACTGCCTCACCCCTCTCCACCACAAAAAAAACAACCAAACAAAAACACCCCCACACATAGCAGGAGCCCCTAATGGATTGCTCCCATAGAAAACACACTGCTGGGGAATGATTAATTGAACTAAACATGACTAGCACAACACCTCTGTAATATAGTTCACAGTGGTGAACTATATTACTCTGTTATTTAGTGGGGGTGGTGTTTCACAGCTGCCTAAATATGAGCCAGCAGTGTAGTGTGCCAAGGTGGCCAAGAAGGCCAGTGGTCTCCTGGCTTGTATTCAAAATAGTGTGACCAGCAGGACCAGGGGAGTGATTGTTACTCTATACTGGTGAGGCTACACCTCAAGTACCATGTCCAGTTCTGGGCCCCTCACAACAACAAAGACATTGAGGTTCTGGAGCATGTCCAGGGAGGGGCAGTGAGGCTGATGATGGGTCTAGAGGGTAAGTCCTCTGAGGAGTGGCTGAGCGAGCTGGGGTTGTTTAGTCTGGAGAAAAGGAGGCTCGTGGGGGAACTTACCACTTTCTACAACTACCTGAAAGAAGGTTGTAGTGAGGTGGAGGCCAGTCTCTTCTCCCAGGTAACAAGTGACAGGACGAGAGGAAATGGCTTCAAGCTGCATAGCAGAGATCCAGGTTGGACATCAGAAGAAATTTCTTCATGAAAGGGGTGGTTAAGTATTGGGACAGGCTGCCCAGGGAGGTGGTGGAGTCTTCATCCCCAGAGGCATTGAAGTAATAGTTGGATGTGGCACTTAGTGCTGTAGACTAGTTGACAAGGTGGTGATCTGTCAAAGGCTGGACTTAAGGGTCTTTTCTAACCTAGTGATTCTGTGAACATTAGAAGCCCAGTAGCTGATAAACTGAAAAAAACCCATTTGTCTTACTACTTGTCTGCAGGTGTTTGTTGTAATTTTAATGGAAAATTTCTCTCTGAGAGAGCTTATCAAAGATAAAAGCTTCCCATTAGGCTTTATATTCTCTAATTCTGCAAAAGTTGCCAGTTTGTTGGTAGGGTGCCTAGTATTTTTTTGCAAGCACAAAGTTGTCTGAAAATGTAATTACCAAGGGGGGACCCTCTCTTTAAATCTGGCAGTGCAAGGACATTTTTGTTAAATTGGTGTCATGAGTCACTCTGTGATTTGCAATATTTGAAGTTGGATTCCAAATAAAATTTCCTCTTTCTATCGTGACAGAGCAGTTGGACTTTTGGAATTGGCATCCCAGGAAGGCATATTGGCATTATGGAAATAACAATGTCTTACACCAAATTAAGTACTGATTCTTGGTAGTACAGTGACATTGAAAGAAATCAGAGTAAGATGGTGATGAGCAATACAGAACTGCAGGAAAATTTTACTCAGGAGGAAGATGGAAGGAGATCACCTAGTCCAACCTAGGGTTCAGTTTTTCTTGGTCCTATTCTAGCACTCCATTCCTGCAAAGTCTCTCTTGCAGAGCTGGGCTGCTGTAATTCAGCACCCTGAACTGACAGCTTTCAGGTGTGAAAGAAACCTTGGGAAGGTGTCAGAGATGAGGCCAAGTGTTTTGCCTTGGACACTCTCAAATCAAGACCATCATGCACTTCAGGGTTGGAGAGGGTCAAGGTCTGGGGAGTTGCCCTGGAGAAGGAAGGCCCTGGCAGTCTCATTCCAACAGAAGCAGCTGCTGGTCCCCTTTGTCTTTTAGAGTGGAAGCTTGGATCTTTCACAGACTCAACTTGCAAATTTTATGAATGGCTTGAATATTTTAAAGTAGTTTTAACTGTACAAAACATCAGTAATTTCCTTCATGTGTCAGCTGGCAGCCCATGCAGCCTGTCTCTGGAACTCACTGGTGAACTGTGTGTATGCTGCATGATGGCTGTGGGATAGTCTCAGCTCATTGCTCACCCCATGGCTTCAACAGCAGCGATGGTGGTGCAGGACTTCGCTCCATCCTGTCCAGCAACGGCAAGACCATTTCCTAACCCTTGGCTTTGTTACTGTAGCCCTGTTCAGCCTGATGACCTCTCTATGCAAGTGTATTCTGGAGGCATAAAACAGCATGTCTGATAATGATCACTAACTTGCAATTATTTCTGTGTAGCTGTTTCTGACCACATTTTATTTCGGTGGCTGCCTGGCTGCAACAGTCTCTGCCCTGCAGGCCTTCAGCTTCCTCTAGCTCAAAGCAATTTCAAACACTCTGAATGTTGTGTTGACTTAGTTCTCTGCTTGTGCCCAGGAAGGAGTTGGGCAGAGCCTGGCTGATCCACCTCAAGGGGAAGGCTCAGATGAGGGTGGTGCCTGCCAGCACAATAGCAAGGAGCCCTCCATGGCAGCACCTTGTCTCCCAGCCACAGCTCCCTTCCACAAAACCACTTGTCACCTTGTCCTCATCTCTTCAAAATTCCACTTTTCCTGCATGGGCAGAAAGCCTCCACCTGGTGCTACACATCCCTTCTGTTATCACCTGACTCAAACCTGCTTGACAAAAGAGGACAAGCTTCTTTCTTTGGAGGCCCCCTCATCCTGCAGGATCCCCCATGCAGGTAGAGGCATGATAGGAAGCTTCTCTTCACACAACAGGTTCCCAGCCTGTGGTACTGCAGCTGCAGCCCTTGCTAGTAAATCTTTCAAGTTCTCCTAATCAAGAGATCTACCCTTTCTTTAAGAATCTTTTTTTTCCTGCCTGCTCCCCCCCGAAATAAATTAAAAGTTGACTTTGAATATGAATGTGTGCTTTTATTCATAGTGAATCTTTAAAATATGTGAAATGTGTAAGAGGTTACAGCAATGCTGGAAGATGAGGTTTTGGGGGGTGTCTTTAATTGAAAGAGAAAAGAAAATTAAATTTCAATTTAGGTATCATCTCCAGTATGAATTCAAAAGTGCATAGAAGTAGGAGTAAAAAGATAAAACATTATACTGGCACCAACTTAGCTGCATTGCACACACTGTATGTGTGCAAAATTATCACATTAATACCACAACAGTTATGCATTATAATGAGTTTAATACCGCTGAGTTTTATTGCTTCCTACTCTCCCTCATTTTACTGCTCATGGCATTTAAATCCTGACATGCTGAGATTGTGTTTACTAAATTTATCCTATTTTTTATTGTGACTAGGTCAAATTAATTCATTTTTCCTACAGTGGAAGCAAGACCTGTGGTTGTTACTGTGACTGAGGCTGCTTAAAGGGTCTTTTGCCTTTACAAGGCATATACAGAGATGGGAACAATGGTTTCAACTGTTTGCGTTGCACACAAGGTACTGCAGCATATGAAGAAAGTTGTGGAGACCTGCAGGTACAAGAGACAGCAGCTTTCTGCATGAGAGTTTTACATATATGTTCAAAGACCTTGAGCACACCTCTGCTGGCAGGATGCTAGTGATCACACACCTCAAATAAGCTTGCTCTGAGTTTCTGCTCTTTTCTGTGTACGTGAAATTGCTCATTTTCTGGGAGACCAGGAAGGTGGGAGTCACTTTGCACGCTAAGATCCTCACAGATGTCAGGTTGTTCTGTGTATGGACTTAGGAATAAATTAAATTAGAAACATCAAATCATAGAATCATTAAGACTGGAAAAGACCTCCAAGATCATGAAGTCCAGCTTTTGACCTCACAACACTATGGCAACTAAACCATAGCACTGAGTGCTACATCCAATCATTTCTTCAACACTTCTAGGGATGGTGATTCCACCACCTCAGCAGTCCATTTCAATGCTTCACAACCCTTTCTGTGAAAGAAATTCTTCCTGATGTCCAACCTGAACCTCCTCTGATGCAGTGTGAGGCCATTTCCTTTTGTCCTGTCCACTAGTTGCCTGGGAGAGGAGGCTGACACTCACCTTGCTCCAACCTCCTTTCAGGTAGCTGTAGACAGTGATATGGTAATCTCTGTGTCTCCTTTTCTCCAGGTTAAACTACCCCAGCTCCTTCAGCCTTTCCTCAGAAGACTTACTCTCTAAACCCTTCACCAGCTTCCTTGCCCTTCTCTGGAAACACTTCAGCACCTCAGTGGTTTTTTTTGAAGTGAGGAGCTAGATAATCAGTGAACTGCCTCCTAAAGTAATTGTAAATATCTGTGGCAGTGGACAGCAAGGCTGCATTCCCATTCATAAACCAGAAGCAATGCTTTCACCTCTTAAGAGACTACTGTACTTTTTGACACTTGCTATTTGCCCTGCTGTGCTGTAAACCTACCAGGGCAGAGTCATAAATGAGGATAGCAACACAAGAAAGGAACTATCAGCTCTGAAAAATAACTGCAAGCTTTTAGAAAGCTCCTTGTACATGATGTTTACAGCCCTCAGCAAGCCACCACTGCATTACAGTAATAGCTGTGTTAGATTGCAAAAAGCTTAACTATTGGAAAAAAGAGAGCATCTGAGTCTCAGGGTCACTTACATTTTATTCATTAAGTTAATTCATAGTGTATTAAGGAGGGAAAAAAATAACAGGAGACCCATGGGAGACTTACTCTGGCTTCAGGACAGTAAGTCTCAGATGCCAGCATGCAGAGGTGATGATAAGCACAGCATGGATGGACACAATGCCATAGCTGAGGTCAGAGCAGGGCTGCTCAGCCCCACCATACTCATCAACCCCCTGCCTTCCTTGTCCCTCTTCACAGCACAGACCCTGCTGGAGCAATGGGAATGCCCAGTCCTGTAACTGCAATCCCTCCTCACTCGCTCCTTACTGTGGCTCATCTACCACATCACCAGAGCGCAGCCCTGAAGCTGTGCTCTCTGGCTGCCCTCTGGCAGGTAGGGGTTTGGCCCCCCAGTTGAAAAAAACAAGCATCTTCTAATGGAGGGCATGAAACAGGCTCAGCATGGATCCTCCCCAAGTATGTGAGGCAAACAGCCAGAACTGAGGATACACCATGTTTCAAAATGTGCAGAGTTCCCAAACGCCAGACAGACTGTTTAAGGTATTGATTATTGACAGGCCTTTCTTTATATGATATCATGTGTTGATTTTTTTACAGCATCTTATAAAGCCCTGGAAATGGAGCACAACTCCATGCTTTGGAGATTCCAAGAGATACTTTCCCCTCCCCACCCCCTTAGAGTATGCAGCTAGAACAGTTCTTGGGAAGTTGTAAACGATATCTAGGCAAAGCTCTCCCACTTCCAACACTGTCAAAAAACTTCTGAGCCATCACAACACCAACTACTCACTATGTTTCAGGTGTGAGGACCAGGTTTATCAATCTTTTCCAGTTTTTAAGGAGCTTGCTGATGTAGCTGTGTCCATTCTATTCACAATTTCAAATCGCCTTGGTGTTAGTTCCTATTGCTTTCAACAAGTACCTCCTGCATCTTTAGACTCCTAAAGATGCTGCACATCTGATCCCAAACCATGGTACAATGAATAGAGATGGGTCTGCTTGTAACAAAACTTGATAGTTGTTTGCATTTTCCACCATCTTAAGAATCTCCTTTGGTATCAATACCTGTAAGGGTACTATATATAATTTTGTTGGAGAAACATAGAGTTGTCACAGTTTTGAGCTGCAGTCCCATTTCCTCACGCTACATCCACAGTACTACCAGGGCAACATAAGCTGTTTGATGCCCTCTGACTGTCATCTTTCTACCTGGAATCTCTCAAAACACACCGTGTGCCTGGGGAAGTAATCAGTCCTGTGTTCCCAGGAAGTACCAGTGCTATCACCTTTCACCTTCTGGGCATGGTTTCTGCATGGACCAGAAATGCAACCCTGGCTACAAGCCCAAGGCTTAATGTATCCTGCAGACATAGGCACAGCAAATCTTTGTGATGTTTCATGGAAGCATCATACCTGCTTCTGTCACCTAGGAACAGCACCTGGCTTGAATTGCGATGCAATAGCTCTAGGGAGGAGGTCACTGGTCCAGAAAAACTACACAGATGGTGAAAGCGTACCAATTCTGCTTGGACAAAGTATCCGGAAGAAAAAAGCAGGCACATTTGGAAAACTTATGTGTGTAGCCCCAGCATTACTGTATCCTGAAGGATCAGCTCTTGCTTTGACCCGAGGAGAACATCTTCTCTTCAAGTCCTTAGCATTTTGCTGACCAATGTGAAAGAATCAATTCTGCCTTCGATTACAGTTTTGCAAGCAACTAACTAGAAAAATAGGTCTTTTACCGTAAGACATCCACCACCAGATAACATCAGCTTTGACATTAAATCAGTGAATGGGAGACATAACCTACTCTTACTCATTTTTATTATGGTTGTAAAAGAGATGGCTCAGGTAACTCAAATCTCCATGGCCAGAACATATTATCAGACATCAGGCACACAAACGACCGATCATAACATTATTCTGACCTTAAACAGTTCACAATCTTATTCTCCAGGGTATCATGTCAGCTTATCTTGTTCATTACACTTATTAAATTGGGAATCAATTAAATGTCATCTGATCTCTCTGATCTGTAGTATACAGTTTATTTCTATGTGGGAAATTAATACTGCAGCAAGATCATATCATCCTGCACCTTCAATTTTCAACTTTGAATAAATATTGCTGCTTTCATGTGTTTAGAACAATACTTTTCAAATATATATACTTGTTTTTTGTCACCTAGCCTAGTTCTCCAGGTGAAAAAAGGTTCTACTTCTATTGATTCAGAATTGCAGTATTCCTAAACAGTGTGATAATACGTTCTTATTAATAGAGTTGATTATCAGTCTAAGAAGATTATGCCTGGAGAGTCAAAGCATAGATTGTTGGGCAATTAGGGTTATTTTTAAAAAATTGATTTGAATAACTGCTTTGATATGTTAGAGTACATCATATGTTTAGCAAAATTTCAGTTTTCTAGGAAAACACATTTGTGTAGAAAGTGCTATTATTGAAGAAGTTAATGTGAGCACAGGGGGAACCCAGCACCCCTGTAAAACCAGGAAATTCTAGAAAGGCTCTTGAAAACAAATTGAGCCGCGGTATGTGGAGAAAATTAAATTCTGTGGTTTAAATCCATAGCATTTTTAAGGCATAAAATTCTGCAGATTAAAAAAAAAAAAAAAAAAAAAAAAAAACAAAAGCATAAACCAGTCAGAAAAAGCATAAACCAGAAGATACATATGCTCAGATGTGAAACTTTTGTTATCTGACCTTAGGGAAGAAGCAAACGGCTGCAGAACATCCACTGCTGGTCCAGAGGGAGCTGGATCTCTGCAGAGGTGACTCTGAAGGTTATGGTATTGTCAGACTGAAAGCAGCAAAGTGGAAAGCAAGGAAAACAAAGAATAATATCATATTGATTGCAGATCATGTTTGGGGTTTTTTTAATATATCTTTTAAGCAAAAGGCTAGTGAGAAAAGTCCACTTGAGGCTGTCCTGTGGGAACAAGACATTACATGTGTGAGCTTAATTCTATCTTTTCTAGGCTTTTGCAGTCAAGCTCCTCTGTTCTATGGGATGGTGTCCAGTCCCCAGACTGTTAAAAAGTGAATCTGGCTTCCTCTTCCTTTTATCCATAAAGCCTCTTTTGTTGTTTGCAGGCAGATAGAAGAAAGTCACTTGCAAAGGGATGGAGCAATTTTTTTAACATCAGAAAGAAGGGCAACAGGAGGACATCCTATGCTGCAGAATCTGCAAACATGCAAAAAAAAAAAGAGAAAGTTAGTGATACTTAAAAGGAAAAAAAAAAAAAAAAAAGAGAAGGTTCAAAGCAAATTACTCAGTAACACATTTCTTTTTTTATTAACAAACAATCCTGAGTGGGGATGGGTATAGCAAGGTGTTAAGTTTAGAGATAAGAGAGAAATTTAAATTACAAAAGAATGAAAAATTTCTGGCCTAGAGAAGCTGCAGATCTAATGCATCCCACCCCCACTCCACTCCCATAAATAAATAAAGTGGGGAAAAAAGTGCTAAAAGGCAAGTTTTTTCCATGTCTAGAGCATAATACCATTTTTTATGTTCTTTCACTCTGCTGAGTTTGCATCCAAAAAAGCCCTTGCTTGCAAAAATGAACTGCCAAGACCCACTAGCGCTCTCAGGGACCCAGCCTGAAATAAATACAATTTCTTAAGAAGAGCTGAGCACCTTCTTCCAGAAACTCAGGTCTTTTGGGACAGTCAACATTACTGACCATTTTTGAAAATTTGTGTAGAGCCTTGCCTGTCCTTAACACAGTGCTTTTACACTGTCCAGATCAAGAGCAACCCTGAAACCACAAGCATCAGGGTGCTTTGGGCAACGTTTCTTCTCCAAGATGCTCCCAGCTTTGGATCCTGCTACAACAGGTCCTATGATTTAGTACTCAGCCAAGATCACCTGAGCAGTTTTGATCAATGATGAATTGCAAAAGTAAATATAGAGGGAAAATAAAAGATTCCCAAAGTGTTTCAGATTTCAAAGCTATGAAGAGTATACTGAGTCTGTAAAGAGTCTTGAGAAATGTCCAATATTCTTGGTTTTAGCGCTAGAATTTCTAATATTATAAATCAATACTGATAAAATCAAAGAGTTGCTGTGGGTATAAAGGAGGATGGAGACTATTGTCTTGGTGTATCCCTATTGAAAACAGAGTGTCAGAAATTCTTGATTAGTCTTCCTACAGAAAAAAGAAGCTGTAAAAACTGGCCATATGCTCCCATTCCACACTGGAAAAACTCTTCTTATTCCAAAGCGGCTTTCAGCTTTCAAAAGCATGCTTTTGGAAAAAACCTGTTTGCACTCAGATGCCAATAGGAGATGGCCTTTTTTTTAAAGCCATGCCTTGTCCTCTAGCTGGGCATCTGTACTGTGGGTAGAGTACAGCAGTTTGCTGGTACCCTTTTGCCTCTGAGTCACACAGAGAAAGGCGATGCTGTTGACTTTGCTGTACCTCAGCTTGGCCATTTATGGACTTTGTCTTCCTTACCTGGCCTATGGTCATTGTAAAATTTAAAACATGCCTTCAACTTTACAAGTTATCCTTAGGATGTCTTTTCTAGCGCTTTGCATCTAGTTTGTGGTGATTTTGCTACACCAATCTGAGTGTTTGCTACACAGTGCTCAGAATCATTCTGCAGGCTACTGTTCAGAAGTTGTTGCCACAGGAGCAGTCTGTTTTGTCTCTGTACCCTCTCAGAAATACTCATACTGATGCAGGAAGTCCAGGTGGTGCATTACAAACCTGTCACCAGAGCTCAGAGGACAGAGAGAGCACCAAAAATGCCAAACTAAGAGTGTGAAGGATGAAACTGACAGAAGATAAATCCATTGAGATCTGTTAAATGCAAAAAAACCATCTCTAACTCAGGCATGGAATATAAGCAGAGTCTGGAAGTGTACCATATACTGTCACCCAGGTCTTACGCTCTTCCCTAGTCACCTGCTGCGGGCCACTGCCAGAGGCAACAGGCTGGGTGATCTTGAGTTTGACTCAGCAGGGCCATCCTTGGGTTCTTATTATAGCAAATCTAGAAGTCTCCTTAAGCCTATCAAACATTTGTCTTGAAAGACCTGGCATACGGTGCTGACATTCTCTGCCCCTCAAGGGCTAGAAGAACAATTTGGGCTGCATCTTGCAGAGTTGGTAACATCCTGAAGGCCTTTTGAGTATTTTATTCAATTAGGACAATCCTATCCTAGGTGACTAAACATCCAGTTAATGCCTTCTTTTCAAGATGTTTGTTGAGAGAACACTCCATTCCCAACATGAGCTGAAAGCTTTTAGTCATTTGTTATTTTGACCACAGAAACTGAAGTTAAAGTTTGCACCACCAGAGAAGGATGTCAGCTGGATAACAGGTGGATCATTTGGGATGAAAAGATATAGACTGGCTCCTTCAACAACTGCTTCCCAGGTGTGCACACACCTTCTTGAATTTTGAGAAGATGTGGAATTTTTCATATAAAAAGTAATATTGAGTTTGTCTGCCATCTGGGCTCCACTGGAAAAAACAATCCATTTTATCTCTATTTAAAATTATGTTCAGAAACTTATCAGTCTCTTTGCGCTTGAACTGCTTGAACTGAGGCAGCCAAGGAAGGAAACTTCAAAAGAAAACAACATGGGAAGCCCTGAGCATTATTTAGGAAAGAGCAGAAGACAAAATTTATATCCATGTACCTTAGACACTTGATTAGATTGTATATTTTATGCTGTGTAATTTTGCCTCTAAGCTTCCTTCTTCACCATTCCTTCCATCTGCATTAAGAAAAAAACTTAGTATAAATGTTTCTAGCACACACAGCTCTGACAGATGTTCAAGTGATAAATATTTGCAGTAGGGGTAATTTTCAAAACCAGTGTCATTTTGTTGATGTAGGATTTTTCTGTATTTTTTGGTTTTGTGCAAACGCATAACTCTGGGAAATAAATTTGTCTTAATCAAAGAAAAAGTCATTAAAAGGATTGTAGCTGAAACTGCCGATGTTGCTTCTGAATGTCACAAAAAATGGGATTTCAAGCAACATGCTTCTTTTCAAGTGTACTTAGGTATAAAAAATGGATTGAAAATTTCTGTTTGAAATGATATATGTAATGGAAAGCATGCATACTACTTTAATTTACTGCAAAAACTAGCAAAGCAGAAAGGAGAAAAATTATAGAGGTAAAGCAAATAAAAATAGAGATTGAAAGAGATGAGTAGGCAAAAGAGAAGCTGCCTTTGAGCAACAACACTCTAAGGCCAGGAAGACAACTTGTACATACACAGTGTAATTGCTGAAAGAAACATGTGTTAGGGGATGGGATCAACACTGCAGGGCACTTCCCAGGGCATTTCCAGGCCAGCAAAGACACAAACAATGAAGAAAGGAGGTTTCTTTTGCATTGCAGTTTTTTCACTTTTTTCTTAAACTTATTCTAAAAAAAAAAAAAAGGCAGATGTGGGGGTAGAGAGTAATATATGTTTGCAGTCTTCCTTATAAAAAATAACTAAACACTGCCCAGAGGTTTTATTTTCAGTGTTCCTGACCCTCCAGACTTCTGACTTAGGGTTAAGAGGAGAGGTTTACACCAGCTATGATTTAGGTGAAGAAGTTTTAACTAAGCTGCTGGCTGAAACCTCATGTGGGCTCTATTCATCGCTGGTGGGGAATATTTCTGCATACTAGGATTGAAAAGGCAAGGAGACTCTCTTTCCAATTTTTTAAGTTTTAGAAACCTCCCTTACTTCGGATATATTTCCATCTGGAAAAGCAAACAGTGGCCGATCTGTGATGTGGGGGAAAGAGAGTGTCTTCTTCACCTTTTCCTTGCCAAAGTGCTTGCTTTTAGAAGTATTCAAGGCCACACAGGCAGAAAACCCGTGTCCACAAGGGAAGTAATTCTGCCTCTGCTGTGAGAAAGTAATGGAAATTAATTAAAACCACCTCGAAGAGCTAGAAAAATCTGTATTCCTGGCTGTTTTACCACAGCAAACAGCACATTTCCTGACTGACACAACTGAAACACCATGTGAAGTGTGGTGAGGAGGGAAGCCCTGGGTAGGGACGCCTTGGATAGGGATGCCTGGACCCTCAGCAGGTACCACTTTGTAGCAGGAGAGAGGAAACTAGTGGGAAGGATGATGCCGCAGCACTCTCTGCTATGGCTTTCATCTTGTCTTCTGTGCAAAGAGAGCAGGCAGGGCCCAAGTTACTTTGTACACTGTGGATAGCATGGGAAAGACAACACAGTGGTGGAAGTTTCCCTGATCTTCATTACAAAATCCCAGAGCTAATGTAGGAAACAGGCAATCCCTCAGAGGAGCTATGAGCAGGCACTTTCCAGCCTGCCCTCTGCCTGAGGCTATCCCACTACCACAAGGGAACATGGGACACAATTCCCTCAGGGCAGGCCACAGAAAACAATCTCTATCTTCGCAGGTTTGCCAGCCCCTGTCCCCACTCCTCTGCCAGGGCCGGCCTCCTCTGGGGCCATCCCGCCTCACTCCAGGGCTACAGTGCTTTTCTTCCTCTCCCTTTCACCCACCACTGGCTGCCCTTCCCGACACTACTCCCAGACACTCTAATCTGTCAGCATTCCCTGTACTCTTGATCAACAGTGTGCCTTTTAGAAGGAAAAGGAAAGCTTCTGTTTTATTTGGGAGACTACTAGTATTTTAATAAAAGACTCTAATCATATAGTTTGGCTTGGAAGATACTTTTAAAGGTCATCCAGTTCCAAGCCCCCTGTCATGGGAACACTAAACCAGGTTGCTCAAAGCCCCATCCTTCAACACTTCCAGGGATGGGCCATTCACAGCTTCTCTGAGCAACCTGTGTCGGTGTCTCACCAACTTCATATTTTTTTCTAATATCTAAACTAAATCTACCGTCTTTCAGTGTAAGGTCACACCTCCTTGCCCTGCCACTGCACACCCTTGTAAAAAGCCCCTCTCCAGTTCTCTTTGTAAACCCCCTCTAGGTACTGGAACGCTGCTATAGGGTCACTTTGGAATCTTCTCTTTTCCAACTCTCTCAGCCTGTCTTCATAGCAGAGGTGTTCCAGCCCTGTAGATATCTTCATGGCTCTCCTCTGGACCTGCTCCAGCAGGTCCACATACTTCTTGAGTAATCTTGCTGTGCAGCTGCACATATGGAGGAGGACTGCACCCTCTGCTGGGTACCTTACAGAGTGGGGAAGGGTACTGATATCCTTTCTTCAACCAGTGTTTTGACCAGACCTTCCCTTATCCCATCGTCCTGGGGCTACTTGGAAAATAAGAACATTTTGTTAATAGCATTTATGGTATGGCTGTAGTGGGGCTACACACATATACTTAGCCAACACTAGGAGTCCAAAAGTGAAGTATGACATTAGAGCATAGTTCTAGTATGTCTACAAAGGATGCAGTTCTTCTCCAGCACTCCCCTGCCCAGGCATGCTGCACTTGTAGCTTGTACTGTGCATATGGCAGCATTAGAGGAAAGCCTTGGGCGGGGGACAAGAAGAACTTGTGCAAAATTTGGTCAGCTTAACTGCTCCTAGTTTGGGGGAATGCTGTCAAAAATGGGGAAGAAGGAAAATTTAATTCTTGCATTTCGTTAATTGAAAAGAGAGAATATGTTTTGTGTCTCAGTTCTCAAAATTGTTTTTCCCTGTCTTGTTAGGGGCTAGAGAGCTTTCTCTCAGTAACTTCAAAGTATGATGGTACTTTTGTAAAGACCCACCTCTCTTTTCCTAAGCTTCTTTGAGAGGAAAATCTTGTGGTGTTTATTTGCAATGCAGAGATTATTTGTCCAAGAGGGTTAATTTTTTGCAGACATCCAGAACTTGTTCAGTACAGGATTTCTGTACCCATGCAGTCAATGAACTCTTTTCAAAAAACCTCCCTTCATTTTAGTTTTCAGACATAACTCTAGATATTTCTCTTCTATTTCTGCAAATACTTGTCATAAGACAACTTGATCACATTAAATCAAAATAACACACCTAATGTAAATACAGTGGGCATCCATTCTAAATTAAATGCATTCTAACACAGGGGACCCAGTGGTACCATGATTTCTCCTGGAAGTCAAGTGTGTTCATGAAGGGTTCAAGTTACGTCAATGCAAGAGGATTTTCTAATATCAGATCAAGCATCACTATGCAGCATCAGGAGAGCTTTAGTCCCCCCAGGTTGGTGAGTGGAAATAGAGTTATCTTCAAAATAGTACTGTATTGGTGTTGTTGAGAGTAAAAGCATTGAATTAATCTGAGGCTGATGGTAAGCTTAAGTTTTACTGTTGTTGACATTCAGGCAGTGAAAATACTGTTGGTTTCCATTTTTGTGTGTGTTCCTCCCCTTTCCCCTCCCTTTATTTTTTTCTTCAGAATTACAGAAAGAAAACAAAACATTTTAAGATGATGGTGCAGTTGTTATCCTAGCTACTGTGACCTCTTCACTTCTTTCCTCTGAATGAAGAAGAGTGCTTTCTGAAACTAAGTTACAAAATAATAGTGGGCCATGGAGAAGACACAGACAGACTTCTGAGAGATGTATGGTGATAGGACCAGATATAACAGTGCCCAAGCTACACCAAGGGGCTCTCGACCCACATACAGGAAAAATGGGAAAACAGAAATCTCAGTAGGTGTGTCATCTCCTCAAACCAGGGCCCAGGCAGGGTGCAATCTCTCTAACCCTGAAGATTTGCTACACTTCACTGGGCAAGGTCCCAGGTAACCCTTGGGACCCCTATGTAACTTTGAAGTTGACTCTGGTTTGAATAGGAGATTACGTGACATCCACACTAACCTAAATTTGCCTTGGATTCAATGGAATTTTTGATCCATATTTCTTTTAAAGGCATTAAATTTCCCTCCTGACCCCACCCAGTCTCTATGAAAATGAAGTATTTAAAATAAAAACTTCACTTTTCTTAAAGGGCCTTAAACAGCCCTTTTTATCCTAGTAAGGATATAACATTTCTCCACTTGCAGATGCCCATATTATATCCCGCTTTCCTCCTGTACTTCTGGACGGCAACAAACCCTTTTTGATGTTACTGTTTCAGGTTTTGGTGCTTCTGGGCACTATTACAGTAATGAAAATGCATTTCTCCAAGCATGGCCCAAGGGCAGGATTGGGAGTCTTGCTGAAGACCACAAAAATTTTCTAGAAATCTTCTAATTCTTCTTGCTCCCTATCAGGCCCAATGCTGGCTGCTCTGCTGCTGTTGTGCTCCCATGCAGTACTTCAGTTGTGGTCCTATGGAGTGCACATGGGGCAAGGGGCACCTCAATACTCAGTGCCATGGAGAAAAAAGTGTTCAAATGCTTGAGAATCCATGGGAGCTCACTCTGTACTCTGCATGTGCTGGACTTTCCATACATGAGGAGGACAGTCCTGCTTCAGCATCCCTTTCTGGGACAAAATCAGAAAAAACAATTTTAGCAACCAACTGGCACCAAAGCACCTTCAGGATTCCTTGGAGACTGTCTTCCCCCTCCTTCCCTCTGGTTTAGGATTGATGGTGCAGTGGTCCCTGAGGGAGCAGGCTGTGGCAAAGCCAGTGCCAGCATTTCAGTCTGGATTTCTCATCTATGCAGTATTTTAGGGCAGGTTTGGAGGGAAGCTGTATTCACTCTGTCCTGGGAGAAATGGTCCAGAAGAAACAAAGGGAAATTCTTACAATTGATGGTGTGGCTTTGAAATCAGCACAAAAAGTCGTGTTGCTGAGTAAGGGAGTTCAAGGTAAGAGTATAATGCAAAGCGTTGATTCAGCCTCTTCTGTAACAAAGAGAAAGAGGCTGTCAGTTCTGGCCAGGCATGCTTAAATCACCTCAATGGAGCCAAACCACAGAAAACATCTAAAAGGCTGAAAAACACAATGGAAGGTATTTATGCACTCTCACATTTGGCTTGGGGAATTTTTTTCTTGCCGATGTTCAAACTATGGGCAACGGGTCTGTGAGGCTGTTTCTACCCAGCTATGATACAATTGTTAATATCAAAATAATTACAAGGGCTTTTCACCCAAGCAATCTGTAGGGTGGTACCTGACTTGGATCTGTGCTTGTATTTTCCAAATACATTGCAGAAGTTTTTATTGTCCTTTGAGAACGTGGGAAAAGGGGGTACAAGGAGGGTGTTTCCCTTGGGTGACAGCCTGGGCACATCTGCCCTGTGGTGCTCTGCCAGGTTATGCTGGCCACTGTCCCAAACCCACCGAGTTTTCACAGGTACCAGCTTGGAAAAGCAAGTTTGTCTCAGATTTTCCAGAAGATGGAGCTCAAGAGTCTCCCATGTGAAATAGTAAAACGATTGTCTGTGCCTGGGGTATACCGAAGGATAGACATGGCTCCTGGGGAGCTACCTGAATAATAATTTTGTAGCAAATGGCTTAAAATATCTTCTCAGGAGAAAATGCAGCATACTCTCCCCATCCCTTTACCCCTCCACCCCCACCCTCAAAATGTGTCTACAAATGATACAGAAACAATGAATTTTAGTCTTCAGTGGAGTGATGACTTGAAGATAATGAAAAAGTATAGTTTATTTGAGACAGAAACAGAATAAGGTGAAAACCAAGAAGATACCATCTGCTGAAGTAGGAACTAGAACATTAAATTACATTTTCTTAAGCATTTTTGTGCCCTACACCACAACCCCCACACCCTTTATTTTCTCACTGGCTGGAAAACTGCCTTCCCTGGGAAAAACACAGGGAAACAAGGAGGAGATTCTTATTTTCTTGGGACTGAGCCCACCACTAAAAGTCTGTTTCCAGAATGGCTTAAAACATCTTTCAATTGCTGCAAGAGGAATGACAGAGGAGGCAGATTGAACCAGCTCTTAAGGAAAGAACTGTGCACGTACAAGAGGTCAGTGGGAATTTGCAGAGATTAACAACTAAAGCCATCTGCACTCTGGAAAAAATCAAACCCGTTCCATATATTGTGTAGGAAATCCATGCAGTAACATCAAAATCCCTGGAGGTCCTATTAGTCAGACTGCAAGATAGCCATGAGAAAACAGTCAAAATGAAAATTATTAACAGCTTGCACTCTTTAGCAGTCATGTTCAGGTCCACCATAGAGTAGTCTAGTATAGTTTTTGAAAAAATATATGTGGAGGTTTGAGTTGGCACCCTGCCAAGCCCAACTGCTGGCCACACGGATTCCACCCCCCCTCCCCTCCCCCCGAGAAAGAAGGGAAAAAAGTACCAAAAAGACAATTGTATTAAAAGTATATATATATATTCACATATATTACAAT
>JAWWEE010000105.1:66738707-66776834 GCA_035221455.1 Xenops minutus | reverse complement strand
GGAATACTTCCTTAGTTATGACATTGTTACCAAGGAAGGCCTAAACCAAAACCAAGAAAACTAAACCACCACAATATATGAGGTAATTATCTGTTAAGCTCTTTTGGCACTGATAACAACTTCCTCTGAACCCAGTCAGTTTTTTATATCCAGCCTCACCTGCCCAGTTCCATACATAAGTAAAGGCATTCCAAATATAACAGAGATGATGTTGTTGTAAAGCAGTAAATATTTATTTTTAAGGCACTGTTGTGGCATCCACGTACTATTATATACTGTATCAAAAGAAATTTCTATAACTTAACTTTTAAATAGACCAGTGTAAAGCTAAACTAATAAAAGTTGAAGTGAATTCTGCTCCTAGAGAACATCTGAAGGCCAGATACTAAGAAATTTGAAATGTCACGATATTCATTTTGCAACTGCAAAAAATACTATATCTGTAAAACCATAAAGCTGAGTAGGCTGCTGTTAGTGCCTGGGGATAGGAAACTGCCAGACTTATTTCAGTCCTATTTCGTTCCCACTGCTTGACTGAGAGAACATAGAAGTCTCTAACAGGTTTGCTATCAAGGATTTCTTTCCTACAACTCCTTCCTCCTTTGGGTTTTCCCATTATAAAAGACCAGTGCACCTGCCTCTTTTCCTTCTTGGAGGAATGTGAATACACATTGCCAGGTCATGTCTAGCCTTTCATGCACCAGTACCCCCAGGGGTAACCAAGACCATGACTCAGTCATAGCACAATCCCACTGTGTGATGGGCCTCTTTTTTCAGCAATATTACCTCTATAAAAATTTTTACTGGAAATTCCTGCCAGGTGAGCTTTGCACCTTTGGGCTCTTAATATAAATCTTTTACAGGAAGAGCTAATGGAATGAATGAAACAGCCATCAGTCATTTCATTTCAAGGAGGAGTGCAGGCACTGCTGCTACAGAACAAAGAAATGTCTGAGGCTAGGGCAGTGAATAG
The DNA here is from genome assembly GCA_035221455.1 of Xenops minutus. Taxonomy (NCBI): domain Eukaryota; kingdom Metazoa; phylum Chordata; class Aves; order Passeriformes; family Furnariidae; genus Xenops; species Xenops minutus. The sequence continues at coordinate 66,775,861 of JAWWEE010000105.1, read as the reverse complement.
GCCCCTCTGAAAGCACTCTGCTCAAGGCTCTATACAAGATAAGCAGCAAGTACTGATGGAGCTAACCATCCTTTAGGTATCCACTGCTGGTGAGCAGAGGTCCTTCTTTCCTGGTCAGAATTGTCCTTTTCAATGTTTCTAGAACAATTTTTATGATGCACATTTATTACTGGACCTTTTACAGACATCTTTTTGATGCAGAGTCAACTAACTATAACTCAGTTTGCTTACTTTTGTAACAAATAGCTCTTAGTTGACTTTGCCACTAACCTTTTTATTTCAAATTTAGTGTTGAAATGCAAGACTTTCACCAAACTTGTTAAATTGGCTGTTGGAGGCCAATTACTGTGAGTTTATGTAGAGATCAGACTATTTCTGAGCTGAATAAGCAGTGCGCTTTCAGGAATGCTGGGTAAAGATAAACAAGGCTGAGAGCGAGGAAAAGTCTGAGGAGGATTTTCTCTGCTGAAAAGTAGCTGCTTTAGAGAATGTGGAAGGCCAAATAGTAAAACAAAAGCACAATAAAATTAGATTTGGTGAATCCCTCTTTTGTAGCTTAATGATAAAGTGGATAAGACATATAAATCAATTATCACAGAAAAAAATAAAACATTAGAATTCAATGAATCAGACGATGACAATTTGGAAAGCAAATTAGATGAAGAAAACTCTGCCTTTGTCTGGCTGGAAAAGGCTTTGTGTCACTTATTTTTTAAAGCACAGGCTCAGTATTCTGCCCTAGTTGTGTTGAACTGAACTTCGCCCCACACTCTCCATCTGCAGAGATAAATGTATCACTGAGACTTGTAGACAAACGTAAAACCAAATTCTGCCAGAGATTTGACCATCTTCACCTAGTGCTATTGGAGAGGTACAAGTTGAACACACTTTTCCCTGTAATCCACAGGTTTTCGTTGAAGTCCAGCCACCAATGTGCTAGTTATCTGCCTGAAAACCTGGCAAATTAGACCTATCGGGGCATCTGTGTTTAACTGAGTAAGGCTACCACTGCTCTGTGGTAGCTTGTACCTTGCAGAAACTTGCAGCCGACCATGCCTTTCACATAGCTAACAACAGTCACTCCTGCTCTTTGAACACATTTCGTTTGTTTACTTCTTTCCTTTTTTTTTTTTTCTTCAGTAAAACTCAAGTGATTTGGTTAATGTCATCCAGATCAATGTTCTGTGATACAGACATATAGATAGATAGATTCTTAACATCAAATATGACAAGTCTTAAAATGGAAACATGCAGTAACTCTGCCTGCACAGTGGACATCACAAGCTCTTCATTCACATGTTGTGCTTGGGAACATGGGAGTCAGAAGAACAACATCTTGGACTAACTGCCTCTGAAACTATTTCAAACTTCCTATTAGTGTGTTCAACATGACAGATAGCTTCTTTCCTTTTCAAAATGATGACCTATTTTTCTACTGTCACTGCAGAATACATTATCATAAACCACAGTTTTCAAATTTATTGCTCTGGACCATAGAATCATTATTTATAAGAATTATAAGGTTGTCCACACGTTTTATTTTCAGCATTAAACATGACTGAAGTTTAGAACGAGCTATTTTCCATTCTTACTTTATTTTGCAGGCCAGAAGAAGAGCTGTGTGTGGGTGTCAAAATGTAAGAGTATTCAAAATTATAGCATTTTCCAAACTATTTCCAACATTAGGCTTTGAAATAAAGAGGAAAACTACTTCACATGCATTTTTTTTTTCCTTAAAAAATATAAAATTCATCATATCTGCTTGCAGGATGAAATAACTTTAGGCTGCAGCTTTAGTTTGGAAAAGACCTGAATATTACAGCAAACCAATAATTCTGTACTTTACAAACAACGTTTTGATAACAGTCTTTGAAAGAAGCATGGCATCTGAGCTATGCATCTTCATATTCTTGAAGTATCCAAACAATCTCACCTCTGTCTCTTTTCCAAGGTCATGTTCTTTTTCTCTCCTTCAGATGTGTTTTCCTGTCATTTGGATTCATGATCTTTCCTTCCAGGGAAAAGAGCTCTCCCACTGAATGACCTCTAGACCAGAGAAAACTCGGCTTGGGATTTGTCTTTATTTACTGACAACTAATACTAAAAGAAAGTCTGAAGGATAACTCTTGTTCTTTTCTTGGGAGGAAGTGGAGAAGGACATATCTAACTCATCCTTGGTAGAATTGTAAAAATACAAGGTTGTACAAGTACAGATATTAGTACTGCTAAGCAATAAGGTCTCTCTGTCAGGATGGAAAAAGATATTTGTAGTCTAAAGAGGGTCAGTAGCCTTGTCTTTTTCTATGCCTATCTAACATGTCCGATTAAGAAAAGGCAAGATTCTGAAGGCAAATTTTTCACAGATAATCCCCAACTGCTAAGATTGAGATCCTGGCACTTGACTGGAGAAGTGCTGAGAATTCACAGCTGCTAACATAACAGAGATGAGCTGTGCTCTGAGCACAGGAGAGCTGAGAGCTCCAAGAAGTCACCTGTTAGACCTCTCAGGCTAGGCATCCCAATTAATGTCTCCACACCTCAGTCTCCCAACACTAAAACTTGACTATCCAGTTCTTTTTCTTTGCATCTCACAAGTACTCTGGAAAGATACCTTGCAAAATCATTGAGATTAACCACAGTGAATAAACTAATAACTTATGCCAAATATGAATAAAGATTAGTGTTTACTAACTATAACTAGGAGTTTCAACTGCTGATCGTGTGAATAGTATCCATTCTGTGTCCTGGGTCCTACATAAAGCAAGGGAATCTATGGAAAGAAGGTGCTCCGAAACATCCTGATGGGGTGGGCTGGGTGAGTTTCATGGGTTACCTTCCCCCTCGATACTCTTCCTGTCTGCCTGCCTCGCCTCGCACCCTATTACTCTTCTAAGGTCATTCCTGTGCACCCTGTTCTCAGAACTGTCACTGCTGTGACTTTGTTTCTCCCAGTGGTGTTCTTAGAAAAAAAATTCATCTCCTCTAGTTGTATTGATTTTGAAGCAGTGAGTCAAGGATGGCTAGGAGGCTTCCTCTGCAGACAAAGAGATTTTACACTTATGGAAGGTGGCATCTTTCAGAAGTGCCTGAATATCCATACACATGCTAGCTAGAGAAGGAGCCTACTAGCTAGTAGGTAAGTAAGACAATGTCACTTCTCTGCTCCCCAAGAAAGTGAGGCTGGCCTCCAGATGAATGGGAATAAGGGTGGTTTCTCCCCCAGAAACTATTCCTGTGAGTGAATGAATGGAGGAAATGTTTCAAGATCAATCCTCTGTGGGCAAAATGAGGACAAGTTCAAAACAGCTGCTTCATGGTCACTGACAGGTACTTTTGTTCTTGGTTGCTGATCAGCTCAATATTATGACCAGGTGAGAAAGGCAACATGCCACCAATAGGCTCGGTCTATCATTCACTTCTCTTCTACTGAGTACTCCCATGACTCTGTTTCCTATACATTTCACCAGAAATCCAGGGCTACAGAAACCTCCCAGACTTACTCTAGATTTGTGAACCATGCTGCTCTTAAGTGTCTACATTTTTACACAAAGACCATGAAGGCTTTTCATACAACATTTAACAAATTTCTTCCCCAAGTATTTTTAAAGTTTAAGAAAGTGTTCCCAAATTATGGTTTTATAAACTAAATGGTCTTTCAAATAGATCTCGAGCATTACAGCATGTTTATTGTATCTTTTTCTTCATTTGTACTTGTGTCCTGCCATAGAAAATAGCATTTCTAATTGTTCTTGTGTGCGCCACACTTTGACAGCATGTTTTTCTGATAGCAGACTTCTTTAGCTAAAGTTAACAGTTGAAGAGTAGTAAGATATCTGGAGCCCAGAGATATGCTGTATTTATAAAATTTTAGAAACATTTCAGGTTTGTCTCTATTGTACCAATGCTTGAGTAAATGCAACATATCTATGCTACGAAGAGTTCATATACTCCAGAACACAATCTGACATTTACTCTCATTTATTTTGAAATGCAAATGAATCTAGTTTATTCAGGATTCTTTTGCAGCTTACCATCTTATTAGTGATCATGCTGATAACTTGAATTTCTGAAATGTTGTTGCTAAGCAATGCAACTTCAGGCATGTAATGAGGCTTTCCAGTGGCTACTTGAAGATGAAGAAAATTATCTCAGCTTCACAGGTTGTTTGATCATCAACCACATTATAATGGCTGAGTGATAAATAAGTTTTCAGCTTGCTCTCATTCTCCTGCAAATAATTTATTTTTGTATGGTAACTGAAGATCATACAGTACCAGGTAGAAAGTTGTATATTTTGGGATGGAAAAGCAGAACCAAGGAACTTACATAGTTCCTTTGTGAAACTTTCTATAAAAAGAAAATTCCTTCTTGCTGCTCGTTACTTCAGGGAAGAGTACAGGGGAATCAGGATCCAAGGATGTCCCAGCTGGACCCATGCCACACAAGGCGATGCTGCTCCTTTACCCCTTGCAATGCAGATCTCCTGTTCGTGAGACATGACAGAGGAGACCCTTCAGCTGTGACAGCAACAGGCAGCGGTGCAGGGCTGTGTGCTGGCCCAAGTCTTCTTGCACAGGCTTTGTTCTCGGGAAGCAAAAACTGCACCACTCTAGGACAGGTTAAATTTCTATGACATGGCCCAGCCTGGCCCTCCCCAGTGCCTATGGGCAGCTGATGCCTGGCAGAGCTTCTGTTACAGGCTCTCCATAATGCAGCAGTATCAGCTGGAGTCTGGTTCTTGAATCATCTTTCCATTATTTTCCTTCATCACTGCAAAGTCCAGTCACTTAAGCCTACTGCCAAGAATTTGACATTACCCTTTTTCTATAGGATCTTCCTTTTCTTTTCCCCTCCATCAGAGAACCATGTCCTGAACAGCTGAACTACTCTTGTGCGTGCTGCTCAAGGGAAAGTAGGTCCAGGCAGCTGAGTCAGGCACACAGCACCCTGACCTTAATGCCGCAGTGCCTCAATCCTCCACCCACCGAAGGAGGCAGTATCTTCACAGAAGTGTCTGAAGAAGTCAGAAGTAATAAATAATAAGGCTAAAGAAAATGACATAAAAAAATAAAAATAAACAAATCTTTATTCAGAACTGGTTTGAAAAATAGACAAGGCCTGGGGCTACAAACTGGAGAAAAAGGGAACTAAAATGAAATATTGACCTTCTGCTCAATGAGTGTCTTACCTTCTCCCATGTACTTCATAGTGCAAGAGACCAAGTGAGAAAGGTGTAAGACTGTGCCACAACAGTCATGGAAGTGGATGGAATTAAAATTGTGCAAATAACTGCCACATTGTCTCTTCAGCACTTGGTTTTTGCAGCCTAATATTTTTGAAGTATGTGGGTATTTTGTGTATGCCCATGGTATTGGTGTACAGGACCTTCCTTGAGAATGAGGAATTTATGCCCCTCAGCCTGATAAAATAAAGACGGATCCTACTACTGAGAGCTGCTTTTGCAAAACTACAGAGCAGTCTTGCATTGAAAAATTAAAAGTGTAATGCCAGATGATTCATTTCTTACCCTGAAGGACTTATATTTCTTTTTCTGAGCAGGTCAATGTTCACAGTGAGGCAGCAATTTCAGAGGAGTCACCCACCCAGCCAAGATATAATTTTCTGTGGGTAGTAGAGTGTTATTTCTCTGTCCTCATCAAAACAAAGTTTTCTCTGTTTAACAATTAAAACCCTAAGGATTTAGTCTTGGAAAAGAGAACATTTTAAAGGTATGGGTTTGAGCATCTTTGATTTCATTTCTGGCCAAAAAGCCACTAAATCCATACTTACAGTGTGTAGACACGAACCTAATCTAAACATCAAATTAATTTCTTTACCTGTAGGCAAGCAAGCCTTAAAACTCATGCAGCCAAACGTCTGTGCAAAACTCAGTGCACTGATCCTCATCACTTCTAAATGTTTGTGCGTCAGGAAAGATTTCTGTTCATTTTGCTCCTGCATGTTCTACGGATGCCGCTGTCAATCAGTAGGTGCATTGTTTGATGCATCTTATTAGTCACAGCCAGCTATGTGTCGAATCACATAAGGAAGGGGAAAGCATGTGGGAAAAGGTGAGGTGGTAGGAGCTTTTTCACTTATAAGAAAGGAGAAGAAATCAGAAATTTAAAAACCCCAAACACTTAAGGCTTAGTTTAGAGCTGTCGTAAATTTGATTCATGTCTGGCTGGGGTTCTGAAACTCAGAGTCCACATTGTTTCCATCCCAGCAGCAGCCTCTGAGAATCTAACCCTGAGCTTTAAACTCAGGATAAAAACTAGTACCTATTTTCTTGCTGCAGCAACACAGGTTATTCCCACTCACATAAACCCAGCACGAAAGCACATATCCTTCCTTTCCTGTGCTGTGAAAGCCAGCTGATGGCACAGGCTCTGAGCTTCTATGGAGAAAGTCACCCTGGTTAGGCAGCACACCTCATATTTCAGCCCCACAGCATCAACACTGGCTGAGGAAGTCAGCAACTTTGATCCTTATAATGATTTTTGTCTTATCGCTGTTTGCTGGTGCAGGAGCAATCAGATTTTATTGGTTTGTACAGTTCCCTTCCTCAATGGCACACACGGTTTGTGGCTCTCTGAGAAGGGGATTTACTTTCTGTATCTGCGATAAAATGTTTTCAGTTAAGTCATTAATCTTATAGACTGACATTTAACGCTATACTGTCCCAGGATTTCAGCAGCTGGAATTCTCTGCGTGAAAAGCCTGGGTAATTAAAATCCTCCATTTTGAGTCAATTAGGAGAAATATATTTTCTAACACAGAAATAGTGCTGTTAAGAAAAAAAAAAAAGCAACAACTAACATTCAATGAGAATACACTGATAATGTAATCAAAGATTCTCTCTAGCCTGGCAGTTAAAATTAAACATTGTGAACAGTGCATAATGTTCCCATCTCTTAACAAGTTCATAAATACTTTAACCCTTAGCAGCCTGGCTAATTCCAGCATGTTAAGCTTGTTTGACATGGTTGAGTCACACACACAAATATGCATGCACACACAAACGGGAAAAAAATGAACTCATTTTTAAAATAAAATTCTTTCCATACTGATTTACAGTTTTAAATTTCTTTACATTTGCACATTACTTTCAATGCTGTTTTACACTCTTTGTTTTTCACTTCCACCACCACCAGCACCTCTGTGTGCTGCTGTGCTCAGGCAGCACAGGAGTGGGGAGCTCTGGCAGATGGCAGTGAAGAAGATCGGGCAGGGAAGGCAATGGGTGGTAGGATGCTGTTGGTCCCTGGTCTGGAGAATACCCTGGGGACAACTACAGGGTTAATGGGGAGTGGCATATGTAAGAGAGGAGCCTGAGGAAAGAAAAGGATCCATAGCAGCCCAGGACTGAGTTTAGCAATCTGTGTCCTGATACTCCTGGGCCACACAAATGCTTCCTCTGCGCCAAATGGGAGGGAGCGACTTAAGTGGTTCAGGCAGGTCTTGCCGAGGGCTCCTCATTCATGAGGAAGCTGATCAAAGGAGTCAGGCAAAAGGCTTCTAAACTTGGGGTGAACAAGAGGATTTGTATTGCCAGTGCCACCTTCAAGGTCACTGATTTCATTATGAGGTCAAGCTCATGACAATGATCAGTCCTCACTGTGTGAATGACAAAGGCTGGATGGAAGAAAGTTTAGCTTCTGGTTCTCTTGTGAATGGACAGAAATGCTTTTTAGCCATTGTAATTCAAGAATCCACAGTCAAGAAGGAGACGGTGCCTCTAGAAATAAGATTAACAGCTAGTGTGCTTCACAAGAGGGCTTGAAGATTGTTAATACACTGCGACTGCTCGATAGCAGAGAAATGCTACATATCAACTTACCCAGAGAACTGCCAGTGTTGCATAAGATTAGAGCATGAGTACGTGATGATCAGATATACAATCTTGCTTGAAGTGTTACATGCTGGACCGTGTAATAGAGTGAGTGCAGACAAAGATGTATGGAGGGCCAATAACCCAAGTGAGGAAGGTAATGCCCCCAACATTTAAACACAGACAACCTTCAGCTAAGGCATAGTAATGTGTTTGTATGTGTGTATTTTCTTTTGCATAAGTAATTGATAGCTCATTAACAACCCATCAGAGTGAAAACTCCTGGGATGAAGAGCATGCTCACTGTTTTTATTTGAAAACCTAATGAACATAGAAGGAAAAAACCACTCTGACATAGTTGACTGAAGTGTAGCAAGATCTTTTTCTGGTTTTTGACTGCTGTGATCCGTTGACTTTAGAGACACAGGCATGTTTCCATCCTACCATAGGAGCTCCAGCTCTAAAAGGTTCATAACTTTTTTGCAGTAGTTTTTTTCACTGTTTTGCAGTATGCTGTCCTTCTTGCATGCCTATGGTCCAGGGATCTGCTGTTCATAATGGCATAAAATGGTCAAATCATTTTCTTCTGGGGGAAAACCTAAGGCATGATAGAAGGAAAAAAATTTCTCAAAGAGTAAAATTCACTGTTTTCAAGTACAGACAGGTAGGGGAACCACCAACCCTGTTCTCTTTTGTACAGGGCTTCAACAGGGTTAGGGACTAAGGAAAGAGCACCCTGAATAGGGAGTACCTAGAGACAGTACTGTCAGCAGGATGGTACTCAAGGATGACAGAAAGAAAATGCTGATCAGAAAGCAACATCTCTTTGGCAGGTGTCTCTATCCACAGGTCAGTGTTGTGCGGTGTATCTGTGCTTTACCAACATCGATGCAAAGGGCTGAGCAAGGTCCCTGCTTTTCAATACCATGGCTATACCCGTCTTGCCAAGGGTTTGGCATAGTCACCAAAGAAATGGAGGATTTAGGTCCAAGCTGCACCATGCCTTTACATGCACTAACCATTTCATCCAGTAACTGCAACATAAGCTTGGAAATAACTGTCGTGGCTTTCCTCCCTCTGGAAGGCAGAAAGTTGGGGGGGGCGGGGAGGGGGGGGAAGGAAAGGCCTTGAAACAGTTTTGCTGGACACCAGGCGTTTATCCAGGGTCAAACCACCACAACAACACAGGGTGGAGCTTCCCCCTCTTCATCCTGCCAGTGTCCAAATGATGGACAATCACTATCTCCACACTTCTCTTACCCCAGCTCCAGGCATGTAGTTCATGAATGCAGAAAATGTGAGTGCCATCACAAATGCAGCTCTCAAAAGATATTGGGATAAATGGGATACATTTTCCAAAAAGAATTAATTCTATTCAGTTATACATCTCACCAACCAAGGTATCTAATTTGAAACATGTTGAAAAATGAACTAGAAAATAATGCTGATCCAGGGTCAAAAGCACTTACTTTGTTCTTATGTTTATTTTGCAACAGAGCAAGGAATTAGGGGAAGACTGATGGCAATCCCTCCCTCCCTCCGAAATGTGTACCTTGAAACATGTCAGACAGAAGTTTTGGTTTTAATGTGTCTTGCAATAAAAAACCCACCCTGTGTTTTCCACTTTTCTAGCATGCAAGTAATTTTCAAGCTTTAGCATAAAGAAATTTTACATAAACAGATTTTTTTTTATTTGGCACCAAATATGTAAGAAAAACAAGACATTCAACAGTTGTGGGGAAATTATTCATTTCCTCTGACAATCCCTAAAATCAAAGGCATGCATTTTGGAATTATACGTACTAACTAGGAAAGTAATTTTTAAAAAGTCTCTCATAAATTTTACCAAAATAAAACCTTTCGTGCCATTTCTGGAACATATATTTTCTTATCAGAGGCTCCCTGTGTTCACTTTATTCCATTGTGTTCCTTCTACATCACAGCAATGACAATGAAATAGCCAATGACTAGAAAATGCACATTGATTTAGGAGAAATAAGCGCATCAACATTTTCTTCTGAGTCTTTCAATGCCCTTTATCATCATATTTAGCAAACAAAAGCAAATTCTCATTCATAACTCAGGAAACTTAACAAAAGGCAAACAGATATCATTGCTACTTGATCCTGTAAAATATTCAAATGGAAACACAGAGTTGCAAGTGAAGTAAAGAAAATAATCTGCATCTCGCAAAGAAAGAGAAAGCTATTTTTGACAACTGGACCAAACCCAGTAATACACGTATTCTGCAAGGAAATGTGACAGGACAGAACGGAAAAGGTCAGTGCAGACGGCAGATTGCCTGCGATCATTAAATCAGTAGCATTGTCTGGGGAAGCCTGAGCTGAGTCATGCATGACAGGCGTATCGGAGCCTGGAGCAAGGCCACAGAGACAGCCAACAGTGGGCAGCCTCTGGGTCTTGAGCCTGACGAAGGCTGCAGCTCAAGCTGCAGCTGTGTTACAGGCCCAAGGGCAAGAACTGCTCTTCTTCCCCCACAGATATTTCTTTTGAAACCATGAAAGATAAATGCAGAATTATTAATGATCAAGCCTTCAGACTGGAAAATTGTGAGAGCATCTACCCTGGAAGGCTAAATAGCCCTGGAGACTTTTAGTGAAACAGATGTGGCTGCTTTGCAGCTGTGTGCTAGTACCTAAGAGGCAAGCAACACATATTTTTCATCTCACTCCTTTCCAACTTAAGAGCATTTTTTTTTCCTGAAGCTCTCCTTCTGTTATACTGAGCACTCTTCTCAGTTAAAAGTTTCAGTACAGATTTCATATTAAGCCTTATCTGAGATCATCACCACCAAAAGCATCTGTTGAGTGCCTGGAAGTACGCAGAAATTCCCCTTTCATCATAAGTGATTCCACATCCATCCATTATTCACCCATCTTTTCAGAGCAGTTTTAACTCCAGAGAGAAACCAGATGAGGCAGACTACCACTTCGATCAAGCCTGGCAATTTTGATAGTCTTGCTAGCAATGTTAATACCCTACAAATCACACAGACTGTTTTTTCAAAGGTATTTAGGCCTCTAATTTGCACTGCAATAAATTTAGAGGCCTCTGAATAAATTCTTATGCAAGAAATTCGTATTAGGGGAAGAATGCTTGTCCTTCTCACTTAAAATGAAATAAAAGATCTAAAGTCTGCTAATGAGCAGTGATATTCTTGAGTGCCAATTTAAATGGAAAAAATTGCTTTCATTATGCAGATTTTGATGCTGGCCGTGTCATGACACTGCTTCCTCCAGAGGATTAATTTAAGTCCAGTAAAGCAGAAAAGAAACCCCTTGAAAGTGATGAAGTGAACAAGAAGCAAAACTGATTTATGCAAAGTAAGAAAGTCCTTAAAATGTTGTAGATTATGCAAATGATTAAAAAACCCCCCCAAAACACCTAATTTTAAATTTTGAGGGGAAAAATCAAATTGCATTATACAAAAAGTAGTTACTATTCAATTAAAGGTCTTTTTATTTGATTTTGTAAATGGAATAAGTTAATAATAACTTTAAAAGAAGTTAAGAATGCAATGAATATTAAAATGGGCTCCAGCCTTGACTGGGACTAGACCTTTGCCAGCTTCTGTAACAGAAATATTGAATAAGAATATCCATGTGTGGTTATTTTTAAATAGCATCACTGCCTGCTGGCAGCCCAAATTGCACTGCTTTAGAGAGCACAGAAAGAGGAATCTGATTAGTATCTAGTACAAGGTGCAAGTTCAGGCTCATTAGCCAGTGGTGATGAAAGCACTAACGCCCTTCAAGGAATGCATTTCCTCTGAACACACTTGCTCATTAGGAGGATGAAGGTCTCTTTCCTCACAATGCATCTGAGCTGTGAAAGAGTTTAAGGAAACACTTTGCTTTATCAGTAGCTTTGTCTTCTCATGCTGAAAACCAAAGCGAGGTCCCAGGGTACTGTCATCAGGGATGGGACTGACTTCTGGCAGTACTTCCCAGAGGGAGGCTATGACACCCAAGGTGTCAGCTAGGTTTTTGCTACAGTACATAGAGAGAAACTAGCACTTTCAATTACTTGAGATGAACTCAGTAAGAATGCCCCCTTTAGAAAGAGAAGACCCATTGCCATGGGCCAAAGAGTGGTTTAGACAACCAGTTTGCACAGAGTCCACATTGCATTTGGGCAGATGAGTTGCAGCCTTTTGCCTGGCACAGTCATTGCCACTTTGGCACAGCCACTAGAGCAGCAGATATTATTTTCCCATGGATTAAGCCAACAATGTCCCTGTTCCTGTCCTCATCCTCCTTCAAATAAGAGGGTTTGGTTCCAGTCCCAGCTTTAGCTGACTATACTTTTCCTCCTTGTCTTCCGAAAAGAATTCAAGAGTTATCAGCAGAAGTGTGGTTAAAGAAAAGGCTCTTTCTTAATTCTTACCAAATTAAGTATCGCCAAATTTAGCCAGAAAAATTTTGTTAGTTTTCTGGCACATGGTGGAGTAGTTACACACCTGGAAGAGATGCAAAACAAGGGAAGTGTTCCATATTTTTTCAAAGCTATTTAAAATTTCTTCCTGCTCTACAGCCTGTTATTGTTCAGGGAAATGTGACATACTGATACCCCTTGAGAGCAGCATGAATACTTGTGCACAGCTTTTTAGATTGGTACAAGTGTTTCTACAAAACCACTAACTTGCGAAGAGGGTCAAGATACAAATATGTTTGCTCAGTGAAAGTTTAGAGAAAACCAGAAGATTGCAGTCCATGCTCCAAGAAGAGGGTGTGTTTTTTTTTTTTTTTCTTCTTTTTTGGTTAACCCTCTCTTTTGCAGGCCTTCAATGTCTTTGATTACAAAATCTTCTCTTCAGACATGATGAACTGCCAAGCCATTGTGTTATTGTTAAGAAGGACACCATCTTCATCGGCTATGTGTCAATGTTTCATGTTGTGAGTTCCATTATACATGGCAAAAAAAAATTACATTATGCAGAGAAAGATGCATATATATGCAACATAAAATCCCTCTACTGTTTCACACTAGAAGAGAGGAATTCCGATAACCAAGAAAATTATCTATTTGTATCTTTCATCCTTCTGATCTTCTATTAACTATTCATGGAATATGTTAAAGCAATTTATTATTTTGGGGAATATTAGTTTAGTATGAAGCTACATATTATTTCATCGTCACCAGTTGTATATCTACAAAGACAGTGACTTCATGGGAATTGTCATAACTAGTGGTTACTCCAATAAGAGATTTCTAATGAAAGGGAATTATACTGATTATTAATGAGTTCCAAATGAATTCAAGTCCCATGGTAATGATAAGCTTAAAATAACACACAGGCAAAAAATACTGCTATGGAAAATGGTTGATCTGATCAGAGCTGTATTGAAATGTAGCTTCAAAAAAGCAATCAGCCAGAATTGAGCCAATTTGACTTGTGAAAGTAATTATCTCATTTATGTCATACTCACCTTTAAAAACTGTTCAAAAAAGGACTTCATGCTTCCAAAATCCATGGATTTTTTACCTTAAGAGACAAATGCAAATGCAAATGCAAAAAAAAAAAAAAAAAAAAAAAAAAAAAAAAAAAGAAAGAAAGAGGGCTGCACATTCTAAAGTGAGGAAAAAACAATGAGAGAGGAGTAACAGACACTGATCATTCTCAAACCAAGTTAAAAGTAAAGAAAGAAAGCACAGTATGGGGGAGGTTGATCATCCCTCAAAACACCCCAATGAAACCTGAAGATGAATACAATGTATTATAAACACAGTGCCTTCTTATAAGGAAACCATTGCCTTTGTTTACCATCCTGTGTTAAAGGCACCAAGAGAAGGCAAAGGCAATGGAAATAAAACTATTAAAAGAGGTCACGTAGTGTTTTGAACAGAAGAAATATTAGTTTTCTATCCAGGGAGGCAACTTCTGTCATTGGAAGATTTGCATTGCTGGCAGCCCCAAGCACTACTATTACTGTGAATCCTATGGTATGGAGGTGAGTCAGCAAAACTACAGAAACAATTTTGGCCAAAGTAAAGCTGACGTTTCTGGTGTCCAGAATTTCTTCTTCAGTGTAAAATGAATTAATCCTGGTAGAGGGACATATGAAGCCTCTGGATTTTATCTGCTTTTTCGCTGTCAGGTTCTTCCAAAGTGGACTGTGTTGTTTCTCTGACAATGAATGCAATAGTCCCCTCTATGGAACAAAGCATTCAAGAAAACTGCAGGCTAAACCAAAGGTGGTGAACTTGGTAGGGCAAATTTCCTCTGCTGGTTTAGTTAGGCTCCATGTACCATGTGGACTTGAACCGAGTAAAAGTACAATAGATACAAGACAGATTACTCTGTTTAGTTTGGTATCATGGTATAAATTCATTCTTGAGCAGATGCCTTGAAGATTCCCTTTCTCCTCTTTCTTTCAGTTCCTGAGTTGCTCATCCAGCAGACAATCACCTGAGGCAGTCAAACCTTTGGATATATAGCTGCTGGGCCGATTATAGAAAAAAATAGCAGCTAGAGTAAGTTAGGTTGTTAAAGATGACATTAATCTGTTGGTGACGTAAGTATTTCCAGGTAAAAGTGCCATGTCAGCAAACTTAATATGTTAATAACAGACTGCACATCCTTTGTTTCTGATGCCATTCATAATATGGATTCTAATGTTTTATGAAATATGGGTATGTCCCTTCCTTTTGTAGAAAAGGATATTTCCAGTTCTTCATTCCCATTCAGTCTCTTTGAAGTTGTGGGATTTCAAAACAAAGCAGACAAGTGTGTAGCAAGAAAGCACCATCTTCCTGTGGTTTCTTAATATGAGCTAACATTTTCTTTTATTTGATTGTGGTAGCTCATCCCCTCAGAATTACGTGAAATACTGAGAAGGAATATTTGTGACTGCTGCATGGCAAATCCAGGTGTCCCATGAGAGATCAAATAGTTTCAACTGTTAGGAATTCAGGAAATGTTGGGAATCTCACCTTTCTGAAGTACATATGATATGTGTCAGGACATGTAGCTAACCAATAATGATAGGTGAATATCATAAACCCTTCAGAGACCACTGCAATACTAAAAGACATTTTAATTTGAAACCAACATAAGCATCTTTTCTCACCCCCTGGCAGATAAACAAGGTATTAGGGTTGCATTTTTTGGTGGACTGTGTGTAGTGCTCAACAGGCTGACATGGTTTACTCCACTTCTGGAACAGTGTGACTTTCCCCTTCTTCAGAGGGGCACTGGGCTGAGGTTAGGACCTACTCTTGGCTGTGCACAGTCTCTGAGACTGCCTTTCACTGTGCTTAGCCATAACACATCGATGTCCTTTTGCACTTCATTGCACTATTGAAATGATTTGCTGACACAGAAAGTAAGCTTAGAGACACAAGTCTGAAAGTTCCTTGGTCTTCACTAGTCCTTTTAGACGTAAGGAGTTTGTGTTACTGTCACTGACTTTTTCCCAATTCCAGTGCCTCAACAGAGAAACTTATGTCCTTTCAGGCACACAAAGCACCTGCATAAGGCTGAAAGCCATGGCACAGAACTTTCCACACAGCTTGGACCAGCACCTGAGGACTCATGACACTCTACAGCACCTGAGACAGCCTTGTACGACTACGGTTAAGTCAAAAGAATCACACCCTTGGAGTAAAACTTTGGAAATACAAGATTTTGCAGATACAAAATAGGAGTTCTAATACTGCAGTCATAATTGCTCTCTCTGTGTTTTCCCACATTTCACCTCACAGTTTCAATTTATTCCTCTGGGTATTCTCTGACTCAGTGTCAGTGGGGAAAACTGTGGGCAATCAAATACAAATTGAATATCTGCTTTGTGCTCAATAAACTATTTTTTGAAGAAAAAAATTCTCTCACATAAGGAGCAGGAAGAACTAGACTAAGAATCTGACACTCATGATGTCTGTTTCCCAGTTAGAGATAGTAGATATTTTGCTGTTATGCTTTCTTTTATGTATACATATGTATATGTTTTTATACATCTTTTCAATGATATTTTTCTTAAACCATACTTCTGTTAATAACTTTTAAAAAGCTAAATTCATTTTGCCCTTTGTCAGTCTTTTATTGATAAATTTGAAATATTAAAGATAGTGTTCTTAGAAAGTATTTATTTTCTGGTGTCAGCATTCTATTTTTCTCTAGGAAAATAAGTTTTTTCATAGCTATTTCAGAAGCCTAAATTAACCAAAAGAAGGACCAGTGATTTGGAGAAATTACAATGATAAAAGGAAGACAGTAAGAAAGAAACAAAAAGGAGGATGAAAGAAAGGAGAGGGAGTTAGGGGTGTAGTTTAGGCAATATTTATGAAAATCTGTGTTCTGTCACAGTCTTGCTTCTACAAGATGTTATTTTGACAAATGATAAAATATAAGAAGGGTATGGAAGTCTGGCTTCAGCTCTCCTGTTCATAAGGTATGCAACTCTTTTTCAAAGAAATATCAGCATTTCTATACTTAGGAAAAATGAGAAATAACAAGGTGACGTCACAAGATCAGTCATCATTATAACTATCTTGTTTGTATTGTGCAAGCTGTTTCTGAGCTTTGTGTCCTTTTTGTGATCAGCTCACAGATATACAAGCAATTTACTTCATGGGCAGGCAATTTGAACCCTCAAGGCTTATTCCTGTCCCCTCAGCATCCACCAAATGATGCCTTGTGTGGAACTACATCATGTCTCATGACATATCTGCTCCACAAGTGGGTATTGCTGTTATTTTTAAGCATCCTTAGGAAAGATGGGATCAACTGGAGGCAGTTCAGAGAAGAGGGGGTGAATGGGCAGGGATTGAGCCTGGATGACCCAAATTTGTTAGCAGCTGGGCTGTGATATACAGAGGGCAACCACAGGCCAAAGGGAGCAGTTTCTCCTCATGGGTGGGCAATTACAAGCCCGTGGCATGGAACACTGACTTTGCAGCCCAGTATCAGAGAGAGATTGGCAAACTGGAGAGCATCATGTGGGATGGTCAGGAGAATGTAGCAAGTACCAAATGAGGAGAGGTTTGAGAGGACTGGCTTTGTTAGCCTTTTATTTGCTAAGAACCAGGCATTATCACAAGACAGATAATTAGTGAGTTTTAACACTAAAATTACAGATAGTTAAATAGGTATTTTAAAGACTTTTAGATGGCTCTAAAACAGGAACACCTTGGAGTTTGAGCTCCATCCCTTCCCTTTTGCTTCTGTGCAAAGTCACCACAATGCACATGACTTGGCCTGTGGGTGTTTTCTGTCCACTTAGCACAGGGTCGGTAATGGTACTTCCTGCTTGCTCACAGGAATACTGCAAGATTAAGGTGGTTTGTTGACATCATTTTTCCATAGCTGTATTGTCAGTGCTGGTTTCCTCAGTGAGGGACAGCTCTTCCCACAGGGGCATGAGGTGGGACCTGAGGGTGACTGCGGCACAGGCTATGCCCTCACCAGTGAGTGCTGACCCACAGGGTCTGACCACAGAGGGCAGAGACAGTGGCTGTAACAAGGTCCACAAGCAGTCCATGACATGGAAAGTGAAGAACAAGGGCCAGGGGCCATCCAGAAGCTCCTGTCAGGAGCTAAAAGAGAGGGGGTGGGAGACAGGACCAAAACCAAGGCTGTGATGTACAATCAAGGCATCTCAACATGCAGCCAGCACTGTAGCAGTGTCAGTGGGACAGGGACTGATGGCCCTAGGCTGGGCTGAAATGGGACTTCTGGCCTCAAGTGGACCCAGCAAAGGCTGGGCAGGAACAGGAAGGCCCATGGTGCCCTCAGGGCCCTGACATCTATGTAGCTGACTCGCTGCAAAGCAGGAGAAAGTATGAAAGCTGTTCAGTAATTGCTCAGAGTATGGTATGGCTTCAGGCACAACAGGCAGGGGAAAAAAAAAAAAAAGAGAAAAGTAGGTCTTTTCTCTCTCTACAAGTTTTCTGGTGGATGAAATATGCAGAAATCTATTTTTGGAGGCGATCAAATAATGAGTGTAGGGAACTTACATACTCTGTTGTGCTCACTGCATGAGAAACAAGGAGAGTAAAAAATACCCTTACCTCACCAGAGAGTTGACCAAGAACATCTATATGTGCTCACCAGTTTCTCCATATTTCACCTCAATAAAACTGTAGTACCAAATGTGTTTTATAGGCACATTCCTAATGGTTGGGATTTAATTTTGTGAAATAAAAGAAAATCATGATGTTTCCAAAAATGTAATACCTTTATGTTCTGGTTTGCTAAGTATGGCTGAGGTGTTGGGTAGGTTCAGAGATGTCGGCCACATACCAGAGCACAAGAAAACGTGTACTCTGTAACTGTACCCTAATATAAAAGTCCCCTGTGGGCATTCAGCAGTCAGAGAGCCACACTACAGCCCATGCATCCTCATAACTAGCAGGTGATATCAAATGCTGTGAAGCTGCTTCCTGCAAGAAGATTCCATGAAGCCCTTTACAGCACAAGACATGGCTCCTCTTCATGGCACTGCCTGAGCTCCTACCACCCCTGGGCCACATCCCCATGTTACTCTGCTAAGCTGAGCTCTACAAGACAGTCTTCCCCAGCAGTCTGCCTCGTTCTAGAGGTCCAGTAAAGTCACTCCAAAACACTTTTAACCTGAAGCACACCAGCACCCAGAAAAGGAAGAGAAGGCACTAAAAACAGGTAGCTGGGTCTCACTGAATCTCATCCTTTCCTTTCATATTTTAGATAGGCTGCACTCAGCTCCACCATTGTGCCAGTGGATGCAGGAACAGTGGATACTCTTGGCAGCTGTAAAAACCTCACCTCGAGCAGGTGCTGCCCTCTCTTCCCTGCCTATCTCCCTCCCTATCTCCTTCTCTATCTCCCTTCTTATATCCCTCATTGTCTGTCTTGCTCCCTTTGTCCCTCTGTCCCTTCCAGCAGTGCGGTGTGCGTCCAGGTCTGAGATCTGTCTCTGAAAAACATGAATGTGTTGGCTTGGCTGGTAGGTAGGGAGGTAGTGGGCAGCAAATTACAAAACCTCTGCCCTACCCTGGGACAGAGGCCATCTCCAAACTGTGTCCACAGCCCCAGGCACAGTTTAGGGCCCTGCAGGGACTGCCTGGCACTGGGACTAAGCCCAGTCTCACTGAAGCAGCAGGAAGGGGGTGGTATGGCCAAGCCTGGTCACCTCCTGCCTTTCCACTCTGCTGCATGCCAGACAGAAATTATCCCTTTGTTAATCAAAATAAACAGAAACATAGTGGTGACAGGTTGTTTATTATAGGCTCTAGGCAAGAATCCTATTTTCAGGATCACGTGGAATTCTGTGGTAACAAAGTGAGGCAAACTGGAAAAATGCCTGCATGAACCTTTGATTAATGCTATATAGCTTCTCCTGCCCCCTCCCCACATTTCCTACTGCTGCTTTCCTGAATTTGTAGAGTTAATTGAAAGCAGACAATAAAGAGCTTGTTACAGATCTGAGCAAGAAAAAGTAAAATAATGACTTGGTTAAGCCAGGCTCAGGTACTCAACTTCAAAGGAGTGAGGATAACAATGTCTGTCTCTACCCAGCCAGGCTGGGAGAGTTCTCCAATAGCCAAGCCTGCTTTCAAAGAAGCCCCTAACACCTCCAAGATTCCAGAAAAAGGCAGCAGATTATGCAGCCAGGAGAAGCTGGCTGGCTAAAGATATGTTTAAAAAAATACATATTTATCAGGGGAACCAGGCTGATACCCAGCTTTCAGTTCTCCATATTGGGGAAAAATACCCTCTTTGCTTCTGCTCCAGAAAGGAAAGTAAAACATGAGTACAAATGTAATGTGTAAGGCATTTCTCTTAAATTCATTCTACTATGAGCTGTGCAGCTTTTTGGCAAAACAAACAATATTTTTACTTCAGTTAAACTGTTGCAGACTACCAGGACACCAATGCTGGCAGCCCCACAACCCAGATTATGGAGTGAGGATTGCAGAATTTCATGCAGGAGGCATCTCCTGACATCCTGGGGACAGAGGACATCCTGGGGAGAGGGACTGCTTAGAGAGACCCAGAGCAGGGATGATAGCACAGCTAACCCAAAAGCACTGGTGCAAATGATTTAAGTCATCCTGGAGTGACATTGTACATGTTCTGTCTCGGTCCTTCCTGGACAGTGCAAGACCTGTCCTTATAATCCTACACTGTTGTCCAAGTGATAATTTTTTTCATTATAAACCAGCCTGTAATTCCTCATAAATCCATTTTGCTGTCTCACAGAGATTGCATTGACTTTCCATCCTTCCCTCCCTGTGGCAGTCTCTGGTTAGAGAAAACACTATGCTGAGCTGGTCATGCTTCAATAGCTCTCTCACAAATAGACTCGTCAATAATTAAATTAATATATTTTCAGACAATGAAGAAATTACTGCCAGCAGAGCTGTGAACAAACAGTGCTCTGCTTTCAGAATATTTTGAGACCACAAAGGCCACTGCAGAATATGAACCTAGTGCATTAAAAAAAGAAACAAAAGCAACTGAATTTCTACAGTCTTCATTAATTTAATTTAGCTTGAATAATTCATGTAGTGCCTCTGTAGTATATTTTATCTGGAAATGCAAAGGCTCTTAAAAAAGTTGGGCAGTGTAATTATCTTTTTACAGGTGAGGAAGCAGAGATAATCTCCTCACTCAAATCTCAAGCAGCTAGCAGGATTTTCCTGAAGCAGGCACAAATCCCTTTTCTACCAGGTGACGATCTGCAAGAAGGCAAATCTGGCCCCATGTACTAGGAAAGTAACTCCAGAAACTTGGCTTCTAACCTTGAATGTGACACCAGTAGGAGCTACACTTCTGTGAATGAGGTCACTTAATCGACCTTAATAGTCAAGTATTTGACTTAGCACTACTCTGTGTCAACTGAATGAGTACAATTCTGAAAACCACAAGTGATGGGGCATCACAGAGGGCTCTCCCTGTGCCTTTGGAGCCTAATGGCACCCAGACCTCTGGCACTCCTTTCGTCAGCTATGGTTTCATGACACAAGCCTCCCCACCTCAGCACTATCAGCAGTGCTAAGGGGTTGCTGCCCCACTTGCCACTGCTAGTCCAGCTCCCCTTATACAACAGGCCTTCATGCAAATCCAGCACAGAACTGGCCCAGATTAAAAATTACTTACTAAAAACACCATTGGAGAAGCTCTATCGACTCCTTCGTCATATTCACAGTGTTGTAGGAACAACAGCGCCTGGTCACCTCAGGCAGCAATTTGTTTGAGTGTAAGAGTAGGAAGAGATGGGGTGGTGAGGAATAGGAGGGGAGGTCACCAACATCTCAGGCTGGCACTGCACCAAAGACTTTCTCTTATAAAGCCACAAAATCAGGGTGCAACTTTTAGTAGGTCCTCTCACATTTGGAAACAAAATTTTCCATGAAATTGAGTTTACTAGTCCAGAATACCCAGATTTGGTGTTGTGTTTACCAGTCTAAACTTTTGGATCCCCAGCTGAACTGAACAACATTCCAGATGTATTTTCATAGCTATTGTCAAGAACCTGTGCAGTAACTATCCAGACTGGTGTAAGAGGTGGTGCTCTCTAAATTCAAACTCATTATTTTTATACCCAGCTGTGTGTGAAGAAATGAATTCTAATCTCCGTAACCTCCCTTATTAGGGGTGATGCCTGCTTATGTAGCTTGCTGCTAGTCTTCTGTCAACTTTAAAAACCTAACTTTCTGATGGACTCCTGCTGGGCAGCAAATTACTACAGGAGATCTCTAAATATGTTTGAAGATTATTCCTTGATAACGGAAAACACTTAGTGGCAACTTTTCATTTTTTACAAATCAAGGCAAAAGCTTGTTTAAACTTTAAAATGCATACCACATAAAACTCAAGCTGGCAGCAGTTACATGTGACTTTGCTGTAATGGACAAAATCTTTTCATCCTAAACTGCATGTTGCCAAAAAGGGTAAGAGAAGCAAATAGGACACAACAAACTGCTTGCTAGAAGAGGATGGAGAAATGTATCACTACTATTGCAACAGTAGTGGTCAGTAATTAAGGAGTTTAACACTAAGAAAATGTACTTATGGGGTACAAGATAGCAGGCAACCGTGAGGAAGCACTGTGACGGTCAGTTCTGTTATTAGGAGAAAGAAATATTAAACATTGTAGGAGGGATGCAAATGCAACAGTGGTGATTTCCTAGTCTTATTTTTTGCCTTTTGTGCCTGTTTTTCCAAGCATTTGACATTACCGTTGCTCAAATTCCTATACTACTTGTTCTGCTGTTGCTCATAGTGTCAGTGTAGCAATTAGTTAGAAAAGACAGGAGCTATTTGCAATTATTTGCTCCTTGGACATCAGACAGACTTTGCAGAAAATAAAGCAGAGTCGGAAATCAGACAGGAAGAAGTGGACCAAATAAAATCATCTCTCCTTGAGCTTCAGTGATCAGAAAACAGAAGCAGTTGTAGGAGAACATCAGTGGGTTGAAGTGAAATTTTACATGAACTCAGAAAGAAAAACGTGATTTTGAATTTTTTTAGGGCTTGTTATCATTGTGTTTGAGATAGCTTTTTTTCTGGGAAATCAGAACCTGAGAGTAAATTAAGTCTCACCCAGAACTGAGAAATGGCATGTAAACAATCTTCAACAGCTTGTTTTAAAACAAACATCAGTCATCAAGGCACCTAAATTGCCGCCATGATCTTGGGGTGGGGAAGAAAGGGAAGACAAGCAACAGAAAACCACATCTATGTAACATATTCCATCAGGTTCATACAAATTATCTGTGCTCTCAAAGTGGATTGTGCACTAGAGAAGAATGAGACATTATTTTGGGAGCTGGAGAATAATAGAGCAAATAGGTTTGCATCATTATGTGATCTGTACATAACATTTCCAGCCCTTCTACAGGGGAAAATTTTAAGTTAGTAACATCACCTCAATGTCTGATGTGAGTCTCTGAGTGGCCACAGTGCAAGCATATGAACCGTCAGCAATAAGGACATGACAATAAGTCATCTTCACTGTAACAGAAGGGCTTGAAAATGGTGTTTGCTTGGAGATGATCTGTCAACTGGAAAGAGAGAATGACGAAGAGTTCTCACATAAAGTCATTCTTTGTCTCATTGTAACTGATGAGCTCTACAAAGCTATGTTTGGCAAAAATGATGTTGGTCCCAGATGTAAGCAAAGTGTTCACCATGGGAAAGGGCAGTGTTTTGTAGCTTACCATGCCCATGAGCATTTCAACCCGAGATCTCTAGTTGTGTTCCAAAATATCCCACAATACAGAAACTGGTAAATAACAGTCTACTTTTAAGTATTGCAGAGAGGCAGCGAAACCTAGGCTGGCCTAGAGAGTTTGGAAGACTCAAACTACAGCCTAGGAAGTTCCCACTAATGATCTGAGCTGATCTAACTCTACAGGTGCCCAAACTAATATAAATTTTTAAGTAAAACTGAATACTGTACTATTCCATCTTCCCCAGGGATAAGACTTGCCCTACAAACAAGCGGTTTAAATGGGAAAGTGATTTAAACCAATAAGTTTTACTTTGAAAAAGTGGCCAGCTATTAATATGTAATGATGAGTTATGCTGTCTCTGACAACAGGAAAAGCTTTTTGCTCTGCTCAGAGATTACCAACCATCAGAGGCAAGGGTTACAGCGGTATCAATAATGCACAGGGTTAACAATTCAGAGTAATCTTGTTTACTACACAATACTGCACTCTAAGGGAAATTTCTTCATTCTGATTAATTTTCTTCATTGAAGAGCACATCCAGTTACCTTCATATGGCTTCTTCTCCATGACACAGTCAGTCACTCATCATCATCTTGAACTTGAAAGTCACCAGCCACCCCTTTTATATTATTTTAATCCAGTCAATGGATTAAAGTTGGCACACTGTAAAGCCTTGTCTCTACCAGAAAAGTGAGTCAGTTTAATTAAATTGATTTAAACTTATGTAAATTACTATGATAGATGTACTGAAGCTAGTTTAGCCCATGTTCATATTGATTTATCTTGCGTCAGTTTTGCTCCTGCCATGAATGCCAATCAAGATTCTTTTTTAACCAGTGCACTCAGATATGTAACACTGGCAAAGTCACAAGGTGTATTGGGTTTCTGTGGCCAGATTTTGGTAGCAGGGGGGCTACAAGGGTGGCTTCTGTGATAAGCTGCTAGAAGCCTCCCCCATGTCCTGCAGAGCCAATGCCAGCCAGCTCCAGGATGAACCCATCACTGGCCAAGTCTGAGACAATCAAGAATAACAGTGACATCTCTGAGAAAACATATTTAAGAAGGAAAAAAAAAGTAACTGTGCAGATGAAAATTTCAGCCAGAGAATACCAGAGTGAGAACATATGAAGAACTCCGCTGACTCCAAGGTCAACAGAGAAGGAAGTGAGGATGTGCTCCAGGTGCTGGAGCTGAGGTTCCCGTGCAATCCCTGCAGATGGCAGTGAGGCAGCAGTGCCCCTGCAGCCCATGGAGGATCATTGGGGTGCAGAGATCCACTTGCATCCCATGAAGAAGACCCACACTGGAGCAGATGAATGCCTGAAGGAGGCTGTGATCCTGTGGGAAGCTCATGCTGGAGCCAAGTCCTGGCAGGGACCTGCTGACCTGTGGGGAGAAGAGCCCACACTAGAGCAGGTTTTCCTGGTAGGACATGTGACCCTGTGGGGGACCCACGCCAGAGTAGCCTGTGCCTGAAGGATTGCATCCCATGGAAAAGTGACCCACATTGCAGCAGTTTGTAAAGAACTATTGCCCATGGAATGGACTCATGTTGGAGAAGTTTGTGAAGGACTGTGTCCCATGGAAGGACCCCATGGGGAACAGGGGAAGGACTCCTCTCTCTGAGCAGCAGCAGAAACAACAACTGACTGTAATCCCCATTCCCTGTCTCCCTGTGCCACTGGTGGGAAGAGGAAGAACTTGGGAGGAAGGAGGGGTGCAGTGAAAGTGTTTTTAAGATTTATTTTATTTCTCATATCCTGCTCTGATTTTGTTAGCAATAAATTCAATTAATATCCCCATTTTAAGTCTGTTTTGCCCATGATGATAATCACTGAATGTTCTCTCCCTGTCCTTAACTCATGAATCCTTAGTGAACTTTTCTCTCCACTGTCCAGTTGCAGAGGGAAGTGAGAGAGCAGCTTTGGTGGGTACCTGATGTCCATCCAGGGTCAACCCACTACACAAGGCAAAGGAAGAAAGTCTAAGCTTAGATTTTGTTCCTTATCAGTAGCAAAATGGAGCCTTTTGATACCATGTTGTGTGTTGAAAAGAGCACATGAAATGGTGGAGCACAGGAAAGAAGATGGCATAGAGGTAGTAGAAATGGGTGAAACACACAGTCAGTTAGGGTTTGTGGAGTAAAAATTTGAGAGCACCAGTGATGGTTGTAAACCTGTATTTTCCATCTGATAAGCATGGAAAATTTAGCTGTCATTTCTCATCATTAATTTTTCCTGTATACAGACAATTCCTTGTGCTAAGGAAAGTTTTCATCTGCTGCAAAATCTTCCCAAAACACAAGAGACTCCTGAAGAGCTCCCTGTGTCAGAAACATCAGTGATGCTGACCTTCAGGCACATGGCAGAGATTGCAAAAAAGATATAGTTGGGCTACCAGAGTATGCTCAGGGGGCCTCCAGGTTTCATGCTGAATGCCTACAGAATCGTCACACTGACATTTTCTGGGTATATTTTCTTGCTGTACTGTAGCTCTTAAACCCTCCAGACCTTTCAGAAAGCTGCTGCAGCTGCTTACACTGAAGTGTGACATAACCTTACAGCTTCTAAGGGGCCTACCAAGATTTCTATCTTGTTCTGTGCACAGATTACTGCTGCATTACCACTGAACACAACTCCAGAGCTCATGTCCAGCCACTCAGTGTAAACACTTCCTCTGAGTACTGCAGCCTTTAAATAGCCTACAAAACAAAAAGGCAATGTCTCGCTCTGTCTGAAATCCAGGCCCTTGGGAAGAAGAGGAACATAGCTTTTATTTGACTTTTACAAATCTTTTAAGTAAAATGACTGGAGTATGACTCCTGTCTATGACTTTTGTACTCATCCTCTCATACAGAGATTAATGTCACCCACAGGGACATCTAGCCCAGCAGTGGGTCCATCAGGTGGAAATACCATAATCAATTATGGTAGCATTCATAGAATCATAAAATAGTTTGGGTTGGAAGGGACCTCAAAGATCATCTAGTTCCAGTCTCCCTGCCATGAGCAGGGACACCTTTCACTCGACCAGGTTGCTCAGAGCCCCATCCAACTTGAACACTTCCAGAGATGGGGCATCCACTACCTCTCTGGGCAATCCATGCCAGTGCCTCACCACCCTCACAGCAAAAAACTTCCTCCTAATAGCTAATCTGAGTCTACTCTCTTTTAACTTGAATCCATTTCCTCTTGTCCTGTCACTACAAGCTCTTCTGAAAATTCCCTCCCTGTCTTTCCTGTAGGCTCCCTTCACGTACTGGAAGGCTGCAATTAGACCACCCCTAAGATGTCTTTTCTTTCAGGCTGAATAAATGCAACTCTCTCAGCCTTTCCTTGTATGAGAGGAGCTTCATCCCTATAATCATCTTGGTAGTCCTCCTCTGGACTCACTCCAACAGGTCAATGTCCTTTCTGTGCAGGGGACCCCAGAGCTGGATGCAGCACTCCAGGTGAGTCTCACCAGAGCAGAGTGGAGAGGTAGAATCACCTCCCTCAACCTACTGGCCGTGCTGCTTTTGATGCATCCCAGGACATAACTGGCTTTCTGGGCAGCAAGTGCACATTACTGGGTCATGTCCAGCCTGTCATCCACCAAATTAATTGAGTTGCTTTCAGTACATCTTTTGAACAATCTTTTGTACACCCTTTTGTACACTCTAAATTCAGTGTGAATGCACAAGTTGCTGTCTTGTCATGAGATATAGCTTGGATATTCAGCTTTTTATGATCCAGAAGGTCCTCATCTGGAGTAAATATATATTCCATGTGCAGCTATCATATTGACCATTTACTGTATTTTGAAGATCAGAAGAATCATCTGTCTTTTAATCTACACAGCAGTAAACAGCCAATATTTACTGAATGGTAGATGTTGTGCTGTAGGGGACTTGTGGTTTCTTTGCCCCTCGACTGCAGTACTGGGGCTGCTTCTTCTTTGCAATTTCAAAAGGACTCAAATTCAAATTCAGAGGAACTCAAGGAGAAGGTGGGCTATGTTTTTCGTATCATGGATTTTCACTCTTTTTTAGAAGTCTTTGACGTAAAATTTGAAAGGTCCTTGTGCATTTCATAGACCCTGAAAAAACACTTGCCCTGCAGTAATGTTAGGTTTGCTGTCCATTTTTCTTTCCGGTAAATTCTTTGGGTACATTGAGGTGAAGGGAGTTGAATCTGAAACTGCAAGTGCAGTCTATACTTGTCCGAGGAAAAGGAGGATTCAGCAAGCAGAAAGACTGGCAGTACCTGGCAGGCTTCTCCTAGTACAGTAGGCAGTAGTTTACAGGATTAGCTGTCAGATAATGCATTTCAATGGGTACAAGTCAGTCTTCAAGTCCAGCCATGAAACATTTTGCATGCCTACCACCCTTCTGGTACTTTGTCTTTGGTTCTCTTGTGCTGGGTTACTGAGTCAGAGAAAACTGAAAGGCAGTCCCAGTCATCTCAGCTGGATTTAAATGCTGCTACCCAGACTGTGCTTCCTTGAGAAGGATTTCACAGTATGTACAGGAGCACATTATGGTGGGATTTACTTGCTTTTACTTCAACACAGGCATTATATCTGTCTGCTAAGTAGTTCTTATCACTGAGGATAGCTCTTGCTTCTGTTGGCATGGCAGTTAAATACTTTCCAGAATATGATAGGCATGTTCATTAATCCTGATGTAGGAAGGAGCAAATCCTGGTTGCTTGTACATTAGGACAAGCACATTGTTCATCCTGTTCCTCTTCTCTTTGTCCTAAGTGGAGAACAGAGTGAGGCTCCAGCTCCGTGGTTTGGTACAAATGCGCATATAAATAAGAAAATCTGTTTTTGGCAGAGCAGTTTATGCACCTGCAGCAAAAGTATGGAAGCAGGCAAAATTTCCACCTAAATCCTGCATCAGTTTAGCATGAGAGATAGCTGAACGTGCTCTGAAAACAAGTGAAAAGGAACAAGTCAAACGAAGTTAGTATCCCAGTCAGCAAAAAGAGCTGAACTTGGTCTGCTGCTTTAGCCCATAGACTCTGGTTTCCATGTCTCTTTTCAAAATTCAGTATTTGTTCCGATAATCCTTTATGAACCATTAGCATAATCTCAGATTGTAAAACTTACTGTGGGACATGACTTCTCTGACCATCACATATAACCTCTGGAATCAATCAGGATTAACCATGCAAATAATTTCACTTTCCATGTATCCTTCTTTGAACATCACTGATGATGCTGACCTAATGACCTCATTAGGTGATACCTTCCTAAGCATGAGTCATGCTGTTAATCATGTCTGCTGCTGTTATTTCAGTAATTCAGAACTAATATAATAAATAATAATTGAATAAAGCCTTGAACCAGATGACAGCTTTTGCTAATCACCCAAAGAGTTCCCCTATTCGCAAAGTATCACTATCAGGTGTGATTTTCTTGCCCCAAAAAGCTATGTGTTTCTTCTTTAACTCTTTCAGAACACTAGCTTTTGGACTTAGCTTAACAACAATCCCTCCTCTCACTCACTTGCAGAATTACAGTTGTGTCTTGCCAACAAAGCCTGCAAAACAGAGTGACACATGAAAAACAGATAACACGGAAAGGCACTTTACACTCTGAAAGGAAAACTTGTTAATACCTGGAGATCAATCCTTATTTTTAAAAGATTAAGACATTTCACAAAAATGTACCAGACATAAAGAATCACCAGAAGACAATAATAAATATCCCTAAAGAGTGTCACTCCTGAAGGAAGTGTTCTGATTTTTATCTGATTTTTATTAGCTGTTACCCCTGTTGATGGATAGACTAAAACAGCCAGTCATTCATACACATTTTGAATCTTACTGAGGCAATAATCCCAAGAGGTGGTCCTCTCTCCAGTCCAGCAAGGAATATGTAAAGAGAACTGAATCTCTGCTATTCTCGTCAATAAATTTGAGTAATTAAGAATTTGAATTGGTCAAGCACTTTGTTGTTGCTTTATTTACATACATTTTATTTTCACTCTTGTAAAATGCCATGTGGGAATAAGTCACTTTATAGATTCTCATTATTTTGTGTTTTTCTATAACTTAATCCTAAAAAAAAAGAAAAATGGTGGAAAAATTGTGAAAAGTTACTCTTCCCAGCTATTTCCCCTTCTGAATTTTTCTGACCCCACACATACACATACACATATTACTGAAACATAACTCAACACTACTAAAATCCTGATTCATAGGACTATAGGATAACTCTTCTTGGAAGGAAGCTCAGAAAGACTCTGGTCCAACCTTCTACTCATGGCAGGGTGAGCCATGAGGTGAGACTAGATGTCTTATGGCTTTTTCCATTTGGATCTTGAAAACCTCCAAGGACAGAGACTTTCCATTCTGGGCAGTCTGTGCCGCTACCTGATGGAGTTAATAAAGCACCTGTCTTCTTGTAACCTCTACCCTAAAGATGCTGTGATTTGTTGGTTTTGGAGCATCATCATGCTAGAGAAAGACCATTTTTGTTCATGTATATCTCATAGTCTAGGGCAGCCTGAAGATGTAAGTAGGATTCTGACAGTCCCAGGCAGTCTCAGAAAGTTAGAAATGGTAGAAAGAAGGAAAGGCAGTACAATGGTCAGTCATCCTTCTCCCCCATAAAATTATCTGAATTGTTGCTGTGTTGTCACAGATGTATGGAACAGCTCTGAGAGGGCAGCTCTGTGCAGCAGGAGCCAGAGCAGGTGGGACTAGATGTATGCAAGGCCAGAGTGTGAAGACATGAGAAGTTTGGATAGAGCACGAAGTGCAGTCAATGCCAGCAAAAACACGGATGCGGTCCCAGAAGTACCATTTCAAATGATCAGAGTGCACAGGTGAAATGAAGAGGGAAAAGCTAACCTGCCACTGTCATCATGACAACTGCTTGAAAGCACAACCCTTCTGCTCCTGTATCTTGCAGCCTGTCCTCAGTCAGATCCCTCTCCCCGCAGCTCTGGGGGAGGAGGGAGAATCACGCTGCACTCACCTTTGGTTGGGGTTGGGGTTGCAGTCCCTGGGGTCTTGCTTGCATTTCCAGTGGGTTTAATTTATGTTTCAGCCCAAATATTTTGTTTCCCTATGGGAACTATGACAGCAATAATTAGAAACCCAGAGGCCTCTGATGTTATTGACTAGGACAAAAGTCTGTCAATGAAATGTATTATAATATCACTAAGGCATACAATATGTATGGTTGGTTTTCTCTAGGGATTAACACATTTGCTGTTTGGGAAGCCCCTTTAGCTTCTCCACAGTCCATCTAATGGCTTTCTCTCCTGGCAATGCAAATTCTCACTCTTTTTCTGAGGTGTTTTTCTTTAGATCTTGAAGTCTTTTTTCCAAATGGAATTCTTGTCTAGCAAAACTGCTGTGTCACTCTGTCCTGGAGTCTGGCAGTCCTGGCCTGTATCAGAAATAGTGCGGCCAGCAGGACCAGGGCAGTGATTGTCCCCCTGTACTCAGCACTGATGAGGTCACACTTGAATCCTGTGTCCAGTTCTGGGCCCCTCAATTCATAAAAGACATTGTGGTGCTGGAGCGAGTCCAGAGAAAGGGCAATGAAGATGGAGAAGAGCCTGGAGCATCAGTCTTACAAGGAGCACATGAGGGAACTGCGATTGTTTGGCCTGGAGAAAAGGAGGCTTGGCGGTGATGTCATTACTCTGAAAGAAGGTTGTAGCAAGGCAGGGTTGTTCTCTTCTCCCAGATAATAAATGACAGGACAAGAGGAGAAGGCCTCAAGTTGCACAAGGGGTGGTTTAGGTTGGATATTAGAAAAAATTTCTTCACTGAAAGGTTTGTTCAGAATTGGAAGAAGCTGCCTGGGGAAATGATTGTGTTACCAGTCCCAGAGATATTTAAAAGACATGTAGATGTGGTGTTTAGGGACATACTTTAGTGGTGGACTTGGCAGTGCTGTGTTAATAGTTAGACCCGATCATCCTAAAGGTCCTTTCCCACCTGAATGACTCTGTGATTCTATGTCTCTCTCCTCTAACCTTGCATGTTTGTTTGGATGCTGCTTACTCAGAAAGTACATGGCCAGGAGGACCTTCAGATCATCTTATATGACCTCTTATGCATCACAGGCCACTACATTCCACTATGAGCTATTCTGTATGGAAATGGTTTGAAGAAACTGGAGCAGTGAAATGCCTCTTATTCCAAGAGCAACTTCACTCTTGTAAACCCAGTCTGCTCCTTGACAGATTGTTAGTTATCTGGCTTGCAAATGGAGTAATAAACCACCTCTGCTGTGAGGTGTGTCTTTCCAATTTTAGGGAACTGGTCTCTAGTTATCATCAGGCTAGTAATCCTAATTGCCACTAAAGGGTCTGAATATGTGAATAGTTCTGCATGCAGGAGGGGTGTGGGAAAGGTTCCTTCCTATAGCAGGGAAACAGATGCTCCTAGACAAACAGAATGCCTATGTCTACTGTGTTGTTTCCAAACATGTTTCCCAAGTTGTGAGTCAAAACATGCCTCCAATTTACTCCCTGAGTCCCCCCAGCAGAGAAAATCCTGCAAGATTGGGGAGTTTTGTATAAAGTACACTTAAGTAAAGAGATAAAGCAATATTAGATTATCATATTGCTCCTAAAATGGACTTTTCAAGACTTCCTTCTTCAATATCAAAAAGAATTGTTTTGATTTTTTCACATCTGTGTATCATATTTTTTGATTGCTGAACAGTTAACATATTGAAGAGTTATTGTTTTTCCATAGAAAAACAGGATTATTTAAAAAACTTGTTATTTCTGGACAAGTAGAGACACTTAGATTGGGTTGGCTATCATTTAATTATGCAATGAAGAAGGAGAGGAATCACACAATAACACAAATAAAAGTAATTTTAATGTGATTTATTGAAAAGAACAAGTAGCTTGAAAATGCTATTCAGCTGCACAAAACCAGAAACACACAGCTGTTACAAGTTTATTCCTCCTTGCTGCCAGGTTAGGAACTTCTTCCTGCTTGCTTTTTCAGTACTGAATATCAGCAAGGGAAATAACAGTCTGCCTCCCTGCAGCTTTCTGAGCCGATGAGCTGTTGCTTTCAAGATTCAGCTTTCATTCATCTAAGGTTTTGATTCTTTGAGTGACCTATGCTACAAGCAAAGCAGGGAAGTTAACACTGTTCTTAATTAATCTCTGCTGGATTAGTATATTTTTATGCAGATTAGGAAAAGGAGACATAGGTAAATGTCTGCAACTGTCAAAAAGCTGCCAGTGATTGCATGGCTACAACAAACTGCTGAAATGATAGCTGCAGCAGTGAAGCAAGGGAAATCTCAAGGAACAGACAAACATATGTGAGACAGGAGCTCTCTCCATTCTCCTCCAGAGAAACTGAGCTATTCCAGATGTTCCACTTCTGAACTGCCTATGAACCTTGTACTATTGTAAGCTAAGGCATTCACAGATTATTTATTGTACTTTTTATTGTGCCTTTGCTGCTCACCCAAGGCGATGGAAATGAATAAATTCTATTTAATTTTACCTTTTCTGTATTGTATAATCTATCTTTTTTATATGGATACAGCAGCTTGGTCTCAGGCTCCAGTAGTATTGTAATGTAATTCTCCCTGTCTCTGTGCGTGTGTGTGAATATTTCCCCACCAGAGAAAAAATTATTAGTCAGTTAGTATGTTCCCTCTTGCAACTAATGAGAAATATTAAATATTTTTATGATGGATGTGCATAATAAGCATTGTCATCCATAACCTTCCTCACCCCTTGTGTCATGCAATGGGGTGTCTCATATCGCATGTAAGGCCAGGAAGTGAGGAGCGAGTGGGGAGAGCAGCTCTCTCTGTGCGCTTCCATGATCTCCTCGTTTCATTAGATGCAGAGTTGCTGTCTGGGAACTGCACGTGGGCAGTGTACTGAGATTCCCCACAACTATGTTGCCTTTCCATAGATGTTCATCCACTAGTGTGTATGAATAGACTTACTATGGTCTGATTCAGGACTGATGACTTCTCATCTCCTAAGAGGTTGTCTTGTGAGGCCATGATTGTCTACAACAATGGCAACGATGGTGCCAAAATGGCATACTGGCACATGGAGGCTGAGGAATAACATGAAGGTTGTGCTGCTGTGCTCTACCCTTGTTTCTTTTTGTCAGTCAACCTGACATGTCGGAAACCTGTCGCTTCTGTGAATCTTCCTCACATCCTCTCCTCCTTGGGAGGTTGATGGAGTAGTTGGGCTCTCATAATAAACTTTACGCAAGAAGAGGCTTGGAAGGATTTCGTGTAAAGGACTTTTGTGCAAACCAACACTCTGCTTCCCTGGTTGTTACTTCTCCCACAAAAAACACCGTAACAAAGGTTGTCACCATTTCCCAGTGGAGCTCTGCCTGTCAAGATACCTGGGTTTGTTTCAAATCAGCTAGACAGAAGCACTACAGCTTCAGCATGGCGCTCAACCCAAACTCAACAGAAATAATGCCATGTAGGAACAAGTGGGCTGAATCTTGGCTCTGAGCTAATGTTGATCCATCTGGTGTTGCACCAGAATGTGTTAATGAAAGATCTCACTCTCTCCAGCTGCAACTATTTAATTCCAGGGATAAAGAAAAAAAAGTAATGTTTGATTTCTTAGTAATAATCAAGCAATGTTTTTATAAAATAAAAAGGTCTAAGATAAATAAAAAGTTATATCAAATATTAAAATTTAAATATTAACATAAATAGTATATATTTG
Source organism: Xenops minutus (assembly GCA_035221455.1). Lineage (NCBI taxonomy): Eukaryota > Metazoa > Chordata > Aves > Passeriformes > Furnariidae > Xenops > Xenops minutus. The sequence continues at coordinate 66,742,163 of JAWWEE010000105.1, read as the reverse complement.
ATAAAAATCAAAGAACAAATATAGAATAGGCATTCAGAGGGATGAAAAAGAGATCATGATTCTTCTTCTTGGTGTTTTAGGTGCTTGCTTGAGAAATGACAGGCCATGTCTTGTCTTGGCTAGAGTTGCTTCAGTACCTCAGTTTTCCCACCTTTGAAAATATGTGATGAAAGAGGCTGATTTTTTGACTGAATCCCCATGACAAGAAAGACAGTCTTGAGAGTACAACACCCACAGCTGTTCCACATCTTACGCCAGAGCTGCAGCCATTAGAATTTGGGTTTCTTTTCCTGGAGCTGGGAAACAAGGGATGCCAAGAGTACTGCAGAAAATCAGTTTCAGCAGTTCCAGAGGACTTAGCTGGAAAATGAAAGACTTTGAGTTTAAATTCCCTAAAATTTGGCTGAGCTAAGGTAAGAGCCCAAGTCCTCACATCCAGGAAGAAGGTTCAACCTACTTAGAGATGTAGTTGCACGCCTTTGTAAAAATTTCGTATTTGTTGACACTGCTGCCCTGCTTATAAGTTTTACTGGTGCCATGTCGTTCCTCTAGTTACTGGTTAACATTTGGTCCTGCCACAAGTCCTTCTGGGTCTCAAGGGGGAGCAGAGCACAACTGCAATGTCAGAGATCCAGGAAAGGACTTCCCAGTTTAGCATAAAGATTGTGCTTCAGGCTACAGGATTTAGGCTTAAGCCAGATTCCAGGGCAGTGCATTAGCCAATGGCTGCAGGTGCTGTTACAGCACCCTTGTGTATGTTTATTGACAGAAACTCAAAAGTAAAAAGAACTTGGTCCCCTATGAGCTCTGATGGCTATGGAGAGGGTTTTTTCCTTTTATTTATGGAGGCTGTTGGGGAGAAAAAAAAAAGATCAAGACACTTCAGCGTTTTAAGAACCTGAGTTTAAACTCATATAACAATTTTGGAAAACCTACACTTAAAGCCAGACAATGCTAGAAAGTAAATTGCTTCTTCAGAGTAGACCATAAAAAGGAGTCATCAGACTAACTTCTGGCGTGTTCAGCTGGGGGAGTAAAATGTTTAACAAAAAATACGTTTTCACAATTATACAAATTCTATGCTTATCTTCTGGTAAAATTAATCCAATTGGGTGTTATAGTAATGAAGATGCCAGACATGCCATAGTTGAATGTCAACACACAGAGAAACAATTACAAGGGAGCTGAGCATGCTTAGCACTATGTTTGAAACCAGGAAGAGTGCTAGGACCTGAGGGATACTGAGCCACATGAACAACATCTTGAGTAATTATTAAAATGTTAAAAATGTGGTTCTCAATCAGTCACTACTGATTGTATGATGCAGTCCACTGCTGATATTACTAAACAGAATACATACTGTTTAATTGCTTCTCACAGTAATTTTGCCTAATCATGGGAAAAAACCCAGCATGGATAAGCTGCAATATAAAATGCTCGAAGTCATGAGATTGTGTAATGCTATGTGTGTGGTGTGGTAGTGAGAAAAAGTGAAAGGTAATTGGAAACAATTTCATTGGATACAGCAGAAGTTTGTCAGCACGTTTATGATGGACCTCCATGTGCAAGAAATCCATTTGTCACGATGGTAGCAGGGCTGTCTGCATATACCTACAGTTTCCCTCTGCATAGACAAAAAGGGGGCTGCCAAATAAGGGGGCTGTCCTGAGGACAGGAGCTCCCTACAGCCCCGCTTGTTTATTGGCAAATCCCAAATTGGACTTCAGGTATGCATTAATTTGGTTTAATCAGCAGGAATAAAGTTACACAAACACTGTTGTTCTGATCCACTCAGCTGTTGGATTAGTCTGAAATGGCCACTGAGCACCCAGAGCAAACACATCTCTTACCTAAAGCCCATCCTATAATCACACTGAGTATTTCCAGAATACTCCTCCCACCGTAGTTCGAAGAAAAAGCCCGTTTAACGAAAGGCATGGAAACATTAACAAGTAGGCACTAGAGATGAGTGGGTGAGTTAGGGCTTGGTACGGCTGGAGCCACGTGGTGACGGCACACCACAGGGGACGGCGGCACCGGGCAGCCAGCCCTGCAGGTCACCTCGTACCGCCCGGCTGCAGACACTGCGGCCGTGGAGGCTCTGTCCCTTCCACTTCCAAGAGCTGCCAGGGAGAATGAAACTCATCTTCTCTCCACTTATAGAAACATGTGGTTGCCATGGGGGGAATAGGAGAGAGCAGAATCTCTTAGTAGCATAATCCGATTCAACTGAGGTTCGGCTCGCGCTGAAAACAGCTGGCTTTTTGCCCAGAACAGAGAATGAACTTTAGAGGATTTCGAGTGAGCGAGCCCCATCTTCAAAAGCATTCCTCTGGTAATGCAACATGCTCCACCAGATCTCCTCTGAAGACCTTTTAGACTGAAGCTGCTGAGGTACTCAGAGTAAAAGGAATAGTTCATATAAACAGACATTACCGATCTGAAGTCTAGAAATTAAAAAAAAAAAAAAAAAGAAAAGAAAAGAAAAAATGTTATTTCGAGTATTGCATCTATTGATTTCCCTGGGGGATACTTCACAGCTTTACAACCACATTTCCCTGCTTATTATGAATGTTCCTCTCACCTTCACAGCTTTGTGTAAGGTTTAGACAAACAGAAATATAGGGAAAGAATCCTTGACAAAAACAAGTAGAGGTGAACAATAGAATGGAAAAGGTGAAATTTTAAGTGTATGTCATTCACAGGACTTAGCAAAATTATCATGCAATGTTTCAGGGAGACATGATTGTTTTAAAAGATACGTATTTTTACCTCCTCTGAGTCTAATTCAATTTTTGAAGTGAAATGCCTTTATCTTTAGAGTAAGAAATATTAAACTCATTTCTTTTCAGCGAGGCTCCCCGTATTTGAAAAAGACAAACACCACACTGTAACAAGCCTCTCCCAGGCATGAACTTCAAGTGCACTCTCTCTATGAAAAATGTATGGATCTCTGAACTTTACAGCGACTGCCATCCCCCCCCCCCCCCTCAGTCCCTTACGTGCCTCTGGCAGTGTAAGAGCCAGGGTATTGTTCAGAGGCGATTTTCTTCCTTACACTTTTCCCAATTCACTGAAGACGACACCGGCCGTGCCGCGTCTCAGAGGACAAGAGTACGGCAGCCCCCGAGTATTCACACAGCACCGGCGAGCGGAGGGAGCGCCGTGCCGCCCAGCTCTGTCCATCAGCCAATTGACTAGCAATAATAAACCACCCCCGAAAGGCATCTAAACACCCCAAAGAAAACCCATAAGAACTGAACGGGGCGAAGTTCGGGGCGCCGCCGGCGCGGCTCCCCCCTCGCCCCCTCGCCCTCCCGGCGCGCATCCCGGCGGCCGGGGCGGGATGCCGGGACGGGGCGGGACGCCCCGCGGGACCCGCATCCCCCTGCGCGGGGGTCCCGCTCCCCGCGGTGGGCACGGGGGGGAGCGGGGGCGCTGCCGCCGCCGCGGGCT
>JAWWEE010000105.1:66610231-66738576 GCA_035221455.1 Xenops minutus | reverse complement strand
CGTGCCGCGGCGGCAGCCGTGCGCTGGGGCGGTGCGGGGCGGTGGCGGGCGGGGAACAAAGGGGATCGAGGCGGCGCAGCGGCGGCGGCTCCGCCGGGGGGAGGCACCGGCTGGGCGCGGGGGGTGTGGGAGGAGGAGGAGGGTCGCCAAACTGCTGCCACTTCGTCGGCCGTGAGCGGCACTCGCTGGCGGCGGCGGCGGCAGCATCCCGCCCCTCGCTGCATGGCAGCCCAGTGAGGGAGGAGCGGGCGAGGGTCTGGAGCTGCCCGGAAGCCGAGGGAGCCAGCGCCGGCGGCAGCAGCGCCCGCCGCCCTCCCGCCGGGATGCGCCCCGCTCTCCGCTGAGGCGCAGCCCCGCCGCGATGCTCTCCCCCGAGCGCCACCGCCACCACCGCCACCCCCCGCCGCCGCAGCCGCCACCGCCGCCGCACCACCCGCCGCAGCCCGGCCATGTCGTGGCCACCATCGAGAACCTGCCGGCGGAGGGCGGCAGTGGCGGCGGCAGGAGCGGCATCTCCGCGCCCTCCTCCAGCGTGCGCCAGAGGATCAGGAAAGTGCTGAACAGGTGAGGCTAGGGGATGGAGAGGGGCTCCGGCGGCGCGGCACTGCACGGCACGACGCCGCTCGCCCTGGGGCGCGCAGGTCCCGGGGGCGCCCGTCGGAGGGGTCCCGACCCAGCCCGGCCCGGCCCCTCGGCGCGGTGGAGCGGCGGGGCACGGAGGCGCCGGCGGGGCGGCTCGCTCATCTCCTCTCATCTCCTCTCATCTCATCTCGGCTGTGCTGCGCTGTGCTGGGCTGGCAGCGCCCTTCCCCGCGGAAGCCCCGGGCGGGCAGGGGGCGGCGGCGCGGAGCCGCTCCCGGCCCATTGTTGCCCCCTTGGCGGCGGCGAGAGGCGCCCTGCCCGCCGGTGCCTGTCGCACCTGCCGCGCCCGCAAGGCACGACCTCCGCAGGCTGCGGAGCCTCCGCGCATCCCGCCCGCCCCGGCTCTCCCGGCCCGCCGCGGACAGGCGAGCGGCAGCGGGAGGAGGGAGCCGATATCCCCGCTGCGGCGGAGGCGCTGCCGGCGAACTTGGAGCGCGGGCGGCGGCGAGAGGGGCGGCGGGGAAGGGGCGGCCCCCGGGGCTCCCGGCCGGGTCCGCCAGCAGCGGCCAGGCGCGGCCTGATGCTCCGGGGTGCCGAGTGTGGGAGCTTTGCCCGAGTCCGACCAGCTCGCGTGGCCAGGGAGCGGCATGCTGGCGCTGCGGGAGCGGGATGCTGGAGAGAGGCGAGCCGGTCGGTTCGCCCGTGCGTGTGGCTCGGAATTGTCAGTGCAAAGATGGGAAAACTGCAGGGTACTCAGAGTCAATTATTTCACCGAAGGCACAAGAAAACACTGGAACCGTCTTACTTAGATCTTTTGCACTCACCTGTCTGCCCGTTGTTTCTTTTGCACTGCATTTGATTAGGGCAGAGATTTTTACTACGAAACAAGAGTCCATCCAGTGCCTAACAGGTTGCACTTCTCCAGAAGGAGCTCCTGTCTGAAAAGCCAGCTGGAGCCATCACTTCTGCCTAACGACTCTTACTTGCTAACAGAGCAGCTGCAGCAATGGAGTGGTGCGTACCAGCCTTGACCCCATTGTCCCAGCTTTAGTTTCAGATACGTGTAGGACGGTCAAGCTACTAAACCCAGCTCTCCTGTCTGGATATATTAGGTTTGAAGATGAAGGTCCTTAACCCTTTGAAGCCTTTAAATATTACGAATTGCCATTCTTACAAGTGTTATATTGTGACAAATACATGAAGCTGTTTGCTCTCTACTACATGCAGCTAATTAACAGTTACCAAACTAGGAGGATTTTCCAAAGCATCAATAAGGGAGGAAATATTTCTCTTTTGTTATCTGAGCATGAGAACGATTGAAAAGAAATCCAAACAAGAGCAGCTTCAACTCAATTACACATTTTCTTGTACATGTGGATTTGCAACTCTCAATACAGTAAAATTCACTCAATTCCTCAACATGACAGTCTGTGTCATCTTAGGTGTCCCGTGCTTGCAATATCCTGCTCTCTTTCTGCTTGGTTATCGTGAGGCGTGTCAGTCCTGAAATAAAACACTAGAGAAAAGAGGTTTTCTCAGGACCAGCAAGAGATATATATTAAGATGTGGTGAAGAGATCAGGTACAAAAGCAATAGGTTCTCCTGTGCAAGGGTGGTAGTAGTGACCTCTGGGGAGTCATCAAATTGACCACAGTTGTCATGGGTAGGAGGAGTTGGATTAATTCATATAGTCTAGGCAGTTATCGTGCTTATGCATATATATGATTCTCAGACATAGATGAAGAATCAGATCAATATTTATTGTTCTTTATATATGATTGAAATGAGAAAATCTAGGTTGTGGTGGGTTTGTTTTGCTTTGATTTTTTGTTTGTTTATTTGGGGATTTTGTTTGATTTTTTAGGGGAGGAAAAGGGTAGAAATTGGCTGTGGTGACCGAAGTTCAAATCTCTGATTCAGAAACTTGAATCTAGAAATGAGATCTCCCATTGCCCAGAGGAGCAACCTAGCAAACAGAAGCTCAGTCACTTTTTCATGAATGCGGTCTTTTTTCCTCCTCAAATATGAAATAAGAGTAAAAATTTTCCAAATTTATTTGATTTATTGTGAAGAAGAAGACTTTTTACTAAGATATTTTAATCCTTACCCAATCCCACAGTCTGTATCAATGGACATTTTGCCCAAGTTAGGTTTCCTTAAGTTTCTTTCAACTTTCCATGGGAACTAATATCTCAGTCTGTGTAACATCATGGCTTTCATCAGTATTTCTGTTGATACAGTGAAATCAATCCTGACACAGTGAAATCAATCCTGATGCAATGTTTATATTTTTATCTTCTGTGGAAACAATAGCATGCAAATACGTAAGGGAAAGGAAGAAATATATATGCCATATCCCTAAAGAAGGAGCTCAGAACAACCCAAACATTGGCTTTTCCAATAGTTTTTTTACTAGAAAAGGGTAGCACTTTCTCTGTGCTGCCTATACTTTGTGTGCACTTTTGCTTGAGAGCCATTTGTGAAAGATTCCTGTTTGACTCATTGTGATGAGCTCATGTGCTTCTGTTTTCTGCTAGACAAAGCAGAGGATCTTCAGGCAGACATCAAAATAAAAAGGCTTACAGCAGCTGGGGCTGCCAGAAACCTGCTTATAGCTGGTGGAATCATAGAATAGTTTGGGTTGGAAAGGACCTTCAAAGGTCACCTAATCCAAGCCCTGCTGCATTCATCTGGAACATCTTCAACTAGCTCAGGTTGCTCAGAGTCACATCCAACCCAGCCTTGAATGTTTCCAGGAATGAGGCATCTACCACATCTCTGGGCAATCTGTTCCAGTGTTTCATGACCCTCATCTTAAAAAACTGCTTTCTTATATCTAATCTGAATCAAATCTTTTAATTTAAAATGCTTACCCTGTCCCAAGAAGCCTTGATAAGAAGTCTGTGCCCAGGGAAGGGACAGATTATGTTGTGGTCTCAGAGGGAACATGACAGCAGGAGACTGGGGATAGACACTGGCAGAAACTGAACATTGTTTCTCTCATGTTATATTTAGTAGTTCGGTCACCCAGTCACTTGCTGATTCCTGAATTACCTTTGAAGTTTCATCTTAAAATTGTTTTACAAGCTATAGAAGCTTATTTTAACTTCAAATTCCAACCTCTCCTCTCTGTTCACTCAATAGATCCCGAAGTAATAAACACTGAAACAACCCCCCCAGGGTGTTTGAGAGAGAACACACTGAAAGCAGAGCTGTTTGACTGTAAAAATCTATTTCAGTGATCACAGGAAACACTGCAGTCTGAAAAAAGTTGACCATAACAGGAAACCAAAGTAAAACACAAAAGTGAAGGGTCACAATCATGGAGGACTGCAGATTCTTAGCAAAATTGTGGAATTTACTGAAATAATTTGAATATAAATTCTGGGCTGTCAGTGATGGTGAACATGACCTGCTGCAATTAGAACAAACTTCCTGTTATTCTTGAAGTAGATATGTCGCTTAGGGACAGGGTTTAATGGCAGACCTGGCAGTGCTTGGCTAATTGTTGGACTCAGTGGTCTTAGAGGTCTTTTCCAACCTTAATGATTCTATGGTTCTGAGCCGGGAGAGGATGGCTTTGAATTGCCGTTACATTAAGGGGAAATGTTGTGGTGATTACATACTGCAGATGTGTTCCTGGACCTGTGACACACACCCATGGTCCATAAATCCCAGCTGCAGGGTGCTGCCTGCTACCTTCCTTGTGACATTTGCTGAGCAGGTGTCCCCAACTGAACCTGCCCTGATATATTGCAGAGGAGAGGAAAGGAGAGGAGAGGAGAGGAAGAATTATGTTGTCTGCTTGATTGCTTGATTCCTTGCTTCTTGAAACTTCTGTGAAGCCGAAATTGGACGCCACCAACTCTGTCTGCTTGTAGAGGACCACTTAATGAGCAGTGACTCACCTGCTCCGCATTGCCTCCCACTTATAGTGTGAAGCAAGAAAAGAAGGAGAAAATCATGTGGCTTGGAGTTCTGCGGTTCTCCACGCCTCCACCCCGGCACCTACGTATCTCAGAGATACCTGTTGGTGGGTCTCAACCATCTGACTATTCCAGCACAGAGAGGGGGCTTGTTTCCCTTTCTTGCACTCCCTCGGTGATCTGAAGGGCAGAGAATCACCTGCCAAACACTGCCTGTGGCCCCTGAAGTATTTTTAACTAATTTGCAGGTTGATCTTGTGTTGGGAAGGCTGGTTATCACCTCTTTAGAGGAACTGGACAGACAATAAGTATTGCTAAAACACAGGGGGAAGGAGGTTGCCAAATGATCTCTTTGGGGGATTCTTGCAAATTATGTCTCTAAACAAGAGCCAACAAATGAGATACCTGCTTATACATGAACACTATCTCTGTAGTCCTGGGCACCAGGACAAGGAAGGAAAATGAAGTTTCTGCAAGGAACATGAATTAATATCTTTAGATGCTGTGACAAAGTTATTTTAGCTAAGTAAATGAGATTATTCTGTCTCCAGAGTAACATCTAAGGCACTGCTATTGTATTGCTTTCCTTGATGAGGACTTTTTTAGAAAGCTGGGTGGCACATGCATTTTTCTGGGTTTACCCATTTGTATCTCAGTACTTTCTTAAGAACTACTAGCTATAAAATCTAGCTATGCCTTTTCTTGCTGTTTCAAGGATGTCTTCATGGGCTTTTTCTTTCTCTCTGTTGCTAAATGGCATTTTGTATTTCTCAGAAGTTCCCTAAAAATTGTATCAGAATATAAGAGACATACTTGAATCAGAAAATGGAAAAAGAGTAATTTCAGCCATTCAGTGTCATGCCATCTTTTAAATAGCTTTGTAGTTATGTTCTCTCCACTAGTGAATGGTGAAAACTTTCTCAGGAACAGTATGAGTCTCTTCCTACTTCTTTGCTCACTTATTTATTTTATAAAATAAATTTTAGCCTTGTGCATAAAGCCACTGCAGGGTCTAATTCCTGTCTTAGGAACAGAAAGAAAAAATAATGTTGCTAATAAGTATAATTTATTAAGCTAGGCAGTGACTTATTGAACAAAATTATATGAAGAAAAACAATTTAGATTCCTTCTGTCAGAAAGCCTGGCTGTTTGGGTGCAGCCTGAGTAAAAGTGTTGCTTTTTTAGTATGTCACAGGCCCAATTCATCCCTGATGCTGGAGTTAGGAAGAGTTTGGCCTGCTAGCTGACTAACTTTGAGCTTGCACCATATGTCAAAGCTACTGATTCCTCAGAGATGAAAGTTGTTTATATGGTGCTGCAAGTATCAAAAGCTATAACGTAATTTTTTTTTCTAATAACATGTATCTACATAGTAAATCAGATAGAGGGGTTTATGTACTAGAAAGAAGCTGAAACTGCATAATAATGAAATTGAAGCAGTGTGTTTCATTGCCCCAAAGCAGTAACATCTTTCAGTTGACTGATCAGAGAGGCAAACAAACAAAATAATTTATGGCATTTTTTTTTGTTAATAAGAAGCGAGTCGAGGATCAAACATATCATTTTTGAATCAAAAAAAAAAGTCAGTATTTATGACCTTCAGTTGTTTTGCTTTCTTCTTCAAAACAAAAGAATTTATTTCCTTTGGAATTTTTATTTTTTAAAAGTACAAATAGCTTCTCAAAGTCCACCCAGAATAACAGTGACTGTAGAAGAATGGGCCTGAGCTCAATTCAGATAGCTGTAGTTCTCCTTTTAGATAAAAATTTTTATCCATCCTGAGGTAAGTTAAAGAAAATAAGTTCAGAGCATAGATAAAGCAAATAGGTTGGCTTTCTTGTGCCTCTTAGTTTTATTCTTTTTTGGTCGAGGAAGTGGGAAGGTCATGTCTGCCCACAGAAAAGCATCCTGGGAGAAGATAGAGAAATCAAGTGATGAAAATTTGTCTGCTGTTTCCTTTTCTCCATAGTTTACCTTTAATTGCCATTTTGTAAGCAAATGACCTCTGCAAGTTATCTATGTTCCTAAAAATTTGGGTGCATAAGGGAAATACCTGTAAAACATGAGAAAAAGATGTTCTTCCCCTTCCTCTCCAAACAACCTGTGTCAGTGAATGCAGACTTACTAATTGGCATGCCACAGTACACTTAAAATGCTTTGATTTAGGAGCAAAGATGAGCTAAAATACATAAAGCTTCCATGTTGATGCTGTAGCGCATACTGGAAACCTGTCCAAGTATGGTTTCAAAGTTTCTCAGTGTGGTTTCCTAACAGGTTTAGAAGCAAGAGTTGGAAAGTTTTGTCCCCCTTGCCTTGCTTTTGCTCCTGAGAATTTGCAGCTTAGAAGATCCAAGCCTTGCCGGTCCTGTTCTGAGGCAGGAATTGTTTGGAGTGATTTGATACGGTAAGTTCACTGTAATCCAAACCCGACAGCCCGCATACTGCTTGGGAAAAGACTTTCCCTAGGAGGGGCAATTCGGCAAGGCGATATATGTGGGTATCTTCTGTCTACCTATGACATTCAAAATGCCAGTACTTACTGGGTGCCTGTCGGTAAGTGGGAATTTTTGACACTGGCTGTGCTGTGGGCTTTGGGAAGGGGTTACTGCCTCTTGAACCAGAGGGGTTTCAAAGGAGCAGCACCATAAATGGCTCCATAGAGAAAGAGGGAGGAATGGACAGAGTGGCTCTTATGGGATGGACAGAGCAGCTTTAATGTGCTAATGAGGGGAAGGCCAGATGCCAGCAGCGATCAGAAGGGCTCTTTGTGGCTCTGTCTCTTTGGAGATGGCTGGAGTCTCTGTCCTTATCGGGGTTGTTTCTGCAGGCAAAGGGAAACACTGGGGCTATTAGTGAGGTGTTCCCTTCCTTAAGTCAGCAGATAGCCTGACAGATCAGCGTTTGAATACTGATTAGGGCTAATTACGAAGAAAGCTTAGGAAAAAGAAGTTGCTGAAGACGCTTGACTTCAAAAACTACAAAAAATCACCCCCCTAACCCAACAAAGACAGAAATCTCATGCTCAGTCTTGCGAGCTGAGCCCAAAGTCAGCTGAAATCACCTGTTGCAAGAACAGCTGTATGGGGAGTCATAAATTGCTATGACTGTAAAGTGTGTAAGTATTGGTAGTTCTCAAATTCATGTTGTGAACTGTCTAATCTACCTGTCTGTTCTTATTTATGTCTGTCATCCATCTCACTGAGTTTTTAACTGTAAACACACCAGTTTTGAGGCTTGTCTTTCAGCTTTCTCTGACTTGGTTTTTCTCGTGATTTAAGGAAACATTTCTTCAATATGTATTCACTCTCCGTCATTTTTCTCAGAGACACCAAATGATTGAGGTAGTGGATTTGACTTGCATGCATCACATTCTCCTCAGTATGGCTGGAACTAAAGAGCCAGAGATGTAAGGAGGGAGTGTCCCCACAGTCTGGCTGTGCTCGGGGAGAGCACCTGTACAGCAACTGTACAGTACACGTACAGATGTACAGTACAAGTACAGTACTGTGGAGTACATCTGCAAGGAGTGTGCCAGCTTTTTGGGATGTGCCATGGTACACAGGGGTAACCAAATAATTTCCTAGAATAGGCAGATGACCCTTGCTCTTCACCAGAAAGGTCTGTCCACAAATGAAGCCATGCAGGTGCCAGAGTAAAAAATAGGGACACCTGTTAAGCCAGCCTTCTGTTTGTAGCTGATACAGTAATTTCAGTCCTTAATTTCAGTTTCCTCTTGGTGTGGTGGTCAGTTGGTTCCTTACACTGCCTGTTCCCCATGTTATATGAGAGGCCACACTCCATCTTCAGACAGGCCTGACCTGTGGCAACGTGTAGGAACTTAGGAGATGGATAACGAATTGTCTCTTTTGCTGTCATATTTTTTCCTGTCAGGAAATGTAGATGAGTCAAAACCTTGTTAAGAAGGATAGGACTTTTTCAAGACTGCATGTTTAATAAAGTTTCTTATGTACAGATTTTTTTGAATGGAGAGCAAGTAAGACTTCATGGTAACGTGGTGATGGGAGTACTTATGTAGGAGACCAGGTTTAACTCTGCTTTGCTGCATCCCTGAGGGCTGCTGTGAACACAAACTTTAATGTTCTCTTGGAATGAAGAACTTCAAAAGCTTGTGGTTTTGTCTTAATGCAAAAAGGTTTGAAAATTAAAAGTTTAGAACTAGAAGATGCTTTTTTTGCCCAGCTCATCTCCCAAGACATTTCAGGCTTCAAGGTGTTCATTTATGAAAGCACACTAGGCTTGAAACATACTGCTGCATCTCTAATACAGATAAATTAACTAATTTATGTCCGGTAGCAAGACCGTAATTATCACCTCCCAAACCCTAGTGTTAATTGCAACCTGTAAGCCAGTATTAGCTGATGATGAAATGAAAACAAAATTTGAAACATTTATAGTGATGGCCGTTATTTTACTTAGTCCTCTCTGGTGTTCATTTGTCAAAGAAGCTGTTGTGCCTGTGTCCAGAGTCCTGCTTCACTGCATTTTATTGGGCTGCACTGATTTTAAATATGTTGTTTTCTGTGCCGCATTCATTTTCATTACTTTTGTCATCTGGCAAATGTTTTGATGTGACCTGACTTTTTCTGCTTTTCATTTGGTAGAAATGGAAATTGAGTTAAGAGGGGACTAAATGTTTCCCCCCATTTAGTGAAACAGAGGAAGCCATCAGCAGCATGGCAGGGAAATACCAGAGACTGTTCCTTCTCTGATACCTCTTTGAAGAGGAAGAGAGATCCACAGCGCCACTCCAGGGTCACTCCAGCCTAATAACTAAAATTCTGATCCTTAATGTCGCCTTGGGGAGCCTAGCTGAGACCTTTCTGGGGGAAAGGGGAATTTGAGGGAGCTGGGATGGGCTGAATGAGAGTGGTGGCTACAAGGCAGAAGCAGGGAACTTCTCTCTGCCTTTTTTTTTGAAGGAGAAGCTGGATGGCTAACTCTCCAAGAGGAAGCCTGAAATAAGTCACTGAAAGGTATGGCCAAATGCTCCAAGGAGGCATAAGTCATCAGCTGTACCCTATCCTATGCTTTCTCCAAGATTTACCAAGATTTCCGTCTTTGTCTACTCAGGTGCCCCTGTGACTTTCTCAAGGTGCAATATTTTTCTGCATGGATCTTTGTGGGGGTTTTGGCCCTATGATGGTGAGAAAAATGCTAGAAAATGCTTACTAAAGTTAAATAAATTACCTTGTGATTATTTTAAGGCCAGGTATTTTATGGAGTTTTAAATAGTTTTCAGTGGCATCTGCAGCCTGATTTGGGCCATTTGCCTTCTGAAATCTCTTCTTACTAGAAGCTGAGGGCCATAATGAAACTAAGTGTTTCTTTCCTGTTGCTTCTTTCCTTTTCTCTCTGCTTCTGGTGCAGACATGAGATGCTTTTGATTATGTTTTTTTTTTAACTCCCTGCTGCCAGTATATTGAGGTCTGTAGGGACTATCCTGAGTAGCTTGAAAGTGAGGAAGGACAGCAAATAGCAGGTAGGGTGGGAAGAGTTGAGCAGGAAGCTGGAAAATGTTTTAATGGATATGGGATTTGATACTTGAAGAAAATAAAACTTAAAAGTTGTAGATATAATTTTCTTTAGGCTGGGTATGAGAATTAAGTACTGTCAGGCAGAAAAAGTTTCCAAGCTTCATCTATAGTGGGGGAAAAGCCAGTGCCCAAATATATGTAGTGATAAACTGCAGTGCATGCTTTTTCTCCATAACTTACTCAATATGCATGTGTAACTTCCAGTCAGATTTTGGATACCTGGCCCCTGCATTGTGTGCCTGATGTGCTGAGGGGATACTTTGTGGAAAAATGACTGTTTTTTCTGGAATTTAGAGACTACCATTTGCAGAAGTGCTGTCTGGCTTGGCCCAGAGCAGCAAACCACCTGTGAGTAGCCCTGGAGACCTTGTTTGATTGCCTCCTCTTCACATTCTTCTATCAAAGATGCTTTGCTTTGATCTAGTACTCACCAGCATTTTATTGACAGTGGGGTTTTTGGGGTTCAGTTTATGGTGGGGGAATCATGTCTTGGAAGACATTCAGCAGATTCCAGGACATCTTCTTAATATAGAAGCACAGGGGCAAGGTGGTGTGGTGATTGCCATACACATATGAAGTCAGCTCTTACTGGCATTGAAAAGGAAAATTTCAGGTTTTCTCTCATTTAAACAAGGCAATGACAGCAGAACTACTGTTTAGTAGCATAAATGTCCTCAGGGAATGAGGCAGAGTGGTCAGGTTAAGTTGCAGTGTCATGCAGTGGTGGTCGAAGGGTTGCCAGAAATTGAGGCGTTACATTGGATTTATACTAACCAAGTGAAATCTCTGAGATTTGGAGTTGATCTTGATCTAAAGAGGTTACTTGAGTTTAAGACATCAAGTAATTCCCTAATAATTCACTTGAAAAAAAGGACTTTGTGTCCCTGACTGTGTGTAAGCATGTGAGATCTTTTAGGATGAACTACAAGTTACCCAAATTCAACATCCCATTATAAATAAATAAATAAATGAATAAACAAATAAACAAATAGTAGCACATTCTAACTTGTAGAAGAATTTCTGTTAAATTTGATGTCTGAAATTTTTCATACATAGCAATTTGGTAATATTACTGTGTTAATGGAACTTATTATTACTCAGCTAGATTAATTTATTAGCTTTATCCTCACATTGCAACCTATAGATGTATTGAGACATGAGCCCACAGAATCAATACCAATTTCTTTTCTCATTTATGAATGTTCTTAGTAACATCCAAAATAGTTACACTTGAGTGTGTTTAGCTGCCATTTATTTTGAAGCATACACTTTGACAATTTTAAATTTGTCTTTCTTCCTTGTCCTTAATGATTATTTTTTACCATGTATATGGGCTCTGTTTGAGCAAAGTGCCATGCATCAAGCGTCAAATGAGTCATGATCATACTCTGGTCACTGTGACTGATCAGCAACTTAGGTGCTTCCAATTTTAGGGCTCAGACCAGACCTAATCTTTGAGATGTGTTTTGGCTGCTCTTCTGTGTGGCAGGCCGAAGGCAGAAGAGGGAATAAATGTAATTTACAACTAAGTTGCCTGCCAAATATAGTGTGTTTTTCTTTGAGCAGCAGCTATGTGTGCATTTATCTTTCAGAAACCGTGCTGTTTGAGAAGCAGTAGCAAGACCAGCTGAAATGGATAACTAATGTGGGGCTTGTTTGTTTCCATCCAGAGCTTGAGCGTTAGACAGTAGCTGTTGAAAGCTCATGGTTGAAAGTGAGGGAGGTGGGGGCCAGAACAAGCACGAGAGGAAGAAAGCTCTTTGATCACCTCTGCCTGTGCTGCCAGTTGAAGACTGGTAGACAACACTGACGGTAGACAGAGACAAGTTTTCAGGCAGTCCTGGCAATGGCATTTTTGTTCCAGTCACAGCACCAGTGGTGCTTGAGGATAATGTCCTTTCTTCCTCTGGATGGAGCAGAAATGTTTTGTAACTCTTGGATGAGAATTGCTGAGGCTGCTTGATCTCAGCCCAGCCAAAGCAGCTCACCAAATGTTTATGTGGAGAAATGTCCAGCAGCTGCATACACACAGAGATAACATTTCATCCAGTGGTCTGTAAGGTGAAATTCCATAAAATTAAGTCTTCTCCAGACAGCCTTTCTTTGTTGTATTCCAATAAAAGTTGCTGTATCCACTGAGTGTACTGCTTATCTCACCACTTTTTAGTCTGTTCTTAAATGCTGCTGCTGTAGCTGCTGCTTTTGCACCACTGCAATTACTGAGTATTAAAAGCTCAAGCCTGATAAATAAAATACAGCATGCACAAAAGGACCAGTCAGGTGATAAAGGGAAACTTAGGGAAAAAAATCACCCCTGAACTCATCATATATAAATACCATCAGAGTTAGAAAAATGGGGAGATGCCCTGTGAATACTGGCTGCCTGATCCAGTTGTGAAGTTTGGGACCAAAGCCAGAGTGTGGGGATTTGTGTCATCCTGACTGTGTTTGACTAAAAGTTGCAGTAGAGCTGGTGGATAAAATACAGCTCAAACAATCTGTTGCCGGGCAGGGCAGGAAGGGGTGTTTTTTTGCCTGTTTTGTTTTCAGGAGAAGCTGCAGCAGCAGATATGGGGAAATACTGTGTTCTAAAAAACCTGGGGAGAAGTTACATACAGTAGCTCCTGATTTACAGTCCAAGATTGGAAACCAATTGGATTTTTTGGCCCTCTGCAAATCTCTCAACCTCCCTGGGTCTGGTTCAGCACCTGTAAAATGGGGATAATTAAACTTAACTATCTGGAAGAGTTGTTGATTAGGTAATGCTTGTAAAATGCTATACACTGCTATAAAATACAGCATAGTACTCAGAAGCATCTGTTCTGTAGTTACTGTAATGCTTCTCTGAAACTTTATGGGCAAACTTTGCCAAGAAATAAAATTAGTAATGTGTGCAGTACATGTAGGTGTCAGGAGATGAGGGAGAGATATCTAAGTTTCAAAGGCATCTAACTTTCCTGGGCTACCTCCTGTCAGTATACAAAGGTGGGTTTCCCAAGAGCACCTGAAGTGATCTGGCACTGAAACTGGTGTCAGATGAAGCTGGGACTGCAGAGTGATGTTCTGGCAGGTGGTAGAAGAGCTCCTTACTCCACTCCTAAGTTCTCAGTCTTGACCCTGTCCCCAGCTTCTTCCCCCTTTGTTGTGCTGGTGGAGCTGTCTGCACAGTGGCATGGAGAAACAGGTTGGGGATTTGATTCAGATGGGAAAAAAAATGGGAAAAAGTTTCTGTTGTTGGTTTGTATTTCCAGATGAATATTTTCTCTAGTTTAGTTTATCATACAGCTACAAACACATGGACTAACATGGTGAAGAGGCTGGTACAGGGGTGAGAACAAGTGTCTGGAGATAAAATGAGTCTGGGGATGCTGAAACTCTCTTGACACTGGAGATGATCCCACAAACCATGTTATCCAGATGCAGATGTTGCTGTCACAGAGGTTTGAAGGTGTTTTACTGAGTTAAACTTCTTTCCTGACTCCAAAGACAAGTTATGCTGACTTCATTGGAGATGTGTATGGCAACAAAGAGAGATTGTTGGTGAAGAGCTGAACCTGGCTGAAACTCATCATGTTGTGTATGAAACTCTGCTAACAAAAAAAGAGAAGGAAGGAGCTAAGGATGTGCTAGAAATAAGCCTGTAATAATTTCTGAGATTTGCGTCTCAGAAATTATTTATTTTTTACTATTTATTATTATTTGGGATACTTATGACATGAATATGCACGCTATACGAACAATGCACATGCATTCAAACATACTGATTTGGTTTAATAGAAGACTGTTAAAAAACAACAAAAAAAGTGGTGGTAGAGAGAAGAAACCATTTCCAAATCAGCCACTCCTTCACTGATGCCTAGAAATTGTTGGGAGTGGGTCAAGAGTTACCTGATGAAAAGATGCAGCAATCTCCCAGTCATTTCACAGAGCTGGGTAAGACAAACAGGAGCTAAGGCTGAGGGATGAGTTTGTTCTTAAATTAGTTTCATGAACTGCCAAAAGGAGGTCTCACTTCTGTCTCTTCCTTGGAAAACATTGCTGTTGAAGCTGGGGTTCTAGATAACTTTTCATTGGACTAACGTCTGGACTGATGAAAGAAAGGAAGCTGTGAACAGGGAGGAGCAAGGGCAGAGGAACTGTCCTTGGAGCAAGGGCAGAGGAATTGGGGAAAACAGGGTTTGGAGGTAAAAGGAACTAGAAAGAAGGAAGAGAAAATACATCTTTCTGTAGTCTCAAGGTTTCTATTTGGCTCACCTGTATTTTAATACCATGCCTGGCTTGTTGCCAAAGTCCTTAACTTCCTGCTCCTCATGCTGTCCTGTCTTCTCCAGTGTTACAAACCCTAGTGCTGATATTGCTGAGGAGAGTGGTGATGAACACATGTGAGACCTGTTGGGTATTGACAGCTGGTAAACAATCAGCTGTAGCCAATTCCTCACTCAGACAGGGGGGAAGCGATATGATTTTACCCAGAGAGAAAAAAAGAAGATGGCCAGACATCACATAGCATAAGTCTGAAGGGAGCTGGTGGAAAAATGTATGCTGTTAGACCTGTGAGTACTTGCTGTGTGCTGCTGGAGTTGATGGTGGAGGTGTGATGCAGTCCTAAATTGACAATAGTCTTCTTTGTTATTAAATTTATTTATTTTTAGGCAGGCCTGGGTTCAGTGAGGATAGGCATTTGTGAAAAACCTTAGTTATAAGCATGCTATGTGTTTCCCTGTTGCTAGAAAGGAAGCCTTATCGCTGGTATTGTTTTTTCATAGTAACTGAAAGAGGTGCATGTTTAGCAGGTCCAAAATCATTATATCTAGTGTGCATCATTGCTCCTGTGGGCTTTGTGACTCATTTCTGATTCTCTGCCAAGATGCGCAGTAACTTCTTATACTGTGGTTGATTAGAAAAATAGCCAAATCAGTGGTGGCCAAAATCAGTGGCCACTGAACTGGTTTGTCTTGCTTTCCACGACTCTCTTATATGGTACATTGTGAATAGCTGTTTTTATTGGCTGATGTGACCTTGGAGATTTATTGCTCTTCCCTGGCCTCTTTCTTTCTAGAGCCAGCAGTTGTTTTCCCAAAAGCTGTGCCTTTGAGGGAGTCCTCTAATCTGCAATCCCATAGCTTCAGTTACCAAAATAATTTTTTAAGAGCAAAATATCCACCAATTTGGTCACCTCGGGAATGGTCCTGAGATTGTACTGACATAGGCAGTTATCTGGAGGCATTTCTGTGTTAGTCCTGCTTCCCAAATTGATCCTGTATCCTCCTAGCTGTTATATTTTGACTTGCAGTACTGTTGTGGGGAGGTGCTGCACAGTTTTGACGTAGCTCTTCACAATAATCTCTCCTGCAGCAGGTAAAGCTGTTGTATTTAGAGAACCAAAACTACAGGCAACAAAGGAGGAACATGGGTGTTGTAGAAGATAATAAGCATAAAACACTATGACTGCATACTGGGCCTGGAGAGAAATAAAGGATTAACAAATCCAGACAGAGAACATCTCCTATTGTTCCACTCTTCATTGTGATTCTACTGAAAAAAGATGGAAGTGATTATAGAAATTCCAGATTAGGATCTAAAGCCTTTTTAGGTTGTGACTTTCTCTTAACTAAAAAAAAAAAAAAAATGGATGGCAGTGTGCTTTATCCAGCTTTTAGCAAATAAGAGATTATGCTTAAATTTCTTGGCAAATTATTTTTATGAATAGATGACCACTTTTCAATCCCTGAAATGGAGTTTTAGGAGACTGCATTTTTGTGACTTGGGTCAGAGGGTTGTGTTTTTTTCTATATGAAGAACTGAATATGTTATTGTTTAGAGGTCTGGGTTTTAACATCAGTAATTTTTTTGACTACTGAAAGCAAGGTTGGTCATGGGACAGCTGTGATACTTTCCTTTCTTTTGGCTTATGCTTTAATGCAGGAATTTCTCTGCTTCACATTTCCCCTCTTCCTTGTTACTGTACAACCCCCAAGATACATCATGCTTGCTGGGGCTGGTCTTGTTTTGGGGAAGCTTAATCCATTAGTGTTGCCACAATCCTGCTCTCAGAGAAAGTTTTAAGAGCTTGTAAATAAATACAATCCAGGTTGGTATCTAATTGATTAAAAAAATCCTTAATGAAACACAGAAATAATCCCACACATTGCATGGGCTAGTGGAGTGACCGTGTTCAGACTGGGAAGGTGTCTATTAGTAGGAGTACAGGCTCTGTTGATTTTTAGAGAAAAGAAACTAGCACACCTTTCCTAAGGTCCTCTCTCCCCACAAAAAAACCCCAAAACACACTAGAAAAACCCACCAAATCCAGCAACCTTGCTACAGAGCAATATACAAAGTTTGTGTTTTGATACCAAAATGAGTGAGCAGGAAGCTAGGGAAGAAGGCAAATTCTGCCAGTGTTTGAATCCCAACTGTTGAGAGTGGAGCAATGCAACACAACAAAAATCTCCATCTCATTTTGCCTGTCTGTCTCTAAGTGTGCTTCTGTGGCATAGAAATTAATTATCACGGAGAGAAATATTTGTTTCTTTGCTGCTTTAGCATTTCCTAATAACTATGGCTCTGCTCTGATTTCAGGTAGCCAGAGATTGCTAATGAACTCATTTGCAGATGTCGTTATGGTATAACCACTCTGGCTGTTTTTATAAACTCAGTGATGGTGGTGTACTGAAAGAGTTGGGAAATCTCTTTTGTAAGAAAGACCTGTGGTATGAGCAAAGAAAATACATCATCTGTGCAGGAAAAAGTGGTACCTCAGCTCTTAGGATGAATTCCTACCTAGAATCAAAATACATGGTACCTGCAGCTTTCTTTTCTTTGCCTCTCTGTCGTTTTCCCTTTCCTCCTTCTGCCCCTACATACAGTTTCCCTCTGCAGCCACAGCAGCACCATGGTTTCAAGATTTCCTCTAAAGGAAGGGGGAGTATGGGGAGAGTCCCCCATGCCTGGTTAAGAGGGTCTATTATAGAGGATTAACTGCGTTCAAACAATGAAGCCCCTCGAGGAGCCCGTTACCCTTTTGAGATGAGTGTGTGGGTGAGAGGGCACACTGCTGTCCCTGTATCCCAGCCCAAGTGCGTGTGGTGTGATGCCCTGGTTGCCATGACAATTAATCGCGGCTTTTAAGGGCTGGTGTCGACTACAGATCCCTGTAAATTGCCTGGAAGACTAGTTAAAGCTGCTCCTTAGGCACTTTTATTTGATTTTACCCCCAAAGATGGGACGAAGAGGATTTTTTTCTTCCTACATGTGAAAAAAAGCGCAACAGAGTAACAGAGTATGCTGTTGGACTGGCTTTCACTTTCCTGGGTTTGATGAGACACAGAGAACTTTTGAGAAGAACAGTTGCAAACTAGACAGGGATGTGGGAGCTCCCAGCTCTGTGCATGTATTCTTCATGTGACCAGCAGATTGTGCATGCCCGGGAAATGTAAGAAGTATAGTTTTCAAGAGATGTTGCATGGATTTTTAAATTTTTTTCACTGGAAGGTTTGCACCAGGCAATTAATGTGTATCTCTTTGGCTTTTCTTTGTGCCTTAAAAAAAAGAACATAGAATTACTGTGCTGTGTCAACCTACAGCAAGACTGTACTCTGCATTTGCCTGTTTGCATAGGTAACATGAGAGAAACAGGAGATGTTTCCCTTGTCATTTGTCCAGAAACCTGAACAGTAGTGAATGCACTTCTTCCTGTAGGTTAAAGCCCCGTTCATTGGAAAGGCAGTCTTAATTTCCTCAGCACATTATTAGAATGGTTGGAAAAATTGGTCTGGAAGTTTGAGAAGGTTTTTTTTTCTTCCTTAAAGGCATTAAAGTCTCTGTTACCTTTGATGTTACTTCTCAAGGAAAAAAAAAATGACTAAAACGAAACTCCATAAAGGAAAACAAGTTTAAAGGGATGAGTTATCAAATGCACAATATTCTCTCTTAACCTTAAACAAAGGAGAGGTACCGTTCAGCACAGGGGTTTTTTATTTCTTTTTTTTTTTTAATAAATGTCACCTTGATACCTACACATTCATACATACAATGGATGTCTGTGGAAACTTACAATTACTTTTGCTGGAGATAGTGGGTAAGATGTTGGCATTCTTTGGCATGTGAGATCAGAGTCAATATGCTAAAATACATTAGGTAACTTTGATTATCAGAACTGTTAATAGTTGTGTGCACTCAATGCATGCTATGTATCCTAGTTTTGGGTGATTAATTTAGTCCTGTTGGTCACAGAGACATTTACAGGACCATAAGTGCATAATACTGGCTTACTGTATTTTTAAATTTCAATACATGATAAGCATTGGGTGATACTGTTGATAACTAAACTAAAGAAATAGTCCTGTTTTGTCTTGTGTATGGCAAATCACCACAATCTTCCAGAATCGGTCAATTTGGAGCTTCAGTACAAGTAATCAAAGTGGACCCAACCCACAGTGTATGTCTCTGCAGCCATCCTCTGTATCCCTTATCAAAGAGTTTTGAACTGAAAGTGTGCAGCATTGCTGTTCAAGGCCTGCAGGCTAAGGTCTTGTTTATTCAGTTTGTATCTTCTAGGATCAGCTTTCCTGTGTGGAACAAGAACCAGTTAAAAAGCAGTCTCCTCCCTTCCTTCCTTTTCATGGTGCCTGTGAAAATCCCTTTCTCAGGTCTGTGTTCTTCGTGGTCAGCAGTGGATAGTGGAAAGTCCCAAAGCAGGTGGTGTTTTTGAGGTAATGCCTATTCTCCTTGCTAATAGCACTGGAGCTACTAGTCTGAGAAGTGAATATCATCTGGCCTTGTCCTACCTTTGACAGTCAGAGCCCCTTCTTGGTGTCCAGCATGAGGGCTTGCAGCAGAGGTGAGATAGTTTCAGTTCCTGCCATACTTGTAGTGGCTTTGCATCCAGAATGACTCTGATGATCCAGAGAAACAGAGATTTGAACTTACGTGTGCTAACACCCATGCTGCTGCCAAAACTCCCAGTTTGTAGCTTCTTGCACTGTTTTTTTTCCCGTGAAACTTTGTTGAAGCTGCTATTTTTTTAGTGTGTTGGGTTTTTTTTTCCAATACAATGTATTTGGGGTTTTTTTCCCCTTTTAATGCAATGTAATACTACAATGGTATTTTTGCTTCAGGTAGCCCTGTGTAGGTAAGCAGTGCTTGCCTTGAATATATCAGTGTGATTACGCAGGTTCTGGGTGCTGTGCAGTGCATCATATTCACCATCGTCCTGTATTTTACAGAAGTCCTGAAAATTTCTTTTCATCCTTCTCCATCCATTGCAGTGCCAGGACTCCCTTCTGTAGAAATGGTGAGCCAGGTTCTCAGGGCCTTTCTTAGGTGAAACTCCCCGAGGTCCCAGTGTGATTGTACAAGGAGGCTGATGGATGCTGGGAGGAGATAGCCTACTGTACTGCCAGAAAGCTGAGTCTAATCTCCAGTTACAGTATCTTGAAGCCCAGGAGAATGATATATAACAGCTTCTTTACCTCTGCTGGCAATGCAAGAAGAAACTCACTCTTGTTTGATACTACCTTGAGTTTTCATTGCTAAAACTTCTGGGTTCTCGCCACCTCAGGGCCACCAGCCATCTGGCAGGAGCCACTGTGGTGTGTGGCAGGTGCTGCTGCTGCCTCTGGTGTCACTGCTGCCAGCCAAGGCCCTGCTATCCTCCCATGGGCTGACTTTTGCACTGAGCCCTGCAGCACTATGCCTGCTCCACCTGCCCTGGGAAAGAATTTTATTTTATTTTTGTCCTCTTAATTCTTTGATTTTGTGAAGCACTAGTTGGTTGTCCCTTTTCTCTTGCTCTCTGCATGGCTGTTTCACCCCCTCACCTTCAGCGTCTCTTTCTTTCTTCTCCCTGGCTTGGCTGCCTCTTCTTCTTTCCCTTCCCCACAGAAGAAGATATTCTTAGGCAAGGGTCAGATGCTCAGGTCTCTCGGGGAACGTAGTTCAGGGTTCTGAGACTGAAATAACACAGTGACTCTTTGGTGCCTGCTGGGAAGAGTCACTAGCCTGAATCATTTCCCCTGACTTTTCTGGGCTTTCATGGAGTTATTTGGCCCTGCTTAAACATTCAGGCTTGAAGGGCCTCGGAGGAGCAGAAGTGAGCTGGGTCTGTTTTCCCACGACTTTAATCCATATAGAATGTCTCACAAAACCAATGTGTCTGATTAAAAATAAATAAAAACTTAAATTAAGATTTGCTTTTTGTAATTGAGATTGTTCAGCGTGGCAACTATTGGATTGCAAATGATGTCTGTGGCAGCAGCCTCACTGTTGCCATGAACAGGGCTTTGCATTGGTGTTCTGGTGTCCTGCACTCAGGGCTATTGGATCTTTCAGCAGCAGAGAAAACCATATGGGGCACAACATCTCTTCTAGTGCAAGAACAGTTTTAACTTAACAAGGATATACTGAAATCTGTACTGAAATTTGTAGCTGGCAAGATAAATGCTGGAGTGGGATAATTACAATGTAGTGGTAGGAACACAGAACAAGGCTTCTTCAATTTTAACCCGCATTCTGACATGCAGTCCCTGCCTCTTGAGCAAGGCATTTCCCAGGTTTGCCTCTGGTTTGCTCGCTTGGGCGCAAACACCAGCCCTATATCAGGAGACTTGGACTGTTTAATGACAAAAAACCCCACCAGGAAATATATTTATAGATGCTTCTAATTTGTATTGTAAATACATACTAGCAAGGATAGTTAGAGGCTAGAAAAGCCATGACACACATACGGAAGAGTCTCTTCCAACTCTTGCTGCAATCTAAAGAAAACATAAAAGGACGATGTAATTGGGACACTGTTGAATTATGTATAATATTGGCATCAAGTTCTCTATTAGTTTAATTTTGGTAGTGCTTTCTTTCTTGCCAACAGAATAGTCCCTGTAAATATGCTACCTCCTTGTTTGCTTGCATTCCCTCATTATATACAATTATCCCTTAACTGTTATGAGTTTTTAAATTAATACTGAGCTCAGCTGGGTAAGTATTCTAGAATTGCACCTGAAATATTTGTTGCTTTAACTGACCACATAAATGCACATGCATAAACCCCAAACTGGGAAAAGCCATTCTGCTGACAGCTACACTACCTAGCTTCAATTTTCTTACCACTGGAGTCACTTGCCATAATAAGAATGGTCTCTAACATAGTTTTAAATAGACTGTACACTTTTAACAGAGGGAAAATTGAGAGTTTTCTATAAACATAGTACTTCTAGAGCTTTTACACTGTAAAGTTGACCTAGTAACATAATAAGAAACCTGGACAGAATGTTTTTGTCCAGCCTTAGATCCAGATGTCTGCAAGTACATTATTTTTTTGTTTGCTTTGCAGCTCACGTCCTTTGGAGCACGTCCACATCCTCCTTAACTTGTGGAAATGTCTGCTCTGTGTCTCAGTTCCATGTCTCTAAGGCCCTGGTATCTTTACTGCTTAAGAGATGGAACACAACTTTCTCCCTTGTCAGAGGCACGTAGCCATCTACAAATGCAGTGACCTGGCCATGATATGATAGCCTAATATATGCATTCATAAGCCAAGGTAAACAAGATTGGGATTCAGATTTCAGGGTACAGAAACCTACAGCAGACTGTTGCTTGGACAAGGAGACAATAATTGACAAACTATGTTAACTGCAGTTAATGAACCTGAAATTTCAGTCTTAAATATTTGAAAAAGATTGTCTTTGGCATATAGAAAATAAAGATTTAATGTGGAATATTTTAGAAAAACATGTTTTATTGTGAAACATGTAGAATTTGGCACTACAGAGGTAGGAAAAATCAACAATCACATCTTATGTTGTGTCTGATGATGGTAAAAAACCAGAATATAATTCTCAAATATTTTGGTATCTGTGTATAGTGACATGGCATACTCATGAAAAGACAGCTTCACCATAAAACCTGTTTGTTCATCATGGGCTACAGTAATAAGATTAACACAAGATTTATTAACTTCCTAAATAAAACATTACTTCTCCATATTTTGAGTTGAATTTTGCTGTGTGATTTAGGATAAAAATTACCCTCAAAATGCATTGAAAGAGATATGTACCCTCCAGTATATCAAAGATAGATTTATCCCCCCAAAGCTCCCTATTTTTTAATTAACTTTTCTCCTTCTTCCCTTTACTATAAGCTTTTGTGATATTGTATTTTCTGCAGTCCTAGCTTTGTGTTGTCTTGCAATATACTCTTAGAAAAGAGGTTATATTTATTTTGGGGTAGGAATGCTGAAGGATGTGAAAGAACATGTACCAACTAACCTGTATGTCCTACTTGTTTTTATTTTTAAGGAACAAAACCTGAAAGTTTTGCTTTCCTGTTCTGTAGCAGAAAGCATTTGGGACATCTCAAAAAAGACATAAGTAACATGTCTTTTAATAGGATAGATAAAAATACTGGGTAATAGAGAACAGGACTTCATGGAGGTATCTATTTGAATGTGGGCTAATCTTTCACAGAAAAAGAGATACAATTCAAAAAGAGATACAGAAAGCCCTTCCAAACCCACATGGGGGAAATGTCACTATAGTGTGCTGTTTTCTGTTTCCCTTGGTGCTGGGTATAGTTTTGGACAGGCATCCTTCCGGTGCATGGGCAGGTACAAGACCCTGAGCAGTGGGCTCTGGCCATCCCTCCACAGAGCCCCCCATGCCCTTCCCCTCCAAGCGGTGGTGGGGATTCGAATGTCATCCCGGACCATGGCTGGCCTCCCCCTACAGGGGTTTCCTATGATGGGGAGCAAAGCAGCAC
The DNA here is from genome assembly GCA_035221455.1 of Xenops minutus. Classification (NCBI taxonomy): domain Eukaryota; kingdom Metazoa; phylum Chordata; class Aves; order Passeriformes; family Furnariidae; genus Xenops; species Xenops minutus. The sequence continues at coordinate 66,715,757 of JAWWEE010000105.1, read as the reverse complement.
TGTCCTTGGTGGCTGCTGCCGGGTGGTAGAGCATACAGGAGACCAGGCACCACCACAGATCCCGCGTCTTTGATGTGCTGCTGGGCCGCTTTGTGTGGCGTGGTCTTCTGGTCCCCTCCTTTGTGGCACCTAAACTGTGATTAAAGCCTCAATGAGTGTCCCTCTGCTAGGCAACGGGAGAACAGCACCTGGAATCTGCTCAGTTCATTGATAAAACCCGAGCCTGAAAGAATGATGGTGCTTTTGTGCGAGTGCATCCAGGGCTCTGCAATGGGCTGGCCGCCACCAAATTCTGCTGCCCCAGCCCTCTGTTGCTTAATCTAAACTGCTGGGAAGTTGCCTCTGGGGGACCTGCTCTTAGCTTTTATATCTCTTGTGTTAAAATAACGTATCATCACAAAACACTGCATGAACTGTGGGGCCCTGAGGACTTTTCCGTGGAATTGTGAGCATTTGGAAGTAGAAATGTGGCAAAGACCTGCTGCATGAGCAAATGAAACAGCATTTTGTATCTGCTTTGAAAGATTAAAAAAACCCACCAAAATTGTGTGTTGCTTTTTGGGTTTTTTTTTCCCCCAATCACAAATGTGAAACAATGGCAGTGTGCAAGTAGCCAAACAGTAAATGAACTGAGTATGAGGTACACATTTCTTTGCCTACCAGCCTGAGAGTAAATATTACATCTAAAAAAAATATGGGTAAAGTTTGACTAAATTAACAGAGTAACACTGGCTTGAGGTCTCATTCTCTCCACTGTAATTATTATTTCTTATGGAAGCCCTAGTTGTGCTCCAAGGCTGTGAATGAGTGGAATTTTTCTTCTAAAGCAGATAATTCAACTGCTTGGCTATGAATGGAGAATGGCATATCTGTCAAATTACCACACAAAGTCTCAACACACGATGAATTTCTGAGATTTACAAGTGGAACTGTTAAATTAGTTTGTGATTTAAAAGGAATTTTAAATTTTTCTCCTTTGAGAATTCTCTGGCTGCTTCTTTTTCATGTGCTAAGCAGAAAAATAACACAGAGCTTGCACCTTTTTTTTTCTTTTTTTGTTTTGTTTTGTTTTGTTTTGTTTTGTTTGTCCCTCTGCTGCTATAGGGCCTGAATACATGATGCTTTTGACCCTCAGCCTTCCAATGATGGATAGAGGCTTGAGAGGTTTTCCTTGTAGCCATATTTTTGTTGTTATATAGAACTGCAGCTTAAGGTATACATCTTTGTGCTGGAAGAGAGGAGGAAAACTTGAGCTCCCCAAAGGTTAGCCAAAATAAAAAGAGGTGGAGAAGAAATAAGGTGAAGGGAAACTCCATTCTTTTTGACTGTCTCAGGATGCCAACCGTGGTGCAGTAATCGGTTTGACAGCCCTTTCTTCTTGGTGCAAATGTTGTGTTTATCACCTAAGCAGGCTCAGCTACCTGAAGCAGACTTGTCACAACCAGGAGCATGAGTTATTTCTGCAAGCTGGAAAGTGTTGAAAAGCAAAAAATTTTCATTGACAAATTGCCAGTGTGAATTTTTTGTTTTAAATTTATTCTAAGCTCTGAGTCTGGGTACATGTTTAAAAAATATATGTGCCTTTCCCTATTATTCATGGAAGAGTCAGAAGTGACCTGGCAGGTAGTTTTTGATAGCTTAAGTTAGGTGGGATGCATTCTGCTACAAAGTTAATAGGCTGCTGTCTTTGGCTTTTTGAGGGAATCAAAAATCCTAGACAAATGCTACCTGATGAGACTCAGTCTACTTTCTCCCCAACACATACACAAAGTAAACCTATGTTATGCAAGAGAGCACTAAAGTTGAATGAAAGCACATATGTGCGCTCACACACCTATACCCCCACTCCTACCCCTTTCTGGGAACGTTTGAGTGGTGCCTAGAGCAAGGTTTTGTTCTAAGGGCTAGAACATGGTTTCTTCTGTGCTATTTGAACTGGGGGAAAAGCACCCTGTTGGTTTTAGCAGGAGTATGAAAGGGTACAATGATGTTGGCAAGAGCATAGGGAATGAGAAACGATAAGTGTTTTTATAAAACCTTTTAATTGATTTTAATGTGTTGTTTTTAATGGCAGCGTTTAGGAGCCTTTTAGTAAAATATTTCCTCAGTACAGGCATTTATTTGGAGAAGAGACATCTCTATGAGAGATTTTTAAATGACAGTGCTTCATGCCACAGGTAAATCAACTAAATGGCATTTTAAATACTCATTGATTTTCTTCTTTTAACCCCTGTACTTCTACCATATTTCATGCTGCCTTTCTGTGTGATAACACTAGGTTCTTTTACAGCTGATGCAACTGTTCAGACCAGTAAGATTGTAAAAATAATCCCATGCTTTACCTTATATTTGGAGACAGATGAAGATCTTTCGAATGCTGAATAATACTAAGGCAGTTCTGCAACGCTCAAGTTGATGAATGAATTGTTGTGGAAGGCTGTCAGATCTAATCCTTGTTGCTAATAGGTAATGTGTTACTTCAGATTTAATTTCTATCAGTTTTGGGTAAGTTTAGGTGAGTGCCTGTATTATGGAGAAGCAGCAGTGAATACTAGATTTATGTCGTTTAATAATCCTTGTAGGTTTAGTGATAGTCTTGTATCAGCAGAGCCCTTTAGAACTTTCAGTGAGGCACCAACACTGAGTTGGTGTGGAGGCTGAGGGATGTCTACTTTTTTATGAGAACTTGCTCTAATTTGGCCTAGAGTCACACATCTAAAAAATCACAAATCCCAATGACGCATCCTACAGTACAGCTTGTGTCTGGCAACATGTCAGACTCAAGTGTGCATCTAGTAACACAGAGGTCTATTTCCTACTTAATTAATGTCACTGTGCTATGGAGCCACCCAACTGAGCATGAGGGAAGTGTCATCTTCTGCTTGCTTTTGCCTTCCACCATCAAAGTAATTGTTAACATTGGGGAGCACCAATAGCCCATCCTAACCCACAGATACTGTGTTGCAAATTGTTGTCAATGTGATATTCATGTATCATTACTTTTTGATACCATCACCTTAATACCAATATGTGTTATTAGATAGATGCCTGGCATCTAAGTATTGAAATACAGTCATCTTCTGAGGAAGCGTTTCATATTCTCAACCCTATTTAGGTCAGGAAGAACATGGGGCGCTTTTCAGGATCAAGCCTTTAAAATAATGTGTTTTGCAAGTATTACTTGGAACTCTCAGAAATGTCTCCTACTAAGAGTTTCAGAGGTCTGTAGATATGCTCCTTTTTTCAAGAACTAAATTGAACTTGGGAAATCTAACTTGGAATTATGGTACCATAAATGACAGCATGAGTGTCAGAAAAGGAAAATACATTAAGATTTCCCATAGATAAATAAAAGCTGGGGGTTTTTAACTGGAAATGTAATAAAAATTTCCATAATATGGAAGTATCATCTACGGACTGCTAATGTAAAGTCTAGTATCTTGCAAATAAGTAGCAAAGTTGTATAAAGAAGATGGGTGCTGTACAAAATGTCTAGATAAAATTAATTCAGCTTCTAGAAAAATAAGGCACATGTCTTTACCTCAGCAACTTTGCAGTAATTATCCTCAGCTACTGCCTGCTAAATCTTGGTTAAATCTTAATTGACATACTCAATTATAAAACTATATATTTGGGAAAGATCTCCCTTGTCTTTAGCTGCAATAATGTAGCTAATTCTAATGACAGTTTGTTATCTTGCCAAGTACATTTAGCAAAAGATTTTTCTAATAGTTTAATGTCCCTACAAGAAAAAAAGAGCATGCACAATCTCTGAAGACTATAAAACATAAAATTGATAAATTAATCAAATTAATTCTCTCAGTCAGTAGAGGGGAGGTGGGTTCTTCTGCTCTCTGGCACTGTAGTGGCTGCAAATGTTGATAGCTAAAATAAATACTTTTGAAACTATCTGTGCAACACCTGAGCTGTGGGTTTGTAATGATGTTCGTTTTAGACCTTGAGAATTCTTGAGTTCTGTGGATTCTTCTTATGTCCCAATACAAGTTTTCCAGTTTTAGAAATCACAGAATATGCAGTTGGAAGGGACCCACAAGGATCATTGAGTCCAGCTTCTCTGGGGAGCCTGTTCCAGTGCCCAACCACCCTCTGGGTGAAGAACCTTTTCCTAATATCCAACCTAAACCTCCCCTGGCACAACTCCAGGCGATTCCCTTAAGTTCTGTCCCTGGTCACCACAGAGGAGATCAGTGCCTGCCCCTCCTCTTCCCCTCATGAGGAAGCTGTAACTGCAATGAGGTCTCCCCTCAGCCTCCTCTTCTCCAGGCTGAACAGATCAAGTGCCCTCAGCCACTCCTCATACAGCTTCCCCTCAAGGCCCTTTACCATCTTCATTGCCCTCCTTTGGACACTCTAATGGCTTAATATCTCTCTTATATTGTGGGGCCCAAAACTACACACAATATTCAAAGTGAGGATTTTCTTTGATCTTTGTCTTAAAGTAAAACCAAAACCCAACCAGGCACAGAAACAACGATAAAAAAAAAAAAAAAAAGGTGAAATTTATTAAGTTTAAAGCCTCATTTAAAAATTTCCATGGTGGTTGTATAAAATCTAGCTGTCATCCACCAAAATAGTTAAAGCAACAGCTTCTATCTTTATCAAAATTGAATTATGTTTAGTCTCCAGAAAGTCATGCTGCTACCGACAGCTTTGGAACATCTCCTTGGTTTGGCTACTTGTCTAATGTGGGGGCCTTGTTGCGTGTTTTGAGGAAAGAGGCATAACAGATAAGATAATTTTCTGCATTGTCAAAGTATCTTAAGTAAAAATTTGTTGTGTTTTTTTTTTTTTTTCTTCTTCCTGTCCCCCAAGAATGGGAACTGTAACTCAGCCCACTTGTTGGCTCTTGTCCACTGAATACAGATCATATGATGTAAAGCTTACTGAAAAGGAAGTTGTTGTCTGTTATAAAGACATTTCTCTGAACAGGATAACTAGTGAACCATAGACACCTGGATGTACTCAGTGCCTGACTAAACATGTCCTGTGTGCCTGCATACAAGTTTTTGGGTACAGTAAAGATCACAAAGCAAGCCTGACTAATCCATTGTATCTTTTTGGAGATCAGCATTCCCCAGAGATTTTTACAAGATGAAACTGGCTGCTGCTTCCATCTGCGCTCCATGTGCATGTGTTTTGAAGTGCCTTCTCCAGGCTCATCTGTCCAGGTGGCAACCAGATGTGGCTTTGAACTTACCTGCTGTTTTTTCTGTCTTTTTGTTTTGACTCTTGTGGATCAACATGTAGGTCAAAGTTTGGGAGTCAAGTGCTGCCAGCTTTCAGTGCTGGTGTATGAGATCCAATTCCTGCAAACAAAATTCCACTTCCAGTGGTGCTCAGGAGAGCCCTCAGTGCTAGTACCTATAGTGGGAGCCAGAAGTTGATGCTGTGATATGAGCAGGCGTCCCTGGTACTGATACAGCAAACCAGTGGCTGAGAACCTGTGAAACTGCTGTGGCAGCATCCCTAGAGAAAGCAGTAAAATAACAAAGTGGCCAGAGTCTTCAGTGTTAGACACAGATGGGCTTTGGGTTATGTTGTATTCTGAATCTGATTTGTGCTTGCAATTTAAAATAACTTTGCTACAGCTGCTTTTTGTCTTTTTTTTTTTTTAAAAAAAAATTCGAGATCTTGAAGGGCTATGTAGGAGAACAGAGATTCTTTTAACTGAAGTTGGCATCACCCTTTTTTTTTTTCTCCTTTCTACGTGATTTTACACAGCAACCGTAGTGGTAGTTTACAGCTGACTTTCGCATGAACTGGACAGAGGCAGGAAGAACTTCTGTCTCTGGCATTATTAGCTGATTTCTTGGCATGGGAAAATAAGAGAGGGTACAGACCGCTAACACAGGCAGTATTTCTTGAGATGAGTTTGAACAGCAGCAGCATCTGACGAAGTGAAAAAATGAGCTTTTCTGTTCCAAAGGTTTCATATTTTCTAGGGCAAGGCAGGAAGTGTTCTCTTCCAGAGGGAAAGGAAATAGGAGGGAGTCTGGTGAAGTGATATGCATGCTGAGAGAGGAATAAAAGACAAATAATACTTCTAAGAAATATTGAACAACAAAAAGTATTATACACCCAAAAGTATATATTTGTGGAATTTTTTGTAGTAGAAGTGATTTACTCTCTTTGATGCCATTGAAATGCAATAAATGATCACATCAAAAACAGTTGTATTCTGAAAGAACATTTCTGTCTTCCTCTCATTGTTTCTTCCTATGTTTATTTTTGTGGGTTTTTTCACCAGAGAAGACAGACTTTGAGCTTTGTAAGCAAGGACCACGTGTGTAGGAAGCCTTTGCCATATTGCAGTAGTTGTCAGTAATAAATGCAGTATTGCAAGAAACTTTTATCAGCTGGATGTTTCTCTGCCTATCTAGTATCATTCCACTACTTGTTTGTCCAGTGAGTTCTCCAGAGACATGCTTTGCTGTGGCTGAAGTAATGCTGAATGCTGTTACTTAGTATTAAAGCTGCTGGGTGCTGAGATTGCTTGGTCTGTAGCTAATGTAGATCTTTAGGTTTCTATAAGTCCTGGGGCATCAGGAAAATCAACCTGCACCAATGCGAAACAGTGATTTATTCCAGTTGATACTTTTTCCAAATATCATACTTTTTCCTTATCGTAAAAGATATGTTTCTCTAGATATACAGCAGCATTGGCTCCCTGGGTTAGTAGATAATTATAAAATCCTGCAGTTCTCATTCAAAGCGAGATGAGTTTAAAGTATATATGTGTTTTTGTTTGGGGTATTTTGTGTGTTTTGTTTGTGCAAGGTAAGAGTTTAAAGTGCTCTCAGCTTCAGGAGTACCTGAAGAAACTTGCAGAGGCAGTGCAACCAGTGCTGTGGGGCAGGCAGCTGTGGAGGGGTGATCTCATCACCCAGATAGTAGCCCAGGACAGGGTCTGAGTCAATATCGTGTTTTTCTTGTGCTTTTCAGATTTGATTCATTGTAATTTGTAGCAGCAGTCTTCTTCTTAGTTTCAGAGGGGTTTGAATCAAGTGAAGTGTGATTTCCACTTTCAGTGGTGATTGCAGTGTAGGAAGAAGCGATTCTGTGCCCAGGGTCGAGCTGGGACACATTGCAAGTGCTGGATGTCCCATTGTCAGGGTGCTAATAAATAACACTGGATCTGTCACTTAGGGTCTTATTTTGTCAGAGAGAAACTCACCTGCTGAGAAAAATGTTGTCTAGTGGTCAGTGAGGAGAACCTTTCCCAGGGTTCTTCCCTGCTCAGCAGCAGGGTGAAGATTATGTGGGGCATTGTGTTCAGTCTCTGATTTTCTTTCAAATGTTGTACCTTTTGGCTGTCCTGTGAAGTCCTGGTCTTGACCTGCTTTCTGTGTGTGTTCTTTCTTAACCTCTATGCCAGGCTTTCTACCTCTCCCTAGGTTCTCTGGTCCTTTCTAGCATGCTTTTTGATCACCTTGTTATCTTCACGCTTACTTGCATGCTTGTCTCCTTTTAATCAATGAGTTTCTTATATCATGTTACTCTCATCCTTCTACAAAAGTGTTTCTTTGCTTTCCCAAACCCAAGGTGTTTTAAGAAGAATAACAATTTCTAAACAACACCAATCAGTCTCTCTTGCAGGTTTCCCATAACTTCAGTGCATTTGAAATGCACACAGAGGTATTCTAAACTACACGTTCTGCTTTTGAAGGATGTAGCTTCTATCACTGCAGGTCAGAAAAAGATATAATTCTTTTTCATTTACCTGGATGATAAATATAATCCCTGTCCATTTAGGATTATTCAGAGGCCAACATCAGCAGCTACACCTGTCTCCCAGCCTGTATTCCTCTGTCTTATTAAGTAAAACTGATTATACTTTTAATCATTGATATGAAGTGGGCTTACTTAAGATTTTGTTTGTAATTTATGGATTTGATGGAAAGGTTTCTGGAAGGGGGTCTTTCCATACATCTGTAGAACTTCACTGAAGTAAAATTATGTAAACACGAGTTTACATAATTTTCTCTGTAAATGTAGGAAGACAAATGAAAGCAAGTTAGTATTGCTGAATGCATCTTAAGTGTAACAGGATGCATCTCAAAATAATTACTGATGCTGGATTTCAGCCAGGACCCCAAGCCAATAAACTACTGAGGCCCAAAATTATAAGTTTTATTTTAATGATCATAAGTAATCGAGAGATTTTGTATTTGCTTTTTATCTTGGAGGCAGGTGTTAGAAATAGGTGTAACCAACTGCCACAATGCAGCTGCATGGGTGCCTTTCGATCTGGAGGGTTTTTCTTTACCTTAAAAATACCAAAACAAAACTAAACCAAAACACCACCTATCAATAGCATATGAAAAGACTTCAGTTTCTTTAATCTCAGAACTGTCTTAAACTGTGCTTTAGGGAATATCTGGTAGAAATAATTGGATTTCTTCCCCCTAAATACACACTAAAGGGTTGCATGAACCACAGTGCAAAGCTGATTTACTCATACAAGTTGGTTGTGAACTTGTCACGTTACTTCTAACCCAGAGGTGAAAATGGCATATTCACTGTGTGTTCCCATAATGTTTCCTTTGGTTTGACTCTTACTACCAAAATGTTTCATCGATGCATATTTGAAATGCATGTCAACTTTCTGTCAAAGGCTATGGTGAGAAAGACAAGCAATAGATTTTGCAAGGGTACAGGTTTATACATTTTCTGTCTTGCAGTTATGGGAATTTATTGGATATCCTATATTTTATTTTTTCTTCTTGTCTTTTTTAGTCTTATTTGTATGAAAAAAGACAGAGAAATGCAGTGTGTGTATAAATAAGATGAGAGAGACGGAAGTCAGTATTCAGTGGAGATCTGATTTAGCTTCTTTTCTCTGCAATGGAGTCGTCTTTCTACCTTTGCATTGCCCTGGCTTTAAATATAGTAAGATCAACCCTTAGGTCAAACCTCAAGTCTTCAAATAAACTTTTTCACATTACCAATATTTTTTTTTATTTTTATGTAGTAGTAGAGGTATAATTTATTCTTCGTAAAACAGCTAGTTCTCAGTCTAAAGAATTGGTTTGTCTTTCATAAGGTCTTGCTGACTCAGAATGCTAATGTATTTGTAATTTTATTTTCATCTGCAAGGTAAAATTCTTCCATGGCATGTAACTGCAAATTAACTTATCTGTGACATAAGTTTGCTTTGTTATGCAGGTATCTCTTTGCAAATTTCAGTCCTGTCTATGACTAAACTAAATTGCTACAGCAAAAGCCTTGATTTGGTAGGAAATGACATATTTCCCAGCTTCTTGTAACCCAAGAAATGGTATTATTACCTAATTCAAGAATAAGTACTACAACAGCATATGTGCATTTTGGTTTTGTCTATATTTCATTTTATTGCTTGGTTTTAATAAGGTGTAGTACTAATGGTTAATTCTGTAACTATTGATAAGAAAAACAACAAAGCGATACATTTGCTTTTCTACAGCAATGCAAAATCCTCCGTGTCTGGTTTTGATGGTTGCGTACCATTCCCCTCATAATAAAGGGCTATCTATTTATTTTTAGAAATGCAGATAAATCTCCTTTGTGTTGCCACCAGGCATGCATAAGAATCCCAGACCTTAAGGCTGTCCTTCAGCTCCCCACTACACTCTTCCAGTGGACACCCATACTATTTGAATTCTGTTCCACTCCTCCATCTTGAGCTCTGTTTGCTGTAAGTAGTACAGAGTATGAAAAGGAAAAAATGGGAAGATAAGGGTGGTGTTTAGCAGGCAGAGTTTCCACCAAGCTGGGGCTGTGTGATAGGGAGAGGCTGCAGGTACACTGGAGTGACTCTGAAGATGTGTTGGTTGCAGCTGATGCCTCTGCCTATGATGGGGGCCTGGCGTTGTCCCCTTTGACATGATGTTTGTTGCTGCCCTTGGGTGGCATATTTCCTGCCCCCTGCCCTCCCCTCCCCACCCCCCATTCTGGTTTTGTTTAAAACCAGTTTTGCGTCCAGAGTTTGAATGTAAAACCTGAACCGTAAGGGTAGAAGTGCAGTATGTGTCACCTGTCAGTCTCCCACATGTAGCAATTTGGTGTAATTGTGGCATTGAGAAATTGCAGTTAACGTGTTCTCAGCAGGTTTTTTGGGTTATGTTTATAGCAGATGTGCTTCAGTTGTGGAATGACCAGGAGTCATCCAGTTTACATCCAGGGCTGATTACAGCCCTGGCTTACATGGGGTGTATTAAGGATAGATTTATTCACTGGAATGAAGGACAGAGGACCTGTCCTTGATCTATAATTTCTGTTAGGACTCAGCTGTGTATTTAGACTGTGTAGAGGCAGAGGTTTTCTAGGTTACATGTAGAGAGGACATGATCTAGAAGACCAGACGAAACTGTTTTTTGGGGGGGATGAGAGTAAGACTGAGACAGACTCTGTTGCTTGGGGGTGATAATTTGTTGGGGAGATTGTATGAAAATGAGAAATCAGAGAATATGGGTAGGCATGGAGAAGGACAGAAATCCAAAAACAGGTAGGAGGAGATGAGGACTGGATGTTTTCCAGGTGTGGGCAGAACGATACATTACCATGGCAGTACTGTTGTCCCGGTCTGTAAGAGAACGTGATTTTTCTGGATCTCATTGCTGCTGAGCTTCCAAGTAAATTGAAATCTCATGGCAGATAGCATTTTCTCTTTCCACTGCTGATCCACCGTGAGAATGACAACAATTTCTGTTACTGCATTAGCCTGAATGGCAGTTCAGTAAGTTCTCACTGTGCCAGTGAACCTTAGCAGCATAGCAGGACAGTCAGTGAGGGCATTTCGGGTTTGCAATTTGTTATTGGAAATCTATGTGATTTTAATTGCAAACACTAACATGGGGAGGGCACTGTTAGGGTTACGTGTGAAGGATATCTCAGTTGCTGGAATGAGTGACCTGTAAATGTTGTTTGCCTCCCCTTTCTACTGTGGTAGAGCTTCTGATAATACAGTCACGTGCTGCAAATTCTCTGCCCTGTCAATAAGCGGAAGGACTTGCTCAGGACTGTGTTGGGTACTGTACTACAGCTTTGCTACCTTTTTGACCCAGTCCCAGGATCAGAAACTGGAGAACATGCAGCAGAGGAGGGATTTGCAGGATGGCAGAGGAGTACTTTGTCAGTTTGGAGTGTCATAGGCTGCCTTGAAGGATGTCTCATGCAGGATTCAAAGTGACAAGCATTCAAGTACTTATGGATTTAGTGTTTTAGCTTGTCATGCTAAATACAGTCAGACTGGACATCTTGGACCATCAAAACTTCCTGTGTACAGGTAAAGCTGCTGCTCAAGAATCTGGCCACAGTGAATATTAAAAAAAAAAAAGAAAATGCCTTCAAGACATGGAAAGTTAGCTTAGCCAATCAATAATGAAGCATCTTTGAAGTTTCTAAACTTGGAGATTAATTTCATAATGGAAGAGAATTTTTGTGCCATTTGTGACATTTTCTGGTATTGAAATAATTAGAACTTTTGATCCTTTGTTCAAATTTTAATAATACTGTGAGTAGGCACATAAGCCTGTTAAATACTGTCAAGTATCCAGAACCTCTCTGGTTAACCTATTCCAGTGTTCGACCTCCCTTGCTGTAAAGAAGTTCTCTGAAGATGTTTCAGTAGGTGCTGACTGCCACTTGTCCTGCCACTGGGCACCAGGGAGAAGAGCTGGTACCACCAGCTGGGCTGTAGTGGTACCCACTTCTTGCCAGTGGGATTGTGCCATGCACACTGCAGGTTTCAACACACTGAATTAAATAGATGTTGTTTTCCCTTTTAGTGGTGATTCAGATTCAGTCTTTCACTTTTAACTCCCTCCATCTCATGTATTGGCCAGGGCAATGCTTATACCGTTTTTAAAGGTTTCCATATTGTCAAACAGGTTGCAAGATTTCAATGGCAGGTACAGAATTTTTGGACACTGGTCTGATATTTAATATTTTTTTCTGAAAAGTTGAAATTCCTTTGAAAAAAATTATAGTAATGCTAACTTTCAGAATTATTATTTTAAAGGAGTTACAGTGTTGTAACTTTCTGTTGAAATGGTGGCTTTTTGAGTTGCTTTTTGGAGCTGAATGTGGATAATAGATGAAGGCAAAATACTTTTGTACTGACACAGGTTAACACACCCTGTGTAAAGAAGTCCCTTGGTTTTTTTAGAGGTTCTCACTAGTTTTAAGTCAACTACTACTCCACTTAAAATAATAATTAAAAAAAAAATTCCAAGGAAAATCATGTATCATGCAGTTTATCAGGATCATGACATAGAGGCAGGTGAGCTCCATCCTGTGGGGTGCTGGCACTTTGGCCTTCTCAGAGCAGAGCACTTTATTTTGTGCCAGGCTGTGATTAGTAAGCAGCACATACTGGCATGCTTTGCTAGAGAGGGGCTACCACACTCAGCGCACCTCTGTATCAAGCCCAAAGAATGTGCTGCATGTTAGAAGTGAAAAAAATAGATTGTACACTAAAAATACTCCCTTTTTGCCTGTCATACTTTCTATTCCCTTTCAGGTTTCTCTGGTCCCTGATATTATTCAGTGATAGTAGATAGAGGGGTTTGCTGGACAAGTGCAGTGCTTTTATAGAAAGAGTCATTCTAAAATTTCAGGTTGCTCAAAGCTTTTTCCCTTTGCTGCACTTATTGGGGGGAAGGGAATCTAAATGTATGAGGGCAGAAATAATTTCCCTTTTCTTTAACAATTGCACCCATGATGTCAGCTGCTGCTAGTAATGTAGAGTGATAAATTGACATTGAACTTGAACAGAATTCATGGCGTGCTGGAGACAATAAGAACCTCTGAGGAAATAATTATTTTGCTGCCAGGAGCTCATGCATCTCAAATTGGTTGGTGCGGGGACTTTAGAGCAGCCAGCCTGCCTATTGACTGGAGTTGAGAACTGGCGCTGCCAGCTCTGTGTTAGTGCAAGAACTTGGGCTTTGTGGTTTGCTCATAGCATGTCAGGAGAAAGAAAAGAGCGTGACAAAGGTCTGATGTTGGCCACTTTTGCTTGCTTGCTTGCTTGGAGGGAGAGGCAATGAGTGTTGAAAACTGAGTTCAGTAATATGTCTTTTTACCGTGAGTATAGGACTTTGGTACTCTCATAGCAGTACTTAACTGCAGGCACTTGGGTACAGCACAATTTCTAGTGAGTAGGGAGGTCACTTGTGTGTTGCAGCAGCTAGAATTTAATCTAGTGCTCATGTGCTCAATCGGTTTGGGGAGGGCAGAGTCCCTCTGATCAGCTTACCATTGTTACTGTTTGGGATCACAATGATTAATTTTCCCATGCAAGTAATTAGTTTGCATTGTACACAACACTTCTGCTATTTATTTTTTTGTTTTGGGGATGGCAGTTGTAACTAAAAAGCATGACCAGGCTGTTCTCCTACCTTCATTGAAGTGAGTTTGAATGTTGAGAAGGCTCCATGATGACCTACAATTAAGCTCTTGCTTTTCATTAGAACATAAATTAAAATCTGGCACTGAGTCCCTGTTGACTTTTGCTGAGAGTCAGACACCTTCATGCCTTTTCTACTTTGGAAATGTCACTCTGTATTCCTAGGTCATGTTCTTGCAGCGAAGCAATCTTTCAGCATGTATTTTAGTTTTCCTAAAAGTATTAGTACCTGTAAGGGACAGGAAAAGATAATTTCCCAATGTTTGTAGATTTCTTATATCTCAAAGAGATTTTTTCATCTGAGTTTTGACACCTTAATTCAGGATATATTCATTTGTGTGGGTCATAAAGTTTTGGAAGGTTGTAAATTAGTGTATTTAATCCCTAGCTAAATAATAAAACTAACCATATATGAGTTTTCATTTGAATAGAATAGTTTAGGTCATCAGAGACCTTTAAAGGGACCATCTGGTCCAACACCCCCTGCAATAAGCAGGAACATCTTCAACTAGATCACTTCAATCTGAGCTGCTTTTGTGCATCACAGAGCATGTATCCTTGGAGTAAACTTTCATTCTCTTTTAGTAGCTGTGCCTCCTAGCTCCTGATTTGGGATTGGCTACATCTAACAAACCTGCACCTGTGGGACCTGCAAAATAAAATTTTCATACGTGAAAATAACTGTAATGCCTTCAATAGTAAAAATAACTTTTAATAAGAGTAGTGCTACAGTTCTTTGGTTTTCATGTGTATAATTTGCAACAATGAAACTGTCTGACATCCAGTGTAGTGTGAAACATCATCTTGGGCAATAAACTTGGTGTCATCTACTGCAAAGAGGTTGAAAGCTATGTCTGAACCATCAAAGCGTCTCCTCTGATATTTATTTCTTAGATACTCCTACTTTTTCAGTGATGTATCTCTGGCTATACAGGGTTTATTTGTTGTTAGCTATGGTGTTACACTCTTTAGGTCTAACTTTTTGAGGGTAGCAGTATAAAATCAATGTCATCAGTATGTTCTATGGTGATGCACTTGTGACAGTTGAGGGAAGTCAGTGGAGCATTGATGACAAAAAAAGCGCCTCCCAGTAAGATCTGGACCAGGAGAGTACCATATATTTCATCTTTGACCTATCTAAGGAGTTCCTTGCTTTGTTAGGTGCTTTCAGAGAAGAATCCTGTGCTCAGTAACTTTTTTGCCTTCCTTCATGATAGCAAGATCTTTAAAAATGGAGATGTTTCATAGTTGATGTTGAGACATGGACGAATAAATAAAAAGGTTAACAAATCTGAAATGCTTTCACCCAACAGAAGTGACTCACAGTATTCTCTTTAGGAGAGTTTTGTCCAGTCACTGAGGGAAGAAGGTTTTGATGCCACTTGTGCTGCAGGGTAACACTTCTGTTGCTAGAAAATTTCGGTACCCTGTGTGTCCTATCCATTCTTCCAGCTGAAGGTACAGCTCATTTAAAAACTTTAATTCCTGAAGAACTAAATGTTGAGTGCAAAAAATAAATAAATCTTTCCCAAGCAGAACCAGTCATTGAAGACAAAGTCTTTTGCTGCAACAATTTGAAAAGTACTGATATAATTATTTTGCAGTAAGTACTCTGATACAGTTATTTCAGGAAAGCACCCTTTGTAGAGTCTTTATAATGAAAGCACAGTTAGAGTTTTGGTTATTAATTAATTACAGGGGGATTGATTTCAGAAAAATTAGAGTATTTCAAAAGAATTATTTTGATTAGATATTCTACTAAACTGCCAAGGAAATTGCAAAGTACTAAGGCTTTTTACTGCTGTTACAAATTAAGTGATCTCTTAGTATTGTTTGAAAGTCTGTGCAGTATGTAGTGGGTTGATTTTTCTACATAAAGCTCCATGCAAACACCCTGGTGGGAATTCAGAATAGGAAGGTTTAGTAGAGGATAATAAGCAGAGAGAATAAGAGTTTAAGTATTGTGTACATAACTTGAGTTAATGCAGTAGTTATAATCACTTCTCTTTTCCTTTTAGCAGTATCCCATGTAATGCCAAAGTCATAAAATGGAAAGGTGAAAGGGTTCCTTGTCCTATATAATTACCAGACCTTAGCTCCTGTTCATTTACTCCCATTGTAGGAATGCTTTGGCTCTGGTTCCCTGCACATGTTCTTTAATGAATTGCTGGCATTTATACTGAAAACAAAAAAGGAGAACACTATCCTTTAAAACTTTTCTTGTATTTTCATTTAACTAGTGCTATTTACAGAAGTTAAAGAAAAAAAATAAAAATCCAAATCTGTTACTTTTTTCCTTTTCCGTCCCAGTAATAAATGTCTGGGACGTAAGGCACTAACTTCACCGATGCTGTTAGGAAATTGCTGGTTGACTGTCTCTAGTTATCTGTTCTTCAGACTGTCTGAGATAAAATTTCTCTGGAGTCTCACTGGTGACAGGATTATAAAGAGTTTTTGCATGCTCCATTGTACTGACCCATAATTGTGTCCCATGGCTGCTGGATTTCTGAGGAAGTGGGTGTGATCTGCATTCTTGTCTCTGTAGGGGAGAGAGCGTGTGTTAATATTCAGTTCTTTTTTTTTCTTTATCAATCAACAAGTATCAGTGACACAGATGAACAAATAAATGAAAATGTGCCCATATGAGATATGAGAACAAAAACCTGACTGGGCTTGTGCTGCAATTAAATTCCAACTGATCAGCATTTTTTTTTCTTTTTTTTTACAGCAAGAATGCAAGTGTTATGATCGTTACTCAGGCAACCCAGTTATTTGAGAGATGCCTCTTTTTGACTTCTTGAAACCTCCTTAAGCAGACTCTCCTTACCCTCAGCAACCTGACCTCATGCCTTTTCTGACTGGAGTCAGCCTCATTTTTATCTTCCATGTACTCTTTCTACTAGAGGCACTTTTGATCAGCTGGAGACTGCTCATGAGCAGCAGATATGTCTCTGCTTTGTGGTTTAATTTCTGTAGGCCAGTGTATTTTACTTAAATGTATTTTGGAAATGTAGCATGGTGCCACTAGGTGAAAATATCTCTTCTGCTTGTGCCATGTCATGCTGTATTTGAATCTCAGTGTTTGTTTTGCAAATATTTGTTTGTTTATGATGCACAAAATGGCATGACCTAAATACCATTTGAGTGCTTTTTTCATAGAGGAATGCAGGTGAAATTTAACACTAAGGTCATTCACTTTTCCCAGCTAGAAATTTTGAAGCCCATTCATTCTTTTCATCACTTTTGGGCAGAAATTTCTGTTTGAGTAACCAGTTCAGATTGTTGTTCATCTGGGAAAGAGAAAGATAGCCAGAGACAAAACAAGTGTTACGGAGCTAAAGGCTTGACATCAGTCCTTGATGTCACAGCCTTCAGCGTCAAGACTCTAGGAGAAATAGCTACACTAGGTAAGAGTAAGGAAAGAGAAGGTTGTCACTGAACTAACATGGATGGGAAATAGCAGAATTAGCAGTAGGCAGTTCAGAATGTTGAATGAGGGAAATGGAATCATTATAACCAAGCAAACAGTCAGTGTATTGTTTTGATCATAGAAGATAAATCATCTAGCCAGCTGTGCTTTACAAACAGGTAGAGTGGGTGATTTTTTCTCTTGGAGCTGTGGGCCTCCAGTTTATGATTAATATTTGTCAATCATAATATACTTCTTTGCACAGACTTTGTTATCCCTGAACCAATTTCTGCCTAATGTTGCCCCATTATCTCTTTAAGTAATGAATGTGCTGCACTTAGGCTTGATTAGGGAAAGTGTGTTATGTTAGGTGAAGTTTTCTGTCGTTTTGGACAAGCTAGAGTGATTGAAGGCTTCTTGGGTAGTTGACTGTGATTTACAACATGGAAAAAGGTAGTGGATTGTGCTGCCAATTCAGAAGATGCTACAAGTGGATTTTGGTAGTGGACCCTGATCATGTAAATTATGTGGGTTACGATAATAAAAACTAATGATTAGTTTTTATATATATCTAGTGGCATAGGGAGTCTTAAGTATAATACAATTCAAATCTAAAACATTGTTAAGCTATCAGACAGCATAGATAAATATGTGCTCTGGGTCACTGTTCAGGAGATGATGACAGTTTTACCTGTATTTAAGATGGAGCAGACCAGCAGGTGGTATATCCATATCTGCTGCTTCATTGCCATGTCAGTGGCTAACAGCTGCTCTTGGTGGCTCAGACAGCATATCGTCTGTAGTATAGTAAGTGCTGTAGTTAATGCTGACAATTGGGGTTACCGTAGACAGATGTCTATGTTATTAAGTTGTTCACTGATTAATGTATATTGTTATAAGTGGTTTATAATGTAGCAGAGTAGGGTTCCTAATGCTTATTGAGGTGTATGTAAATGATTGTCTGAATCCCTTGTGCTGTTTTGAATGTCCTGTGATGTGTGTTTTGGCTGATATGTAGGAAACGCATTTTTGTATTTTGTATAGGAGGTTAATCAATGTGCATGTAGGCTGTGTGCCACATGCAGGCAATTTATGTCTCAAACTGCACTACTACCTGTATTTCCTCTCCAGCCAGTAGCTATCTTGAGACAGAATACTTTTTTTATGTTTCTGTAACCATTTTGCTAAGCAAAATTTGTCTAGTGTTATCAGTAATAGTATTTATTAGTGAGTTTTTCCTGGCCTGTGGATTCATTTACTTAGAGTTAAAATAATTTCCCATGTTTTCATTTATTTCCACAGCCTTAGCCTCTTCACTGCCTCTTCAGTCAAGCCTGAGGTTGTAATTTTACATAACTTTTTCTTGTTGTATATACATATTTTTAGTAGAGACCTGTTAAATAGAATTCAGGTATCACACATGGGCATGTATATGTATATGCTCATGCACAGAGTTTCTGTTAACATATGTTCCTGTAAACAGTGACATTAATTAGTCATCACAACGTGCAAAACTCTGGTTAGATTAGGTTATGGGCTGTTGAAATGTGCATGTCCTCAGTTTTCTGTCTTTTTTGATCTTTTTTGGTCATTGGAGTCTAGCTAAAAATTCATCTGAGAATATACACCTATGTAAAACACTGATTCCAATGAAACAGTATGACTTTGCATATGTTGTGATTCATGTCTGTTTAGATATTTAGATGTTTTAAAATTCTAATTACATTTATGAACATATCTGTAGTTCCATATTAATATAATGTGTTACTAGACCTTAAATGCTTCAAGTATATACCAAAGTCTCAAGTTGCTGTGAAGAGCCTGTTAGTTGCTTGTGAACTTAGAACTGGAATTATCTGGCGAAGTCATGGCATCCCAACTCCAAAATAAAGATAGACTGTACTTCTGTAGAGCAGCCTTACATTCTCCCCAAGTCTTTTTCATGTGGTCTTTCTCCTTCCATTTCTTGCACAGTCTGTTTGATCATGGGATCTGTTGGGGCTGTGGTGTCCCAGCAGTAACTTTATGGTACAAATTCAATATGATATGGTTTATCTGTTTTTTAGTGGAATGACAATATTGAAAGCAAAAGCTTCATCCTGTTGATTATTCATCCATTTTTCTTCCATATATATGGGGTAGACTTTTAAGTCTTTACTTTTATACTTAGAATGAAAGTGTCTGAACTGGCAAGCATGTACTGGCTGAGGCACAAATGGATTAGAATGTGAAAAATCTCAAAAAGATCCTGACTGCAGGTAGGTCTGGTTCCTGCTCATTTACCTCATCCCTGCATAGGAAATGTCTCCACTGTTGTAGTGTTGAGGGTTTTTTTTAATAAGAGCATTGGTAGATCCTCAGGACTTGAGAAATCTTGACTCGGAGGTGTTCTTTCTCCTACCCTGTTTCATGTAGCCTGTAAAGGGAAATTCTGAGGGGTTTAGTTGTTGAAATTATCAGTTTGAATTTAAAAGATTTTTTAGCAATTCAGAATGTTGTAGACTGACATTTGTCAGGGCAAGCCCAAAGGGAGAGACAAAATCCTGAGATCTGAGGGCTGTAACAGGTAATAGGAGGAACAGATGGAGCTCTGCCCATTAGCCAGTTTTATTGGCTCCCTTGATAACACAAGGGCAGCTGAAGACATAACATTTAGGAAACATCACCTCTTTTAAATGGGTACCTGTGTAAGCCCTACAGCACTAACTTAAAAGTTCACCAGCTTGTTGAGGAAAGATGGACAAAGGTCTGAAATGTGTTGTAATTGAACACGCGCTACTAAGTGCCAACCTAGTTACAGAAATTTGCTCTAAATAATGCTATTGTAATTAATACAACTGCACTAGTGCCATAATTAGTATCTCTTTCAGCCATGACTTCTGTTATGGAAACAAAATTCTGTGTAGTAAAATTCTGCTCACATTGGACACTTTGATTTCACAGTTGAGGTTGTTTTTTTTTTTAGCTGATGACAGGAAACTCTAATAGGAAGGAATCCAAAAGCCATTTATCATCTTAATGGCCCCATCATCTTAATTTGTTACTGGATCTACTCCCTTCATTAGAACTACTGTTTTCGTGCTTTCCTAGGTGGAGTATGGGTTAGCTGGAGTATTTGGGTAGACAGGCAGTGTACCTGTTATATGTAAATGGGACTGAACATCTACTACAAATCTTGTACAACCCCAGGGTGGCTAGAGACTAGGCAGGGCTAATTCACCATGTGCAGCGTATATGGATCTGGTCATAAATGTGCGGATTCTTTGCCCTGTGCTGTAGACGAAAGATGTCCACTTAGCACTTTGTCTTACCCTTACTCTGTGATAACAGTTCTGCACCATCACCACGTCTGCATTTTGTTACTCTATATACAGTCCTATAGTGAATCACATGCCAGAATAAGCAAAGAAATAGAAGAACTGCAAAGCAAAATGCCCTACTGCAGGCTCTGAGGGTGTCAGATTTGGACATCTCTAACAGAGTATTTTTCTATGTATGTTCTTTGTCTTTTGCTGAAGCACCTAAAAATCAGATGTAGGAGGCACACATGTAACTCAGTACTGTTGTGGTAACATGGCATTGTGCTATTACTAATGTTCAAAACAGGAAAAAACAAAAAAAGAATAATTTTTATTTTGTGTATGCTGTTTACTGACTGGAGCTTTCACTTTTGCCAGGTTCAGCCTGATTGTTAGCAGAAAAAGTATTTCCTACTTGTTCTCACTTGGAAATTGTGTATTTCAACAGCATTAGTACCACAGAATAATCAAGCAGGTTTGACTGCCCTGCTGGGGGAGTCTCACACTTTCTGGCTGCAGTGGAGACCCTGGCCCCCTCTGTGCCATGACAGTAGGAAGAACCTGCTGCTGTGTTCTCTGAGATACGACCTTCCTAA
This sequence comes from Xenops minutus, assembly GCA_035221455.1. Lineage (NCBI taxonomy): Eukaryota > Metazoa > Chordata > Aves > Passeriformes > Furnariidae > Xenops > Xenops minutus. Next base: position 66,695,045 of record JAWWEE010000105.1, on the reverse strand, counting down.
CAAAAATCTGACAGATTAACTAGTCTTTTAGGCTGTAAAACACTTTCTTCATCAGCTACCTTGCCCTAGCACCAATTCTGCATTTTTCACCTCAGATGTCTTTCTATTTAGACTGTGTTTGTTGTTGAAGAAATTAGAAAACTTATGGTTGTGCTGATGGTTTGATTGCTTGCTACTACACAGGGGATGCCTCTGAGTTACTGAGTTACTGCTGGACAGCAGCAGTATCAGAAAGACGATTTTTGTACTCTGCTGCCATAAGATTTGGAAATAAGGGGCTCTTTGTCATCTAACTTGACAAAAGTATTGAGATACAATTTATAATTAGCTTTTTTCCTGTAGTTGCCAGTGTAAGTGCTCACATGAGTCACTTTTTAATCCAAGGCATAAATGAAATTAGAAAGTTGCCATGGATGCTTAGTTCCTTCTTGCTGTAATGAAATAGTTGGTGCTTTTTTTTTCTTTCTTTGTCTTGGAGAAGATCTATTAGAGTGCAGTTTGAAGTGATTTTCTGGATGTTGTAGTAAAATTGTCAAAGCAGATTAAGGGACATTATAGAGACAGCTGTGTGATGAAAAATTCACTTTTTTATTTCCAATTAATTGTTATTCATCCTGGGAGTCATCTAGCATCTCCAGGTCTTGTTCATTTTACATGTATCTTTTAGATTCTCCTGAGTTTCTAAGTAAAAACCAGAGGAAACTATTAACTTATTTATTTATTTCCTTGATTACATTAGTCCATGCTTCATTTCTGGTCAGATAACATGATGAAACTATGACTTTTTCTGCCATAAAAACTTGTAGAAGTGCACTGAACATCTGCACATAATGAATCCATTCATGCAAAGAAAGCTAAATGACTTATTTATCATGCTGGGTTTGCAAGAATTTCTGCTTTTCTACAGGCAGCTTCAGCAGTTTGCTGCCCCTGAGGTCAAAACCCCAGATCCCATTCATCTAACAAGCAAGGTACAGAATGGGTAGTATCCGTCTTGATTAAAGATGAGCAGGTAAATGTTTCTATAGAGCAATGAAAGAAGGGCAAGTGTTCTTGCCATTGTTGCTTGCTGAATTACTATGACAGTCACAAAGCACTAAGAGCTGCCAGTGCATCCTGGAGGATGCAGCAGGTGTGACTTGGGCTAAGGTGAGGACACCTACATTGAGTGTTACAGGGTGTACTGGGCCAGAGCTTACAGTCTGTGGCCACTAAAGCCTTGAGGGCAGTGGTTCAGCTGTGTACCAGTATGGGCTCAATTCAATCACCTAAGCATACAGTGGCATTTGAGACATGCTATGGAGGACCTGGGGCATCTTCATGGGCAGGTAGGTGCCACATAGGTTTTCAGGAGACCTCCTTCATGCCCTTTGGACATGCAGCTTGGAGCTAGGATGGATATTCTAGGTGACAGTAGACAGTTAACCTAGTGACTTGTCTATGTGTGATGTTTTTGACGAGTGGATTGTAACTTAGATGTTGACTTAAACATTAATTGAATCACCATCCATGGATTGTATTGACTAGATCTGTATTATAAGGGTAGTGTATGCAACTGGTACATCTGTGGACACATGTATAGACACCTAAATGGAAATGTCTTTCCCTCTGCAAACCTTCAGTTGTACAGAGCAATGTACAGTGAGAAGGATCAAGATGGGTATGTGTACATTGTCACAGATGTAATATTTTAATTTATATGTGGCAGAAGCAGATCTTAATAGGTTTGAAGTTGAGGAGGAAGAGTGGTGTTCACTGAAATTAATGGAAGAAGGGCTCAGTGGATAGAATTAATCTTTTAGAGAGCAATAGAACAATGTTTGGATACAGCCCTCCATGTGATGGACCCTGAAAAGTAGGAACATGGAGAAGGTTTCCTGAATACTGACTAATGGGTGTTAGAAGTGACGAGGGTGCAGTTAACTCTGTTCACACAAACTTCTGAATAGGAACAAATTAAAACAGAAGGACATAATCTGTTCTAAGGATGGATGTGAGGGTGGTGGGGTATTGGAACAGGTTGCCAAGAGAAGTTGTAGTTGCTCCATCCCTGAAAGTGGTTAAGGCCATGCTGGATGGAACTTTCAGACCACTTGGTCTAGTGGAAGGTGTCCCTGCACCTGGCAGGGGGATTGGAACTAGGTGATCTTTGAGGTCCCTTCCAACCTAAGCCATTCTGTGATTCTGTTCTATGATGAGAAAATAAATCCTTCTCACTCTTGCAGGGTCAGTGTTTTTCATTTTGGTAACTTTCTGGTTTAAATAGCTTCCACAGAGTCCCTTACTGCTCTGGAATGCTCACCTGCCTTTCTCTTTCCTTCTTTTGTGTCTTACTTTTTCATGTCATGTGGCCTGGAAGGTTTTTCCCAGGTTAGCGCAGCCCACTGCTTTTGGGGAAGGAAGAGTTTTCTGCTCTCATTAGTGACTTTTACCCCCTGCAGTGTGCTGCAGCTGGGAGCAGGCAGGCAGAGACCCTCCCTTCCTGCATCCCGCTTGCACAGTATAGAGCAGCCCTATAATGTACTCCCATGGGAAACCAAATAACTAAAACAGACACCATTCATCCCAGACTTGATGGGGGTAGAGAAGGAAATGGAGGAAGCAATGGGGAAGTCATGGTGCTTTATAGAGAAGTATACCAAGAATCATTAGACAAGACACTGGTACTGAAGTAGCAGGAGAGTAGATGGTGTGAATTGAGATGTTTTGTTGGATGGGAACTTTTGAAAGTTATAAATGGGCCAAGGAGAATGAAGAATAAGCCAAAGCCTCGAATTTGAAGGAATTATTGGAGACTTCAATAACAGCAAAACTAGTAAAAGGGACAGTCATGAAATTGCTGGGAATAGCAGGTGAAATGCAGCTTTTTCACTGTTGAATTTACCTTACAAATGATGGGAAGAAGGAATCTGAGAAGCAGCTAAGAAGGTTGATTAGGATCAAATGTGGCGTCTTAGAGAAGGAAGGAGGTCCCAGCAGACTGATGCTTGAAATGCAGCTCCCCTGGATGTATTGAATCAGTCTGCTAATGCCTTCACTTAGTTGTTGGCAAAGTTGCTACTTTTAGGATTGTATTTCTCCACCACTTGTTAACAAAAGTCCATTCCTGATGAGTATCAACAGATCTTATGGAAGTGTCTTGAGGGACTGGCCTCAGAAAGGACAATGGAAAGCCATCTCTGCTCTGACAGAGATTGCTTCAAGACAGGGATGAATAGCACAAACCTTGACACTGTGATAGAACTGAGAAAGGTAGAAATTATGTACTTCTTGCTATGTTGCTTGTTTTATCCTTAGTTATCCTAGGCTGTTAAATCTGGTATGGAAGGGGAGAATTTCTCTGTCATAGAGAGTTTTGTTATTATAGGATTTTAAGTGTATTATCTATGTGTTCAATTTATATTTGTGTGCTGCACTGAAAATGGCTGTAACATTTTCCAAACTTCATGGATGGATTTCGAGCAAACCCATAATGAGTGGTGTTGTTACGAGAGCAAGGGTGTGGTCAAAGGAAGCAGTGAGAGTCACATTTTGGCTATAGTGGTCCCATTAGCTGTGCTGCACTGCTGTAGTACAGCACACAAATGTAAAAGGGAGTGCAAAGAGGCAGGACTGAAATCAAGATATTTTTTCATTTGGTACAGTGAGAAGCATTTCATGTGCAAATGTGCCAATAAGATAAACTGGCTATGGTCTAAGATTTCAGAAAAGAGCCGTGATTTCAGGCACCTCAGTTTTTATGGTTCATTAAAATCTGTCCCTGTTCCCATATGTCAAGACAGACACCCAGAGGCACCAGTTCTTTGAAAACATTTAGGCATTATCCCTTTATTCTGAGTCCAAGGTCACAAAGGTTGTCTGCAGCCTGGTAATTCACAACAGAAGGAGGAAAACTGGGTCAGAAAAATGCTTAAGGGATTCCCATTTCATAAGATTGAGGCATTGGTGTTGCCAAACCATTTAAGATTTCAAGTTATTCTTTTTTTTCCTTCTAGTAGTAATTTATAAAAAACCATAATCAATTGCAAGTTGATTGCAGCATGGGAATAGGTATCAATAACTGTGGGAAATTGTACTCTTGTATGCCAGCGTATTGTGAAATTAGCCTAAACTTCTCTGTTCCAGCCACCTTTGGAAGGTTTTATTTCATCACCTTTCTGAGCTGATAAACAGTTGTTATATTAGAAAAATCTGATGGGAGTGGGAACACATGGTTTAAGACAAGCAGAAGTGCTGGGGTCTTCATCAGTGTGGTGGTAGACACCCACACGTGAGCTCATGTCTGCACTACTCCATATAGTCAGTGTAGAGAAGACACCTGTGGGATTAATGCATTTCATGCAAAATGTAAATGAGAAAAATAAGATCTAATGAATTGTTCATTAGAAGTTCCTTTATCACCACTGAATTTCAAGGGTGTCTTAAAATAGCTCATGTGTAGATGTCTATCCCTTGTCTGACATTTAGCAGGAAATCATCCCAGAATCTGGGAGCCCAAAAGAGATGCTGATTTTTGGTTGCTTGAAAAAAAAGGGGAGAAAGCTTGAACTACTCAGCTCCATTGACTTGTTCTCTGTTGTAGAGCATGTGTGTGCATATGCTTTTTGTCTTGATTGCAGAAAGGTGAGATCATGTACAACTCTGAATAGACTTACTACAGATCAGAAATCTTGAAGCCTTTCACAGTCCTTGTTGAAGACTATCCGCTTCAATGTGACCAGCGTGGAACACTTGGAGTATTATTTAACTGTTGTGTTACAGTAACACCTACAAGATCTAGAAGAATCAGGGATACCTAGCACAAACACAGACGAAACAGACCTTTCTCAAAAAATTTGCAGTATGCATACATTTATCAGAAAGAATAATCTAAATTTAAAACTTCAGGAGAGATTACAGATATTACCACATTAACTACAGCACTGCAATAAATAGTAATTAGATTAAAAAGTCTGATTTTTCAAGTGTGGGTCATTTTATTATAAAGACAGACAAAACAATAACAGAATAAAGAGTCCTACTCAGCATAATATGGAGGATGCTTTGTGGCGCTAAGTTTGAGTGGGGAAAAAAATAATATACAGCACTAACAATTGTAAGATTTCTCAGTATGCTTAAAAGCAGTAGTGTAATTCATCTGTCCCATCACTGATGAGCCATGACTTATAAATACAAGCCCTAGGCTTAGATCTAACCTAAGAGAATAACTTTTATTTGTTGTGTCTCAAGCATTTAATAGTTTGAGAATTACACAAGTGTAATTCATCTTCAGTTGAAGTCTTGTAATTACTCATGTATAATGGATTTAAGGGCACTTAAAATTTTTGCCATTTCTGTGTTATTTAGGGGTCAAAGCTGTGCAGAAGTATGTCAGAAGTCACATGTAACTTAGAAATTATTTTCAGAAGACTAGGCAGTGTATAGTGATGGTGGTGTTGAACATCCCTGTGCTTGGTATAATTGCTCAAGGCTGTTATCAATAAATCCTTGCATACGGAGTCTCTTTTTTGTCAAATTATATGAAATTCAATAGTGATACAGATGTATATTTACTTATTTAAGCTCTCTATCCTCGAGTTAAATGTTACAATCAAACAGAAAAGCTAAAAAAAAAAATTCTTTTGCATAGTTATGAAATTCTATAAGTTAAAATTTAATGCTTCCATTTCTGATATATTGAAAGGTCTGTTTATATACAACCCTAACCCCCTACCCTGCAGCAATCAAAGATTTTAACCGTACATAGAAGTGAAGGCAAGACAGTTAACCTAACCAAATACTTATATATTTAACACTGGCTGCTTCATCAACCAGCGACAAACTCAATTTGGAGAATGTTTATCAAAAAATGCAACTCCATTTTGGAAGACCTTGTAGGATGATTGAAATTTTATGTTGAAAGGGACCTCTGACAGTCTCTGGTCCAATCCCCTGCTCAAAGTCAGACTAACTTCAAAGCTGTAGCAGGTGGCTCATGGCTTGGTGCAGTTCAGATCAAAAGATCTGCAAGAGTTGTGAGTTCGCAGCCTCTTTGGACAGCCTGTTCTAGGGCTTACCATCTACAGATCTCCAGTGATTAACACAGAAGTTGCATATTCTTTGGTTTTCTTTGAAATGAATCCATTACTGTCAAGAGAAAGTTGCTAAGGACTTGCTTCCAAACTCTCCAACTCCCTAGCCAGTAAATGACCCAAGGAGTATTAGGTCAGCAGTGCAGAATAACCCATAGGTTTATTAATCCATAGGTTGGGAATTGTTGCAGGCCACTTTGCAAAGAGGTTACTGGTGCTTTTTAAGCAAGGTTTCTTTGTTTGGGATGCAGAAAATATTAGCAATGAATGCAGGCTCGTGGTTGAAATATATGACTAGAGGGAATTGTCTGTGAACTGCTAATACACTTTTAAAATTGTTTTGCTTGAAAAATCTATTTGTAGGGGTTTGCTGACTTAGTTCCTTGGCAAGAAAGGCCTAAGTGAGAGGAGCTGATTTTACGTTTTCACAAACTACTTTTTTTTTTCTTTTAAGAAAAAAAAAAAAAGTACTGATTCAATAGAATTACAGCACCTTCACATCAATTCTAGTAGTGCCTTTCCTGTGAAAGGCTTTTGGAGTGCCAGATTGACTTGATCAGATAGTCTATGAGATCCATGGAGAACCCGGATGTTCCTCTCCAGTGGTGGATACAGCTGTGCAAGACAAATGAGATGAATAACACTCTGGATTGTGCCTGTCTTATCCATGAACTATAGAGTGTGCACAGGTGCAAGTCTTTGATGGGACCCTTAACTTTGGCAGGGCTGAAGTCAGAGAGGTGAAATTTTTTTCTTTTTGGTCATATTTTAAACAAGTGTCTAGTCCTTAAATTTTTTGCAGACGTAAATTGCTTTGGAAAAGTACATGGCAGTTATAGGGAAAGGAAAGAAACTGATATAATGAGCTTCTTAAAAATCATGTGTTGTGAAGCGTTCACCTCCCTAGTGAGAGAACAGCTGGACTTGGTTGCACTTTTGTGACACTCACCTGGCAAATGATCATTAAGGACCCTGCTGAGCAGATGTGACCTCTGTCACACACAGAGATGGAATCACTTGTGTTGTTTTGAGCAAATCTTTCATGTAGCAGTCTTGTGTATTAGCATCTGTGTTTAGCCCAGCCTATGATTAGAAGCACAGAGGCCTCTGGTCCCTCAAGTTAAAATTGCAAACATTTTAGTAATCTGATCTTTTGCATATGCACGCTCTCAAGAGAGATAATGGTTTTTCACTTAGGCAACTGAACTAGATTCCCACCTGGTACTGTTCAAATGCAATCCACAATGATGAGATTGAGCACAATTTCTTAAGGATGAAGGATTGCATCATGTAACTGTTCTTTTATGAAGAAAGCAAGCTGGATGCTTGTTTCATGTAAAACAAAGGTCTTGGAGCCTGTATGAGCTCAAGTACTATTTTAAGTTCATTCATAGATGTCCATGATCTTACTGACCTTTTAGTCCTGCCACCCCTGATGCCAAATAGGATGAAAAGGCAGATTCTCAATGAAAATGACATTTTTGTCTATGACTTAAGCTTTCATTAGTGAAACAGACGCAGCATTGAACACACAGACATGTCAAAAGGAAACGTTTTACATTAGTATGGACTTCTTTTATTGCTCTCTACAGCCATGGTAGAGCTGGGCATGTGGACAATATTTGTGTTTTCAGATCTTCACCCTTTCATCTCCCCCAAATCTAAGATGCTGCTAGAATAGCTTCAGAGCCAAGAGGATTTAGTGCTAAAACACAGGATCAATATGAAAGTATTTGCTTATCAATGTGTATGCAAACATTTATTTTGTTGTTCAGTACAGAATTAAAGCAACAAATTTTTTGGAGTTATGTCTTTTGTCTAACCCACCCTTTTCTTGGTAGTGTCCATCTTGCTCCAGACTTTTGTGTTGTGGTTATATCCTTTTAGAAACCATTTGTTCATTAGTGCAGCAGTAATCATGGAAACAGGTCACAGCCCCTTTGGAGTTAAGCTGTTACATCCCCACAGAGAGCAGCACTTAAATATCAATAGCGTAACTGGGAAAACTCGGCAGTTATTTCCCTGTTTTCTGCAATTCAATGAGGAGTTGTTCGATGCAGACCCCGTTGCACTCCAGATGAATGGTGGTGATTGTGAGAAAATGATCTCCTATTAATGCAAGATGTCACACTGAGAACAAAGACTAGTTCTTACCATGATGGGATGAGCTCACTCTAATCCCCAATTTGGGAGACTTTGATGCTTGTCCAGGTGCCAGTTTTTCCATATATGACATACTAGAAAGAATTTTTAAAAAATGCAGAACAGAGCAGTGTTAAACTGATTCATGGCTTCTGAATCTCAAGGTCATACTGGGTGAGATGTCATATAATTACCCGTTCACATACTATTTCCCAGAGAACCAACTTTCCTATCAACTGTTTGAGCTTTCAGAGTGCTAAGAAAGTCATTCATGTTAAATTTACCACCACAAGTAAAGAAGTGCTGGCCTCTTTTTTTGAGATCACCTAACTGTTTCAATTTATGCTTGCATAAATGTCTAAAATGTGTCAGTTTAATTAAAACCAGCTTTGCCTTCGGGTTTTCTGAACTGTAGAACTTTACATCCCCATCCTGGGATTTTGGTATGTCGTCAGTGAAATCCTGGGAGGACTCATTGGCTTCCTGGAACGTTGTTCCTCTGCAGGGCCCACTCATCTATTAGAATGGGAAGGACCAGAACTGAATGACTGCTCTGTTTGATCACTTATTATGAATCCAATGATAATTGAAGATTTTGTATAAATTTGTGGTTAGCAAATAATAATTAAAAAAAAAAGACACTGTCATTGTAGGTTGGAGGTTTAGAAATAGGGAAATAGCCAGTAGGTTTTCAAACCAAATAATCCTCTAAGCATACTCTTTTCTCTCTCTGATTCAGTAGTGTTTTATGTTCCCTATTTTACTAAGACACCCATTCTCTTGGTCCATTATCTCTTTGGCATGTAACTGTCTTTTACCCAAGATCCTTAAGAAGGCATTTGGAAAGTCAAGCAGTAAGGTCTAAAAAAAAAAGGCATATATTGCTCATTGCTCTAAACATAAACTTTTTCTCCCTCGTGATATGATGTATATGGCAAACAGAGGAAGGTTTGGGAGGTGCTGCCCCAGTGTCCTACTGCTTCCCCTTTTGTTTGTGCAGGATCCTTTCTTTGGGGAAAGCAGAGGGAGTGCAGAAATATTTCTTATGCTGTATATCCCACGAGAGTAAAATGTGAACATTGCATAAGCATAGGATCAAAGGTTGTTCTTCTAATATTGAAGGTTATAGGGAAGACTTTTTTAGGAGGTGTGTAAAAGGTCTCAAGAGAATAGAAAATAAACTCCCTGCAGAAAAAAAATAAATAAAATATTTAAAATAGTGCTGGAACTGCCAGATTCATATTCCTTAGGGAATAGAAGTTTTCATTCTATAGGCTGCTTTATAAGGACTAAACCATCAAAATTTTTTGTTTTCAATTATGAGTTTATTTTAATGCATGTATGCTGTGATGTAAAGTATAAACAGATCAGTTTAGTAAAGTAGGAGAATTATGATGATGTGCCAGAAAGATGTAATCATTAAGATAAAAACCAAAGTAACATTCCTTATACCAAGTAGAGGCCTGTAAAATTCCAGCCTAGATTTGGGGAAGGAAAAAAACAAAATCAATCTCAGAGTAGTTGGCAGTTCAGAAGCACTGTACTGGAATGATGGGGTGTAGTTTCAATATAACAACATAGATTCAGAAGTAGAGAAATGGCAGAAAGACATAAAAGAAAACTAGTATATATAAGGAAACCTCAGTTTTAATGGCAACTCAGTTATGACTTGTGTTTGGCTTACCAATGGTGCGTAGTTAATGAAATGCTAGAATGAGTCTGGCTAAATCACTAATTTCTGAAACATGCTTTTGCTGACTCTGGAGATTATTCTTAGTTTTTCCTACCTTTCATTAACTCTGGATGCAGAATCTTTGTGGTTTATCATCAGGTTTTATCTCAGGAACTTTTCTGAAGGTTTTGTAATTACCGCCTTTAATTAATAGTGTTGGAAAGATTGCCAACATCTGTGGCTATCATCACAATGAACAGAAAACCAGGAAATTTGGCAGTATTGCTGTTCTTTGTATCTCTTCCAGAGGTGAATGTGTGTTCTCCTCAGATGACACAGAAGGAATTTGACACCTGCTGTGGTACCAGCCCATGCTCGTGATGCCTGGCAGTGTAGCAATGCCTCTTCAACAGCCTTGTAAACTACAAACAAAAATTGCAGCACTCCTTGAGAACACAACTCCTCCCGCCCCCTCCTCCCTCCCCAGCATGCTACAAAGCTTCCAGCCATAAACACAGCTTGCCTGCTGCCAGATCTCCTAGTGGCAGTAAGGCCTGGTGTGTTATCAACGAATGAAATCCCTCTCATTCCATATGACGCTTCTGAGCTCCTCTGGGATGCCGCTGCTTTGGTTACTACCCATTCTCAAAGTCAGAGCATGTCAAAAGCCCAACTGCAGGTATAGAGGGCTCTTCTAAATAATAGTGATTTAAGCAGTGCTGTGAACTACTAATTACATTTCTATCATTCATCAACAGTAGGCTTTTTGTATTAGTCCTAATGTGGATCTGGTGTTATTCTAGCCCACTGGTGTTATTTTAGTGCTCTTCTGTAGAAGGTACTCATTGACTGAAGTACTTGAAATCAACTCTTTTTATGTTGTTTTGCTGGAGCTGTTGTAGTCTAAGTGGAAATGAGAGATACGAGCCACAGCAAGGAATAAGTGGCTACTTGCACTACAAAATTGAAGGCCAAGCACAATTTAAATGCACAAGTAGGCAAGTTACTGAGCTGGATTCAGAGTTGATGGATGAAGTGCCATAAGTTATGTGTAACTAAGTGGATATAAGTGGATCTGGCTGAGTCTGAAGGAGCAGAAATGATATACTGAAAAAGAAGTCCTAATTACAGTAGTGTAAGCAATGCCAGGACAGTTTTAAGCACCTGTCATGGAGAAGATTAACTTAGACAAGAACATATAAAAGTTACATAGAGCTGCTGGAAGAGAGCTACTTAACAGATATCTTTATCTAGTTGCTTTTATTGCTAAAATACTCTTCCTGTTTTTCTTCAAGTTTGGAGTGCTGCATACATGGTAGAGAGAAGATGCCAAGTTCAGTGCATTCTCTGAGCCCCATCAAGCTTGTCTGATGGCTGACTTTTCCTTTCTGTTCATGTAGGATGCATTTAGTGAATAGGGAGGCCTGCTGCTCTGCTTTCAGGCATTTTTGGGGCAGCAGGGGAGCACAATGTGCTGCTTCCCTCCTGCATTTTCCTTATTTGTCATTAGCTGTCAACTTGAGTTGCTGAGCCTTGCCATTTCTGTATTATGTACTACTGTTTGCAGAACATCTCAGCCAAGGCAATATATAAGATAGTAGATAGTATCTAGGACTTTTAAAATACAGAGAAGTGTTTTCAGACACAAAATCTTAAGTACTAAAGAGCCAGTGATGGAAAGGGTAACTTAGACTGTGGTCTTGTTCAGTGAGATCCCAAAGAGCATAAAACTGCCAAGATTGTGCTGTCAATAATTGTATATTGATTGTGTGACCTTAAAAGAACTTTTCAAGGCTTTGCATACCAAAAGGTCATATGAGACACTGCTTTTCTACCTCATGCTATTTTTTTTGCTTGCTTTTCTTTACTTGCTTAATGCAATAATAATAGTGTATGGGGATCAGTAAAGTAATTCTCTTTGTTTAAATGTGCCAGGTCAGACATCTACATTGTTGTTTCTGCTCCAGTGCCCTTTCAGTTCTAGTTTGTGCAGGATTATGTGAAACTCGTGTGTATATTAGTTGCTAATACAACTGATTTTCTTCACTTCATTGCTTGACTAAGTTCTGCTGCCTCATGACACCAGCACTTGATTAAAATTAGATTTGTTCATACTGGGGCAAGGAGCAGTGAAGAGGTGGTTCTATACCGGAGAAGCATGTGCCTATCCACGGATCACTGATGCATTTCATTTATTTGGCAAGACTTGTTTTGGATTGGTTTGGGGCATGGAGAGAGTACTTCAACTGCTCTTCAGTTCTGACAGCAAAGACAACAGTAACCTTGGTAACTAAGGATGCTGAAATACCACTTAATCCTTACTCATAAGTCAATAGGGTTTTACCTAAGTAGTAAATTATCAAACCTCTCAGCATATGATCGAAGAAACTATGAAACAAATTGGGTGCTGTGGTTCAGATAAAGTATTAGCGCAGCAGTTCACTGCGTGGCTGCACAACTGGAATACATTTGGTCAGGAATTTTCCAGCCGAAGTTTTTTCTGTTTGAAGCTGCTGATTCACAGAAATCAAAACTGTGGGAAAAGATTCATTTTCTAGTCTCCCGTTTCAAAACAAAACCAAGTTCTTTGTCGTTTTCTTAACAAAAAAAGTTAAATGCTTAGCAGAAAAATATTTTAGTAGGTAAAAGGCTGTAAATCTAGCAGCTGTGTATCATGGAATGTTTTGGAGCAAGCAGCTGCCCAAGACAAAAACCCCTGCTTCTTATCTTGGTTTGTAGGGTTCAGCTGGATGAGCTGGTGGGTCTGAGATGTTTCACAGGTGCGTGAGTACCAGGTCCCTGGTGAGGGAGGAGAATGAGAGGAAGGAGGGAATCACCCTTTTTGACTTCAGCCTTCACTTGGGCTGAATGGAGTAGAAGGTGAAATCATACCCTGAGTTAAGGTTTTGCTCTGCGTCTGTCTTGGAAGACCTTCTCTTTCTCTCTCATTTGGATTTTTGTGTCTGCGGCTGTCTTGTTTGGTTGGTTGTTTATTTTTTTGTCACTACAGCTGAAGCTCTTATATACTTTGTTTTTCCTTGTCTTTCCTGTATTGTTTTCTGATTCAGTTATTCCTTTGTTCCCCATTTCTTGCTTTGTTTTTAAGCTGCTTTCCTGCACAACATTTGGAAATGTTCTCAGGTCATCTATAAAACCCTGCTCCTTTGGCTTTTCCTGTGTTCATATATACACATACATATAAAAGAGAAGTTACTATTACGGTTCCTGTCATGTCATCTTGAAAGGTATTTTCAAGGCTGGAGAACAAGATGTTTCATCTTTTTCACTGTTGTACACTAGTCCCACCTTGTGAAACTAATCCATCTGCTGACTCCTGTTAAAATTGTTAGTGCGTGTCCTCATTTTATTCCCTTAGTTTTTCTCTTTTAAGTATCCATCTAATAGGAATTCAGCTCAGCCATGCAGGGCATATTGAACCTTGCAATGCCTTACGGTATTAGTTTGGCAAGCTTACTGGGGATATAAGCAGTCCAACATTCCTGTGAAAGATTTGCCTCCTGCAGGAAAATCCTTAAAAATTTAGCCAAATATTCTCAGTATCCAGGGAAATAAGGCTGGGATCTTAGAGCAGCTAATTGGATCTTGTGCTACCCCTGTGGTTTTCCAACAACTGAAAAGCATCAGTTTGTATGTTTTGGGTTTTCTTGTTGTTCCTCCTCAGATCCCTTTCTTGGTATGACTTTTTCTTAAGAAACAGGGTCTAAATGCTTTAGAAAAGAGTAATAGCTACTACCTAAATCTGGCTTTGTCTTTTCCATTTATTGTGTGTTGAAGGCCTGTCAAGAAAGAATTTATCACTTTAAAAGGATATGCAGATAGATATTAAGGAATCATTTTGCTTTTGTAGATAGTAAGTGTTAAAAATAATTTGTGGAGTTCCTAAGGCAAAAGATTCTTAAGGAAAATTGTGTTGTCATGACATATTAAAAAGAAAAAAGCAGAAAAGACTGGAAATAGAAATATTTAGAACTTGTTAGGTGAACTGTTTGGTTGTGCTATCAATATCCTGCATGCTCTCAGTCCTAAGATGAATTTAGTGATGAAGGGGAGGACGATAGTGGTCCTTTGTCCTCTGTCCTATGCCCACGCAGGGGTTCCTTGCTCTTAGGATGGTTTGGCTGGTGCCCACCCTGTTGCCAGCACATTACTGGTTGCCTGGAGGCTGCTGCTTATGTTTTTAGGAGAGCCAGCCAAGGTCACAGTAGTGCTCCACCACTCCCTCTAAGTTTTGGGCAGTGGGAAGGTTTAATTTAGTTTGCTGGCCCAATCCAAAATTGATCTGGTTGCTCTGTGTGCTGTTGCTTTGGCTTCGTACAAGTGTGACTGTCAGTTTACAGCTGTGCAAGTCCTACAAGTCCACCATTCAAGGGAGACCTTTTCTTCTCCCTAGCATTTGTTCAGTATCTGTGTTACCCTTGTGTTTACAAGGACAGGTTCAGAACTGTGAATGAATATTTTAAATCCCTGCTGAACTGACTTTGTTTGGCTATTACAGGAGCCATAATGTTACTTTGTGCAGTAAGTACTAGTTTAAACAAGTCCCTGAATAGTTAGGGTTGCCTGCAGCAGTACCTCAAGCAAGATGCTGTAGCAGAGGGTGCCTACGACTGTGTAACATCCCTCATCCAAGTGTAGTATTATATTGGATATATTTGGACTTGCAGCAGGAACCACAATTTGTAAAGAGAAATTTAAGGGAAGGCAACTAATAAGGCAGAGGTGGGCAGGAAACTCTTGTGGGAGTGTCTTATTTAGCAAAAAAAGTTCTGTATTTAACCTTTGTCTAAGGCTGCCCTTAAAGCTGAGTCCCACTTGTTAAGCTTTCACATAAGCAACAATGCTGACCTAGAGCATGGTGGTTCATCATTGCTCTCTTTTGAATGTGACAGCAACACTGGGTGTCATCTCCCCTTTTCTATCAGGGCTGGGTAGTGGAAAGGGAGGCTGCATAACATGCTGAAGAACCTCTGATAATACACCCCAGAGGAAGAAGGAAGCCCACCAGACACTGTTTAAATACAGGTGGCATTCAACTGTACGTGCTTAAATAGCAGTCCTTGTTCTCCTTTGCCTGGAGTGATACATCAGGTTGGTGCAGGTGATGGCTGTGACAGTTCAGTTCATTGCAGGTCTTTAATCTTACGGTGCAGATCTATAAGATTTTTATCAAAGTTTATTTCTCTTACATGGAGTTGGCTTTTTTGTTTGGGTTTTTTTGTGTGTGTTTAGTGGTGGTTTTTGTTTTGACTTTTTTTTTTTGCCATTAAAATCCCTTAATTTACTGCAGTATGCTAATGTACAGGATTTGGAGTTTTGTAATTGTTAACAAAGATTTATTTTGTTTTATTCCCATAGACAGATGCCTATTCTGTCACTAAATCAAAAGGCTGAAGTGACAATGAAAACTAGTAATTTCCACAAATCAAAACTACAATTTCCTTGATGATTGTTTGGACTTCCAAATAGTGGATCATTTAAAGTGAACATTGATGCTCATGAATAATAGCATTTGTAAAATTGATGAGTTTTGGAGCAGCTTGGGGGTGTATAAAATTTCTGTCTAATCACTTTCTTTAAACGAAAAGTGACAAGTAGGTATTGTCACAGCAATGCCACTCTGCTTCTAACAGTACTTCAGGAGACAGGAATCCCACATAACACAAACCTAACCATCCAGAACACAGTCTTATTTTCATGCAGTTATCAGAAAGGCTTATTTGCTTTCCTTAGCCAAGTAGGATGTGATGTAGAACAGCAGCTGCAACATTTCAGACTTGACTTCATTGTAGTTAGGATCTTCCAGTTCCACATAAAGGCTAAAGCATCCTGTTTATTTATGATTAAACTGAAAAGACAAAAAAAAAGGGTGAAATTATTGAAGTTAATACAATCTTTTCTGCCTTCTGAGTGTACTTTAAAATTTTGAAGGTAATTCAGGTACCTGGATAAAACTGAACATCAGTAAAATTCAGAAGGTTACTTCATAGCTGCACTCAAAAACTTTGGGGAGACCCTTGTGTCTTTTTGCTTCTAAACCAAAATACACTAGTGGTAAATCAGCCTTTTAAGATATCCTCACTTGCTGTGTTTTCATTGTTTAGTTCTGAAAAATCACCAAATCTGGGTTAAGAAAATGTAAAACTGTTTCCTCCTTTCTGTCAGATTTAAAAATATTTTTGCTAGGTGAGGTCTTTCCAGTTAATACATTCAGGTTTCTCCACATACCACATTCCAAGGATGAGAAGGTGACCCCATACCTTGGGAGAAATCGCTGTGTTGTCTCTGGGTAGATTCACCTATGCTCCCTAAATGCAGTGACACCTAGCTCAGCTCTCCTCCCTTTCCTTTGTGTCCCTGAGTTTCAAAGCCATCTCTTAGTCTCTCACTTGGGCCAAAGTAGTTCAGGAAATGTGGCTACTCAGGGTTTTTCTTCAAATTGATTTTAGTGTGCACTTATAGACTCGTGAAATGGTGAACGTGATAAATCTGGAAAGTGAGAGCCAGCATATGGAGCTAGCAAATGAAGATGGGAATGATGAACTAAATGTTGCTTTGGGGAAGCATGATGCTAAGCATTTGGCTTTTCAGTTTTACAACTTGGACTGTGTAAAGCTAATTTATACTGTTTGACCCAGCAATGTCTGTCTTCTGTCTGTTAATTGGAAATATGATTGCAGTTTACATAAATGTTTTCATACAATAACTGTGTTGGCAAAAAAGGGAATAGCATATTGCTCCCCCCAAAAATCCCATCTCACAGTCACTTTCCACATTTTCCTAAGAATACACTAAATGATTTCTTTACTTTTTATATGTTGATGATTACATGTCCGAGATTCATGGAATCCATCATTGGGCACTTACTACTCCTAATGATACAGATACCATAAAACAGTGGGTAAAGGAAAAAGCAAATATCTTTTTGTGTTTTGTTCTAATATTCAGGCCTTCTCTATACATTTTTCTCTATCATTCCTTGGGTTTTCTCAAAGTGTTAGTAATGTTGATGTTCTCTATTAGTTTTTGTGGAAGGTTGGTTGATCTTTTTTCTTTATTTGGTCCTTCAGTGGAAGTAGAAAAGAGTTTCCCTTTTTAATAAAGGTGTTCTAACTCCAACTTTTCCACGTACAGAAAGCTAGCAACATACTTTTGTAGGCAAAGTCAGAGAGCATCAGTAGTTATGGGGGGAGACACCAGTGAAAGAATTAAAAGCAACAGCTGATCAGATTGTGGTTTTGTCAGAAACAAAAAAAGAAGAAGGGTCTAAACTTAAAAAAAAAATTAAAATTCTGCTTTGCACTGTGATACTGGTAAAATTGTTCACATTAATGCCACCAGAATGTATGATGCAACAGCACTTCTGAGTAGTCTTTCAAAATTACTAAGAGCTTGTAGTGTCAAGTATTTTTCCAATACTGGAAAGAATAAAAAGAAAGCAGGAGATTATGCAGATCTTGAAAATAAATGTTTCCATTAGTGGGACTTAAAGCAACATGCAGGTTTCCAGAATCTTTATTACTGGATACTTTTATTGGCATAGTGAAGAAGGATGCATGGTTGAAGCGTAGGCTTACAAGTACTTACGTGCGTCTGTGTGTAGAGGATAATTGAGTCTCACACAATGCTTAGATCTGTGGCTGTGTGCCTCTTTGGTTTTCATTAATGTTGATAATATCTTAGCAAGTATTCAATGAGTCACATAATATGGATCTGCAAATTGTAATTTAGAAGCAGGTATCAATTTAAATCACAGGAGTTTGATTCCAGCCACCACTCCTGCTGATAGCACCAAACAGCCGTGAATGCAGTGCTTCACAGGGCTGGCTGCTTGTTGGGAAGCACTGTGGTGTGGCTGGCTGCAAGCCTGTCAGGCTGAAACATTTCATAGGAAAAAAAAGTCCTGTTTTAAACACAGTGACTTGAGTCTGGCCCCTGTTCGCAGGGATGGGTTATCTGCCTGAGTCCATAGGAAACTTAGCTTGAGAAAAGAGATTGAGTCACAGGTAAGAATGGCTGCATTTTTTTATAGCGATCCACAGGTTGTATTGAAGTTTAGAGCTGGTTTTCATTAACCTCTGATCAGTGCTGGATGATTTCTAGCCAGTGAAAATACTAAATATAGTTCTAGAAAAATCTAATTTTCTGTAGTAAATTACCTGGAACCATTGTGGGTAAAGTTGATCAGCTTGGCACAAACTCCTCTAAGAAGGCTTGCCCATGGATATTGGGGCCAAGACTGATTTCTCCTAAAGGAGGCTCTTCTTCTTACAAGGAAATAAACAATTTAAATCCACTGGAAAAGAACCCAGATTGTTTATTCTTACGCTTAAAATGATGGCCTCTCATAAAAATCAGAAGACACTCAATCTGTATATTCAACTAAGATTCGCGATACAAGTGAGCAAATGCAAGTCCATATGTTTGTTGCAAATCCTCGAGGAATAACATGAAAGCTTTTGGTTTTGTTGTTCTGCTGGCAGCAATGGCTTTCCTAGGAGTCTGACTCCATTATACAGGATTTTTTGCTGCCCTTGTAACAGTGGCGAGACTCCTTCTTCCTGCCAGACAGCCAATGACAAATGCTGAGCACTTTTCTTGAACTTTACACCTTTTTGGTCTTACTCTCCTCACTTCATTCTTAGGATACAGACTACTGTTCTAGGGTCTCCATGGGTACTGAGGAGGGCTTGCTCTTTTTACAGTACCTAATGGGCAGTATTGCAAATTGGAAGGTTTTTTCTGGACTTTGACTTTTATGAAGTTTCTTTTGCTCTTTGTATTTTAGTGGCTGTTTCTCCTTTTCCTCCCTTCAAAATGGGATGCAACTTACTTCCAAAATTGCTTGCAGGTAGCAGGAAATCAAGCATCTCATTATAAAACTTATAACTATATACCTGGGTGAATAACTGTACTAGAGAGAATGCCAAGCCATGCTCCTTGACAAACTTTCCTGTTTACATTTAGTGTTCAGTGTTTCAGGGATCTTGATTGAAAAGCTAGACAGGCTGTCATCATCTGCAGTCAGCTTTGGACCAGTCACAGTAGGGCACAGTTGCCACTGGTAGAAGATCAGAATTTTGCAAAAAAGGAATAAAGGTGGCATCATAGACATTGTGAAATTGAGCACAACCATCCATAAATCATTGCAGCCTACCTGCAATAGGTGTAGTGTGCCGGAAATGGTTTGTGCCTCTGCCATCTGCTTCTTCAGCAGAGTCATAGAATATGCTGATCTGTAAGATACCCATCAGGATTGAGTCCAGCTCCTGACCCTACACAGGACACCCCAAGAATCACACCATGTGCCTGAGAGCATTGTCTTCAACTCAAACAGGGTTGGTGCTGTGACCACTTTCCTGGGGAGCCTGTGTCAGTGCTCAACCACCCTCTGGGTGAAAACCTTTTTCTAATATCCAACCTAAACCTCCCCTGACACAGATTCCTGCTGTTTCCTCAAGTCCTATCACTGGTCATGAGAGTGAAGAGATCGATACCTGCCCTTCTGCTTCTGAGGCTGTTGTAGACTGCAGTGAGCTCTCCCCTCAGTCTCCTCTTCTCCAGGCTGAACAGACCAAGTGACCACACCCACTCCTCATACGGCTTCTCCTCTAGACTGTTCTCCATCTTCGTGGCTCTCCTCTGGACACTCTCTAATACCTTAATGTCTTTTTTATATTGTGTTGCCCCAAACTGCCCACAATATTCAAGTTGAGGCTGCCCCAGTGCAGAGCAGAGCAGGACAATCCCCTCCCTTGACCAGCTGGCGATGCTTTGCCTGATGCCCCTCAGGACAGGGTTGGCTCTCCTGGCTGCCAGGGCACTGCTGACTCACATTCAACTTGCTGTCGACCAGGACCCCCAGGTCCCTTAATGAAGATGTTGAAGAGAACTGGGCCAAGGATGGAGCCCTGTGGAACCCCACTAGTGACAGGTCACCAATCTGACCAATCTAACTCTCTGTGCCTGACCTGTGAGCCAGTTGCTCACCCACCATGTGAGGTGGTTATCCAGCTGTATGCTGGATGTTTTTTGCAAAAGCATACTGTGAAAGACAATCAGGATCAAAAGGTTTGCTGAAGTCCAAAAAGATTACATCTACTGGCTTTCCTAGATCAACTATGTGGGTTACCCTGTTGTATAAGGAAAACAAGGTTTGACAAGCAGGATTTTTCCCTCATGAAGCTGTGCTGGTTGTGACTGATGACAACATTGTCTGTTAGGTGCTTTTCAATAACTCCCAGAATAATCTTTTCCATGGAAAGATTTTCAGGCTTTGAATAAAATGACACATCATTAGTAGACTGGGCACTCAGATGACAGTAAAAATTCAATTCATTGTCTGAAATAAGCTTGATTTTGTTCTCTGCATTAGCCACTTATATGCAGTAAATAGATTTTCTTTCCTTTTCTTCTTGTGCAATCTCAGGAAAATAGTTTATATTCTGTATTTTCAATATAAACCATTTACATTTCATGCTGTTGTAGTACTACTGTATTCTCCTTTATCCATACCGTTCTTCATCTGCTTCATATAGCCCTTGTTTAATACCTGACATACTCTTTGCTTGCAAACTATTGCTGTAGCATGTTTCCAAAAGTTTAGATTTTAACTCTATTCTTAAATGAATGTTATAAATTTTGTTATTTTCAAAAACAAGCAAATTTTAGCTCTCATATAAATTGGTTCCCACATGACTCTGTTATGGATTTTGTGAAAACATTGCTTAATTTGTCATTTACTGGAAAAAATCTGGACCAATTCAGTTTCATGCTGATGTCAGCTCTTGATTTTCCTCAAAACCGAGGTTACCTGCCCTTGGTCTTCTGTATGAGAATAGTGACAGTGAAAGAAGACATACAGTTTAATTTAGATGTATAAATTTTCACACACTCCAGGCTGAAACCCTCTTGTGCTGATTTCTAAGCCTTCACTCTAAAGGCTTGTGAATGCCCAGTGTCAGTCAGTGATCAGAAATCAGACTTTTTCTACAAGAAACAGCTGTCAGAGCTGAACCTGCTCAGCTTTACAGCAGTACTGATATGAAACTGTGAATGTAACACTGAGGCAAGAAGACAGATCACTAAATACCAGAAAGTCAGATTTCAGCAACAGTATTGTCTCACTTTACAGCATTTTTAAACTGTGTAAAATGTAGCATGATGTGAAGCTGTATAATTAATGAGACAAGCAAGATTAAAAATGTTAAATATACATAATAAGGCTGGAATTAATATCACTAGTGGGATAATTATTTAAAAGTTTACTGACACTTCTGACTTCTAATGGGAGTGTATCAACACTTCCTTTTCTATTTAACTACTAATCAGTAAAAAAAAACCCCAAAACACAAGGGTTGTCCGTACTGTAGTTGATAGGTGGACTAATGGAAAAAGAAATAGCATACAATGTCACTCCTTTTTATTTAACTTATTTTAGGGCTAAAAATTAATAGTTAGGGCAGTAATCAAATCAATTCAGGTCATTTGACTATTTGAACTACCCTATGCTGTTGCTGGTCTTTGATGCAGTCATTTGTCTTTTTCCATGGCCAGGTCAGAAGATGGATCCATGACCCTGTGTTGTAGAGCAGGTGCTGGCAGTGGCGTGTGGAAGCAATGCAAGCCTCAGTGCACGGTGACAGTCCAGTATGGCTGGATGCTTCCTGTTTCTCATTCAGTCACACAAGACTGTAGCAAGATTAACAGCTTTGATTTTGAGGCGAAAGCCTCAGTATGCCAAGCTTCAGAAGTCAGAAGACTGATAGTTTGAAAATGTGGTTATAGTTTGTTTAGCAAGTATTAAAGGCTTGAAAAAAACCTTGACCCTCTTAACTGTGCAGTTTATCTCCCTAAATTTTCACATAAGGCATAGAACTCTGAGAAGAAATGGACCATGGAAATTTTAAATCTGAAATGGATTTATTTTAGAAATTGCCAGTACATAACTAAAAGCCCCTAATGGAAATAGCTTTGTAAATGCTATGCCTACTGAAAGTAAAAGTGAAAGTCTGACTTGCATTTTTTTTCCTGTCATTCTGCTGAAATGGAAAGAGACAAAGATTATCAATTGATCTATTGCAATGGAAAACTTCCATTCTCATGCTACATCAGAATAGGGAATTTTGAATTCACACTTTCATCTGGGTGGACATAGATGGTGGGATTTTCGCCTGTTCAGTTATAGGGCACTGCCATTCCTCAAACTTTAAATTCGTACAGAATTCAGAAATCACTTCACATTAAAATGTGCATAAATGAAGTCTCTGTCACATGCCTGACAAAATCAGTGAAGCTGCTGGAATGTGGAGGAAAGCCATGATGGAAATAGAGATTATCTGCTAAAACTGAAGGATAATGATGAAGGAACTCCAATGACAACTTACAAGTGTCCTCTTGACTACTTGCATATAAATTATTCTTTTTACTTATGAAATAGAGAAAGTGATGTGATTTAAAAAAAAAAAAAGTAGAAATAAAGGTTCTGATCTTGATAACTTTCTCAAAACACTTATTTTTATATACAGTATATATTTCTGTTAATATCTTAATGAATTAAAAGAAAGTCCAATGAAAATATTTCCTGTATCAAGAAAATGTGAAATTTCCATAGTGAAATGTTGAAGGACAGTCAATGTCCACTGTTAAGGTTGCGCAGGATTGGTATCCAACTCATAAGTTCCTTCCTAAGTTATGAATTTTTTTCATTTTAATTTTTCATCTCATTAATGTTGTTTCCCGTAGACTGAGCTAGAAGTAAATTGAATAACGTCTTTACAAGATATTCTTTCTGTTAGTGATCCTGATACACAATTAATTTTTGAGTTGAGAACACTACAGCACTAAAGCAAATGATGGCACTTTTCCTTGTTGTGAGGTTTGTCATTTTCTCTCTAAGCAGCAGAGCATTTCCAGTTTTGGTCCCCTCCAGGCAACAGATTTCTAGCCCTGCCTTCTCCATTCTCAAGGCCTATACATTACCATGTAATTTTTTCATGTATTGTATTCTAAGGCAGTATCAATTTTTCTTTGTGTAAAAGCACGTTCTCTGCTGGTGGCAGATTCTGCCTGACCTTCGTAAGCTCCTGACTCTCAATGGCTAGGCACTTAAAATAACTTTTTTAAGAAGGTGCATCTTCCTGAAGGCCACAAGTGCAACTTACTTGAATTATTTTTTTGGTCCTGATTACTGTATTGAAGTTCTATACCTATTTGTCAATTTTTTGACTGATTGCTTTCAGAGGAACATCCATAAAATGCCAAGTGTGATGGAAGTTGGCAAAGACAATTGTTGCTATGCTGGAGTCTGTGCTAAGCTGCTCAGCGTGAGGTGTCACAGAAATAGATTATGCAGCTTTTTTTTTTGGAGGTTCAGCCAAACAGTTGTGTGATGGATGGATGGCTCCTCAGGCATCAAATT
Source organism: Xenops minutus (assembly GCA_035221455.1). Lineage (NCBI taxonomy): Eukaryota > Metazoa > Chordata > Aves > Passeriformes > Furnariidae > Xenops > Xenops minutus. The sequence continues at coordinate 66,671,722 of JAWWEE010000105.1, read as the reverse complement.
ACTGATACATGCAGAGCCTTGCTACTGTTTTTGCCACTCATGTTGTCAACTGGAGAAAAAAATACTTCAGTGTAGTGCTTTCATGGAAAACCTACACAGGCATTGCTGGTCAGGTTACTACCCAGGAAGGTAACTAAAAGTCAGGGTAAATTTTCATGAAAGTGATGTGTGGGCATTGAAGCAAGAATTTTCATGTGAGGTGGGGATTCTTGAAAATATGTTCTCTATAAGGTTTAAGGTATTCCTTTGTTTGTTTGCCTACCTTCCTTCTTGGGTTATCTTCTTCCTTCTCTCACTCTCCAGTCTTCCTTGAATTTAAAATTGATGAAGCTGTGATTTATGGTTCCGTGAAAAATGGTAGATTATACATTCATGTCTCCACCTCTGCTGGAGTCTGCCAGGAGGCTCTTCAGCTGTTTGCAGAGTGCCAAACTGCATTAGATACCAGGATCTCAATACATCTGGCTCTTTGGAATAAACTAAAACTTCAGAGACTAAAAAGAAGTTAATTAGTTTCATTAGTAAACTAGTCAGTAGTGGGAGTAATACTGTCTGCATAGCACTTCTCCTGCAGCTGATTGTCTGCATCTTGGAAGACTCAAACAAATAAGGCCTTACTGACCCAAGAGTTCAGACTTGTTTGAGGATGATAGGAAAAAATATAGAAGATGGCATTAGTGAGCCTTATGAGTGGCGTTACCTTCCTTGGGCATAGGATGATGAGTTTTCATTATATTCTGTAAGAAGCATTCACAAGAAAGTCAACAGACACTTGTTAGTTTGCTGATAAGCTATATCTTTTAGCTTACCAGATTTTCGCTACTGGCACATTTTACATTTTTCTGTGCCATAAATTTCTGCCTGCTATGCAAGACAATGCCTGCTCTATGGTGCTTTAGACTAGTTTCTCCAGTGTTCCTTGAGCTTCCATGTTAAAATCTCAAGCAACTTATGTTACTGCATAGTTCAAAAGCAGACTTCTGGGTCCCTATTGCAAAGAGCAACGCCACTGGTTGAGTTGAGTGTTATCACTTCAATATGTCCTTGAAATCGCTTGTATTCAGTGGTCCAAAAATACCAAAACTAGTTACACATGTGTTTATTCTACACTTGGTTTATCTTGGCTGAAATAAACTAATTCTGCCTATCTTGTATTTAGAGGGTGGGGCTGTAAAAGATTGGCTAAAGTTCTTGAATGCTGTATCTTTTTTTTCCCTTTTTATTATCAGTGGTTTTATTTTATTTTATATTCAGTGGTTTTATTTTTGAGTCTCTTGCTCTGTCATGGCTCTGTGAAGCTCACTTCTGTAGCTGGCCTTGTACACTGCAGAAATGCAGAAGAAAACCTGTGGCGGTCTTCTCAGGAGACAGAGCCAGAAGTCTCCTCATACACGACATTTGAACCATAGCCAGACTCTGTGTGTTGCTTTCTTTCTTCCCATTCCCTTTTCTATGTTTGCTAGAAGGTGCTATTAAGCAACTGCTTTGCTAAAGATTTGAATTACTGGCCCTGAAGAGTTGCACTTAAGTAGGTGTGATAATGTTTGTTGATCTGTAGCAATAAACTGTTTTCTTAATAGTTTTTCCGGTGTAGGTTATTTCTTCTAAACTAGGTGTTCTTTGCTAAATTTACCCTTTAGTATTTGCACTGCTACATGTGCAGGACGGGTTCTGCGCTGCTTCTTCCCGATGGGAATGTGGTAATTACAGACAGCAGAGGATGAAAAGGGCTCTTTATCGGCTAACCTGACTGCCCTAAACACTGTGCACCAGCAGCATTTTATTGGCGGATTAAATGTCAGCTACCTGGCTTTAGAATTGACTCCTGCTGTGTTGTGATGAATACTGGTACTTTCCCAGCCCACAGTAAAAGAGTGCTTGGAGGACAGCTGTGTTTTAAAACCTAATATTTGAAACAGTCTGCAGTATCATGAGACTTCCGTCATCTTTTCTGTATAGCCCACCTGAAAGTATTCTTGCCTTAAAGCAAATTCTTAACATATGGAAGAAATTAGCTTGAACTCTACAAAAACAAGCCATGTGTTCTCTGCACAGAACATTTGTAGTAAAAAGAACTTATGAGAATAAATAACTTTACCTGTCTCTTGAACACAGTGTCCTTATAGTAACTTTCATATGAGCAATGATAGAAGAAGTTTTCAAAGCACAATCTTTTGAGATGTGAGCATAAGCCATAAAGGATAAATCCAAGGTGTAGAACTGAGATTCTGAGTTTTATTATTTTTTCAATGTTACAGATGCTACTACTCAAATCCATCAGGAAATTTGTTTCTCCCCTAGTGGGAGAAGGGCTCTTGTGATTGGTGTGCACTTCTGCCCTAAAGATGTCTTGTTTTCTCCACTCTTGCCCCCTGTCATGTGTTTCTCCAATGCAGAGAAATAATTACATGCTTGCATAGTTTCTGGGACTCAGATGAGAACATAAATCACAAGGTTCACTGTAGTTCCACACTTGGATGTTGTAACTTTTATCAGTCTGCAATACAGATGCTGTAATTACAAAGACACAGAATTACTTCTGTTTTCCAAGTGCTGCCTTATAAAAAAAAAAAATGTGCATCCTGAACTTCTTCGTACTATATTTTCATTAGATTGATTAGAAGAGCCACAGGGAGAGGGTATAATTCCCCAGTGACCTTTTCAGTCTCTTCAGTCGTGCCTTTTTTTGACAATTAACATCAGTGACTGATCTTGCTCTGCTCTCTGCCTTGCTTTGTTGTGGATGTGTGGTGAAATTTTAGGTCTCTTACAGTGAGACAATATAGGAAGGAGGGTTTTCCAAGGTAGGCAGGCATCTAAACAGGCTTATAGGCAGAACCTGTAATGCTATTACTGATAAAGATACTTTACACTTGATGTGTAAATTGTATGGTCAAATCAGCCCAGCTGAGCATTTTGTTCGTCCCAGGTCTGTATAGCTGCTATGGCACCACTTTATGCTTGCAGCTGACTAATGGTCCAGAGAGGGTGAAAAATGAGACTTTTCAGTCTTCTTAAGAGGTTCGTGAGGAAGATATTTGGTAGGTTTGTCTAGTGGCATGAATATATATCACTTCATTGCTTTAATTAAATAAATATGTGGTAAAATATATGCTCTTAGGCACACAAAGGTTCAGGTTTGTTGGGGGTTTTCTGGTGTGGGTTTTTTTTTAATTTGGAAGGGTTTAAAGGAGTTTGAGTGCATTAATTCAAAATGCTATGAAGCAGCTAATTATTTTACAGACTGTTATCTAATGGATTATTATGCCTATTTTTTTCTCTGTGATTGCATCATTAATGACTGCATAATATGAGCAAATTATGGAGTCCAGTTAACAAATGCATTTACATAACAGACACCTGACCATGTGCATTTGCATTTGTTCATGATTTGATTTTACTGAGCTATTGCATATCTAGATGTACACATCACATTGCTGAAATCAGTCAGGCATTACACACAGTTAATGAAGAAGAGTGTTAACAAACCTGCTATAACACATGTCTTAGAGGTCAGCATTATCCTCTGGAGCCTTAGAGAAGAACAAATGAATGAACAATAAATTTGACTATCTTTAAAAGCTATGAATATAAAGCAAATGAGAAGTTAACTGTGTTAATTTGTTCATTCTTCTTTCTGTAGCCTTTATAGCTTCCATCTGTCAATGTGCCCTGAAAGGATAATGTTTCTCTGTTGATTTACATTCTTTGGAATTTTTGGAATAAAAGAAGTATTAGCTTGATAACTAAGAAGAGCTGCTTTCAGAAATATTTTTGCTGTACCCTTATAATAGTCTTTGGGTGATTGTGTAGTATGCCAGTCTCTCATGGCTACAGAAATACTGTGTGACAGGTATGTCAGGTGAGAGATCCCTTACAGTTGCTCAATGCACTGGGGCAGATTGTGGGTTCATGTAATTTAGTACCACTCTTATCATGTGAGCTTGTGGAGTTTTTTTATATATCACACTTCATGACAATTATAATGTTTCCAGTTTTAAGATTTATTTTAAGTTGATTTTCTCTACTAGGCTGTAACTTTTTCCCAGGTGGGCTGAAGTGTTCCATCTGACCACCTCTGTCTATGGGACCTAATAATTCTGGGAATAAGGGGGAGTTCCAGGAGAGGAATACCTTTTTGCTTTGCTTCTACAATACACGTGGATTATTTTTAGAAGCTTCTAAAAATGTCAAGCAGTATTGGAGTTTTCCACCTACATTTTTATAAGATGCCAAAGTTGCCATGATCTATGTGGCAGCACCACTGTCCTAAGACTCCCTCGTAGTTATGCGTGACTCGTACTCCTTGCACAGTTTTAAAGAAAAGTGCATTCTGGAACACGATGACAACAACAACTCCTTTAACTTTCTGGATCACACAGAGCAGCATCAACATGGTACCTGGGCTAACACCTGTGGGCTTGTGTACAGCACAGTGCAGTCAACTGCTGGCAGATGCCGGTGCTGTCTGCCCAAGGCAATTATGCTCTGTTGCCAATGCTCTAACCTCTGTTTTGGGTGCTCTGTCAGGTCCGGCCTTGGTCTCTTTGTGCTGTCTTTCTGCAATGTAGCCATAGCTATTGATGTACTGCTTGCTACAGAGATACATGGAGCAGCAGCAGCCTTGCCTCTGTGCTGAATTTGGCAAGATACACCTTGGGGAATATTCCTGCTGACTAGTAAAATTGTGTCATTTCTGATTAAAACAACATGTACTGGAATGCTGGCAAAGAGCACACTGGTGCTTGGGTTTTTTTATAGGCACTGAAGGTAGTCCAGGGTATTATAAACTAGTATGTTCTGTCTCAGTACCTGGCAAACTGATTAAACTGAAAAAGAAAAAAAAGAAATACTTCTGTCAAGCAGCTTCTGCAACAGCAGCCTGTGCTTGGACAGTTAATCTTCTTGAATTGTTTTAATGTATCAATAGAGGAGCAAATAAAGGTAAATGGTTGGTACAGTTTATGAAAATAAGGGAAGGTCAATGAAGTGTAGAGCTATTATAGGAGAGAGCAGAACAGAAAGCAGTGAAGGCAATTATACCAGCAGTATAAGGCTGTAACATCTTTGATGCAGAACAGCAACTCTCTTGCCTAAAATCTGGTTAAGACTTTCAGCCTCTGCTTTATCCACAGAAATTATTACAATTATTAATAATGGTCATAGTATAAAAAAAGCCTCAAAAATTGTAAGAGGAAGGCTATATAAAGAAAAATTTAGAACAATCTTGAAAAAAAAAAAAGTATTCAAATGTTGAAGTTTGCTTTAGTATCTTTAAAAAGTTGCATGGAAATGTTTCCATACTGACCAGCTTTGATAATATATACCCATGAAAGAATAAGTGAAGCATGCCTGTATTTGGGATAAATTTTGGAACTGTGAGTTCGTCCAGGAGTGGGATTTAGATACTCTAGGTCTGGTTGTTACAAGAAATTTGTGTTGTGAACTGTTGTCCTTTCTCTTTTAACCCTGTACCATAGGCACTGAAAGATATTTCATTTTAAAAGCCTTTGAAAAGTTACAAAGCTGCTATTTTTTTTTTTGTTTGGTTTCTCTAATCTGATTAATTCATTTAACTTGGTCTTGGCTGCTCTATGCTTTTGCTGATGAGAAGTGTGAGAGCCAAGGAGGCCACTCTGCTGCCAGTGTCAGTGCTGGCCAACATTCAGGAAGGCACTTCTGTGGTGTCTGCTTCTTGGATGAAGAGGTGCTCAACCCAGAAGGGCTGTAAGGTGTAAACTCATGACAAAGTATTATATTTTACTGTGTTTTCTCTTTTGTGATTGCCCAAATTTAAGCTGGTGTCAGGCGGAGCTTTGAGTAGGATGCCCAGCTTTGGCTTGAAGACAACACAGGCAGAAAATGTAGCATCGTCCTCAGCTGTTCAGCTCAGCAGCTAGTATCAATTTATCTGGTTTTCCTCTGCATTTTCTCAACTTAATTAAAGAATGCTTTGCCAGGCAATAGTCTCTCTTTATAAAAGCATTTATAGACTGTAATCAGGTTTTTTTATAGTAAAGCAATTACACTTTCACAATGAGGTGTTTTCCATGATCTGTAGCCTTTTTACTGGCTTTTTATTGGATAGCCTTTTCTGCATTTTCTGAGTCTTTAGAGAAGACAACTGTACCCTAGGCTACATCAAGAGAAACATGGCCCATAGGTTGAGGGAAGTGATTCTGCCCCTCTACTCTGTTGGAACCCACCTGGAGTACTGCAACCAGTTCTGGAGCCTCAACATAAGAAGGGTGTGGACCTGCTGGAGTGAGTCCAGAGGAGACCACAAAGAGGACTGGGGGACTGGAACACTTCCATGAAGACAGGCTCAGAGAGCTGGGGTTGTTTAGCCTGAAAAAGAGAAGGCTCCAAGGAGACCTTCTAGTACCTAAAGGGGCCTCCAAGAGAGCTGAAGAGGAACTTTTTCAAGGGCATGGATTGACAGAACTGATTCTAAACTGAAAGAGAGTAGATTTGGTTTGGATACCAGGGAGAAATTCTTGACAGGAGGGCTAGAACAAGTTGCCTGGAGAAATTATGGATGCCCCATCCTTGGAAGTGTTCAAGGCCAGACTGAATGGGTCTTTGAGCACCTCGATCTAGTGGATGGTGTCCCTATCCATGGCAGGGGATTTGGAAGTAGATGATTATTAAGGTCCCATTCAACCCAAACCATTCTGTGAATATAAGATATGTAGCAGAAGGATGCACAGCTTTCCAACACTGATCACAGCAGTGACTCTTACAAACATGAAATCATCTTTTCCCTCCCATGTTTAGCCCTTTTTCTGGCTTCTTTCTTCTTATATCCTGTTTGGTGGTTTCTTTTAAATTTATTTAGCACATGGTTAGCTACTATTTCTGCATTTTTACTTGCCAACCATTTCTTTTATCCCATAGGATCCATTAATTAAAAGATTATGATTACATTGTCATAATTCTGGATTAGATTTGAAAAGGATTATTACTTTATGTAAGTATATGTATGCAGGAGCACTGGATTAAGACATATCTTATTTAATGACTATACCTTTACAAAGGTTATCATTTTAGCTTTTTACATGATGAATGTTATTTTAATATATCAAAAATTACTAGTCTGAAAAGACTTTGCCACAGCTCTAAAGCCACTGTCTAAGTACTGTGAGATCATGTTCTTTATGCAGCTCAGCTAAATTACTAATTACAAAGCTAAACTGTAATCCAAAGTCATATTTTGGTTTGTAAAATGAGAGGTAAGGTTGTCCAATGAAACTTTGCCTCTATGTTGTGCTTATCACATGATGTATTATCCATCTAAAGGAAGGTACATTGACCATACTGTTATTGTTGAAAATTTAGAATTTTTGTACACCCAAGGAAAACGATCTTCAAATACTCTGGGATTCCTGTTCCCTTCGTCCTTGATGTCAACTTGGGTATTTGTCCAATGCTTTGTGTTTTGTAAATCTCCTTACAACTTACTTGGTTTGACTTATATCCTAGTCCTGAGCCAGTTCTCTCCCACGGTAGTTTCAGCTGCAGCACCATGATGTAAACCATGTCAGTGTTGCTGCTGTTCCAAAGTAGCCTTGTGTCTTGTTTGATTCCTTCAGGATGAAGCAGATAATTGTCCCCAGTTCCCTGGGACCTATGCATGGAGTTGATTCATTTTCATCTGCGACCAAGACTCATACCCCCTCTCTTATTTGATAGAACTGGCAGCTGTTGAAATGAAGTTTTGGCTTTTATTCAGAAATTGTTTGATACAAATGTGACGGACAGGTGTGTTATGCTCTGTTTTTCCCTTTTGGTTTGCCTGCCTGCCACCACCTGAGAATTTGTGTGCACTCATTAGAGGCAGAACATGTTAATGGAGGAGTACCTCCTGGTGAACAAAGCCCTTCATGGTAAGATTTCACTCTAAAGAACATCTTAAAATGGGACAGATTCATTTTGACGCCTCATTGCCTGTGATTGTGATTCCTTCAGGAGGACGATTGCTGCTACAATCAAATGTTGCAATTTAAAGTTACAAATTAAACAGATTGCCAGGAGCAGCCGTGAATGCCCCATCCTTGCAAGGGTCCCAGTCCGTGTTGTGCGGGGCTTTGAGCAACCTAGTGTAGTCCAAGGTGTCCCTGCCCATGGCGGAGGAGTTGGAGCTGGATGATCTTTTAAGTCCTTTCCAACCCAAATAATTCCATGAAGTTCAAAAAAGAGTTTGCTTAAAGGCTCTCAGTTAAAACCGCATTTCTAATCTAAAATTGGTACGTTCTGGATGAGGGCTGTATCTGGTCACAATAATGTCTGGTTCATTATCTTCTAATCTGTAGCTTACAAACTGGCTGGATTTTTTTGTGACAGTGATGTATAGTCCATGGCATGTTACTGGTGTTAACTTTTATATTGAGCTTAGTGGTTTAAGTACAGTTAATCTCTTTATTAATGCTTATTGGTAGTCTGCATGATCATGTTTTCATTTCTAGTTGACAGAGAAAGAACATTTGGTTAACTCCACAGTGAAAGCAAGAATCCATCTTTTTACCCTAATTACAACTATTTCTAACAGTTACTAGTGTATTTTATAATTTATAACAACAAGAAATAATGGAGGAAAAAAGCTATATATATATCACATATGCCTTAATATTACCTTAATGCGTGGAACTCTCTTGTGCAACTTAATAAGATAATATCACTTTAAAACAAGCCAAGTTGCCTTACTCTGCTCTGGCGAATGTTTCTGTATGTGAACAAAATAGCACCAGATCTTCAAGTCTTTGCTCTGTCCTCAATTGATCACGAGGACCTTGGAATTGCTCCCTGGCCTTTTCAGTGCAGACTGTACTTTCAAAGTCTGCATGGCACAGTTGTTTCTGTTTGAAGCAAGTTCCTTCCCTCTGCCCCTGCCCTGTATTAAGAAGTGGTGTGGAGTGTTTTGGCAGAGCTGCTGACTCAATTAAGAAATGCTGTCAGTCTTGCCTTTGTTTTTGAAGAGACAAATTGGTACTTATACATCTGGGAGCAAAACCAATATAATATGTTACTGAATGTTAAATTTTCCATCTGAAGATTTATTAAGTGCTCAGAAGCATTTTGCTTTAGTTCTGAATATTAAAAGGATAAGTGTATTTCTGGAGTTGTCTGCATTTGAGGTACAAATCACTAAGTGTTTTAATTCAGGGCAGGTAATTGTGCTGCTTTGATTGATTGCATATTTAAGGCAAAAGAGCATTTTTTTAATTCAGGCTGAACATTTTAGTCAGTTTTCTCTTGATTAAAAGTGCCTCATGGTGACATATCAGAATGAGGTTTTTTCACTATTTTCTTGGCTAGTAAGATACCACAAAGTAATAACATTTCAATGTTTTTCCTGCTTCTCTCTGCAGGAAATATATTGTGAAAAGTCCATGCCCTCCTAAAATGGCCCAAGGGGAAAGCTAGGGATCCTTTTCATGGGAGTATGCTCGCATATGCTTTGAATAGAAATATTAGTGCCAGCCCATCACTTCCAGGCTATGACAAAGCCCCACTGCCATGCAGCAAATTGTAAATCCCAGGCTGTGCCAGTGGAGGATGTTGCTACCTCCAGATTCCCTGATTTTTTTTTTTCAGCACAGCTTTTCCCCTTAAATTACCTGGATGTATGTACTCCCTTTCCTGGCTGCCATGTAATGTACACTTTTCATCAGACCCCGGGAGATGGCATCATTAGAGGAAAGGAGCAGAGTGATTCTAAATTCCTTCCTTAAACCAATAGCATCACAAATCCTCCGGTTAGCATGGGAGGGCCCTGGTGCTAATCTCATTTGGAGAGCTTGAGGCCTTGGTGTTTCCTGTCCTGGGCAGTTGTTAAACAGACTTGAGGCTGTAGTAGATATGTGAGACTACAGTGAAGGTGAGAGATACTGTGGTGGATACAGGAAAGACCAAATAATTGAGCAAGCCCAGCTGGAGCCACGCTCAGTGGGGTGTGTAGAAGAAAGTGAGAGGACACCTGAGTGAAAAGCCACTATGTGAAGAATGCCACATTTAGGAAAAGAGAGCAGTGTGAATAAATGCTGATGTTAAAGAAGAAGAATGGGGGTATAAAGCAGGCACTCTTGAGGAGACATCAATGATCCCAGCAAAGATGGAGAGACTGAACCTCCCTCCTACATGAATAGTATGTTGTGCTGTTGTAACTGGTACAGCCAATGTGCCAGATGGCAATGGAAAGGAGTTTTCTTGAGCAGTCAGTTGCTGCAGATGGAAACTGAGTCATGAGTTTCAGTGACCAGTCACCTAGTGTTTTCAAATTATGCTTTTTGGCCAATGATCTGTGCATAACTCCTGTTTCTGACTTAAACAAAGTCATTGTCCAGAAGCATTTTCATACCAATATGAGTAGGAGTATGACTATGAGAGTGGTGGTGGTGTTTCAACTTCACTGTTGGAGTTCAAATGACAGGCCCACTAGCATAAAATAGATGAAAGCAACTGACAGGCACAGCTGGCCAGTGACACAATAGTTAGCCTTCAGGCTTTGAACATGGTATTGATCAGCAGAAATCAAAGGTTATGTGGAAGAAAGGCGCAAGAAGAATAGGGCCCAATATCTCATGAGAGATCTCAGCCTTTCTATCAATAGTTAGGGAGAAAGGATTTCTTATATCTTCCTCAGCTTCTCCAGATGTAAAGTGGAGATGTGAAAAGTATTTTGTGTGATAAGGCAGAGTGAGAAAACTTCCTGCAGAGGGGAGTTCTACACTGGTGTTTGCTGTTGGCAAAGACCTTTTGAAATTTTGAGACAGTGACACCAAATGTTCACTTGGATACTTCTGTGGGAAGAAGAGGTGAGTGGTAGGTAATATATTAAATATTAGTTTGGCTGTAAAGATGCTCCTCTTGTGCAGTGAGCCTGACCTACTAACCAAGATTTCAGTGTTCAGAGGGGATTAAATAGCAGTTCTTGTCATTATTCAAGTTGGATATTTCATGTCTCCCTGTTGCTGAAGTTCATTTTATTTCATACAGATGGATTTAGCAATAACGAGGTAATTGCATTTTCTGGTGATTAACATTGCCCCGGTGTAAAGTACAAGAGCCACAGCCTCCAAGAGTCCTGTCTTCCAAAGTCATCCTATCATATTGCCCATTGGCAGAGGCAAATGAAGCTAAGTAATTTAATTAGCTATGATTAGCATTTGAAGCTGTCTACCCAGAAACCAATAGAGGTTCACAATTCATCCTGTATTATTTCACATAAGCCGTTAACAATATTAGTTGAAGGCAGTCTAATTCAGGGAGGTAGTAATTCAATCTGTTCTCCTCCTCTGAATTCCTGGTTTAAACCAGTAATGAGCAGAGATGGTTGTGATTAGGCACCTGTTAGGTGACAGCAGCCTGGTTGCTTCAGGACAGCTGTATATGTGACAGAAAGTGTCATCATGGCTGGTGCTGAGCCACCACCTGGGTTGGCAGAAACAGCGTTGGCCTTGGCTGGCCTGATACCTCTGGCTGGCATCGAATGGTGCTGGGAGAAGGTGTGGGAAAGGCTGCTTTTCTCCCACTTTCCTTGTCCAGGCTGCTGTTAAGCACAAGTCTGGTTCTCAGAATTGCAAATTTGATTTCTTCAGAACCAATTAATTCGTTTATGAAAGCCAACACCTCCCATCCCACCCCTTGTCGCAGCTTTAAAGGATGTGCCAGTTGGGCATGCTGCAAAAGCCTTTTACAGTTGGAATAAAGCAGGACCTGGGGTGATGGTGCCAGGCCCAGCTCCTTTTGAAACCCCAGGAAAGGCTGTTGCAGTGTGGGTGCCTGTCTGTACTCTTTTGTGCATTAACATACGTGCCAACTGGGCAAGTGTGGGCAAAGGCAGGGTCTGGCTTAATGGCACACAAAGTAAATGTCAGCTAAATAGGTTTTCTTTATCTTAATAAGTGATGAGATGTTGGCTGCAGTACAACCATGCTGGATTGTGGTGCAGTGGTTTCTGGCTCTGCTCTCTGCCATCCATCCCAGCTGGTTTCTAAGGTGTCACAGCCTGGGTGTCCCCCCTCAGGGGCAGGTTGGCAGTGCCACCTGCACACCCCATCAGATATTTCTGAGTTGACTCAGCGAAACTGCCTCCTGAAAGCTTAGCTTCACAATTTTCAGCCAGGCCTATTGCCTGACCCAGATGGCACCCTGATTTTCAGGTTTAAATGTACCAACAACCAGAAAAAAAAATCAAGTTCAAATCATACTTTATTGGTGTTAGAATTTGTCACCCAAAGTAAATACCATGAGCAGAGTTGTTAGGCAAAGTGTTAATGAACTTTTTTAAAGCATTAGTGGAAAATCCTATATTCTTTTTAACACATTTTTAAACTCTCATGGCCCTTCAAAAAAAGCAGGGAAATAAAACAAGCTGCCTCTGCTTATAACTTTTTGCTCTGAGAGAGGTTTCTAGCCCTTTGGACCAGCACTGGCTTTTTTTTTACTTCTCACCCAGCACAGGGGAAACTGGGGATGTGTAGCACAGATGGAGACTCAGCATATGGGTCATGCCAGCGAGAATTAAGAGGGGGAGTGAAGCGTGAAGACGTGTTGCCCCTGACACCTCGATGAGAGCTGTTGTTTGGGATAGTTTCTCTCTTTACCCTGATGGATTGGCAGCAGTACATGGTACAAAGCCTTTCTCTAATTTCCCTTTCCTAAAGGAGAAGGGTTTTCCCGCTATAACAGCCCCAGTACCTTTTTGTAATCTCATATGCCTGCCCAAAACCACCATTTCAGTAGCTCACTGTATTATTTTTATAATATCTCTAAGTATCTTTATTAACTGATGTGCAAAATGTGCCATTTGTCTTTGTAATAGTGCTTTCCTTTTTAATCGTGTTCCTCCTTTGCTGTTTTTTCTGTGAGCCCTTGGCAGTGTTTCATTTTAGCTCAAAGTGAAAGAACATCCTCCTTAAATAGACTGTAATCCTCAGTCTATTGTTTGATCAGTTTTAATTTAATTTTGCTGCAATGAAAACATAATGGGAGGATGAACTCCAGAATGTGCAATTCGAGGAAAGTTGCTGTCAACATTACTGAACCAACTTTTGAAACAGCAATGGGGATCTAAGCCTAGCAGCTTTTTACAGTGCGATCTGCAGCCCTGCACTTTACCTGCTCAAGCATGAGGCATATTTTTGAAATATTTTCCAAAGTACCCTCTAAATTTTCAGTAGATCCCTTTTGGGATGTTTTTATGAAATGCCTTGGGTGTGCCTCTCTGACAGGCTTGATTGCCTTTCGTTTAACAGCAGCATTCTTTGTCCTCAAGCCTCTTTATGAGCAGGCTTTGAGGACTTCAAAAGAGTTAGCACTTGTTTGGTGTGCTTTGGGTGCAGATATAACTCAGAAATCTCTGATTATCGAGACTCCTTTCCTATTTTCTTCTCTTTTTTAGCTCTGTGTAGGAAAGAGGAAAAAAAAACCTCCACCCCCAGACTGAGATATTCTACCTTGTCTAGGTCCTCTGATTTTCAATAGTATTGTCGTGACTGCTCTGTTTCTGATCTACTTGTCCTCCATTTGACCCCAACCTGTCTGTTGCTCTGTCAGGATTCAAACACAATTTCCCACTCCTCCCAGGAATTATTTTTGGAACTTTAAAAATACTCCATCTGTAACATGGTGTTCCTACGCGAGCTGCCTGTATAGGGAGTATGACTTGGAGGAGGAAAGCAAGGCTACAGCCTCCCCAACAAAGCAGATACAAAGCTGCTTTTGTATCTGGTCCCTATTCATGCATGACTGCAGCATAAGAAAAGAGCAGCCCCAAACTAGTCCTATTCTTGGGACTGGTCCAAGACCTGCCTGGAGGTGAGAAGGGGGTGCCAGGGGAGGGATTCTTCACCAGTAACTTGTACTCTGCTTCTGTTTTATGACCAGTTGGAAGCTTTTGCTGGAAGATACAGAAGTTAAAGCTTGGAGCTGAGGATGCTTATTAGTTAAGCCTAATAGCAGCTCCTGAGTAAGATGAACGGTGGCAGGGCACATTCTTTTCTAATATTTCTTTGTTTTCTTTGCTTTTTAAATAGCTTCAGCTAAAGAAGTAAAGATTAGGTCAGATGCTCAAGAGAAGTATTTGTTCTTGTGAACCCACCAGTGGGTCAATGTGCTATCCTGGGAAAGCATCCCTGTTCCTGCTGGCCTGAAAGCATTACCATACTGGGGAATCCTGCTGCCTCCAATCTGAATAACAGTACAACGTATGTAGGTGGCCACTGGGTAGACCTAGAAACGTCCCTCCATTTTTCTCAGCTGGCCACAGCCACAGGCCAGGTTCAAGGGCTACTTGTATGGTTTTCTCTCTTAGTATACTAAGTTTCTTTGTTAAGCAGCCAGTTGCCTTGATTCCACAAATAGAAAAATAATCTTCTCTTGGTGCAAAAGACAAATACAAGAATTACATTGATCCATTTGAGTGGCATGTTTTGTTTCTTGTTTGATTTTCTTTTGGGTTACATATGTGTGTGCGTGTGTATACATATATACAGGTCTTGCAGGATACTGTTGTTCTGACCAAGATCATTGATTCTGAGATGTTAAGAGGTTGGGGTGAAAGAGAAGGGAAATCAGCTTTCCAAATAGAGGCCAGAAGAGATATATGCTGTTGGTGAGGTAGCAGCGATGAAAAACTACTGTGAGAAAAGGGTGGATTGCAGAAAGAATGATTGCAGGCATTCACAGTCCCTGGGAAGAAGTGCTGGTATCAAATGAGCTGTTACAGTGTTGGATCCAGTTGGTTTCCCTTGGGAGTGTGGTACCCGCAGGTCTTTTGACAGCAGAATTTCCCAGTTTGAAGGGACTGACAGATGAGTCTTAGAACCCTGTTCTGTAAAACTGTGTTAATTCAGGAGGTACGAGCCAAAGTGGTCTATGTGTGCAACCAACCTGCAGTAACACTAATTTTGTTTAATTTATAGAAGGATCTGCAAGTAAAATTTACTGTGAAGTGAGATTACATTAATGAGTTATACTTGGCTCTGGCCAAAGAGCGCATGTGATCGAGATGCTTATCAGCCTATAAGAAATGTCATAATACTGGAGAACTATAGGATCATATAGTTAAAGGTTGTTGTCCCAGTTGCACTCTCTTGTCTAGGAAGGCTGCATAAGTATTTACTTAACTTTAGGCTTACATATATTCGTTTTACTTCAGAGGAATTTAAGCATATGTTGGAATAATTTCCTGAACTAATACCCTCCAGATGAACAAAGGAGCAGAATCAAAATTCTAAGACGAGCTGTTTTTTGCTGTATGTTCACTAGTGCTGGTTGATTCTTGATAAATATTTTTAACTTAAGCTCACTTGTACTATTTCAAAGGTAAATTTATTGTCTGTACATGAGTGTGTGTAGTCTAAAACCACACACTATACTTGCAAACTCAGAAAGAAGTGTTGTTTCATCTACTTAGCCAATCAATTTGTGAACTGTTAACCAGCAACTATGAAAACATCTCCAGTTGCTTCATTGGCAAAGCATTGGTGAAGGGTGTTTGCGTCATAAAATCCAAAGAACATGCAGAAAATATATTTATTTGCCACCAGTATGAGTTGACCTGGCTTATACGGGGTAAGGCTGATATAAAGAATCAAAAGGGAGTTTAAGTGCCTGGAATCCTGCTTTGCTCCAGTCTGACTGAAGGCTCCATCATTTGTGCGTCAGCTGGAATCACTAATGCATAGCAATTAGATTTAATGAAGGAAAGCTACCAATATCTTAGACATGCTGAAAGCCCTTCTGTTTATTTTTTTTAGGGGAATGGATCATGCAAACTATTTGTATTTTTTGGTTAGGGCTCTATTTTTGTTTTCATGAACTGCCTTTTTTTTTATGGGTTTAGTTCTTTCGAATCATGAACTCATGTGAATTCAAAATTTGTTACAGTTGTCCTCAAGTTATTTTGTGTTCGGTTTCCTCTTCCTGGGTTCACAAAAATGGATTTGTCCATCCTATTTTAGAAAACAGGCGTTGCTCATTCACAGAAACTATCACATATCCCCTTCCTGACAAAGCTGTTGGGGATATGCTGGCTCCTCTGTCCTTCTCACTTCCTGTTTGTCCTTTGCTTTGGTGGCTTATTCTGGGTGAATGTCACTTACTTGCCTGTGCGCTTGGTGCTGGGGTGGCACCCACCACAGGGAATCAGTGGGAGAGCCTCTCCTGAGATCACCCAGCAGCTGAGGTTCACTGCCAGGGGTATGGGCTCCTTCTGGGGGAAGAGCATTTGGGGACTGCACAAAGAATTACTTCTTGAATGTGCCTTTTATATCTTATTTGGTATTTAAGGAGCCCTTTGCCATTCTGTTGTCTATGGCTCAATTGGATGCACAATTCGTATGGGCTACTGAAATTGCTCACATCAGCTGTTAAGCTGTGCCACTTAACCTTGTGCTTCATCACCACAAAAACGTAATTATATAGGACATCTCCAGATGTTCTAGCGAAAAAAAAAAAAAAAAGGAGGTCCCTGTGTTTTCTTTACAACTCATGACTGAGACTGCTGTGGTCTTTCCAGACACTGGAGTAGCTTGAAGTAAACTTTTCTGCCATATGTTCTGTCGACTTTTTCTGCAGAGCCAAAAAGCTTTGTTAGCATTAATAGTGTAAGGAGAAGTCATAGGACCCTCATGTATGCTCTCAGGCTCCACAGCTGCTACAGTAGGTGTGACTGCATGTTGGTAGAGCCACTGCTGTCATTATCATCTATGGTGTCAACAGGGAAGAACTTGATTTTGAATTCCAGGATCTTGTCAACCTGTCAAACAACTTGCCGGTGTTATCCTGAAAACTCCAGAGACTATCAATGGCATTGGCTTCATCGAAGCCATGGCCCCAAACCATATAGCCTAAATATTCCAGTATGTATTGTAGGATTAAAAAGCCTCTCTGTAGCAGGTATTAAACACCTTAGTCTGCCTGTTTCTTCCAAGCATCCATCTCTGAGATTCTCTCTACAGGTCTCTTAAAGGTCATACACAATACAGCAAGCAGTTACTTTGTCATAAGAGGTAGATATTTATCAACCGTGGCATCCCATTTCTCCATCTGTCTATTTGGGGTGTGAAAAGCACATTCCACCAGCGTTCTTTAGCTGCTGTGGCTGGGTTTTTTTTATGGGATTCCAAGGCTTTGCTAACATTTCTATGTAAAGAAAGCCTGGATTGTCAGAAAGTGAGAAGTTTGCTTATGAGTTGTTGCAGTTGGATGGGCTAGCAAGAAAATATTCTAGACTCTAAAAAGTCATTCCTCTAAGACATTATTGGCTAAAATGGGCAACACATTTATGAGCTACAAAAGAATGTAAATCTCAAACAGCCTGGAGAGCTGTATGATTTGATTGTTAGGTGACTACAGTAAATGAAATGCAAGAGAAAAGGTTCAGTCTCTTATTAGGAAGACTAATTACAATTGAAATGGCTGGTTTACCAATATTTTGCATGTTTTAAATATTTCCTCAGATCATTCCATATAAAAATAATAACAGCATAAGGCTAGAATTAATAGGAAACTTAAACCCAAAACATTTGGGAGCACAGATGCTATGGTAGGTTAATCCAAACAATGTATTAAATACAGCTGCATTTTGGTGAACTTCAGTGTAAACATGGAGATTTCTTTATTTCTACTTTGCAAGTCACTGGAAGTAATCCTCATTAATCAAAGTGTGCATCAGAGTCTTTAGATGCAGGGAAACCATCATAGGCAAAGCTGAGTAAATACCTGTTCTCTGAAAATCCTTTCTGTTTGGATTGTGATACATCTCATCAACCACTCTCTATGGATGGAGACACACATGTGTGTCTATATAAAGAGAAAGCACTTAAACAGCAATCTCAAACTAGCTACTGAAGTTTCAAATTACTACATTTAGATGTTATAAAGATAAGACAGATTCCACCCACATAGGGAAATCAGGGATAACTCTATTCTGTCTAGTTACTGTGTTCAAGATGGCAGTTATGCTTCTCAGGTACAGTTGAAAAGATAGAATTCTGATTAAAAAATACAAAAAACCCCATTGGTATGAACCATTTTAGATTACTTTCTTGGCAAAAGAATCTATTTCTGTCAGCAGGGGAAAAAAATTTCTTGCAATTCTAGTCTGTAACTTGAGAAAAGTTAATTACTGCAATATACATGATACCTCGCTGTAATCAAATAAGTATACATGTAGACTGAGTATAAATGCTAACTGGCGAATCAAGAGAGTGCTTTGACATGATTAAATTGTAGAGAGTATTGGGATGGGGGTTTAAAATCAGTTACCTCAGGTTACTTATAATCAAATAACATAAATTATAAAATAATTCTGTGGTATTTGATATACATAATATATTCTGGTTTATGGGTACTCCTAAAATTACTCCCTCTATCTTGCACTACTCAGGTGCACAATGTTATTTTTTTTTATTTGAATATTTAAGATCCTCAAAATTATCTTTGGGTTAAATTCCAGCACTTTTTAAAGGAAAAACTTATGTAGAGGAAGCTAGGTAGGTGTTGGCCCAGAGCTGGAATTTCAGCAGTTGTTACTGGTGTTTTTACAAAAAATCACACAGTATAAAAAGACAAAGGGCGAACCAACTCGATACCGAGCTTCTCCAGAAAGTGAAAACATGTCTGTCAACCATGAATTAGTGCAATCTTAAAATGAATACTACAAGCGTTTCTAGTTTACCTTAGAGATCAGATTAAGCCAGAATACAAATATATGTAGTCCATTACAAATATTTAGGCAAGAGTTCTGACTTCGGTTTTTTTAAAGGTGCTAGATAGCTTCAGTTAATTGTAAGTCAATTAACTTGAGATTTTTAAAAAATCACCAAGGAGTGAGCAGGCTTAGTTCTGCAGGAAAACAACTTCAATATGAAGACATGCACAAATAAAATCCCCAAGATACTATTTGCAGAAAAGGAAAATTTTGGAGAAACTTCCCCAGGTTAGTAAGCTGTGTTTGGTACCCTATAACTACTCTAGCATTGCATCAGGATATATGGCTTACAAGTGTAAGCATAAAGCCTGTGTTTCCAGTGGGGTCTGGCTGTGGGGCTGTGGGGGAGTGCTGGGAGTGTTGATCTATGCTGGCTCCGTGCATGTGTGGGGATGCAGAGCCAGAAGAGGTGGCGGCTGTTCCTGGGGAGTCACACAGTTGGCCTTGAGAGGAAAAATGTCAGAGCCCAACAGATTTTACTCCTGAAAGGATTTGGATTTATTTGGCCCTTAGAAACAGGAAGCCTAAGGATGATTTTCTTCCAGGTCACTTCTCTGAAGCTCATTTTTGACTTGGCTGTGTAGCATAGGAGACTGGCCACGTCAAGAAACAGTGTCCATCCAGCTCCTCCCTTTCTCATCTTTCTAATAACTAGGGGAGAGAAGTTACTGTATACATTTTTGTTTGGAAGTGCTTTTTGCAAGCTAACAATCCAGTTCTTTCCCATATACTTAACTGCTTTGAGAGGTTTTGTCTACCCATGTAAGTGGTTCTGTTTTTAAAAAAAAAGGTTGGAATTTATTCCTTTACACTGTGACTACAAAATTAAGTTTGTGGCAGTAATATATAGTATGGGTATGATTAAAATTTTTTGAGTTGAGCTACACCATTACAAAAGTGGTTTATTTACTTTAGCATGCGAAGAAAGGGGATAAGCTGTATTGGTGTAATTGTATCCACGGTAAAGAAATTTTGCAAGTTGAGCCCAGCACAAAGAATATATATAGACAACATTGCACTTGACCTTGAAATTCCACGGCACATTCTTATAAGAAATTAAGCTAGAGAAAAAGGTCTAAATGTCAGCAGGCAAAAGGAATTTAACAAATGAAACCATACATAAAATTTGTTGCTGTGTTATTTCATGGATGGGACATTACTCTTTCTTCATACCTTGCTGTCAACTGGCCTGATATACTTCTGCTCTGATTAATTGTGGTACCCTTTCAGATCAGACAGGCATTGCTGGTGGAGGTTTGCCAGGATGTGTGGCAAAGAAAATTTGCAGTTGCTGTCTGAACTTTTAGGAGCAGAGATTGTAAGGTATAAGATGGAGGAAAAGCCATCTCACTTGGGCTTCTGATAACTGATGCAGCAGAAAATATTTTTTGGTCTGTCAGAGGATTGTGGCTATGCTGGCTACCTATTACACTGCTCTGAGGACTGGAAGGGAAGTGTCTGTAAGGAGTAATGGGAAACATAGGAAATGTTTTAAATTGTCTCCAATATCCTCACCATATATGGAACCTTTGAAAGTTGGGGGTTGGTTTTTTTTTGTGTTGTTTTTTTTTTTTGGGTTTTTTTTGTTTTTTTTTTTTTTTTTTTTTTTTTTTTGTTTTTTTTTTTTTAATGCATATATATTTTTAAATTCAGAGTGCTTCTATCTTTGTTTCATACTGTCAGTAGACACCATAGAATATCTTCTGACTGCTTCCCATGGAAGTCTTGCCATGGATAGAATGACATGATTGGAGAAGAGGTGTTGTCTCTGGTTTTCATTCATTTTTTATTTTCTCATTTTGTTTGAATTAAGGTCCGTAGCTAAGTGGTTTTCAGTGTCCATGTCTGTCAGAAGCTTTTTTTATTCCACTTTACCTAAGTCCTTACACCCTCAGCACTGAAGTAGCATTGCGGTAGGTAGTGTGGAAGCATTGGTCACTGTAGAGTTTGTTCTTCTGTCTCAGTTGGAGAACTGTGTCATGGTTCTAAACCAATCCCAAAAAACCTGACCCTTAGCTCAGAACTCGGGCCAGGCTGGCAGTGTGTATATCTGATTTACAGAGGAAATCCTTATCCTTATTCCTTATAGATACTGTAACTATCTTCTTAGAGTTGCTGTTTGTCCTGTGGACCCTATAAAGTTTGTGGGTAGTCTTGCATGGCTTGCCAGCTTTCCAGTGGCTCTGATGGGACTTTAATGTCTTTGATTTTACTGTAGGAATGCATGGTTATGGTGAGTGGCAGAGGGACATTTGGAGAGTGGGTTGCAACGTGACATCTACACCAGTAACTAAGCTGCTAGATAATTATCACTTGTTTTCTGTAATGATTTATACTTCCTGTGGCTCTGTCACAGAGCAAGGGCTGACTTAGGGTTTAGTCAAGCAGGATTCAAGGGGATCTGGGCTTCATGCTCCCTGCTGTGAAGAAGAATCCTACACAAAGCAAATGGTCCAATAGACAAAGGAATAGCTCAGGGCAAAGCTCCTTTGCTTTACAGCCTGGCTGAAGCATCCTGAATTGGCCACAAAGATATTTTTATGTGTTTTTATAATTTCATTAGACAAAAATGAACAATGATTGATTTCTCCAGTGCTTTATGGATTCTCTTAAATTCTGATATAAAAGTGTTAATTTTGAAAAGTGAAAAATATGAAGGAAGACTTTAACCCACCTGTTGAACAGGAGTCTACATGCAGTACAATGTCACTTCCTGTTCTCCTGCTCTGGTTTCTAACTGTACATGTGAGGCATGATAGACACCTTCTTTCTTCAGTCTTCTCCAGCCTCCAGGGAGCTGTACAGTCTAGCCCACTATAATCAAGTCAATGGAAAGAGTCCAACTTAAATTGAAGGGAAAAGATTTTTTTTGACTTCTTTAGCCAGCTTTCCCGGAACGTGGTGAATGGTGTATGTCTTTTTGCCAATTTAAGGGCACTGGTGTGAACTTCAGCACTTTGTTTTTAACAGAATAAAATGAGTTGATTTATTTTATCATTCTGTTTTGTTCCTAATGGTACAAGTGTATAATGGGTGGAGTTCTGCCTATTTGAAAAAAAAAAAATTAACAATATGGATAAAGGCTTTCTGTATTCTTGCAAGACTGGATCGCAATGTTATGTTGGGACAAACCATTGAAATACATTATTGTGATTAAGATAGAAAAAGTGTAAATATCAGTATGGGGAAATGTGATGCATTAAAATGAGTCACATAAAAGTAAATATTTAGCAATAGGAAGTGATACTCTGTTCGAAAGCATCTCTAAGTCATCATACACAATGCAGATTTGGAAGAAATATTTGTCCTGTTGTCATGTAAAACATTTGAGCTGTTTGCAAATATAAGTGGGGAGCCACAGGCTTTGTATGTGGTAAACTAGGTAGTAAATCTTTGCAAATTCCTGTGTAGGAATAGTACCCCTTCTACTTGTAAGTGCCTGCACAAACCAAGAAAACATTTTCCATAGGCTCTGTGTCCATTTTTTTCCCTTAATGTCGCAGCCGATAAGTTGTCAAATATTTACTGCCCTGAGCCAATATCTTAGCTTACCAAATGCAGTCTCTGTATCAGGTTAGTTTGTCACATCCTTCTAAGTTTAATTTGTGAATACTTACATTTTACCAAATTTAAATTTAGATGTAAGTGGCATTAACTAAAATATTATCAGTAAAGAAGTGATATCCAAGCTTAGATTTTGCTGTGCTTTAGTCATGTCCTGCTGAGATGAATCACTGCATTCAGTCTAGGAGATGAAGGGGACATTCTCAAATCAAAATTAGTTCAGATTTTTGGTGAGCTTTGGCAGCTATAGTTATTTGGCATGATCTGGTTTCACTAGCTCTGCTTCACAACACTGGCTTCATGGGCAAATACCCATTATATATTATACAATATCAGAAATGACATGGAAAACTGAGTGGGTGACTTAGATGCCACTTCCTTGTTCTCATTTTTTTGGGCTGCAACCTGTTTGAGAAGTTCCTATTCACTGGTTTTCCCTTTTCCCTGAGGATGAGTGCCTGCTGTGCCACAACCTTGGCTGCAGGTGTCTCACCCTTATCTATAGTGATTGCATATTTTCTTACTTGTGTCCTCAACCAGAACATTAAATCAAACCCAAAACCTATTTGATATGCACTATGGGTCAACCAAGGCAGGTACCATGGCAGCAAGGTGGTGGAGGAGATGCAGATAGTGAAGTGTTTGTGCCAGAGACTATTATCTAAGTTAATGAATGGAAATGGTGTTTTTTTTTTTGTTTGTTTTTTTTTTTTTTTTTTTTTTTTCCTGAAGGAAATGTGTGCAAGTAAGACGCTAGAACAGGATGATGGATCTGCCAGTCACGGAGGGCTTTGCAGTCATTAGGGAAAGTGGAAGTTGGGCAGTTCAAGGAGAAAAGAAATAGTGGCTCAAAGCAACTTGTGCAGCACCAAAAACACTGACTGGGGGAAATGTGCAGATCAAAGTTGTAAGGCAGCATCGCTCTTCAGGTGTCAGGGAGCAAAAAAACCTTGGTGGAAAAAGTAGTGTTTGGAATATATATTTAATGGGGAGAGTATTTTAAGAGTATTTAAGTATTATTTTTAGGGAGAGTATTTTAAGATCAGGAGTGTGATCAGTGAGGAAAGAGGAGGTAATGTGAACAAAGCAAAACACAAGTAAGATGTCTACAATTTTTATAAATAATGTAAGTAAGATGTGGGAATTAGAAAGGCCACAAGGTCACAGAAATCCTTTTTGGAAAGAAAAAGGACTAAATGGGAGCAGATGCTATGTAAGCACTGGGGTGGGGAGGAAAAGAGTAGATTTTAGGCATATAAGAATGAGCAGTAAAGATTAAAACATAGTGGATGTGTGGAGTAACTGAAACTGCAGTGCCTAAAGAAGTTAGAACCTGCTTTCATGGGAAAGGATGAGGAGGTGAAAAGGAGGTGTCTTTATCCCTCTGGAGCAGAAAAACCCCGGACTAATTGTGTGGGGAAGCTTGTGCCCATGGTCTCCAAGCTGTGCCTCCTCTTGAGAGATGCAAGACTTGTTTCCTTAGGCTATTGGACCAGCTTTTCTGGTGCTATATGGAAGGGAATGGGAGGGAGCAGAAAGAAAAGAAAAATATTTTCTCCCTTTATATAATAAATACTCACTGTTGGATTATGCATGATAGGTATGGATAGATCCATAATGTGGATATCTGAAATACCTTCCAATTAATTAGATTAAATACAGAAGAAATGTAAAAGATTTGCCATGTACATTTCAGAAGAAGTCAAAACACTGTTTTCTTGATTAGATCCCTCTGACTTTTCTGTATTATGCTGAGAACATACTGCTCTGTCCTTTAGTGGGAAGGAATACTGCAGCAAAGCCAGCCATGGTTCATCACAGCACACCACTCTTGGCTGCTTGTGCAGTTGCACCAGCCTAAATACGTGGGGTCTTTGTTGCCAGGTATGTTGACATTGAAGCCCAGCATCAGTTAGAAAGTTTCCACTGTATAGTGAGTTGAAGTTAACAGAGCCTGAAAATATTCCCTTTGACACAGAAAAGTAACTGAAGTCTTATTTAATCATTTTCTTTCAAACACCATCAGAAAAGATTTCATTACACTGGCTGAAATAGAATCAGTCAGATTAGAACTGGCACAGTGTTCAGAAGATATTTACTCTCCAGGGATATTTGTCATTAGCACCAATAGTCATTTGGAGTCTCTATCAGATCATACAATGGTCTACTGAACATTAGTTTCAGCAATATAGTAATAATAGAGAAATAACTGCTTAAACCACAATTAAGCAGAAATGTAGTGCTGCCTTCATGAAAAATTCAGTCATTAATTTTATGTTGGTATGTTTTTAACATTATTAAGCTTTGCTCTGGAGATGCTGGTCCCATAAAACACGTTTTTCCTATAGGAGCTGTATGACTTAGATGACTGCAGCCCAGGATGCATTAGAAAGAATAATGAAAATGTTAAGATGACTAATGCTGTAATTAGGTGTGCAAATAGCATCGACAGGCAAACACCAACTAACAGAGTATGTGTGTTTGTGTGTGTGTATGTATATTAATAATACATATTAATTTGCATGTTTGCTAGGTTTGCATAAAGCCTCTAAAGTTTAATTAGGAGATTTTCTATTGTAATACTGTAATGTATTCAAGTATGTACTTGAGTATTGTGGTGGACTGGGGCCTATATACAGACATGCATTTCTTCTTTACACAACAGCATATTTAGCCAGAAGAAAAGAAAACAGCTGCATTATATGTCACAGGGCAGAAGTGAAAAGAACTTTGTTCTACAATGTCAATAATTTTGATGAAATTTAATTAAGATATTTTTTTTTGTCTGACTGAATGTTTTCCTATATTAGTCTTGGTAGATTATTTGAAAAGATGATTTCTAGTTTACTCTTGGCCCATGTAGATAAAACAGATAGAGATACATGTCTTTGTACCCTGAGTTCAAAAGAACACTGACAGATGACACCTAGGGTTTTTAAAGCTCTCAGTTGGATCTGACTGATGTCATCAGGTATCAAGTCTTCTATTTGGTATGTCGGGGTTTCTCTTTCTTTTAAGTGAAAGTTATGCAAAAATCCTCTTCAAGGTCAGCAGCCTGGAAGGCTTGTTCTTCAGGTGTGCTCAGTTAAATAGTGACAGGGAAAAAAAGCAAGAGACATCTACAGGGATATTAAAAAAAGACCACAATACAGCCAATCCTTAGAGAAGTAACTCTAGGCTCTAAATGGATCAAACAGCAAATGAAATTACAGTGAGTGATGGAATTGTCAAAACTGTTCTTGCAGTGCCTCAGAAGTCTTGTTGTGGGCATTGCAGGCTGTAGCTTGGAAAATTGGTCTATTTCTCAGAAGTGTTTTTAAGAAGTAGTAGTATGTTGCTCTATGACCTGGCCACCATAAATGTCTCACCTGAGAGTGCTGTCCTTCCCTTCTGAGTCTCACTCATGCTTGGGCTGGTATTTACGTTGCAGAATTGTTGTGGTTTAGTCCCCAATTTAGTGCTTCCTCTGAGACTCTCCAGACCATGTGTCACTTGTCACTCCCCCATTTTCCTCTCCCCTCCCCTTATGGCAGATTGGAGAAGAGAGCTGAAGGCACAAAAGGTAAAGATCATGGTTGAGATAAGAACAATTTGCTGGAAGCAGCAATGAGATACGTGAACAAACTAACAGCAACAATACTAATGACAGGGTACAAGAAACAAACTATTCACATGGAAACCCCCTGATAATAAACAATACTAGCTGAGAGCCTCTGCAATACTTACTCAACTGGAAGGAACTGCTGAATAGATTCCCTTTGCCCCAGCCCCAGCAATGACATGAAATGGTATAGAATAACCTCCAGGTCTTAGCCATGCTTCTTGGCTCAGTTATGGCTGGAACCAGGACAAGAATCTAAATGTAAATATTAGAAGGTGATCCCAAGCCTGCATGTCCATATGCATCATGTATGATAATTTCTGTGCCCTTGCTGGACTACACGATGGGAAAAAAGCAAAATACAATAAAACAGAGACCTGCTGGAGGGAGCTATCGAAGTCTGTGCTGGTATTTCTTGTGTTTGGTTTGATACTGGCTTTTCTAGTCCTAATTGATCTGTTAGAAGCTGAGCCAGTTTTGAAATAGCACAAAAGTGCTTGCAGCACTTGCTGGTGTTTGCTCTGTGGTTGAAATGGTGATTGAGAAGGTGGGAGGCTCTTCAGTTTTGCCTGGGCTCCAAATAGTTTCCATGCCTAAAATGCATTACAGCCTGCAACCAAAGGTTTATACAATGTCTGCCAGTTGATCTTTGCAGCATCATTTTCAAGTGTGGCTCATGTGCTCTTGTCAGCACTTGGGGATAAGAGACATTGACTAAAAGCATTGCAGTGTAGTAAAACATGGAGTAAAACTTCTGTAAGAGCTGGTTGCATTACAAAAGGCACTTTGAATCATGTCAGATATTAAGAACAGCACTGATACATTGCTATTGGAAATCTTGGATTAAATCACTTTTGAGCTCTGGAATATGAGATTGGAGTGGTTTTTGTTTGGAATTGTAAATTTTACAAGAGGGCTCAAAGCAATGACCCACTAAATGCATCACTCTGGTTTTGGGTGGTAAAACTCATAATTTGGATGCTTGGTGTTAGAAGTACTGTTGAATAAGAAAAGCCATATTGTTGTAGTAACTATTCTCCCTTTCTCCCTTTCTCTCTCTCCCTGTTTTATTTAGGAATATTTGCCTACAGGCATTTCCAGTTTTCATTGTCTTCTTTCTTCTGCAGATGTATAAAATACTGCATGCATTCCCACAGGCTGCTTTTTATTTTTCTATGTTCAGCAGCAAGAGCTGTTTATGGCCTAAATGTCAGATGGGTGTGCACACATGGTTTCCATACAAGCAAAGAGCAAGAGATAACTTTCATATGATGACACTTGTGTGCATAGACTTACTGCATGGGAGAGTTTATATAAATCTCATTTACAGAATTATTTAGCTGGCAGCAAGCAATAGCTGGTAAACCTGTGACACAAATTCTTGACATCAGCTATGCAAACTATGCTAATTCATAAAATAAACATATAGCACCCAGGCAAAAGCTTTAATTATCACCAGAAAAAAAAAAAAACAAACAAAAACAAACAATTTCATGGCGGTTATTCCAGAGTGCAAATGTAAGTCTGGTTGTGACGACATGGAGTCTTTGGCCCCTCACTACAAGTTGGACACTGAGAGTGTCCAAAGAAGGGCAACAAAGCTGGTGAGGGGTCTGGAGCGCGAGTCGTAGGAACAGCTGAGGGAGCTGGGATTGTTTAGCTTGGAGAAAAGGAGACTTGGGGGTACCTTATCACTCTCTACTGCTACCTGAAAGGAGATTCACGTTGCACCAGGGGAAGTTTAGATTGGATATTAGGAAAGTCTTCTTCATGGAAAGAGTTGTCAAGCATGGGAACAGGCTGCTCAGGGAAGTGTACCTACCTGAAGGTATTTAAAAAATGAGTAGATGTGGAGCTTAGGGACACGGTTTAGTGGTGGACTTGGCAGTGCTAGGTTGAGGTTGGACTCAGTGATCAGCACAGTCCTGGGTTGTGTGGCTGCCCACATGCTAACACACCCATGTGCTAACATGGATGGCTGTGTCATGCTGTTCCATCAGCCTTTGGCAACCTCTGGGACCAGCCTTCTTTCCACTGTGGAGATGTAGCTACTGGCTGCTGGAGCAAGGGTAAGCTTTAAAATGCACACAGCAAAGAAAATTAAGACTTCAGCTGTCAGGCAGAAATAAAAAAACAAAAACAAAAAACACTAAAGCAGAACGGCAAATTACCATAGCCACAAAAGTACATCTTAAAAACACAGTTTGGGAAAGAAAGGGCTGACACAAGAATTTATCATTGCTGAATCTTTTGTAACATGGCTTTAATTCTGGCAGACCCCATGGTTAATTGATTTAGACCTCGAGGAAGACCTCAATTTAGGCTCTGTGGTGATTTCCTATTTCATACAGCTTAGCCTGGAGATGAAACTTGCTTCTGTCAGAGTCCTTAATTTCATTTGCTCGGCTCCTGAAAGACAGTAAAATGTGCTGTAGGAACAGAATTTGCGAATGAGCTCACTTGGCAGAGTGAGCATAAAAAACCCTTGCAGGTGTGCAAGTGCTCACAGCTGATTCTGGACTACTGCCGTGTTTCTTGGCACTGAGGTAATGCACAGCCGCATTTTCTGGCCTGTCCCCAAACCGAGAGCTTAGATTGGGTTGGCGGAGTCAGGGCGCGGGAAAGTAGAAGGCAGGGTTTAACATTTACAAAGCTGTGCCTCCTTCAGCCAGGGCTCACCCACTCTTGCTGCAGGAGATGGAGGGAATTGTACCAGCCCCCAAAGTACCAGTGGTACTCTGTCACCACAGCTCTAAACAGCTGTTTCCACTGAGCTACATGACAGTTTATAAATTAGATGTTGTGCACGCTTTAAAGAGCAGTGAACGTGCTCCATCACTGATGGTGTCAAGCATAGAACAAGAAGATGCACAAAGCTTACTATGTCTTTCCAGAGTCGGTTCACGTAAAAGTCCAATGTGGCAGATGGGAAGGACAGTGTACTAGAAGGTATCTGGGATTGCTGTACAGCATCTGTGAGAATCTGCCATGTCTGGATCAGACAGTGTCCCGTCAGGAAATCTGTGATGAGGAAGATCAGCCAATGTTTCTCCATGATCTGTATATCCCATCCCAGAATCGAAGGGAAGTCAGGCTGAAAGAGATTTTGTACTGCAGAGGTTCCCAACATCTCATCTGCCTTTTTGAGCCATTAGCATTTGTAGTAGCTTCTCCTTATCCCAGGCCATTACATCTGCTTTGAAATTAGCATGGAGCAGGGAGGTGGGGTTGTGCTGTGTGTCACAATCTGGGGACACCATCTTCTGCTGCCTTTAACCCCCTCTTAAAAGCTGTGAGTGATGAAGGTTCTCAAGCCTTCCTAGGAAATCTCTCCTGATGGCTCTCCTCCTTCATCACCAGAAAGTTTTGTTGTCGAAGGAACATGGAGATGTGCCCAGAGACAAGAGGATGCCTGGCTGTGAGACCTGTGGAGGTGGTTCCTGAGAAGATGCCTAGGAATTTGAGCAGGCAATAGGAGGTTGAGAAACTGAGATTGGCTGTGAGAACCTCTATGCAGTGTCAAATTTATTTGCTATTAGCTGGTTACATCGCTCTTGTTACCACTACTATGACTATTACAATCCATCTGCTCCACTCTGACTTCAGGTTGATATCTGTATCTTTCAACAGTGGCAGAGGAAGAGGCAGAAATCTGCTCACTAGGACTTCAGTCTGGTGGTGAATGCATGTGCTGCTGCTGAAGTCCAAATGCTGTCAGCCTTGCATACCCAACCCATGGCAAAATCATGCTGTAATCTCTGTACCCTAGTTTGCCATCTGTAAAACAAAGATAGCCCTGTCCTAAGTGATGGGAGTTTAGCTAGACTAAGTGTGTTGAACTTCCAAGCCAGTGGTAATGATTGGCCTCTTAATAGGTAGAGTTTGGCTGCCAGGGGAAAGGCAATGACTGTTTGGCTGCTAAAAACAATCAGTGCAGTGGCATCTAGTGCACAGTGGGCAGAATTACAGATGTGCAGCGACCCTCCGGCTGAGCTGGGTGTCACTGAGGAAGAACAGCAGGCTGCCTTTTGGGGAATCTCTGAGGATGGGAACCTATTTATTCCTCTACTTCTATTCTTTTCTGAGTGGAGAAGGGGACCTCGAGTTTTAGTGCTGCTCTGAACACCACAAGCTGTTCTTGTGCTTTTGACCAAGAGCACTCAGTCATCCAAATGCAAGGTTCTGGCATGGAAAAAAACCCCCAACAACAAAACTGAATAATCTAGTTCAGGCTTTTATAGAGGAGAGTGGATATTGTCAGTGTTCCTGATGGCAGGAGCTGCTGATGCGCCAAAGAAGTTGCAGGTGTTTTAACTGATGGGCTAAATGTCCAGGCACCCACAATCTCGGTTAGGGTAGCAGCACATGCTTTTCTCTGTTCCTCCTTGAACCAAAATGCACTGGGTGACAAACAGGTATGTTGTGGAGTCTGGCCTGAGTCAGTATGCAAAATCCAGTGCAATGTCACATTGCTCTTTTTTTCACATACAAGAAATAAAATCAGCACGTAAAATGGCAAAGGAGAATAACTGACCCCTCCTGGGTCAGCACTCTTGACCTAAGGGGGACCAAAAAGGACAGTGATGCAAATATGAAATTTCAGGAGTCACTATTAGGTAAAAGTGAAAGTCTGTTTCTATTTGATGTTTTGTTTCTTGCATGGTGAAGTAATCCTGATGGATGTCACAATCTGCTTATTTGTGTAGGGACCTTGCCATGCTAATTTTGAGCAGGAAAAATGTATATGCATACCTGTGCACATATATATGGTATATTGTGTGTATGTTATGTTGCATTTTCATAGCAAACCAAGTAGAGATTATGTCTTACTAATATCCAGAATTTTTTGTTGTTGGAAGGTTTTTTCATATATAAAATGTATCTGTATGTTCTAGATAAACATAGACATTTGAAAGAAACAGTTTGCTATAGAATAAATGCATTTATATCAACAGAAGACTTAATTCTGCTCTTACTGAAGTCGGTGATAATCCTCCCATTGTAGTGGTCTGAGCAGGATTGACCTTAGAAAGCTTCAGTTTCCAAATGATCTCTCATTAATGACAATGGGTCAAGAAAATCCTCTTATGGAAGTACTGGAAACTCTTGGATTTTGCCCTAAAGAGGTGGGAGTCAGACTTCCCTCCTAGCAGCATGGATAATCAACCACATCCTTATTCCTTT
This sequence comes from Xenops minutus, assembly GCA_035221455.1. Classification (NCBI taxonomy): domain Eukaryota; kingdom Metazoa; phylum Chordata; class Aves; order Passeriformes; family Furnariidae; genus Xenops; species Xenops minutus. The sequence continues at coordinate 66,640,655 of JAWWEE010000105.1, read as the reverse complement.
TCCTTTCCTATATATTAGCACACATGCACAGCTTGTAGGTATTGGATGAAGCCTTCAAATCCCATTGATTCTGGGTCTGGAGACTTGAGATTCTTAAGCACAAAAATCATAGCTGCCTAACACTAAAGAGAAAGGGAATGAGTTTGTCAAAACTTTAGCTTCATGTGTCACAAAATGGTTCATTAAATTTATTGGAATAACCTACTAGATAATTTTATTTTAAAACTGAAATATATTCTTTACTCCATGATGAGATGATCAAATGTCTTAGTTTTCAAAATACTACTTTATCTAGCAAGCTACTAAATGTTTCTGACCCTTTCACACTGTTCCTGCAAACCCATTTTTTGACCACTGTGATGTACATGGTCTTCCTTCCTTTCTGACAGGAGTAAAAAAAATGGAGCCCAAACTGACTCTTGCTTTAAAAGTGTTATTTCCCTGGGCTGCAATATCTAGTTAAGAATCTATTGTCTCAAGACAGAGAATTCTCTAAAGAAGATTACCCACATCTGTTTCTCTTGTCTCTACACATCTCATCATGTGATCATGAATGATCCATGAGAGAATTTCTTCTAGATGAAAGGGGGATACAGTCAGTGCTTTGGGAAAGGACCTCATCCAGGCTGGGCAAGATGTACTAGAAGACATGCTTTGCTTCTGAAAGCAGAGGAGATAAGACCCACTTTATTTTCTTTTCTTTTTTTTTTTTTTTTTTTTTTTTTTTTTATTAAAGGGTTATTAAAAAAAACCTCAAGGATTTTATAGTAAATGATGGACTTTGTTTGAGTTCTTTATAATCCCTTTGGCTATCACCAGATTGGGTATTGCAGTAGTAATGCTGTATTTATTTATAAAATGGAAAGATGTTTGATGATACTAGCTGCACAGCTGAAATGCGTCTCTGATAGAAACAAATTTTAAAAGTCACGATGGTTGTGAATTGAATTTTTTTAAAGCTGTGCTTGAGATCAAAGGCAAAATCCTTTAAGTTCTCAGGTAGAAAAAGTAGCCACAGTACTGCAAGAAGAACTCAGTTATCAATAGCTATTGGACAAATTGTTCTCAGTGTCTGCACTAATCCACTTCATAATTATTGCTACTCTCTGAAACCTGTACTTGGAGCATCTGCAGTTGCCTCTACATTGTTTATGACTGCAGTTAGCTAAGATGAAAACATTAAATGGTGCTGGATGCTAAATTTGTTATGTTCAAGACTTCCTGCTGCCTCCAGGTGTAAGCACCTATTACATTCTGCACCTCCTTTCCAGTTCTGTATACTACAGGCATATTCTCTGTTACTAAGTAAGATTAAGTAAGTTTTCGTCATTAAAATAAAACCAAACCGAAATGCTGGTCTTAATAATAACCCATTCATCATTTCAATAAGAAAACAATTGAATCATGGTCATTTTTCATTCTGTCTCAGTCATCAGCAAATCTGAGAAGGGCAGATGTAAGATAGGGCTGCAGCATGCACTGCACCAAGCAGGGTAAAGGCCAGAGAAAGCACAAGTACAAGGTGCTTGCTGAGCTGTGAAAATAATCCCTGACAGGAGAGGCCACCTGGCAGAGGAGTCTGAGAGGGGTGGAAAGAGACCCCCTCTTGAGTAGTAAAAATGCAACTAATTTATGTTGTCTTCCCAAACGTGCATTGCCTGATGACTTCTAGGTTTGCTTTATAATGCTTTCTTATTTGTCTATTTTAATCTCTTTTCCTAGTTGTCCTCTTCCTTTTGTAAAGACATTGTGGATATTAGGGTAGATAGAATTGCTGTTTCAATAGCTCCTGGTAGAAAAAAAAAAAAAGTGTGAGACAGAAGCACTCAGAAAGAACATTTCTCTGACTTCTGTGAAATTAATCTTCAGTGTCTGGAAAATTAGGATTTGAACTCAGGGAGCTTTCAGATTACTGTGCTGTCTATTTATATAATCCAATGAGAGTCCAAATCAAAGCCTACTCAAGTATGGACAGATGCTTTGTTACAGTTATGAGATAATTTCATATGGAGAACCAAATTCTCTGTTAGCATAATCTGATGCTTCTCCACTGTTGTTGGATGAATAATACCATCTATGCTCTGTATTGTTTGGCGCATAACTGATATGATTGTCCTCTGGCTTTTGTTTATGAAGAGCTTGGATGAAGTCTATCAGCATCAATGAAGTTACAGCTGTGTGAAAACAATATAAAGAAGTGGAGACCCAGTGGTTTTGAACGGTATTGACACTGATCTGGGCAGAGCCAGTATAGCAGTACTGGGCAGGGATTGTCTGTTTTTAAGGAATACTCCAACAGAGATGTGCGGCTGAAATGGTTCCTGGTCACCATCAGAGCAACATAAAGACACCAGAAACAGTGAGGAGTCTAGTCACAAATTTGCTGTAGCTGTTGCGTGGATTGAATCAAATTAAGAACAGAGAACTTAGCTGACCCCTGAAATGCTGTGAGAGCAAAGAGCATGGCAACTGGACTCAGCAGTTGTTTATGTAGGACAACATGGCAGAACAGAAGCACAGTTCATGCAGTTCTCCTGTTGATTATGCCAGCAATGTGTATTGTTCACAGTATGGTCTCGAAAGCAAGTTTCATCTGGTGTACCACAGTGAAGAAATCACGGGGTCCCAATGTGTGGTGGCTCAATAGGAGTTCTGCTAAGGATGTGCCAGTGCCTGATAGCTGTGCTGTCACCTGTGGTTTCTTTGTCTCTGTTGTTGTTTACTTGACTGATGGTACATGCCAAGGGCAGTACACTTAAAATATTAAGGCTTTTCGTGTTTCTGGTGACAGCCTGCTGTGATTCTCAGGACCAGTGTGTCCAGCCAGTTAGGACTAATCCTCTTTCAGAAGCCCAGGGCATTCCCTTTCTAGGTCATCTTGACTTCATTGTCCTTGTGCTAGACATTGTATCCCTGCTGTTTTCTGTAAGTCAGTGACTGCTGAACTTTTTACACCATACATGATATCCAGTCTTCTGCTGGGTGCTGTTCAACTAACTTGTAGCTCCATGGCTCATAGGTAGGGCTGGGTTACTGCTGCAAGCACAACTGTTTGCATACTTGCTAAAATAGTGGGAGGGTATCATGATACCTTTGTAAGGTCTTTTCCTATTCTTCTTTCTCCCCCAATTTTCCCTTTCTTTTTGTCTCCTTTTAACCTAGTTGAGCATGTTGGATGACTGAAAAACACTGGGGCTGCCTTTTTTTCTTTTACTTTCTTTTCCCTTACCAGCTTTTTTTTTATGTGCTAGGAGAATCCCAAATTGGCAAATTAAAAATGTTATGCATTGCATGTGTTTTGGTATGTATATTGTCAACTCATATGTAATATGGAAGGATGGGAAGTGGTTTTTCTCAAGATTCAACTGAAACAAACCTTGATTTACATACAGCTGCTCAGGGTTTCCTTCAGTCTGTGCTAGACTGTTTTTAGTCCACATGTTGCAATTGACTAGTTTGGTGGTTCACATTCAAGTATATTTGGTGAACTCCTGTTGTGTTTGAAAAAATGAGTTTTGCTTTCTAAATTCAAAGGAACACAAAATGTTTTTTCCCTTACTCTGAAAATTGTGCTTCTCATGTTAAGTGGTGATTTTCATTTTTTAAATTTCAGTAGAAGTCAGGGCTCTTCCCTGTGGCTTCCTACACATGAGCTCACGAGAGCAGGCATTTCTGCAGTGTTGACTACTGTGTGTTGCTTTGGTTGTGATATTCTGCAAGGAAATGTCTCTTGAGTGTTTCAGGTTTTTTTTTTTCCATTTATTTTCTTGACTTGTCGGAATGCCTAAGCACAATCTGGCTCATCATCAGGATATTTTATCTTGGTGTTGACAAATGCCATCTTCTGTGCTATTGCAAGATTTTTCTTTTGGGGATGGAGTAAGAAAATCCAACTGTCATGGTGAATAGATGAGGCTGTCAAGTTGGAAGTGTCAAAGTTGCTGTAGATACAGTGGAGACTGCCAGGTGAGGGAAAGAAAATGTGTCCCTTTTTGATGCACAACTGTATAACACAACCGTGGAAATAAATAGAGCTGGCCTTTTTTAAAGTTCTTTCTGAATAGTGCCAATGTGTATTGGCCTTGAATCTCAGGACCTTGGAGAGTTTGGGCTTTATAAACTTATCAATAGATGTATTTAAAAGGCAGTAAAACCTGATGTAATGCTAAACTAGAGCTAGGGAGGTAGTTCTGAAAAGTAGGTGTTTACAGGAGAAACTGAAGCAAAGGAGAGGAGCCAGTGTTTTGTATGAGAATAAATATGATAAAATTTTGGTATGAGATGACTTAGTGGCTGTGCTTTTTTGCTGTTGCTGTTTATTAGTTAGTCAGAAGACAAATGGCTAGTGACCAGTGCCTGCTCTCTGTGGTTACTTGTGTGGTGGCATGTTTTAGGGTTGCTCAATGGTTGTGCTCTGAAAATGACAGCAGCTCATGGACTGAGACTGATACCTGGTCTCTTATGAATAACAGAGGTCAGGCACCCCTGACCCCTCCTGCCCACCTACCTGTTCCCTCTCCTAAGAAAAATCACTCATCTTGCTGTCACTGTAAGTTGGCCAAAAGAAAGTTTTCTCACCTGATTCCTTTTTCCTGAAGTTATGTTATTGCCTGGAGGTTCATCACAGACAGGAATGCTCCTGTTCCTCCACATACAAGCCTGCCTGCCCTCTGTCTGCCTGCCTGTGGGGACTGCCCAATGCCCCAAGGCTGCATTCGTACCCTCCCTCCCTGGAGGGGAGGGTACACAAGTACATGTGGAGCTCCTCTTTAGCACCAACAGGCATTCCACCATCTTTAATTTGCCTAAAGTGGATCCAGCCCAGCTGTCTTTCTTTACGCAACTGAAAATAATTCAGGGATGAACAGTTCATGGTCTGTTGGCTATGAGCCAGGACACTATGCCCACAGAATTCATAGCATTGTCTAGACATGAATCTGCAGACTCACTGTTGGGGACAATGTGGGAAGGCTGGAATGAAACAATGAAAGATGAACTGAAGCAGTGTGTGCTGTGAATCTGTTTACTTCTCACCATTAATGCTTCAGCTGAAGTAGTTGATTGGAGTTTAACAGTTTGTTATTGACAGTTGTGGATGCCTTCAGTCTCAATTGCTCAATTTCAGTCTTTCTTGTGGGCTTTTCAGAGAAGGTGCAAGCAGAGGATTTCAACAGGAATTTTTGAAAGGCTAAACTGGGCACAATTCAAAAGTAGGCCACTCATCACCTCCTATAAAAATGTTGACCCAGCCATCTCTACCCCATCTTCTGAATAATTGCTCAGTAAAGAAGGTGCAGCAAAGCTGATGAGGGATCATACTCCAGTCTGTCACATCACAGATGTGTGCTCTAACCTTTAACTTCCAAAATGCAGGGGGACAACTGTGGTGGGTTGACCTTGGCTTGCCTACTGAGCTGTTCTATTACTCCCTTTCCCAGCCACACAGAGGAGAGAGAATAAGATAGAAAACAACGTGTAAGTTGAGATAAGGCAGTTTACTAAAGCAAAAGTGAAAGTTTGCATGTGCATAAACAAAAAGGAAAATAACAAGGTTTATTCTCTACTTCCCATTAGCAAGTGGTGTTTGGCTACTTTCTGGGAAGCAGAACTTCAGCACACATAGCGATTGCTCCAGAAGGCAAACGTTGTAAATAACAAATGCCCTCCTTTCCTTAGCTTTTATATCTGAACTGACATCATATGGTATGAAATATCCCTTTGGTTAATTTTGGTCAACTGGCCTACTTGTGTCCCCTCGCAGGATCTTGCCACCCACCCCTCAAGGGGAAGAGTGGTGGGGAAGGAATGTTGAGATGCTGATGCTGTGCCAGTGCTGCTCAGCAGTAGCCAAAACACTGGTGTGTTATCCACAGCTTTCTAGCTAGCAATGTGAAGCACAGCATTATGAGGGCTGCTATGGGAAAATGAACTCTGTCTCAGCCAAACCCAGTAAAATGGTAACTTAGGGATTACTTAAGTGCAGAACTCGGGTTACCTAAGAGAGCTTTGAAGATGGACAAGGAGGTGGGTGACCAACTTCATGTGAGCTAAGTGGGAAGTAGACTAGGACTTGAGTAGGTTGAATAAGTCCACTAAGTTTTGACTCATCCTGCTTTATAAAAATACAAGTATCCTTCCTTAGTGCAGGCCTGGAGGCCCTACACCATCTTTACTATAGTCACTAGCACCTTAAACTTTCTGACCCAAAGGATTTCTCCCAGGACCCTCAGCTGCTCTGCTGAGGGCATTACTCCTGCTTTGCAGAGTAACTTTAGGGCAGAGCTGATAAGCAACATCTGTCCACTGTGACAGCAGAGCCTCTGTGGTTTAATGCAGAATTTCAACACTTGTTAACAAGACAGAACCCCAGGGAAGTAGTTCTCCCTTCCTACTGACAAAAAAAATAACTCCCTGATTTTGTTCAAGCTTTTCCATTTTAAACAGGAATGGATGACACCAGAGACCCAAAGGCTGTCCTTAAAAAATACGGGATGTGACAGGGACTGCAGGAAATGTGCACTTGTTGAGGTCCAGAGCCACCTGAGAGTCCTTCAGAACACACATACATTTGCAGTGCATGAAAGAATTATAATTATGTTTATCTGTTCTGTGCTCAGGGTATAAATGATGCCTCTCAAGGACAATTGCTATGTCAACAAAAGCAAGATTTATAATTTTCAAGTTGATTGAAATTGAGATAACTCAGTGTACCTAATGGAGTAGATCACATACACATGAAGCTTAACAACCTGGCCTACAGTGTTACAGTTTATAAATTGTGGGAAAAAAGCCAACTCTTTGGGAGTTGTGCTAGCCAACAGCATGAGTGTACCATTGTTGTCCACTGAAACCCATCCATCCCTGAACTGCTCTGAGGGTGCCCTAGAGAAAAGCAGTATTTTTTCAATGTGTGAACTACATGTAACATGTATCACAATTGTTTTCTCCAGAGTATGAAATAGATAGCATTTTTTTCTATAAATAGTTCTACTTTTAAAGAGAAATTTTCAAACCGTAGTATGGCCTATTGATACGTTTCAGCTAAGAGTTATTTTCCCTACTCTGTTTGGTTGGCCACTTTTTTTTTTTTTTCTGGTCTCAGTATGAATAGAGATTTATGTCTTTTTAATAATGAGATTTGGACTGCAAAACATGGGAAAATAAATTGGATTTATGTATACATATATAAATATACACACACATATATTATTTTTTATATCAAGCCGAGAAATACAACCAAACAAATCCAGAGATTGTGAAAGATTGGAAAAAAACCCCCACAACATTAGCAGGGAGATTACACTAGTGTAAGGGAGAGAACTTGACGAATAATGGTCAAAAAAGAAAAATTTAAGTTTATTGACAAATCATCATCGTCCAGACTTCATTCCTCCTCTGGGGCAGAGCATATGACAGGAGAAGACTTTCAGGGACTGTGTGCAATCTTTTTCTACTGAGGTTTTATTTAAACATGTTTCGTTCATCTTAAACTGCAGAAGAAATAAAACTGTATATAGGAAAACCGACCTCCCAGATAAAGTAATGAACCATGAAGAGAAACCCTATTCCTTTAAATTTATTGAGGATCAAATGTAGATATCCTTCTTTATGTCAGATAATGCTTTTACATTCTGTCTGAATGATGATGATAAGTGTTTCCAAATGGAAGCCACAATGCCATGCCCAGAAATACTGTCAGTAACCTGGTTGAGTGGCTGTCATATATCTCAATATGACATGGTTTGAAAGCACATGTTTGATTTAAAATAGGAAACATTGCTATGAAATAAATAGTAAGGTTAAACAAAGCATCAGTGATAGAAAAGATTCATTTTTGCATTTCCCTCCTTTGTGCATTTGACATTATTCACGGTTTTCTACATTTCCGTGTTTGTGCATATGAATGTATGGTGAATTGTTGTATAGAGTTTTGCTGTATGTGTATTTTAAGGACCTAAAAAAATAGATATGCTACTGTACTATTTTGCATTTTCTGAGCTCTCTCTAACACTTTTGGGAATTCATCTTGCAATTCTGTAAAAAAAGACTTACTCTTACCACCAGGACCTCTGAGGAAAAGAACAATCCTATTTCAAAGCAAGTCCTTCACATAGTGAATAAAGCCCCAAGGAACTGCAGAACCAATAAAAGGATCTCCCACTTCCCCTTTGCAATGTCAGGCAGTGATTTTTTAGTTGGTATCACATCCAAAGAAAAAATTCTGCTGTTAACAGGGTATTATAATAAAATAATTGAGTATCTAATTTGTTTTGTGAGTGCAATTTCCACCCAGTCCTCTCATTTGTTTTTCTCTCCTACACAGAGAAATTGAAGTACAATAATATTAGAACATATAAGCTCTGATTTTTTTTGTGGGTATTGAAAAAACTCACATACAACGAAGTCTGAAGTAGCCTGACAGCGTTGCTTCTGCTCTCTGGTTATGCTACACACACCGGCATTGAAGATTCATTGGAATACATAACTGGGGGTGCCTCGGTGCCACCTTTTGGGGTGCTACACCAACTCCTCCTCTGTCACTGAAGAAGATGTGGGGGCCAAGGCAGGCAGGAACATCCCATCCTGCAGTGTAGCTTTGCTAGCTGAATTCCCCTATGGCTCCTGTTGTGTGTGGCCAGGCATTTTCTCATCTGTTGAATTTTGTAGTGCTTCCCAGTGCTGTTCAATAGCTGTGTTTTCACATTATAGAAGGTTCATATGAAAAGGTTTTAATAAAGTGAAGTGGTTTATACTTACATATGGTTTTGTCTGTTAGTGAGGTTTCTTTTTTTATTCCCATGGATTAAAAAAAAATATAGTTACAAAGTGGGAAGTTACGTGGACCTTAGTATTAGAAAGATCTGGCAGTAAAAAAAGGAGATAAGGTGTGCGTGCTGACTGAATGCCACAGGGAGGGAGTGGGGTGCACTGGAGCTTCCTGGGGCACATAGGGGTATTGGTAAAACAGGCCAGGCCAGGCTGTGAGTCCCAGAGGCACACTGACCTGCTGGGAGCTGAGCCACAGCTCAGCCAGGCTTTTTGGTATGGTGAAAGTGACCCAGAAAAGAATCAAAAGAAAGACTCGAAGGTATTAAAGGGATATGTTTTATGAATTTGTTCCATTCAGCTTAACTTTTACCCAGATTCAACACTGTGGAAATTTGTGGTCTCAGTGTAGAAGATGTTTCTAAAATTCTGTGAGAGCTTGGAACAGTATTGAAAGGGGAAAAAATTGAAGAAGATTTTTCTTAATTCATTATTGTGCATGATATTTTCTGGAAGGGAGAAGCCATAGAGAGAAAAGATGATAATTTACCTAGGGATTATCCTAGGGATTATCTGTAAGTAAAGACCTAGATGGAAGGAAATAAATAGTGGAGAAATATTTGGTGTAGAAAGAGTGGACAAGATCCAAGAGTGAATGAATGAAGGTAAATGCAGACTAGATCTTGGACACATCTTTTGAACAGTGAAAACAATCTGATACTTATACAGTTTATGGCAACTATAATTTACCATCACTGGAAATGTAAAAATCACAACAGGAAATTTTTTTGCTTCAAAATTAAAGCCTTTATATATGTAATATTGTATTTTTTCACATTATCCATGTGATACAGATATATCTACTCAGCTCTTGCTGAAACCTTTGTATTTCTTTTTAGGAATTTTGTATACTTAAAAAATGACTCACTTGTTCTAATTACTTGAAATGAATACTTCTGGTAAATGAATGGCGTGTCTGATTATTTTTTGTTTCTTTGCTTGCTTCTTTTTCCAGAAATGTTTAGGAGAGATGCAATGCATTCATTAGCAAGAAGTTAACATTCATTTAACGTAATTACCATCCTTTTTCCTAAGTGGAAAGATTCCCTTTTCAGATCAGAGAGCTGTGCTTTGAGCTGATCACAACATAGGAAAACTGAATTTGGTGAAGCAAGAGGAGAGTGCTGAAAAAGGCCTGAGGAGGGGAACTGCCAGAGCTTAACATTAACCAGGGAGAAAATGGTGGGGGGAACACTATATGCAAATACATCCTTCTCTAAGCATTAAAATGTCAAAGGCTTATTCATCCAGCAAAATCATTACCTTTCACCAAAAGCAAAAGGAAAATGCATAGTTTTGTTCACTGAGATAATGCTGCGTTCCACACAAAGAGCTATTGTTGCTTCCTAATAGAAGAGGGCATTATGGTTGCATAGGATTCACATAATTTAGGGAGTGTTTCAGCTTCACTTGCTAATTATTAAATTCTCACAAGATGCCAACTGGCAATTTTCTCCGAAGTGAAGTCTGTTCACTTTTTCTAAGGTGGACTAGAGCATCCATTTGAAAAGCTAAGCAAAGTAGGCCTAGGCACCATGCAAATCACACTTAAGTACTCCAACTGGGTTATAGACTTTGTATGCGCAGGTGGGTTTCACTCACTGCTGCTGATAATTCATCCAGGACATGGTTAATCAATTATCCTTTTCACTATGTTTGGTAAGTCACTGCATGTTTGCCTTTAGAAATAGAGCCAATGTCAAGAGGATAAAGAAAGGCAGGAATGTATTGCTTGTCTTTAGAAAATGTGGATCATGGCCCCTTTCAAAATGGTGCTCATGAAGTGGAGGATAAAGTTTGTGAATTGTAAAAGGGGTTGGAGCAGATAACATAACAGGACAGGGGATATGCCCATTTGGGCTTCATCCTCCCCTAGTGCTGATGGTTTTTTCTGTAAGTGATGAGGCACAGATGATTGAGTCCACTTTTTATCACATCTGTTTCTTATACCCTTTCATAATGTTTGTTGCCTTAGTTTTCAACACCTTTTCTTAGGATAAAGCTTTAAGGTTTAGTAAAATTGCCCTGCAAGCGTAACTCTTTGTTATCTTAGTTGAGCTCAGGGCTGACCAGGTAATAATCAGGCTTATGACAAACGGAGGACAAAAGACAGCAGGAAGTAATGGTCAGGAAAGGCCTATCAACCCAGGCTGCAGTGACACATTTTTTTCATCTATACGCAACCTTTCTAAAAGCTAAGAGCATTAAGAGGGGCAATTGACTTTCTGAGACTGCTGAAATCAGGAATACAAATAATTCTAACTACAAATGATAGCGTTATAAGATTTGCATAGACACCCCTTGGTTCATCTCCTTGCTATTTTTCTATTTTTTTTCACCATTTACTGCTAGCCCTGTAGATCCTTGTATTGGGCACAGTTCTTAAAAAAAAAACAAAAAACAGTGGGAATAAAGAAGCTTTTTTCTCTTCTTTCCATCAGCTAATCTTCCCATAGAAGCTGAACAACATCCTCTTTATCAAGATTATGGGTTTCCACATCTTGGCATACTATTTCTTTCCTTTAATGTGTGCCAGCAAGCTGAACTAAGAATGATGAAAGTAGAGAATAAGGCATGTGTAAGGCCATACTTATTCACTTAAATCAAGAGCATTTATTTATATGAGTAAGGGCAGTGGGATATAAGTTGCATTTGGAACTATGAACAGCACATACCTGTGTTTCAAAAGATGCTACAGCTGTAACATTCTGCCTTGCACGTGAAAAAATTGATATTATTCATAGAAACATGAATGAAAAAAAGCAGCTGCCAGTCTTTTGAGCCATTTTAGAACAAAAATGGAGCCCAACCCTGCATCCTACCCATAGTGTGGCTTTGACTTGCATTAACAAGGGAATGTAGTGCTTAGACCTAGTTGTGGAACTGTGGACTGATGGCCTTTGCATTATTCATGCTATATACATACTGCTGAATCATGAGAAGGCTTTTATGGAAAAAGCCACTGAGAAACCAAACACTTTCTGTTGACAGCCTGAGTGCTTTTTAATTCCCATTCACTTATGTAGGAGGGTATGGCAAGCAGTGTCCCGTGACGTTGGACATTTTATTTGGTTTTAGTACATTGAATCATTCCAGCTTTAACATGAAAAGCTGCAGTAGGAAAAATTGTGATTTGGTAGGTATGGACATAACATATTAGGGAACAATTCTTTGCTAGAGGGGTATTATAGTACAGGAGCATGTTATCTGGTGAAATTATGGGTTATCTATCCATGTAGGTTTTCAAATCTAGGATAAGCAAAACTAAGGCTTAGTTCTGTTGTGAGCAGAAGGTTGGACCAGATGACATCTAAACATCCCTTTGAATCAGCATTTCTATGATTCTGTGGCTTTCTCAGTGAAATATATATAAACTATGCTCTCATTTTCACTACACTCTTTCTCAAAAGACAAATATAACCAATTATTTTTACAGGAAAAGTAAACCAGAGTCAACACAATTTTTTTGCAGGTAAAGTGCCATCCTTTTTAAGAGTGAAAATCAAGTTTGTTCCCTCAGTTCAGTAAAGAGAAATACAACTGTTATTTCAGTGAAGCAGTAGGGAGAATAATTTTAATTTTAATCCAGCTGTCATTACAATGAAATTCAAAAAGCAATGTGAGCCATAATAAGGAGCTAAAAACCTGTGGTTCAATAGTCAGTATTGATCTCTTGTATTGATTTCAGGGAAACAGACATTTCATTCTATGGCATGAAGAGCCTCACAAGAACTTTCCAACAATTAATTTCCTTTTAAGTCCTTCTCTGATGCTCAAGCAGTATTTTAAAATTAATTATGCTCATTCACTGTGCAAAGATGATTTTAAAAAATTTAATAGATTTAAAGAAATACAGACTTCTTACATGTTCAGATAAAAACCCTCTGGTTTGCTGAAAGAAAATGAGTCTTTTATTACCAGGACAGATCAGTTAGACTCATGTAATTCTGATAACCTTTTTCACAGTTATAACATTCTTTACCTGCTGTGTGGAATTATTAAAAAAGTGTCATTCTCACCCATCTTGAAAAAATTCAGAGTCTGAGCTATAGAATCACAGTCCCTACAGTTCAGCATAGCAAAGCATTCATCCCTATGGAAATTATGTTTTGGGAAAAATTATTCAGTCCGTATAGTGAAAGACTGCGATGGTGGGAGAACAGTAAAACTAAATTTGATTTGGACTACAAAGAAGTTTTCTTGGGGTTGAAAGTTTCCTGACATTTAATGGAGCTGAGAAATGCCATTGGTCTTGACATTACTTGAATTTGCTTGGATTTCTCTGATTGAAGGCATTCTCTAGATATTTCTCTGATCGTCATTTTAGTTTTTCTGAAAAGTGTTTCATAGCATTTCTTAAAAGAAGACTGAAAATATTCTACCTTCCAGTCAGTTGTGCTTTCATGACTACATTAAAAAATGAACAAAAAGACGTGAATGTATAACCAATGGAAGAAAAGAAAAGCAGATGGGAATTGATGTGCAGCAAAAGCTGAGGACTGTGGGAAGCATGTGAGGCAAAGGCAGAAAGCAGGAGAAGTGATTTTGCTTTGCTTGGGGGTAGGTGATTTTGTTGTCCTTGTAGGGAAGGGAGGTAGTTGCTTGTTCATTGTGTTTCAAGAGAAAAATCAGAAAAGTAGAAGGATTCTGAGAAAAATCCAAGTGGTGTATTGTATGGCAATGACAAAATACTTTCGTTCTAGCAGTAGTGAAGGAAGATATAAACCAGAATCTTGATTCTTGTAAATGAGCAAGCCAATGCAGTTTGCATCTGGAGGAGCACTCTGTGCTGCTAGTGCCGGTTGGCAGTGAGGAGGTTCAAGAGAAGAGGAAATAAGTTACTGTTGTACTGGTTTATTAAAGACCAAGCAGATGATTCAAATATTCCTTGTCCTATCACCTCACCATTGATCTGAAATTGCAGCAGATCTGGCATCTGATTAATCAAACATTAAGAAAAGGTTAAAATAATTAGTTTTAATCGCTGTGAGGTTATGTTGAAGGTCTTTTGTCAAAATAACATGCCTCTTTTGAGGCAGTTGCTAATTTAGGGCCAGTCTTGAAATTTTGTATTTCAACTCTTTTCAGTCTTTTCAACTTGATATTACACAAACTTGTGATGAAGAAACTACAGTCAGTACAAGATCAACATTGTAAACACATTAGATGGTTTTAAAAGTAGCAATTTCTAAACCTCAATGTGTTTCTTGAGCAAGGACGATGATGAATGCATGCTATTTTACATTATTATCAGTGGGTGTGGAAGAAGTGAGAAAATCATTCCATATAAAATATGCAGATGACACAAAGTTAAAAAGGGTGATAATAGTTAACAATACAAGCTGCTGTACAGAGTGATCTGCTCTGATTGCTATGGACAAAATGGAAGAAAGCAGCAGGAGTTTGTATGAGGCCAAGTAAAAGGACTATATATAGGAATAAATACTGTGGGCTGTGCTGATTTGATTGTTGGCTCTGTCCTAGGAAGCAGTAACAGAGTTGAGATGTTGCATGTGGAATTAGCAGGGTATGACCTTCTACTATGAGTGTGGTGCAAAAGGGGTGATGATAATTTTTGATAGCAAACAAAGGAATATTGAGGAGGTCTTAGTTATGGTGTGACTGGCTTTGGGACACCATCCCATTCCATTGTTCAGGATGAATGAATAGTGTTAAACTAGTAAAGTTTTAAGAAAAGAGCCACAAGAGTGGTAAAAGGAATAATGCTTTATAGTGAAAGGCTGAAGAATCTTGGCCTGCTTAAACAAAAGTAAGACTAGAGGGTGACCTCATAGAATTTTGTGTATGTTAAGAATGTTAAGCAAAAATTGGTAATTGAGTGTCAAGAAGCAGTTTTACCATGAAAGCTGCTGCTACACAAATCCCTCCTAGAACTAACAGACACAGATTTTTAATAGTTAGGTAATTTTTCTTTGGAGGAACTTGTCAAGTCTCTCCATTGCTGAACAATGGACAGTATTGGATGCCTTTATAAAATACATATTCTGATTCAAACTGGAATTAATTCTGAAAGGTCTCATGGCCTGTCTTATGCTGGAGGTCAACGTAAATGGACATGGGGATCTCTGCTAACATTAAAGCTTGTATCTGTGCTCTTTTGTTGGAACTTACATACAGCTCAACCTAGTAAAAAAAAAAAAAAAGAAAAAAAAAGGAAATAGCATAAGTACCTGCAGTAATTGTATAAATTACCAAGGATTGTAATGGTATTCATTTTACGTTTAGATTTCTTTGCAATCATGTTAGCTGTCACTGTAACAGACAGCTTCAATGGAAAAAACTTTGTTTGGAAAAAAAACATTCTTCAGTAGCTTCCCAATGAGAGGCAGCTTAGCCAGGATCCCACGTTTTGCGGAGCATAACTGGTGAGCCAGATGCTGATCCCTGGTAAAGCTCTTCAGAGAAACTGATTTTCCTTCAACATATTTTGAGCTTTATTTCTGATTTATCAGCTAAACTTGAAGTTTATAGTTATTTTTTTTTCCTTTTTCCTGTTTTATCTTCTTTCTGTACAACAGGTAGCTGACAAAAACCATAATGTGACTTGGTGGTGGAAAGTTGGAACTGAAAAAAGTCATGCTGGAACCAAGGTTAAAATAAGCTTTTCTTCAAACAGCTTAATTAGGAATCTGATGGGTTCCCATGATCTGAAGTCAAGCAAGACTAAATATCTTTCTGAAAGAGGCTTTTGTGCAAGAAGTGCTGATTTCAATTCTAGGGTTGCTCTGTAGAGTGTTTTGGTGTGCGATATTCAGCGCTAGATTGCGTGAATGGATCATTTCCATTTGAATTATAGTATCATGGCATGAAAAGTATCAAGCTGTATATTTTTCCAAATGCCTTGTACTACTCAGGTTAGATGTTTGGTGTGAAGCTGCCTGAATACTAGAATTGAGATCAAAAGAATTTTGTTGGAAAAAAATTAAGGAATTCAAACAGGCAAATACTAGGTTTCTTAAGAAAGCAACAGATAGGAATTGTAAAAAAATATGTGGAGGTTGCCTTCTATCTTGTTTGCATCTATGCTGTGATGGTTTACTTTGCTCAAAAGTGATCTTAGCATTAAATATGTTGAACGTTAAAAGTTCTGGGATAGTGCAGGGAGGCAAGTTTGAGAGTATTCACTAGCAAGTAGCCAGTGAAGTCCTTCAGAGATCTGAAAATGTTACTTCTTAGTACTAAATGTGGAGTTAGCAGATGTATGAAGTTTTCTTTCTTTGAGAGTTTCTTCTCAAATTGTGAACCTTGCATTCTTTGGGTATGAAATTACACCTGATGTTTGTTTGCTTGATAATGAAACAAAAAAGCACTTACCTAGCAGTCTGCGTTGCCATTTTCTCCAGGGTATTCTCAATGACAAGAAAATTGTTTGGCTACTGAAACTTTCAATTCTGACTCAGATTTCAACTTTAAAAATCTGGGTTTCTCTGGGTCCTATTTCAATTGATTGAAATAAGAACTAAAGACATAACATCATGTTCACCTCTAGTGAGACAGGACATGCCGATTTTGTCAATGTGAATTTCTTCTACAATTTATGATCTGACCTCAGTACCTATATACTTGTGTGAGAAAAAAAAGATTACCTATAAAATCCTGGGTGTATAGATCACAATTGCAACAGTCATAATTGTGTTACAGAATGGAATCATAGAATTGTTTGGGTTGGAAGGGACCTTTAAAGGTCATCTAGTCCAACCCCCCCTGCAATGAGCAGGGACATCTTCAAGCAGATGAGGTTGTTTAGAGCCATGTCCACCCTGACCTTGAATGTTTCCAGAGATGAAGCATGTACCACCATGAAGCATGAAGTTGCCCATGTTTCTGGGCAACTTGTTCCAGTGTTTCACCACTCTCATTGTAAAAAATGTCTTTCTTATATCTAGTCTGAATCTCTGCCCTTCCAGTTTAAAACCATTTCCCCGTGTTCTATTGCAATTGACCAGTTGTTTGCAGAACTAGTTCACCTAGGTAGAGGTTTGCTTTTAAAACACATAGTCTGAATTGCATTCAATTTCTGTCCTTAAACACCAGGAGAAAGATGGAAGAGATGAAAGAAATGAGAAAACGGGAGGCTTGAGCTGAACGGGAATAATTTTTAAATGCCCTATGAGCTTCATCCAGTTTTGTCAGAACTGTTTCTTCAGTCAGGAGATGGGGGGAATGGGGTTGTGAGTCTCAGCCTAAGCTGTGTCAGCGAAACATTAGAAGAAGGAAAGCATAAAGCTTCTGGAAACTGGAAATCAATATATCCAGGCAACAAAAGCATTTTTATTACAAAGAACCAAAAGGCATCACATAACAGAAGGTTTGCTGAAAATGGAAAAAAGGAAAGTTAAAGGCTTCACCTTTCCCCAAAAAAATATAGTGAAAAAGAGAAAATACAATATGCTTTTCTTTGCGGGATGAGGTCTTGCCTACAAAGAGTTAGGAAGGTGGAACCACCAACACTGGTAGGCACCTTCCACTGACTGGATTTTCTTGCGGAAACTGTTTGTATTGCCTCCATTCCTATTCTGCTTCGTTCATAAAGGAAGGCTTTTCAGGTGTTGTTCATTTAATATATAAAGGAGTCCTTTCTCTAAGGTGACATGATCTGAACAGAAACAAGTCGTTAGTGGCGAGTAAATTGAGGCAGGGAGAGCTGAAGATATCCATGATACCTGTGGTAGAACTGGGACTAGATATGGTGAAAACATCCCACAGTTTTTCTGATTTTGACTGTGAGGGTAAGAACTCTGGACCAAGGACTATAATTTCCATCCTACAAGCCAGGCTGGACTACTAAAGTGCTTTGTCTGTCTGACCTTGCAAAAATAATCAGACACAATAGAAAGCCTAACAGATGCATGCCAGAGGGGTCAGAAGATGTGGGGTTGCTTGAGTGCTTGGCACTGCTATGACCCAAGCTCAGGAGGGAACATGGCTTCTGCATGGTTGCTGCAGCTACACCTTCCGCATTCCTGGTGTTAGGTGGAGGGAGGGCAGACGTGTCATAAAGTGAGATTTCTTTTGTATGAGGCTACATATATCTGCAGTGAGATCTTCTCGACCCCTGTGGTGGATTGACCTTGTTTGACTGCTGGGTTCCCAGCAAGCTGCTCACTCACTCCCTCACTTCAGCAGGACAAGGAGAGAAAGTAAGATGAAAAATTTGTGGGTTGAGATAAAGGTAGTTGATACCAGTCAGACTCAGTATGACCCCCAAGGACCCTGCAGACAGGTTGTTCTCGTCTTGGCAGTTTCTTTCCTTCCTGATAACAGTGCCAATTTCCAGACAGTCCACAAACACAGCAGTGCACCCTCCCGACTGAGTACTCCAGGAATGCCCTAAACATTCATTAGACTAACCCAGAGATTAAGCAAGCAATTTAGAAAAGATTAGACAAGCGATTACTTTGATGTTTTTCATTGACTTGATCTCTGTGCTCAGTCAGCAGCTCCTCAGCACCCCAAGCAGTCCCATCTCTTTGTTCGGGCATGAAATGTTTTGAGCAGGTTGTGCAGACCAATTTATAGTTTTAGTATTGCATAAATCTCAATCATCTTCATTTGCTCAGAATGTCACCTGTACAGAGCTGTAAAAACATTGACCTTTATGCAAGGTTTGTGTTGAAATTAATATTACTGTTGTTATTTCTTCCTTCTCAAACTCTTGTTGTAGTTTGTTCCACAGAGTAAATTGGATTTTTAATTCTGATATCTGACTATGAAAAGACATTGTTCATTCTGCCACAAATGCTCTTTCTTGAAATGAAATACTCTTCTTGAAACAGTGGTTTCTGAAGCCACAGGTCTTGAACTGTTTTAAACTATAAGAGGATAAATTGGTGATATAATGAGTCTTCCTATTATCTGATTTCCATAGTTTGATGAATTTCAATATAACATGTTTCATTAATATTATATAAGGAAATGATTTGCAGGAAAATTAAGTGGTTGACACAGGTACTAAATAATAAAAGCATATAAATTAAATTCAAGCACACAATTAATTACAAGATTAATCTATCTCATTTGGTCCCATGGTATCTCTCAAGTATGCCTACATATTCATAATCATATTAGTTGAGCTTGAAATTATTTATGTGTACATCTTAATATGATACTAATGATAGTTTGTACACCACATAGTTGTACAGTACACACAGGTAAAGTGTGATATTTCCCAACACTATAAACTGAAAACAAACAAAAAGTAGTATCTGGTTCTCAGACTCCTGTCGTCTTTGAGGGGCCATATACTGTGCATGCAGTAAGGAAGCTATAAGAGCAATGTGGCATGATTTGATACCAAAACTTTCTCATTGACCGCTACTGTTTTCTTCAGGTAATTTCCCGCGTGGTCCTCTAATGTCTGTCCAGGCACTTAGCCTAGCGATCATGCTGGAGGACCAATAGGAAAATATTCACAAGTTAAAAAATTATCTTCATTAATTTCATGTAAAGCTGAAAATTTGAAGGGCCATTGTCATGCCAAATTTAATTAGTAAAAATATTTTTGCAGCTGCAAACAGTCTCTTATGATGTCCTTTCCATCTGTCTTCCCAAGAAAATAAATCTTGATAAATTACAGAATCTGAAGAAGGAGAATGATATCCTGTTTAGTAAATCATAGTAATTGTATTTCACAAGTCTCAACAACTTTTCAGTCTTGTTTGGGATTTCCCTGCTCCTGCCTGGACAGGCCACCAGGATGTTTTGACTTGCAGCCAAACTTCCATGGGAAGAACTGAGGGTTCAGTGCAATGGCCTTAAGAAAGGGCGCTCCCAAGTCATGGCGAGCCCCATCATGACCTGTTGCACCTGCTTAAATCACATATAACCTTTGATCTGTGTGTTCAAACTGGACTTTATAAACAAAAGAATTTGACTTATTCAAAGCAATTTAATTACAATTGAGTTAAATTTTAGTTTATTCCATAAGTAAATAAAGGAAGGAAATTAAAAACTAGCTTCTTTTATATATATATATATATATATATATATATATATATCTGAGGTATTTGGGTGGTTTACAGCCCCACATGACCCTTGTCAGATAACCCCTTCAACACCTGAATTAACCAGTACGTGTTGCTCAAGAGCAACATGTAAGGTACTTACAGTCATGCCACATTGTGGCCCACATGAACATATGCACTTAACCCAGCGTGTGTACTGTAAATGATGGGTATGTCCCTTGATTCACTTATGCAGCTGAGAGAGAGTTTCTGCCTTTTCTCCATTTGTCTTATTTTTTAGTAGGAAAAAAACCCATCAATGGAAAATGAAATGTATATTGTTACAGTGAAATCCCATTTAATGGCTAACTTCAGTTCTGAAAGGCCAGGAAATGGGGATTTCATCCTTCATAACTACAGCCTTAGGTGCTTTTCGGAGGGGTGATTTCTGGAGAGCAAATTCTATTGAATAACAAGAAATTCTCCCAAATATTTTTGATGCTAATAGTGGGTTTATGCATGTATTTTGGTAATGGTAGCTGTGTAAAGCTTTAGAATAGTGTCTCAAATGTCATCCTTGTACAGAAAAGGATTTTATCCCTTATTTTTCCTCACACTTTTCATTTCACCTGTCAGACTGACTTCCTGCTCTCTTTACTTCAAGCACAGATCTGAACTGTGCTGGGAGGGAAACTAAACTAAGCTTGCCAGCTGAAGTTTATGACCACACTTGTATATGGTTGGGAGGCAGAAGGTACTCTGCTGAAGAGAAGCAGTTGGTGTCTGAGGAAGCCTCCCCTGCACCTCAGTGGAGTTTTTATTCTAGTTTTGAGAAGCCATCCTTTTGGAGAGATGCGTGGTTGTCTTATTCGGTGAGAGCCGTGTGAGCTCATGCAGGCTGATGAAAGAAGATGATTGTCCTGCTCTGCTCTGTACTGGTGCAGCCCCACCTTAAGTACTGTGTGCAATTTTTAGCACCAGGGTACAAAAAGGTTATAAAGCCATTAGCATCCAAAGGAGAGCCAGGAAGATGGGGAAGTGTCTAGAGGCGAAGCCATATGAGGAGCAGCTGAAATCACTTGGTCTGTTCAGCCTGGAGGAGACTGACAGGAGATCTCATTGCAGTCTGCAGTGTCCTCACAAGGGGAAGCAGAGGGCACAGGCACTGATCTCTTCACTCTGGTGACCAGTGACAGGAGCCAAAGGAATGGCATGAAACTGTGTCAGGGGAGGTTTAGGTTAGATATCCTAAGGATAAGATTCTTCACCCAGAGGATGGTTGGGCCCTGGAACAGGCTCCCCTGGGAAGTGGTCATGGCACCAAGGCCAACAAAGTTCAAGAAGTGTTTGGATAACCCTCTCAGGCATGTGACGTGACTCTTGGTGTTGTCCTGTGCAGGGTCAGGAGTTGGACTCACTGATCCACGTGGGCCCATCCAACTCAGGATATTCTATGAATCATTCTGATCATTGTGCATGAGGGTAATCCAGTACAGGTGCCACCAGTGACACACTACATACAGAACAACCAGGGGGATATCGTACAGAAGTGCCATTTCCCAGTATCGGGGATGGGGAGGTTGGCACACCCAAAGGATAAGGGGAAGAACAGAGCTATGTCTGCTCCGTATCCTCTGCAGTCAGGAGAGCAGCGTGGAAGATCAACTTCCCAGCATATACTGGGAAACCCTCATGAGGCTGATCTCATTTACTGCAGCTGCAACATCAGTTTTGATCCATGTTCTCCTGGTTCAGAAGTGCATCTTGGCATGCCACCACCATGTATATGGCAAGGAGATGGCATATCAGCTGCACACACTGAGGACACCCTCACTGGCCTCGTTACAGCCCACTCATTGGTTTTGCATGACTCTACAGTTCAGTGCTAGAAAGGCAAAAATGTATCCACTAAGGAAATCTGTTTTACATGACTGAGGTTTTGTTGTTTTGGGTTTTTTGTTTGTTTGGTTTTTTTTTTTTTTTTTTTTTTGTGTGTGTGTGTGTTTTTTGCATATCTGAAATTTTATTGTGAAGAAATTGCAGTAAAGCAACCTGGGACACAGGGAGCATAGGCACATGAATGCTGTATCAAACTTCACTCTGTTTATCTCCTCCAAGAGATAAACAGCTCGTGTTTTTTCACAGGTTTCATTTCATTTTAAGTGATTCATAATTCTCATTCTTTAGGTCATCAGTGACTTCCATCGTACATTCAGCACCACAGCAGAATTCTGTAGGCCAGGAATTTCTCTGTCTTGACTCTAAAATCTGAAGCTGATAACTTCCCAGATCACTTACAATTTTTTTCTTTCTTATATTTATTTCAAACACCCTGCAATTCTAAACTGTAATAAAACAAGCAAAAATGAGATCGGTGCCCTTCTGTTTTTTCAGCTGATCCTGTTCCATCATTGTGTGTCAGGTCTGTAGTAAATTTGCAGTGTTAACAGCAGCAGTCATGCTGTTTCACCAAATTGAAAGGAAGAGAGGAATGGAGAGATTTATCTTGGAGCCTAAGGGTAGAGCAGTAAACCAGAACCATTGCACACATACCAAAAAATGAAGAACTTTGTGTTGTTGGGCTTTTCATTTAGCAGGAAATGAATTCTCTCCAGTTGTAATTTCTGTTCAAAATACCTGTTTTTGAATTATAAGGAATCAAAATTTAAATGCAGATGTTTGGACCTCCTGTGTAGTTTTGGCTGAATAACGGTGTGAATAATACAATAATGGTGAATAATACAACTGCTGTGTGGTGAGCAAACAGCAAAAAAAAAAGGAGAGGAAGAAGTACCTGCACTCCACATCCGTTTGTGTCTGGCTTTGTAGTGCCCCATTTCATCAAGTACTTCCTTTCCTGCAGACCCTTCCAAATCTTGGATGTAGAAAGGGAGAGAGGACCTGTGAAAGCACCTCTGGGTTATCACTGAGTCAGTTTTGGGCACCTGGCTTGAAATGCCTTAGAGGGACCTTGTTTTCAGAAAGGACTGGTAGCAGACACAGAGAAAACTCAACACCTTTAAAGTCTTTTAAGTAGGGAACTCACAATTGATCCACCTGGATCAAGAAGGGTGTAGCCTACTGAAACTGCTCATTACTGTAGCCCTGGAGTAGTTACTGGCCCAAACCAGAAATTCACTCTCCAGCTGTGCCTCCACAATTTCGCTGGACCTGGAGCACAAACTTCACTTCCAGAAAGTGGCATCTAGCTCTGTAAAGCAGCCAAACCCTTAATTTTTTTGCCTCAGTGGTGTCAGTGGTCTTTTTCTGAGGACTTGTGCTCAAATATTCTACCTCCTGTGCTAGTTCTCATGGGGGTGTTTTTTGTTCCTCTGTAAGGAAGTTGTGCCACCATGAAACTCAGTACACTGGCTACAGAGGCAAGAAGAGAATAGAGGATGGCACTCACTCAAAGGGGGAAAATCCTGGCCTCCATGCATTAAATAACTGTTGGGAAAAATAATGCCTAAAATTTTAATGTCCTTGCGTTGCTCATAATATCCATGAGCAAGCACTTTGAGCATTACTCCTGCTTGAGGGGCTGCAGAACGAGGTGGCTGCAATACAACTCACACATGGGAAACACCAAAAGAAGGTCATAGCCTTCAAGAGTTGAAGTTAGAAGGAGCCACAGGCACATGAGAATCTCTCCTTTGAAGTAGCTGGAGTTTTGGAAAAATATTCAGTGGTTTAGTGCTGTCCTCAGTGAAATGCTAATATGGGTATCCTTTGTCTTTCTGTACCAGGGGTGCAATTAAGGAGCCAATGTGCAGGGACCGATTTAAGGACATTTTTCTTAAGGTTTCTTTTACATGCTTTAACCAAGTAGACAGTAGAGTTGGAACTTAGTGTAAAGAAGATTCAAATTTATGAATTGCATATGACGTGGCCCACTGAAGCAGGGATTTTACAAGTCTTCTGTATTTCAATGTTATTGGGAAGTTCATTGTAATTTACCAGAAAAGTGTGTGTGAAACTAATTGTTTTTGTTCTGAAGCTTTAAATATAGCTAGTTTTATCCAAGCAAACGATGTTGCAGAAAGAATCTAGGCAGATAAATATGATTTTTAAACTAAACTTTTACATTAGATAGTAAGTGCTCTCTAAAATGAAGTCATTGTTATTTAACATATGTATTTTGCAGATGCACTGATATTAAAGAAATTAAATCTACCTCTTGTAATAATTGGGTTAGTAGTTTTAGTTTGCCAAAATCACCCATGATCTTCATAGATGAACTTTTGCACTTTAAATATTCATACCTCTCTTTTTTAACATCTAATTTTACAAGTAATCTATAATTAGTTTAGTTGCCCAATTTTGGATGTACAGCCAGTACTCAGAAATGCATACACTTAGAGTTATGTATTTTATGGTGACAGAAATTCAAGAACAATTTTTGTTACTTTCAGGAGCATCAGGAAAAATCTGAAATCATCCATCATACTGACTCACATACATAATATTTTCTAGGATCCCCGAGCCCATACTTCTGTGTTTCTGATGACACTGAATTAAGTTACAGTAGTATCTATCACTTGAGGAATCTTAAGTCATTTGAACTTGTATCTTAAGTCATTCGAATTTATTTCTCATCAGAGTGTTCAATCAAGATTGGCTTATCATTGGCCAGGGGTATAGCAAGGAGCTATAATGCTTTTCATCTCTGTCTTTATCAAAAGTCTCTCAATAGCTGCAAGAGTCCATAAAGCCCCATCAGTTTAAACTGTATTAGCACTGTACAGTAATGGCAAGAGAGCAATAAGAAGTGATGTTGTACTTCTGTGGGCTCTAGTGAGCTATTTTTCTTGATGCTAGGAGTCATCCAGGTCTATTAATGTAGGTTTTCAGCTCCTCTGAGGAAACTGGAAGCTAATGATGGTCTTAACTGAACTGAAAACTTTTAAAACTGTTTCTCATATTATCTAAAGATATTCATCACTGTATTTATAATGTCCTCAGGCATAAAACCCACTGCAAGTGAGATGAGCTGATGAAATTTGACAATGAGTTTCTTTTCTCCAAGAGAAAGAGAGCCATGAGTCCTTCCAAGACCTCATTTCTTTCAACAGCTGAAAGTTCGAGCAGGTACATTTAGAATAGAGTAAGGACAAGTATCTATCTCAAAACCCCAGCTATTTGTATGCTTTATTCTTAAATCATAAAAATAACATTGATCAGCAACCCAATGACTGCCTACATTTTACAGGCTAAAATGTAATATTTTCAGTAACTCTCATAGTAGTAGTCATATTTCATATGGAGTTCTGACTTGAGAAATTGCAACTCACTTTTAATCCATAATTGAGTCTCTCATTCTATGACTGGAAATTTCACTTTTGAATTAATTTTTTGAAAAATATAGAAGAAGTTACTTGTTTAAAAGCACCATATTCCTTCAATTAGTGGTTTTTTACTGGTTTTTAAGCTCTCATATGGAAAGTTAATTCTGTAATTTATTATTCCAATCTAGATCAAGTATTTATATCTAGGAGTCTTAATTTCTCCCGTCATACTTGGGTAGATAGTGAAATTTATAAGAAGTTATGTGCTGCAGCTAGCTTCAGTCAGTTTATTTGGCCAAAATAACCTGAAATACAATTCTTTTATCACATGGTTGTCTACAGTTATACTTTTTATTCCATCAGAAAGATTGGAATATTTTCAATCTATCCAGTGCTCTATAGGCTGGGAAGTTGCCAAGAGCTGCATATGGAGAGACCTTCATTCTTAAAGAGAAAAAGCCTGTAGGGCTCCAACTCCTGTGATTTGTAGCTGAAAAAGAACTAGGAAATTGATGATTGGAAGGCAGGTGTTTTAAAACTTAGGAATGTTATGTTTTCAGGATTTTTTTTTCTTTTTGCTGGCTCACTGGTAGGATGAAGCTGACTATAAACAAGTTGCACTTACCCCTCCCACTCCTCTGCCTCCAATTTGCCTGTAATAGTTTAGCACTGGACTCTGTCAAGACAATAGCATGGAAATTTTGTTACCACACATTCCTTTGCTATTTTAAAAGGTATTTCTTATTAAAAAATAATTATTAAAAAAAAAGAAGTGCCTTTAGAGTCAGAAGATTGTCTCAGCAGTATATAGCTAAATATTAAGTGCAGGTATAAGTTTTGTCAGTGTAAGAATAGTCTTTAGAAAATTCCAGTTCCTTTGTTGCTGAAGTGTTGTAAAACACACATGTATATACATCTCTGAACATGTGTGTGTGTGTGAAGTTAGGGTGTAAGCTTATCATAAATGAAACCCACTTTTCAGAATTGCTGTAATTAACAATATACAAGAACTGAGAAGTTTATTAGGTTAGAGCTCATCTTAAGAAACCGCTTCAGAGACTCCCAAGACTTGCTGAATGTGATCCTACTTTGTTTTCATCCAAAGTGAATGATGTGTGCTGGTCCCACAAGCTGTCACTGAAAAGCAGCAGAGCCTGAGTCAGCCACAGCTTTGAAGCAGATGTTCCTACACCTTGGTTTTTAGTGAGTTCCTCAAAAGGCTCTTGAAATTCAAACTCAGTTGTATTTGAATAGAGATTAGAACCTTAATGCTTTAAATAGAAAAACCTCAAAGCAACTAGGAAAGGCAAGAAGTGAAGGATAAGAAACATGAGTAGCTCTCCCCATAACCAGGATGTCCTTTCAGCCAAGACATTGGCTGCTGAGCCTTCTCCAGCTTTCAGAAGTGTTGGCTGCATGTCCAGGTCAGGCCGTCCCTTCCCTGCCTCTTGGGACTGTCCCTTGAATGCTGCATAGAGCTGCTGCAATAGGATGCTGGCCTCCACTGAGGAAAGAAGATGTGAATCTTGATCTGGAATCACAGTGCAAGTGGAGAGTCACTGAAGAGATGGCAATAGAGTGGGGGAAAAAAAAAAAAGGTCTCTTTAAGTTGTTTGGGGCACAAAGCTGAAAGCAGATGAGGAACTTGTGGATGGTGTTTTAATTCTCTAACAGCTTTTCTTCAAAAATTAGGCCTTGAGCTTCAAGGCCTGGGGCTTTTCAGACCAGCCTGAAGATTGGAGATGCAATGAGTCCACAGTGTTGTCCTCTTCTAAAGGGATTAAATTGTTCATATTTGGAAAATAATGAGCTGATCCTCTGAAGATACTGCAGAGAATCTGAATTTCTTTCAAGCATCACATAGAACTTGAGGTACTCTGCAATTCTGTAAAACCATGTAAGAACTCTGCATGGTTATCATGTAGAAAATCCACCCTTTGTGCTGAGATCCAGTACAAAGCCTAGACATCATTTAAATGCAACTGAAAATTTCAAAATAATGACTCAGCAGCAATTAAGTGATGGATAAGCTTGATGTTGCGTGGGTTTCACACTCTGATTTGTAGGTTAATATTGGTATTGTTTGCATTTTAGTGCAGCATATGGCTTTAGCTGGGATTCAGCCTTTGTATTTCTCTGTTCAGCAATGGCTTGATGTCTGTGTTTTGAAAATATTTTAGGTTGATTTCTTTTCCTTGCCAGAAATATTAAAAAAGTCTTTTCTTTATACTTACAAATCCACTGTATTTTCTGGAGACATCACCTAGAATGATTACATAGAATGTAGACTATGGGATAATTGACTAATAGAGTAGATATGGCACACGAGCCAATAGTGTTATTATCAGTATCTATGTGGGGCGACTTGATTGCTATTAGTGTTGTGACATTTTATTACAGAACATTGGGACAGTTTCTGTAAATTGCTCTTAATTGCAGCAGCTTTGATGCATTAACTGAAGATACTTGCTTGCAATCCTTACCTTATTGAGAGAGGTAGAGAGGAGGAAGGGTTGCGTGTGCCAGCTTGTAGAATTTCTACCCTCGGTTAACACGCATGTTAGAATAGAGGGGAAATAAGAAAAGGTAAGTGTCCATGCAAAATTAGTGTAGAATCTTTTTCTCCAGATGCAATAGATTTCGGAGCAATGCAGTACTAATAGAAACTTTATGTGCTTAAGACCTATTAGAAAATCTGCAGCTTTAGCTTTCAATGAGAGCTCAGTTGATTGTCCAGAACAAATCTTGTTAATTTATTCTTTCACAAGCTGCCTATGTTATTATTAAGTGCGAACAACAAAATATGGAAGTAATGTCCGTGTCCTCATTAAGCAGCTATTCAAATGGGGGGTTGGTGTGTGAACTTAGGAACTTGGCTGCAGTGAAATAGTCACAGTCCGTGCTGGTGGGGCCAATTAGTATTTGTGGTTTGGACATGTGTGCTGATCCTGCTTTTTCTATGGTAATATGTCAACAGTTTTATCTGATGCATAGAATCTTATCTGAAGATTCCTCATCCACCTTTAAGCATTTAAATAAATTTGACTGGGTTCTTATAGCAGTGTAACTTCATCTCACTTTGAATCAAAGTGAAGTTTTTAAGACCTTGTTTTATTTTTCCTCACGCTTTTATAGAAACACACTAAAATGCACTCAAGTAAAGAAGCTTGGCAAAATCACAGTGCCGTGACAGACATCATCAACTTCACTATGGCATAGCAGTAATCAGTCTCTAAGTGAAGCGTATCTGTTTTTTCTTTTTTTAGATACACGCTTGGAACATTTGGAGCGGTAACTTTGTATGGCAGTCATTACCATCATGGAGAAAGCATGGTCCTGCCTGCAGGCCTGCTCTCAGAGTGCTATAAAGCAGCCTTTACAGATGTGTTCTCTAGCGAATTCTCGGCTGCTGGAGTCTGTGGCGTGCTGAAGGATTAACACACCTCATGCTAGAGATTAAAAGTAGTGGTAGCCTCTTTTCTTTGCCATCTGAGGTACTCTAACTGATGCAGTGAGGACTTATCAGTGGAAAGATACCCGATAAAGTACAAAAGAGAGGAGGGAAAGCAATTAAATTAAACTGACATGGAGAGTGCTTTAAAACAGGATTTAGTGTCAGAATTAAATAGGCCTGAATGTTTAAATCACATGACCACCCTCTGCATGTCACTGATTCTCCAGCATACAGCGGCTGTGATTGTGTAGCTGATTCTGCATGTTGCACTGCATGGCTTTTGTGTTGTGAATAGTGTTTTTATGGTCTGGGGAGGACATGGAAATTAACTAGTATTCAGACCTAAACATTTTAACTTCATGAAAAATAGTTACGGGAGAACCTGCAGATAGCTGTTCAGTACATTTTATTGCTCCTCTGTGTGTGTGCTAGGAAGCAAGCACTAGCTTCAGAGTTCTTTGATATGAGAATGCCTGCCTTCAGAAATTTGATGTTGTCATGGCTGATAAAGAAGCAGAAATTCAAGTGACAGAAATTTCCATATGCCTGATTGAACAAGTAAAAATGATGTACAGCAGCTACCAGCCTGGGCATTTAAACAGAATTAAATGGCTCCCAATATGAAGATGAGCCTTTATCATCTGGCTCCAGTTCTAAAGAGAAAATAAAGAAGTACTTTTTATTTTCTGTTAGGATATCATGAAAAACCCACTTAGCAGTGTGACACCTGGAGGTTTAGGATTAATTCTAACCTGTTTCTTACTTCAAAATACCGGCCTGGTGCTAGGTTAATGGTTGGACTTGATGATCTTTTCCAACCTAAATAATTCTGTGATTCTATGCATTCATGAGATTGAAGTTTAGCTGCAGACTGAAGGCCTTACCCTGTTTTAACTTGGTTTGAGAACGTGCTGTTGATCTTAGTGAGGGAAAATTGTATTTTTTAAGAATTGCTTTATTTTGATTTAAATGGAGTACAGGTAGAGAAATAGAATATCACTCAGCTAAAGAGAAAATGGATCCTGAAAGGCAGAAACCCTCACTTTTATAAAGTTTTTGTAGTGAGACTGTTTTTTGGTGTTCTATTTGAAGGCCCTCAAACTATACACCTTCAAGATATGGGTGAATGTTACTTCCTCAGTGAATGAATGAGCTGCTGAAAGCAGCATGATAGACCAAAGCCTTTGGGAAAAAATCATTCTTTGTGCCAGTCTTTCAGTGGTAGGGGGTATGAAAAGCAATGCAGCAAATGTTGCAGATAGGAGCCATATTGCATATTTCAACGTATTGTGATTTTTAGGGAAGATAATAATGAGAGCCAGAGATGACAGGAGCTCATGAGTTAGTTTCTTTTCACTTTGTCTAAAGGAAATAGTAGGTTTCCCACAGCCATTGAAATCTTCTTTTCAATGTTTGCTTGCTGCTTCTTCTTAAAAAAGAATGGGTATGTTATTATTCTTATCCAGGTATTAAAGGCTCAGGAGCTAAGACTCTTGTATTATTAGATCATCGTTTCCAGGAGAAAATTAAACACAGATAATGTTATTAGGCATTTTTTATACAATTCAGGCATCTTACATTGGTTATTAGATTTATCCAAACATTGTATTTTTCTGTGTTGCTGCTGACATTTCACTAATTAAAACAAGTAATTTAAGATTTGTTTCTACTTTTCTCTTTGGAGAGAGATGAGTTCTTTTCCACCTACATGGCAAAAATGAGCATTTTATTGATCTTGTGTTTTGCTTTCTCTTATTTATTTTTCATTTTGCCTGTTTTTCACGGTAATGGTTAGTGTGTCACAACCTATGGTGCTGAGAGAAGGGGAGCATCTCAAATCTGTGCCACTAGTTGTCTTTCATATCTGTAATGGACATATCTCTAGGTGTGGCAGG